>JAWPHD010000071.1:0-708901 GCA_037043455.1 Cyrtodaria siliqua | reverse complement strand
AAAAAATTCAAACAAACTTTTTAATCAGAAAGTTGTCCTACACTGGCATCTGTCATATTGGTCTATTGATAATTTACGACAACATTACAATTGCAATAACTCAACTTGCCTTAATCCAAGAATGGAAAAAACGTCCCCAAATCCTCTTCCCGGGACTCCTGGCACCAAGAGAGCCGCCAATTACACATGGACAGGCAGAGTTACTTCCTCTTCCGTTCATGCGCAGCCCCCTATCTGGACATGTAAATCTAACTGCTCAAAAATATTTGTTCTTTTTCCACGTAACGAATGTTTTAATTGTTTTATTACTTTTACTTCCCATACATTATTTTCTTATGGGTTTATATGCGTAGTTGGTGTTCTTTTACCGGCATTTGTTTTTTCGCCATTAATTCAGACTGAACTTCGTACCTCACCCATGCGGTTTGCTTTCGCATCGTTTGAAAATTGTCTGGCTCTACATGTTACAAAAAATTAAAATTGAGTTTGACTCTTGCCAGTATAAACTAACTTCGTGTTGGGGAATGAAAGATTTCATTTTGTTTGTTTGATTTTTTCTTTGTTTGTTTTAAAATAAATAATTCTATTGATTAAAAATATCTTCATCAGCTCTAAAGTTTTTACAAAGTTTTCTTTCAAAGATTGGTAGCATTTAGCAAGAGGCCCAGCTGACTCCTAGTCCAAAACAGTTAATCTGTACCCCTGTGAAAGTCAGCGTTATTGGTCATTGGGTAACAACATTCCTTGGGGAAGGATGAACATGTGTGCAAAGTTTCATGAACTTAGGTCAACTACTTTTTAAGTTATGACCAGTTATGAGCTTGGTAAGGTTACATGTTGAAGTTTTATAAAAGGGGGTCATAACTCTGCCAAAATGAAAGTCGGAGTTATTGGACATGTGTAACGACATTCCTTGGGGGTAAGATGAAAATGTATGTGAAGTTTCATGAACATAGCTCAAACTCTTTTCAAGTTATGGCCAAATGTAGGTTGCAGGTTAAAGTGTGACGGATGATGACGGACAAAGTGATCCATAAGTGTCTGCCATGCTTCACATGCGACACAAAAAGTGGATGGTGAAGAATAATGAAGAGCCAGAAATGTCACAGTAAGTGACAAATGCCCCCGAAATGACCTGTAAGTGTGACCTTGACCTTGGAGCAATATGAAACCAACAGATATATTTTTAAAAAATCAAACAAAAATCAAACAAACAATAAAAATAAAATAAACAAGAGCTGTCGGAGAACAGCGCAGCTCGACTATTCGATTTTTCGGAGAATAATAAATTTATAGCTAGTATATACCATCAGAAAACAAGGCTACAACAATGTGGGTAGGGGTTGGGAGCACAACATAACTATGTGTAAGAATTGACCAAAACTACACAGAAATACGTAAAAAAATATAAAAAAATAAAAAAATCGAGTTTTGAGTGGGGTGCGGGGTGAGGGTGGGAGAGAGGTGGGGGGTGGATGGTAGGGGGAGTGGGGGGTGGTGAGGGCAACATATATGTGTAAGAAGCTATGTAATAATTCACCAAAACAACACAAAAATATGAAGAAAAAACAATTAAAAAATCGAGTTTGAGTGGGGATGGGGTAGAGGCGTGGGGTGGGGAGGGCAACATGTGTAAGAATTGATTAAAACAACAAAGAAATATGTAAAAAAAAAAAAAAAAATCAAGTGGGGCGGGATGAAAGGCGGGGGGGTGGGGGAGGGGCCAAAATATATGTGTAAGAATTGACTAAAACAACAAAAACAAGAGGTCAATGACCTTGAAGCTCTACTGATTGATTTTGATTTCAGGAAGTAGTCGCTACAGACTTGTTTTTTGACAAATTATTTTTAGCCGTGGCGGCCATCTTGAATTTCCGGCCGACCTGAAATTTTGCTAGGATCAATTAGACATCAAGAGCAACAGTCCTGTGAAGTTTCATGTAAATCCGTCAAGTAGTTTCACAGAAATAGTCGCTACAAGTTTTCATTATATAACTCTATGTAAACAAAGATGGCCGCTGACAGCCATGTTTAACGTCGAATCAAAATAATGTTTGACTCTAATAACCATCATGTCATGCTGATCATTTTACAAAAAGTCCCATATCAGTATCACTTATAGTTTTCATGACGTAGTCGCTACAAACTTATTTTTTAAAAATCTAATTTTAGCCATGGCAGCCATCTTGAATTTCTGGGCGACCTGAAATTTTGCTAGGATCAATTAGACATCAAGAGCAACATTCCTGTGAAGTTTCATGAAAATCTGTCAAGTAGTTTCAAAGGAGTAGTCGCTACAAGTTTTTACTATATAACTGTATGTAAACAAAGATGGCCGCTGGCAGCCATGTTTAACGTTGAATCAAAACGATTTTTGACAAGGACCAACATCATGTCATGCTAATCATTTTAGAAAAAGTCCCATATCAATATCACTTATAGTTTTCAAGAAGTAGTTGCTACAAACTTGTATTTTGAAAATTTATTTTTAGCCGTGGCGGCCATCTTGAATTTCCGGCCGACCTGAAATTTTGCTAGGATCAATTAGACATCAAGAGCAACATTCCTGTGTAGTTTCATGAAAATCCGTCAAGTAGTTTCAGAGGAGTAGTCGCTACAAGTTTTCATTATATAACTCTATGTAAACAAAGATGGCCGCTGGCAGCCATGTTTAACGTCGAATCAAAACAATTTTTGACAAGGACTAACATCATGTCATGCTGATCATTTTAGAAAAAGTCCCATATCAATATCACTTATAGTTTTCATGAAGAAGTCGCTACAAACTTGTTTTTTAACAAGAGGTCAATGACCTTGAAGCTCTACTGATTGATTTTGATTTCAGGAAGTAGTCGCTACAGACTTGTTTTTTGAAAATCTATTTTTAACCGTGGCGGCCATCTTGAATTTCCGGCCGACCTGAAATTTTGCTAAGATCAATAAGACATTAAGAGCAACATTCCTGTGAAGTTTCATGAAAGTCCGTCAAGTAGTTTCAGAGAAGTAGTCGCTACATGTTTTCATTATATTACTCTATGTAACCAAAGATGGCCACTGGCAGCCATGTTTAACGTCGAATCAAAATAATTTTCCACAAGGACCAACATCATGTCATACTGATCATTTTAGAAAAAGTCCTATATCAATATCTCTTATTGTTTTGAAGAAGTAGTCGCTACAAACTTATTTATTTTAAATCTATTTTTAGCTGTGGTGGCCATCTTGAATTTCCGGCCGACCTGTAATTTTTTCTAGGATCAACTAGACATCAAGAGCAACATTCCTGTGAAGTTTCATGAACATCCGTCAAGTAGTTTCAGAGAAGTAGTCGCTACAAGTTTTTACTATATAACTCTATGTAACCAAAGATGGCCACTGGCAGCCATGTTTAACATCGAATCAAAATAATTTTCCACAAGGATCTACATCATGTCATGCTGATCATTTTAGAAAAAGTCCCATATCAATATCACTTATAGTTTTCAAGAAGTAGTCTGTACAAACTTATTTTTTACAAATCTATTTTTAGCTGTGACGGCCATCTTGAATTTCCGGCCGATCTGAAATTTTTCTAGAATCAATTAGACATCAAGAGCAACATTCCTGTGAGAATTCATGACAATCCGCCAAGTAGTTTCAGAGGAGTAGTCGCTACAAGTTTTTACTATATAACTCTATGTAACCAAAGATGGCCACTGGCAGCCATGTTTAACGTCGAATCAAAATAATTTTCCACAAGGATTTACATCATGTCATGCTGATCATTTTAGAAAAAGTCCCATATCAATATCACTTATAGTTTTCAAGAAGTAGTCGCTACAAACTTATTTTTTAAAAATCTATTTTTAGCTGTGACGGCCATCTTGAATTTCCGGCCGACCTGACATTTTTCTAGGATCAATTAGACATCAAGAGAAACATTCCTGTAAAGTTTCATGACAATCTGTCAAGTAGTTTCAGAGGAGTAGTCGCTACAAGTTTTTACTATATAACTCTATGTAAACAAAGATGGCCACTGGCAGCCACGTTTAACGTCGAATCAAAACGATTTTTGATAAGGACCAACATCATGTCATGCTGATCATTTTAGAAAAAGTCCCATATCAATATCACTTATAGTTTTCAAGAAGTAGTCGCTACAAACTTGTATTTTGAAATTATTTTTTTAGCCGTGGCGGCCATCTTGAATTTCCGGCCGACCTGAAATTTTGCTAGGATCATTTAGACATCAAGAGCAACATTCCTGTGAAGTTTCATGAAAATCCGTCAAGTAGTTTCAGAGGAGTAGTTGCTACAAGTTTTCATTATATAACTCTATGTAAACAAAGATGGCCGCTGGCAGCCATGTTTAACGTCAAATCAAAACGATTTTCGACAAGGATCAACATCATGTCATGCTGATCATTTTAGAAAAAGTCCCATATCAATATCACTTATAGTTTTCAAGAAGTAGTCGCTACAAACTTGAATTTAAAAAATCTATTTTTAGCTTTGACGGCCATCTTGGATTTCACATCAACATGAATTTTTGCTAGGATCAACTAGACTTCATGGGCAACATTTCTGTAAAGTTTTATGAATATCCATCCAGTAGTTTCAGAGGAGTAGTCGCTACAAATAAAAGTTAACGGACAGACGGACGGACGGACAGACGGACGCCGCACCACGGCATAAGCTCTGCTGATCTCTGATCTACTGCTAAAAATATGTAAAAAAAAAATAAAAAAGTTTCAAGTGGGGGGGGGGGGGGGGGGGGGGGGGGAGAGGCGGGGTGGAGGTTGGGGGATGGAAAGTTTGCAACATATATATATAAGAAATGACTAAAACAACACAGAAATATGTAAAAAAAAAATAAAATAAAAAAATAGATTTTCAACTGGGGATTGGGTGGGGGGAGCGGGGGTGGGGAGTGGGGTGGGGGGGGGGGGGGGGGGGGGGGGGGGGGCGATGGGGCAACATATATGTGTAAAAATTGACTAAAACAACAAAGAAATATGTAAAAAAAATAAAAAATCAAGTCTGGGGCGGGGTGGGGTATGGGGTTGGGGTGATGGGGTGAGAGGCGGGAGTGCGTTGGGGGTTTGGGGATTGGGGGGGGGCAACATATGTGTGTAAGAATTGACTAAAAGAACAAAGAAATATGTAAAAAAAAAAAAATCAAGTGTGGGGCGTGGTAGGTGGGGTGACGGGGTGAGAGGCGGGAGGCGGGGGTGGGGGGAGGGGGGGGGGGGGGGGGGGGGGGGGGGGGGAAGGGTTGCAACATATACTTGTAAGAATTGACTAAAACAACACAGAAATATGTAAAATAAAAATAAAAAATAAATAAATAAAAGGTGTGGAGGGGAGTGGGGGCGGGGGTAGAGGTGGGGGGGGGGGAGGAGGAGGGAGCCCATGACCCAATAGGGTGAAGTAATAAGATGCATAATGCTATAACAAATCCCAAACCAAAATCCTAGATATATACATGCTTACATGCAAACCTAGATCTGCATTTATTGCATTTTATGGGCCATCACAATTTGGGTTCCATGGGAGCCCAGAATTTGCAGAAGACAAAATTACTTATCCAACCCTTTACAACATACTATAAGGAAACCAATTCCAAAATTTAGTTCAGCTAGGACAAAAAATGTAAGAGATATAGACCTGTAAACACAGCTTACACACAAAATTTGATGTAAAACAATTTTAAGGGCTATCAGAATTTGGGTTCCATGGGCGCCCAGGGGTTACAGGAACCAAAATTACTTAAGCAGCCCTTACGATAATGCTATAAGGAAGCTAATGGCCAAATTTGGTTGTGCTAGGGTAAGAATTGTAAGAGATATAGACTTGTAAACACAGCTTACACGCAAAATTTGATGTAAAATGGGACATATCAGCCCTTAAGATAATGCTACAAGGAAGCCCATGAACAAATTTGGTTGTGGTAGGATAAGAAATGTAAGAGCTATAGACTTGTAAACACAGCTTACACGCAAACCTTGATGTGGGACGCCGACGCCAACGCCGACGCCGGGGTGATTACATAAGCTCTCTTATTCTTCGAATAGTCAAGCTAAAAATTAAAAAATTAAAAATAAAAAAAAATTAAAAAAAAATTAAAACAAGAGGTCAATGACCTTGAAGCTCTACTGATTGATTTTGATTTCAGGAAGTAGTCACTACAGAGTTGTTTTTTGAAAAAATATTTTTAGCCGTAGTGGCCATCTTGAATTTCCGGCCGACCTGAAATTTTGCTAGGATCAATTAGACATCAAGAGCAACATTCCTGTGAAGTTTCATGAAAATCCGTCAAGTAGTTTCACAGGAATAGTCGTTACAAGTTTTCATTATATAACTCTATGTAAACAAAGATGGCCGCTGACAGCCATGTTCAATGTCGAATCAAAATAATGTTTGACTCTGACAACCATCATGTCATGCTGATCATTTTACAAAAAGTCCCATATCAATATCACTTATAGTTTTCAAGACGTAGTCGCTACAAACTTCTTTTTTAAAAATCTAATTTTAGCTGTGGCGGCCATCTTGAATTTCTGGCCGATCTGAAATTTTGCTAGGATCAATTAAACATTAAGACCAACATTCCTGTAAAGTTTCATGAAAATCTGCCAAGTAGTTTCAAAGGATTAGTCGCTACAGGTTTTTACTATATAACTCTATGTAAACAAAGATGGCTGCTGGCAGCCATGTTTAACGTTGAATCAAAACATTTTTTGACAAGGACCAACATCATGTCATGCTGATCATTTTACAAAAAGTCCAATATCAATATCACTTATAGTTTTCAAGTAGTAGTCGCTACAAACTTATATTTTGAAAAAATATTTTTAGCCATGGCAGCCATCTTGAATTTCCGGGCGACCTGAAATTTTGCTAGGATCAATTAGACATCAAGAGCAACATTCCTGTGAAGTTTCATGAAAATCCGTTGAGTAGTTTCAGAGGAGTAGTCGCTACAAGTTTTCATTATATAACTCTATGTAAACAAAGATGGCCACTGGCAGCCATGTTTAACGTCGAATCAAAATAATGTTTGACTCTTATAACCATCATGTCATGCTGATCATTTTAAAAAAATCCAATATCAATATCACTTATAGTTTTCAAGACGTAGTCGCTACAAACTTCTTTTTTTAAAATCTATTTTTAGCTGTGGCGGCCATCTTGAATTTCTGGCCGATCTGAAATTTTGCTAGGATCAATTAGACATTAAGAGCAATATTCCTGTAAAGTTTCATGAAAATCTGTCAAGTAGTTTCAAAGGAGTAGTCGCTACAAGTTTTTATTATATAACTGTATGTAAACAAAGATGACCTCTGGCAGCCATGTTTAACGTTGAATCAAAACGATTTTTGACAAGGACCAACATCATGTCATGCTGATCATTTTAGAAAAAGTCCCATATCAATATCACTTATATATTTTTAGCCGTGGCGGCCATCTTGAATTTCCAGCCGACCTGAAATTTTGCTAGGATCAATTAGACATCAAGAGCAACATTCCTGTGAAGTTTCATGAAAATCCGTCAAGTAGTTTCAGAGGAGTAGTTGCTACAAGTTTTCATTATATAACTCTATGTAAACAAAGATGGCCGCTGGCAGCCATGTTTAACGTCGAATCAAAACGATTTTCGACAAGGACCATCATCATGTCATGCTGATCATTTTAGAAAAAGTCCCATATCAATATCACTTATAGTTTTCATGAAGAAGTCGCTACAAACTTGTTTTTTAAAAACCTATTTTTAGATCTGGTGGCCATCTTGGATTTCACATCAACATGAATTTTTGCTAGGATCAACTAGACTTCATGGGCAACATTTCTGTAAAGTTTTATGAAAATCCATTCAGTAGTTTCAGAGGAGAAGTCGCTACAAAAAAAAGTTTACGGACAGACGGACAGACGGACGCCGCACCACGGCATAAGCTCTGCTGATCTCTGATCAGTAGAGCTAAAAATTAAAAAAATTAAAAAAATTAAAAAAATATTATTTTTTTCACGACACGTCTTGTTGTGGTGAGCAATTGTGCGAAGTTATTTGAAAATCCATCCATTATTGTCAGAGTTATGAAGCTGACACGAGTGTATAGACAAACGGATTTTGACCTTTGATCTCTACGTGTGACCTTGACCTTGGAGCCACGGACCTGGATTTTGTGCGCGACACGTCGTCTTGTTGTTGTGAGCAATTGTGCGAAGTTATTTGAAAATCCGTCCATTATTGTCAGAGTTATGAAGCGGACATGATTGTACACGCGAACGGACAGACAGTGCGATTACTATATGCCACCCTTCGGGGGCATAACAAACAGAACAAAGACAAGAGGTGGAAAGCTCTAACAGACAGAACAAACAGAACAAAGACAAGAGTTGGAAAGCTCTAACAGACAGAACAAACAGAACAAAGACAAGAGGTGGAAAGCTCTAACAGACAAAACAAACAGAACAAAGACAAGAGGTGGAAAGCTCTAACAGACAGGTGTATCTTGTATGAAACTCGAAATTACAAAACCTACAAAGGAAAAAGTTGTCTGTATGCGGACAACAATAAGTACATGTACACTACACAGGTATTACTGTGCAATCGGGCAATCGGTTGAATTGGCAATCAGTTGAAATTTACAATCGGTTGGATGTAACCGATCAATCATCGGTTATAATCGGTTAGTCAATAAGAAGTAAAACGTGTATGTTAACGCTTAACCTAAGTTTGAGGCCTTTAACTTAGAATAATTTCTGATTAAGCATGTATTCTTTCCTGTCTTGTTTCTTATGCCATTGTCATTTTATCAGCAAAAAATTTCTAAATTAGTAATTGATATAAATGTGTTTGTGTATAATTATACTCATTTTCACAAGACTAAGTGTCGTCTCCTGGCTATTCACGTTAATTTCTATTTTGAACATGAATTAAAGTGCATTTTTACATTTAACCGATGATGGATTTATAATACTTTCATAAGCGATCATAATAATAGGTTACAATCGATTAATCGGTACATGACTAAGGTATTACTACCTATTCTGCTTTTCTATAGGTAACAAAGGATTTAACATTCATATTTCTCTTCTCACCTGAGAACTCTGCACTGATATGTAAGTCAAACCAACACTTGAATATGAGAACCTGAAAAAAATAAGAAAAAAATATGTATTTAAACAATTAGTCTTTTGTTACTTTCCAGTATTTACTAGAACCTTGTACTTATTGGAAAACTGATCTCCCTACAGGTTTCATTATCATGGCAAGAGCATTACAGACTTAATGATATTGTGGAATAAGCTTATTGATTTGTTGCAAGGTGCGTCATGGCATGCAAAAAATGATCATATATTGTATATATAATATCAAACTGTCATCTTCTAAATTCTTAGTCTGAAAGCAGTAAGAATACGCTGTCTTCTACATTTCTGCCATAACCTTATATTTTAAAGGGTTGATGCACTATTTTCAAACACGATTTATTAAAAAGAACTCTGAAAAATTTGAAAAAAGCTGAAATAATTATCAAAATGTCATGAAAACTAAAGGAGATGTGACCTATTAAAAATTTGCAAAGAACATAAATGGATGCGGCCATCTTTGAACGATGACGCCATCGCGCCTTTTTATCGTATATGGCATATTGACAAAATGTATTTTAAAGCAAAGAAAATCACTGCAAATTGATTAAAAATAAATATACAGATAGAAAATGTATAAATTGTACGCTTATTTTTTATTTGCAGTGATGTTCTTTGCTTTAAACAACGTTTTGTCAATATGCTATATATGGTAAGAAGGCGCGATGACGTCATCGTTCGAAGATGGACGCCTCCATTTACGTTTCTTTGCAAGTTTTCAATAGATCATATTTGCTTTATTTTTCAGGGCATTTTAATAATTCTTTCAGCTTTTTTCAAGTTTATCAGAGCCCTTTAAAATAAACCTTGTTTGAAAATAGTGCATCAACCCCTTTAACTTCAAAAACCTTGGTCAACTGATTGGCAATTTTCAAAAACAAGTTAAGATGTGAACAAAATTGAATTAAAATGACATTCTTCTTTCTATGGAAACACAAATTATACTAATATAAGAATATTTTACATACTAACAGGAACAAGTAAGACAATGTCATTATATTTATGTATTTATTTATTCAATTTCATAAAGTTTAGCTCCAAAAAATGTTGACAACATGGTCAATTCAAATGTCCAGGGCTCCAAGAAAATTAAAATTGGGGAATAGCCCAGGGCAAGTAGATTTCAAAAGTCCACTTGCCCTGACTGAAGAGTCACTTGCCCTGATTTTCTTAACTTGCCCCGAAATTGTTATTACCAATGAATAGTTGCCGGTACATAATTTTTGTCGATATTGCATATTTTGCTTTTTTACTTTGTTTTATTTACAATTAATATACCTGTGATTAGAATCAAACAAGAAGGTTCTATTTTCCTATATTTTCCTTTTATTTATCCATTGTATCATATAAATAAAACAATATTATTTTCTTTTACAGTTTTAGGATCGCTCCGCAAATCACATCAAAAACCGTTATGGATCCCGCAAATTAAACAATCTAAAACAGGTGCGCATTCCCAGTGCTATTTACCAGCTTGCATTTGTGAATAAGCGTTCGTTGTTAAACGTCTTTATGATACAGACTTGCTAAACATGAACTACAAAAATATTATACAGCAATTCATTGAAAAATAAGAATATTAAAACGAAATCACCGTTCAAACTGTTAATATTCGAGTGAGCTTTCTTCTTCTGTCCGTGACAAATTTGTGTGAATATGAAAGCTGTAATGCGATTGGTTCAAATCATGTAATCAACCAATGAAATGCGCGCTTTCAAATTGATGAATTTTTATGAAGGGAGATAATTTTCAACAAATACGGCTTCAAATTAATTGCAATAAAACACAATTTCTGGTTGGATTTTAGTTTGAAAAGTCTGATTGTCCCGAGATTTTTTTAGACTAGCCCTGACGGGCAACCATTTTTGAAAGACAGACTAGCCCGGATTCAGATTGGACAAGGCCCGGGCGTCGGGCTATCCTATTCTTGGAGCCCTGATGTCAAAAAAATTTACCCTAGTGGATAATATGTGTAGCAAGTTTACTACAGTTTGGCAGTATACTCATTATAATTCATTAAATACCGGGAAAATTTAAAAAAATATTCATTAATATTCAGTAATTCTTATCTACTCATAACCGATTGATGTATGTTTAAGTTGTGTTGGCAGTAGTCATTTGTTGAAAGCGTAGCAATGGTAAGATGGAACAATTTAGGACAGAGTTTTTTTGTTTGTTTTTTAGCATTACTCCACCCACAAATTGTATAGAGTGATAATGTTTTCATAAAGTTTTCAAGTCCAGTTCCTCCAGGAAGGCATTTTTATCGGCAAAATATATTGGAAAATAAATATAAACTGTTAATTGTATATGAATATAACTGTGTTTAAAATTTATTCAATATTTCTTCTCACAAATAGACTACATATATGTCTGTGTATTTCACTTCCCGGGAGTTCCTTCCCCTGAGTCAGGAATTTCTAAATGTTATCTAAGTATTGATATACTTCGCTTTTCACAGTTTCATATAAAGCATGCTTCCATTATCAGAAGTCCACGGTCTCTTGATTCATCAAAGGTCGCCGACAAATCAGCGTTATTGTGTGTGATCGGCCTATTTGTTTTCGTTTGAGTCAGTACCGCCATTTTGAGCTGACCACGTGGCGAACTTGTGATCAACCAGTAGTATTTTTACAAAGTGTTTTCATTGGTTCAAGTTGAAATGCACCACATCAATTGATTGGATAATGCCGACTGTCAATAAAGGTTCTTGGAGGATTGACTTACAGCATGTTTTGATGTTGGAAATCACCAATTGCCCGCGGCGAATGCTAATTGAATTATCTAATCGAGTGCAATTAACAGATTATGAAACATGTGGGGGATGTTTTATTACAGGTGCCTGACTGGCGTGTGTTTGTTATACACAGATCATGTAATTTAGGCAGTGGGATTATTTTTTTTGGACTAGCCCGACGGGCTACCTGCATGGAATTTGTTTCAAGCCCGACTTCAATTTTGACTAGCCCCGTTGTCGGGCTATCCAATTTCTGGAGCCCTGCCAATAACTGATTTATTGCACCGAAATTTAACCCATTTTAATCGAACATCAACGTTATTGAGACGTTCGCGCAATTCGACGTCATGATATTGACGTCACGGTCATGACCGGTACAGTTTAAAAACATTAAAATGCCTTAACCCATTTCATTCGGGACACCGATCCATCAGTAACTACCCTTTCTATTCGGGACATTATTTCTGTTGAAAACCCGTCTCCCATAGAAACGTGTATGAAACGTCATTACTTTCTGTGCACGGAAGTGAAACTTTACTAGCGCATGCGCATTATTTGCGAGTCATTTCCGGATCTTTTAAAATTGAAAAAGTCTTGGAAAAAAGTAGTTTTTGCTCGTTTTTTCGAAGATTTCTTTTTGATTTGAACAAAATGGAGGAGGCCCAAGAAGCACTAAGCGACGGGAGCGATATAGACGTGGGGAATTTGTCAGATTTGAATGATTCCTACGTAAAAAGTGACGATCCAGTCGAGGAAAACACCGGAGATCGTCAACAACAAAGGAATCGGTTCGAATTTCCCGACTATCAGGGATTTTTCGATGATGATTTGGACTCTGATGATTCGGATATCTTGGAATTCGAAGGTTTCCAAGGTGGATGGGTTCGGGATGACTTTCAACGTCGCCAGACACGGCCGTATACAGGTGAGGGGGGTGCAACAGTTCAGCACCCAGAGGAAAGTTTTCCCTGTGATTATTTTGGTTTGATCTGGGTTTATTTGGTTATTGAAACCAACCGATATGCCACCCAGGAAAGGGTGAAAAATCCCCCACCCCCGTTCGCACCAGAGTGGTCCCCTGCTGATGTTCCCTGTTGATGTTCCCTGCATGAAGGCATTCCTTAGCTTATGTTTTCTACTGGGGATCATGAGATTGCCCATCAGAAATGACTACTGGCGGGTGAAGAAGCGTCTTTTACGGACCGCCTTCAACTCGATCATGCCACGTGACCGATACAACCTAATTTGGCGGCACATACAAACATAAAAAACATAACTTTAAAACTGTGTGAATGGATGTAAATAATCTTTATTATGGTGTAAATAAGACAACAGCAACTCTTGGTTACAATTTTGAGTTATTTATTTGAATGAGAATCAACTTATTTGCTTCAATGAACATTCGGGTAAATCTGTCTCCGAAACCAGTTCTGAAATGGTAAAAAATATCATGTGACCAAGTTTATAAAAAAATTAATAACTTTTGAAGTATTCAATGGAATTTAAAGCTGATTACACTCCTAGCAAGGGCTTGAAATTCCCTACAATCTACTCCCTGGGTTACCAGAGCAAATGTCAATATATCATACAGAAATTTTCAACTGAAATTGAGGTAGGACATATTTTCATGACCCATTTCGCATGTTTACCTATGTTGTTTTTTTAATTGCATGAGTTTTTGCATGAATATTGCATGTTAACTTATACCATTGTGTCAGGAATTTCAATACCTACAAAATGATATATAGTTATGTTATGTGATTTATAAAAATGACCATGTAATCAATATTTTTCCAACATCACTGAAATGTAATCTGCTGCTGCAGCAAAACGCGTGAAAATGTTCAGATATACAGGACCTTTTATCAACTTAGGTTCTAGAATGAAATGGGTTAAAGAACTATTTGAAAATGATTTAAACTTTAAATCGGAATTGTTGTCCATTATTGTTTTAGTGACCCTCTATGAAATCTACTGACCCACTATAGAATAGAGGGTCACCATGTGACCGCTCTAATCCAATGAATTCCTAGGATTTTGTGCGGGTGCAAATAAAATTAAATGGGTTTTTATATCCTGTTAACATATCATACTAGGTTATATTGAGACAGTAACTGTACTAGGTTATATTGGGACAGTAACTGTACTAGGTTATATTGGGACAGAACTGTACTAGGTTATATTGGGACAGTAATTGTACTAGGTTATATTGCAACAGTAACCATACTAGGTTATATTGGGACAATAACTGTACTAGGTTATATTGGGACAGTAACTGTACTAGGTTATATTGGGACAGTAACCAAACTAGGTTATATTGGGACAGTAACCTTACTAGGTTATATTGGGACAGTAACCATTCTAGGTTAATATATTGGGACAGTAACCATACTAGGTAAATATATTGGGACAGTAACTGTACTAGGTTATATTGGGACAGTAACTGTACTAGGTTATATTGGGACAGTAACCATACTAGGTTATATTGGGACAGTAACCATACTAGGTTATATTGGCACGGTAACTGTACTAGGTTATATTGGGACAGTAACCATACTAGGTTATATTGGGACAGTAACCATACTAGGTTATATTGGGACAGTAACCATACTAGGTTATATTGGGACAGTAACTGTACTAGGTTATATTGGGACAGTAACCATACTAGGTTATATTGGGACCGTAACCATACTAGGTTATATTGGGACAGTAACCACACTAGGTGATATTGGGACAGTAACCACACTAGGTTATATTGGGACAGTAACCAAACTAGGTTATATTGGGACAGTAACTGTACTAGGCTATATTGGGACAGTAACCATACTAGGTTATATTGGGACAGTAACCACACTAGGTTATATTGGGACAGTAACCATACTAGGTTATATTGGGACAGTAACTGTACTAGGTTATATTGGGACAGTAACCACACTAGGTTATATTGGGACAGTAACCATACTAGGTTATATTGGGACAGTAACCATCCTAGGTTATATTGGGACAGTAACTGTACTAGGTTATATTGGGACAGTAACCACAATAGGTTATATTGGGACAGTAACCACACTAGGTTATATTGGGACAGTAACCATACTAGGTTATATTGGGACAGTAACCACACTAGGTTATATTGGGACAGTAACCATACTAGGTTATATTGGGACAGTAACCATACTAGGTTATATTGGGACAGTAACTGTACTAGGTTATATTGGGACAGTAACCATACTAGGTTATATTGGGACAGTAACCACACTAGGTTATATTGGGACAGTAACCATACTAGGTTATATTGGGACAGTAACCATACTAGGTTATATTGGGACAGTAACTGTACTAGGTTATATTGGGACAGTAACCACACTAGGTTATATTGGGACAGTAACCATACTAGGTTATATTGGGACAGTAACTGTACTAGGTTATATTGGGACAGTAACCACACTAGGTTATATTGGGACAGTAACCATACTAGGTTATATTGGGACAGTAACCATCCTAGGTTATATTGGGACAGTAACTGTACTAGGTTATATTGGGACAGTAACCATACTAGGTTATATTGGGACAGTAACCACAATAGGTTATATTGGGACAGTAGCCATACTACCATACTAGGTTATATTGGGACAGTAACTGTACTAGGTTATATTGGGACAGTAACCACACTAGGTTATATTGGGACAGTAACCATACTAGGTTATATTGGGACAGTAACCATACTAGGTTATATTGGGACAGTAATTGTACTAGGTTATATTGGGACAGTAATTGTACTAGGTTATATTGGGACAGTAATTGTACTAGGTTATATTGGGACAGTAACCATACTAGGTTATATTGGGACAGTAACCATACTAGGTTATATTGGGACAGTAACCATACTAGGTTATATTGGGACAGTAACCGTACTAGGTTATATTGGGACAGTAACCACACTAGGTTATATTGGGACAGTAACCATACTATGTTATATTGGGACAGTAACCACACTAGGTTATATTGGGACAGTAACTGTACTAGGTTATATTGGGACAGTAACCATACTAGGTTATACTGGGACAGTAACCATACTAGGTTATATTGGGACAATAACCATACTAGGTTATATTGGGACAGTAACTGTACTAGGTTATATTGGGACAGTAGCCATACTAGGTTATATTGGGACAGTAACCACAATAGGTTATATTGGGACAGTAACCATACTACCATACTAGGTTATATTGGGACAGTAACTGTACTAGGTTATATTGGGACAGTAACCACACTAGGTTATATTGGGACAGTAACCATACTAGGTTATATTGGGACAGTAATTGTACTAGGTTATATTGGGACAGTAATTGTACTAGGTTATATTGGGACAGTAACCATACTAGGTTATATTGGGACAGTAATTGTACTAGGTTATATTGGGACAGTAATTGTACTAGGTTATATTGGGACAGTAACCGTACTAGGTTATATTGGGACAGTAATTGTACTAGGTTATATTGGGACAGTAATTGTACTAGGTTATATTGGGACAGTAACCGTACTAGGTTATATTGGGACAGTAATTGTACTAGGTTATATTGGGACAGTAACCATACTAGGTTATATTGGGACAGTAATTGTACTATGTTATATTGGGACAGTAATTGTATTAGGTTATATTGGGACAGTAACCATACTAGGTTATATTGGGACAGTAATTGTACTAGGTTATATTGGGACAGTAACCCTACTAGGTTATATTGGGACAGTAATTGTACTAGGTTATATTGGGACAGTAACCATACTAGGTTATATTGGGACAGTAATTGTACTAGGTTATATTGGGACAGTAATTGTACTAGGTTATATTGGGACAGTAATTGTACTAGGTTATATTGGGACAGTAATTGTACTATGTTATATTGGGACAGTAATTGTACTAGGTTATATTGGGACAGTAACTGTACTAGGTTATATTGGGACAGTAACCATACTAGGTTTTATTGGGACAGTAACTGTACTAGGTTATACTGGGACAGTAACCATACTAGGTTATATTGGGACAGTAATTGTACTAGGTTATATTGGGACAGTAACCGTACTAGGTTATATTGGGACAGTAATTGTACTAGGTTATATTGGGACAGTAACCATACTAGGTTATATTGGGACAGTAATTGTACTAGGTTATATTGGGACAGTAATTGTACTAGGTTATATTGGGACAGTAACCATACTAGGTTATATTGGGACAGTAACCATACTAGGTTATATTGGGACAGTAACCATACTAGGTTATATTGGGACAGTAACTGTACTAGGTTATATTGGGACAGTAACCATACTAGGTTATATTGGAACGGTTACCACACTAGGTTATATTGGGACAGTAACCATACTAGGTTATATTGGGACAGTAACTGTACTAGGTTATATTGGGACAGTAACCATACTAGGTTATATTGGGACAGTAACCGTACTAGGTTATATTGGGACAGTAACCGTACTAGGTTATATTGGGACAGTAACCATACTAGGTTATATTGGGACAGTAACCACACTAGGTTATATTGGGACAGTAACCACACTAGGTTATATTGGGACAGTAACCATACTAGGTTATATTGGGACAGTAACTGTACTAGGTTATATTGGGACAGTAACTGCGGAGGTGGATGAGATGAATAACTTTTCTCATTAGAAATGCCTCCGCTTGGGAGTGAATTCATTCTGGACAGGTCTGTAGAAATTCAGATATATAAATACTTTAACAATTTATCAATTTGACCATTAAAATATTACGTAGAACGAGTAACTCCGAAACAAATCTTCTTGCCCTGAGGTCCCTTAACACAATCTGTATAATATACTGTCTCTTATATATGTTTCTATGGAAATGAATAAGATACTTCGAAATATCTAATGTCACCAAAAGATACATGTGGCAAGTTTCATAAAGATATCTCAGGGGTCAGGCGATTAGGCGAAGTCGCTAAAAACTTCGCTGTAGTTTGGCCGACTTCGCTTTTTTATTCATGTGGGGCGAAATTTGAGTCGGCGTCATTTTCGGCAAATTCGGGTCAATTTCGGCAATTTCAAATGTGATTAACCTCATAATAAACAAAAGCCTCTAAAATACACAATCAGCACGTGTATCACACGTACCTTATTTAATCCATTACCATTAAATAACAACGCGACTCTTATCTAATCAGGGCAATAGCCTAGTTATCGATCTTTATCGGCTTGCCTTAGGCGAGATGAGAATATCAACCGCCATGTTTGCTCGTTAGGCGATCACGTGATTAGATCATGTGGGGAATCATGTGCGCATTCTATTTAAAACAGTCTATTAAATCATTTTAGAATTATTTTATCATTAGAATTTTGTGTTTCTGGGTTTCAAGAACCTCACTACTCAATGTCCAGTAAAACCTCAGTGTGTTCTGAGAATACAATGAGCTTTCAATTAACTGGTTTCATTGGTCCAATTTTTATCAGTGAACCAATCAGAATGCTTCATTCATAATTTCCTTTGGTTGCTTCTATCTATCATGACATCACTTTCTGGTATTATGACATCACACCCTGGATAATTATGACATCACGTCATGCTATTATGACATCACATCATGCTATTATGATGCAGCTCAATGTGTTCTCAGAACACAATGAGCCTTTTATTTGCTGTGAGCAACAGATTAAGAATATTTGTATCACTCATTGAGTAATGAGTTTCTTGAAATCAAGAATCACAGAATTCTAAAGATAAAATAATTCTAAAATGACTTAATAGACTGTTTTAAGTAAACCAATCAAAGCTGTCGTATTTTTTCGTTTGATGAATAATTAAAAATCGTACTACAAAACACTGCGCAAGGGCGGGGTTATGATTATGATTGACAACAAGAAACCTTGAAAAATCTCCCACGATTAATAAATTTAAAAGACGGTGTATATAAATTATATGATTGACGTCGGCACAGTTAATTGTAAAGAATCTTTAATAAGCAAAACTTTGATTGTGTGTTTTATTGAGGCTAATTATGAAATAAAGAAATGTGTTTGGTATAAAGAGAGTTTGTTTGTGATTGTTTTATTGACGAGAGAAATCAGTGGAAATGTATTGTATTCTACGATTAGACATAGATATCAATAACGTATGTTACTCAATGCGGGCATGAATGAAAACTAAGTTTGGGGTAATTATCGAATAATTAGTATTTTTCAATAAAAATGAATTGAAGGTGGGGGGTGTGTGTGGGGGGGTGGTGTTCAAGACAGATAGGATTTTTGGCACTGTTCACTTTGAAGTTTGTAAGGCTGTGGGAAAATAATAATAATAATAACAAAATGATAATAATAATACATGCTTTATTAGTATTATGCATTATTTTAGTCGATATTTAATCGGCCGTCTCATGTCGACCGACCTCAAGTCTCCCTGTTTTGAAAAACTTCTCCCTGTTTTGACTGGAGGGAGAAGTGACTTCTTCCTATTTTTGGAGTCTGGCTTGACCCCTGGATATCTTGAGCGGACTAGGAGTTATGCTCTGGAAAAGTAAAATGGTTTTGCAGGATAAAAACAATATTTCAAGGTTTTAATTAAAAGTCCATCACTGACAATGTTTACATAGAACTGGGAACTGGGCATTAATACTGTATCAATCCAATCTCCAACTTCTTAAGCCTTCAGGCCCCATATTCTCGAAACTTGCTCACCTAAATCTTATGCTCAAGATCATATATACTGAAACGCAACACGGGAATTTCTGCTATATATTGTATATACTGCACACTTAATTGCACATAATATTCCAAAGAAATCCCAAGATGTTTTGTAAAAAAAAAGTTGCAGTTCAGTGGTCGAAATTAGCACAAGCCCGAGACTGGTAAAATGCCTGCCGTATTGACGAGTGAAATTCGAATCCGGACAAGTGAAGGACGAGTAACATTTTAGTAGAAAAAAAACAACAAAGAAAATAGTTCTTACATAGTTTATTAAGCGATTAAATGCAGTAAATAATCGCAACTCTGTTTATTCAGCGATAAAATGCAATTTAAGTCAACCGGATATTGGGAAATTGATTTGGGACATTCTAAAATGTGACTCCCGTTCTAATTTCACGGAGCGCCGAACGTTACGGTATTTGAATGTTATACAAATAACTCTTCACGGGGGAAATCTTTAGTCACCTAAAAGTCCAGGGCCTTCAGTAAGGGGAATTGCAAAAAGTATGCTGTTTTTTTGTATTGGAGTTTAACATTTTGTAATAAATATATAATATATTTTTTAATATGAATATGAATATATATATAGTCATCTATAATACTGGTCAAAGTTTCAAAGTTTCATAATTTTCATTGATTTATATAAAGAAAAAACAACACATTATGATGTTTCCCTTTGTTTTATTTATATATAATAGTGTTAAATGATGGTTTCTGACTACTTTGACTTTTACAATGAGAGCAGGACGAGTAAACATACTATAAGGACGAGTAACATGTCAATGCCACTCGTCCTACAGGATGAGTATACAGTAAAATATATTTCGTCTCCTGCCTCCTCCATTACTATTTAACCCATGGTCGCCAAACTTCACAGGAATGTTGACCAGCAAGTGAAGATGCGCACTTGGGTTTTCATTTTTATTTTGGACCAAGAACCACATAGTTATTGCCCTTGACTTAGTCAAAATAGGGGCTGAAAAACTTGTGTCGCTCCCTCCTCCTATTTATCCCAAGGTTGCCAAACTTTACAGCAAGTGGAAGATAAGCGCACCTAAGTTGAACGTGTTTATGTTCTATATAAAAAGCTATGGCATAGTGACCTAAGTGGGGGGCATCCGTGTCTTATGGACACAATTCTATTTTATCATATTCTTGTCTTTGAATATGCTTTTTATGCCCCTACCACCGAATGGTGAGTGGGCACGTAGCATTAGCCTGGTCTGTCCGTCCCGAAAAGTCTCCTCGCACACTTTTCAACAGATTGCTTCGAAACTTTATGATGTCAAGATGTGCATTTCGCTTCGGCGTCAAATCGACCAAGTTTTACAGGAGTTATGGCCCTTTTTTGTCAATTTTTACGTGAAAATATTGTGTGTATCTCCTCCCATTTTCAACCGATTTCTTCAAAACTTTACAGGATGTTTACCTATGATGTCAAGATTCAAGATGTGCATATCCAGGGCTTTTTTGGCTGTTTTTATAGCCGTTATTGGGTCATATTCCCAATGACAAAACATATCTTTTTTCCCCAGTTTTGAGAAGAAAATTCCCAATTGAAAGAAGAAAAAGAAAGAAAGTAGCAAAAATGTGACAAGTATTTAATATGAAATGCTTTTAAATGCCTCTGTTGGTCTTGTTGTACTGTAAACAGTATGAAGAAATAAATGTTTGACTGTTTTGTTTCCCAATTTTATGAAAAATCGCGCTAAAATTCTCAATTTTGGTTATGTTCCCAAAATGGAGAAAAAAAGCACTGATATCGTTTCTGCGTCAAAATCGACCCATGTTATGACCCCCTTTTCATCAAATTTTACATGAAATGTTATGGCCCCTTTTTCATCAAATTTTACATGAAACTATCTTGTTTGTCAATCTCCTCCAACACGTTTCAAACGACTGCTTCGAAACTTTACAGGATGCTTACCTATGATGTCAAGTTGTGCATATCATTTCGACGTCAAAATCGACTTAGTATTACTGGAATTATGGTCCCTTTTTTGTCAAATTATCTTGTGTTTCTATTCACTCCCACACTTTTCAACCAGTTGCTTTGAAACTTTACAGGATGCTTACCTATGATGGCAAGATGTACATATCTTTTGGTCTTCAAAATCGCTTCAGTATTACCAGAGGTATGGCCCCTTTTTTGTCAAATTTTACAGCAAAATCTCTTGTGTGTGTGTCTATTCACTCCCACACTTTTCAACTGATTGCTTCCAAACTTTATAGGATGCTTACCTATGATGTCACGATGTGCATATCGTTTCGGCATCATAATTGACCCAGTATTACCGGAGTTATGGCTCTTTTTTCGTCGAATTTTACGTCAAAATATTTTGTGTGTCTAAATCCTCCCACATTTTTAAACATCATTCAATTCAGTTCACTTTTCAACCTTGCTTCGAATCTTTACAGGATGCTTACCTATGATGTCAAGATGTGCATATTGTTTCAGCGTCAAAACTGACCTAGTATTACTGTCAAAATCCACCCAGTATTACCAGAGTTACGACCCCTTTTTCGTCAATTTTTACGTTTTACACCATTTTCCCATGAACACATTTCTAGTTTAATAAAATTTTACGTTAAAATATCTTGTGCGTCTTTATCCTCCCACCGTTTTCCTTTGTTTCTCTTTTCAAACTTTACAGGTTGCTTACCTATGATATCAAAATGTACATATCGATTCGGCGTCAAAATCTAACCAGTATTACGGCCACTTCTTCGTCAAATTTTATGTTTTACGCTGATTGTTTTCAGTGGGGGCATCCGTGTCCAATGGACACATTTCTAGTTTAACATAGCAATTAAAATGTAGCTTTTCAATAGTGAATCCACCCGGTGATGTCATAGTCTAAATGGGACGTTTCTTATTTATTATATTGAATAAACCCAGGGCTCGAATTTAGCACTCGCAACTCGCATTTATGTGTAGCTGTCTAGTGTATTGTGGAGTACAGTAGCTTATGTAAACAACGCACGATACTCGTAATAGGTCGATCTGCTTCTCGCTAGTTCGCTCAATTTTGATTGGAAGTTTAAAATATAGGTATCACTTGATATTTATTCTGGGATCTTCCAAAATTAGTATATTTTCATCCATTGTAATCTTCCGAATCGTAGAACATCCATCATCTATCTTAGTTTTAAAATAATATTTAGCCTTAGAAATTTCAAACAAACATAATATTTGTCAAGCTTAGGGTATGACTAGGGGAAAAATTCTTTGAGCATAACCAACATGATGATAATATTGAATGCAAATGGCGGACATTTTGCGAATGTGGGTCGCAGGTAAAACGTGTGTATAACACAATATTCAATCGATTCTGAATTTATTTCTTCGCAATAAGTAAATAAAGCATTTATCTTGAGATTTATGTACGTTTTTGACTTTGTATGCTTGATTTGGATGAAAAAAGCGAACTTCAAACTGACAACTTTCAATGCCAAAAAGACTAATGCGTTGAAAATCGAAAACGATCGTTGATAACGACGAGACTGGTATAATAATTCATTTGCGTCGTCATCATCGTGATTTTTTTACAGCTATAATAAAAAAATATGGTCGTGGGGTGAGGGTAAAATCACGGTCGGTCGGGTAACAGGAAACAAACCTATTTTTTTTAGGCCTAGTGTTTGTCTGTGATATCTGTGAGTTTTATTTTACAAAAAGTTTTGAGAAAATAATGTAATGATGTCATAGTAAATTCGAGGGTGCGACACAAGATTTCAGCCCCTAGTTTGACTAAATCAAGGGCCGTAACTATGTGGTTCTTGGTCCAAAATAAAAATGAAAACCAGGTGTGCATCTTCACTTGCTGGTCAACATTCCTGTAAAGTTTGGCGACCATGGGTTAAATAGTAATGGAGGAGGCAGGAGACGAAATATATTTTACTGTATACTCATCCTGTAGGACGAGTGGCATTGACATGTTACTCGTCCTTATAGGATGTTTACTCGTCCTGCTCTCATTGTAAAAGTTCATAAGTCAAGGTAGTCAGAAACCATCATTTAACACTATTATATATAAATAAAACAAAGTGCAATTCTGTATGCCCCCCAAGTGGGGGCATAATCTTTGAAGTGCTGCGGCCAACAACTGTATCATGCAGTTTAACAAAATAAAGTGCTATTGTAGGTCATGGTCATCAACAGTTGATCAATAAAGCCAACTCTTACTCACTGAACATCCTTTAACAAGTAAAAGAATCAAAGGACTGAAGGTCCTAAGGTGGATACTCTTTAAATTGTAGCATTCAAATCTCTTGACATTTTTTGTGAGGGTGGGAAACACACGTATTGGAGATACGCACATGCAGTTAGTGAGACGACCGGACAATTGGTTACAGAGATAGCTTAATTAACCTGTAACAATGCGGGCATAATATCAATCACAGTGCATTAAGATGATTCCCTAGATGTGTTCACTATGACTGCAATTATTCATAGTCGTAAGAGAAGGGGTGACTAGGACCACCACCCACAATAATCTTAATGGGGACCAAAACATGTTTTGACCCCTTCAAAAATGTCGTAACTCATGCGCCCTTCATAATACGACCATTATTTCAAATGGGCGTAAAAAATATATTAGTACTTAATTAATCATGGTACTGCTGGGACTGCTAATAGGGTCAGCTGACCAAAGCACTACTGGGTTCCATAACCGTGCATGCAGTACCTTTCAAACTGCACATGGCACTCTAAGTTATTAATCAAGCAATACAATCATCATCTTGACTTTTTAATCCAGCAGGCTGGCCCCTATCCCATGACTTTTTATTCCAGCAGGCCGGCCCCTATCCCTTGCATATAATCAGGGTTCTCCACAGGCCATTTAAGCATAGCGGAGCCGCTGCGCTTGACTTCCAAAATCTTACATCCCGCAGTGCCTAAACTGCGCCGCTATGCTTAAAAACCAGAGCGCGGTGCTTTGATCTGAAGGCAAACACCGCCTTTAAAAACCCTTATCCTAACCCTAACCCTAACCCTAACCGTACACAAATTCATAAACTCGCGTCAAACAATACACACAAGTAACACGTGACTGATCTATGCAGTATGCAGAAGGTGTGATTACACGCTGTGTGATAAGTGGATTGTTGACAACAAATTGCAATTATTACGAGTTGATTGGATTATGTCGGGTTGTTGTGGATTAATCAGTAAATGGGAGATAATTGGGATGGGAGAATGTAACTTACAGCAGTTGAACTGGAAAGTTTGTTAATATTGGCAGTTTGTGTATCAGCTTACGTGTATTGTTCAAGACGGAAATGAAAGATTCGATGTGCTCATCATGACACAAGAGTTTGTTTGTTTTGCGTAAGTAAGTATAATTGTTTTGATTGTCATTTGATTTAAGTTTGTGCCTTAATAAATAAAATAAATAGCAATTTTGGGATAATATCTGGTCATTTGAAAAAAAAGAAGAAGAAATGAAGGTAGTTTAGTTATCTGTTTACTTCAAAGCGTGTCAATATTTTGAAAACAAAAATACTAGAAATTACTTACAAAATAAAACAAAAATAATTCAGTTATTACTATTATTAAGCGTGTTGGTCTATTATATATTTATAATATATTTAATTATTTATATATGTTTCTTCAGACCTTGGCCCGCCACTTTAACCTGGATGATGATTCAATGATGATCGAGTAGAGACAAGTGAGGGAGGTTACAAAGAATGACAGAGAGCTACAGGAGTCTCACCCCAACTTGTACAATATTGCAGCTGTTGGTCTGCTTCTTCCAACATCAACAGCAGATTGCGAGAGGGGATTCCTACACTCGAGAGAATTAAGACAGCAACAGCACAGGTCAACTCTGTGTAACAGAGTTCTCAATGCACTGCTGGCAGTAACAATGCAGGGCCCACCTCCATCAGAGTTTGAATATGACAGGGCAGTGGAAGAATGGCACATGGCCAGACCTAGAAGGTCAAGCATCTGAATAGGAACTGCTAGCTAATATGTACAAGTCAAGACATTGAATGGGCTAACTTGTGTTGGATTTATTTGAGTGCTAAGGTTATATTTTTTAAGTATTATCAAATGTGCTGTTTTATTTCCAGGGATGAATATTGTGTAGTTGATGGTATTATATGTGTGCATGATGTGTTGATGTATATGTTGTATTATTGTGTATAAACTTATAATAAATCTTTGTATGTATGTTTTCTTCTTCATCGTGTATTAAAACATGGATTATTTATTATTGTGTATTGTATGTATTTCAGATGTTGCATGTTGTGTTGATGTGTAAGTTGTATTATTGTGTATGAACTTATTTTTAGGAAATATTTTTATGATTTTTTTTTTAAAAAAAATCTTAAAACATGGATTATTTATTATATTGTTTATTATCATAAATATATAATTATATATGGCTTCCTAACATCACTATTATCACACAAAAGAGTGCCTCACCGTCAATACAGGCAGTTACTGAAAGCCAAAAAAAATCGAACACAGGAGGGGGTTTCCCCCTCCCGTGCCCTCCCCCAGCACGCGGTAGATGCCACTATGCTTGAAAATAATCCTGTGGAGAACCCTGATAATTAAATAAAGTTTTGGGATGCTAATGATTCTTCATTAGTCTTCCATATAATAATACAATATTGATGCAATATAATTCCGTATAATATTTATGAAATATAATTAACAGTCAGCAATATGCAAATTAATACAATTCTATTCTATTAAGTATTAATATGCATGCAAAAATGCAAGCAAATAAAAATAGGTGTGTGCACCTTTAATGTACTAAATTCATAGGTACAGGTATAACATTACAAAATACATATACTCTGACCAGCATTAATAATCTGTTTATAATTACCCCAGACCCCCAGTGTTTATCTGTAAACATAAGTTACTGCAATAGTGTTGTCTGCTTTTATCACAAAGGCAAGCAAAGACAAGTGGCAATAGGTGTATATTCCTGCGCGTTTAACTGTGCGGAGGAGAACTATTTTGCGTTGTTAGGTGAAATGCTTCAAAATCGCATGATCGCAAAGGTGGATTACCAAAGTTAAACTGTACTTGGACAGGGATTTTTAACCTATTTAAGTGGGACCAAAATTGCAAAAACCTCTATTCTCTCCCAATTCTGGGGCAAAATATTCTCAATCTTAAAAAAAAAAAAAAAATTATAATTACAGTGATTTTTTTACCTCTGCGTCCTGCGTCCACCTCTGCGTCCTGCGTCCAGGACGCACAAATATTTCCGTGGACGCAAATTACCAGAACATGTGCGTTCTTGGGACGCACATAAATTGCAAGTAAAGAGTTCCGTAATTCATATTTTCCCTGTAAGAATTCAATCCGTCGCTTTTTTCTCCGCGTCTACCGCCATATTTCCCCTGTAAGAATTCAATCCGTCGCTTTTTTCTCCGCGTCTACCGCCATATTTGACTATTCGATGAGGGTTAAGTTTACACACGCACCGTTCCGCGTAATTTTGTAACGTCGATTATTATTGGATAATGGTCATACGATTAGCCAATGGAATCGGCCGTGAGGTAAAACACGAAACGGTGCGGAAGTAAACATTCCACGAGTTCGCGATGCCTCGTCTGAAAAATGGGGCCCAAAGAGAAAACTAAACAATGACTCAAAGCACAAACACTCTCGAGTTTCATTCAAAAGGCCAGTACATCCTCCAATAATGACGCTCAAACAGCCAGTATATCTACGGCAATTGAACCAACTACCAAAATCCGCAAATACAACAGTTGTTGGGAGAAATTGTTCATTTGGCTCGGGTATGACAATACCACAAAAAGCATGTATTCTACTTTGTGTACAAACGCAAACAAATGTAATGGGATGACTAAAAGTGCACACTTCACAAACTTTCAACAGGCAACTCTCGGTCGACATGCTTCTTTATGCGACTGCGATTGTTATGCTCTCACCGTATGTATGTCTGATTAAAGTTATCAACACCATGTAATAAAATAGTGCTTGAATTTGAAATAAATTACTACTAAAACCTGGGACTCACTCCTTTAGTTTTGGGACTCATAGATTTTTGGCCAAGCGAGTCCTAGGACTCGTACAAGTGAAATTGTAAAAAAATCACTGAATTATATAAAATAAAAAATAAAATGTGACAGACTTTACATAGTTGGTATGTTAAAATAAATAAATTCTAAAACCTGATTGATATTATACATAAAAGTTAAACATACAATTTGATGAAAATGTTCCCTTAATAAAAAAACAGACGGCGAAAATCAAGCTATTTTTCCCAATTTGGACAATCACCTGCTTCTTTTTCCCGAAATCAGCAGGCCTAGGCATTTTCCCCCGTTTTCTTGAAAAAAGCTCTTTTGGGTACAGCTATATCTAAGACATGAAGTGGGATGCTCATAAATAAATAAATACGAAGCCCAAGACTATAAGAATCTTTCATGAGTATCCGGTGAAGATAGGGAATTCCAACACGAGGTACCCATGATAGATTCTTTTTCTTGCATATCAGAGACACGTTGTGTGTTGACGCCGCCAGCTACTAAAGTTTTATTTTTCAACACCTGCTAACATTCAGAAATGATTCTTGTCATGTGACGGTAATGCGCATGCGCGGTACTACAAACAAGCGCATCTTTTTCCAGTCTTATTTCGAACTAGAACTTGTTCCGAATAATAATTCTCATGAATTCTTTACTGAAATAACACTTTAAATAATCATAGGGCTCAAATTTAGCAACAATTTATTTTTTTGTAACTGGCAAAACGAAAAAGTTACTTGCAATTTCTACGGTTGTGTGTAGATGTAACAAATAAGTAAAAAGCACAAGATGATTGATCAATAGCAAGCATGCTAGATTCCATATGTGTCATACAAATGCAATGACATATCAGAAAAACTTAAAAATATGCCATTGATATGAAAGCATGTTTCAAAAAAGGCAGACATGGCATTCTAAATTAAACACGTAAGGTATTTTGAAGTACTTGCAAATTTTTGCCAGTACTTGAAAATACTAATCAGTTTCCCAATATTTTCTAATTTGAAAAATGCCTACTGTGCATTTCAGGGTGCCCATTTCAAGGTTATAGTGACCTTATTTTGGTACGCGACACACCGCTATCCCAAGATGTATCCACATACCAAGTTTAGTATCTCTAAGTGTTATAGTATTGAAAACACAGTCCGGACAAGCATTTTCTATGACAGAGGTCACAGGTCAAGGTCACAGTGATCTTAGTTTGGTACGTGACACACCACTATTCCAAGATGTATCCACATACTAAGTTTGGTATCTCAAAGTCTTATAATATTGAAAATATGGCCCAGACAAGCATTTTCGAAACATTTTCTATGACAGAGGTCACGGGTCACTGACCTTATTTTGGATGCGACACACACCGCTATCCCAAGATGTATTCAAATATCAAGTTTGGTATCTCTACAGGATTCTCAATAGACGCGTACACACGCGTTTTCACGTATGGAAATTCAATTTGACCCAATTCTGACGCAGCGTTTTTATGACGCGCGTATATTTCCTTCCAAGCATCAATCCAATACCCCTGTACCTATTTTCGATAGACAATAAACACGCGCTGCATAACAGTGATTGACACCTTGCCTGACGACTTCGAGCGCCTCTGGACCAATCAAATTCGCTGCTTGTGGCACAGAGGCGGAAATAACCTGTCTGTAAATGGTGTCACTGTGTAATGTAATCGCTGCTATTGTGTTAATAATTTAACGATTATCTTCGAAGTTTATGCTGCTTTTTGCGGGTGGAGACTATAATGACTTGATTGGATTAACTGTTTGATTGCTACCGGCTTCTGATTGATAACCGGTTAATTAGACCGAACTGAGATAAAACAAATGCTAGCGGTCAAACATGTGAAAAGCTAAAATTGGCAAAAATAAAATTGACTTTATTTGTGTTTGTTGTTTGTTCATTTGTGTTTGTTGTTTGTTAAGTTTGTTTACGCACATTTTAAAGAAAAAGACGTTCAATTTTAATGAGGATAGTTTAAATAGTTTAAATATTTATAAATCGGCGAAATGTACATAAACAGAGCGGTTTTCGTTCAGTCAAAACTTACCGGACATTACGCATTGTGATATTTTGTGTTTACGTGCTATTTTTGTGCTATCGAGTAACGGACTTTATTAATTTATGTATGTTCAATACACAAATGGCGCAAAGAAGTATATTTTCGTTTATGGCATCGCAGTCTACGAAACGGCCTGTTCAGGATGCACTGTCTGACCCCGAAAAAGCAGAAAATAAGAGAGCTTGTGTTATAATAACACTAATAACTTATAATATATAATAACACCAATAACTTATAATATATAATAACACCAATAACTTATAATATTAACAAATGTAGACCCCAATTTATTAAACAGCCTTACATAACTTTGAATCTTTGACATAATGACACATTACTGTAAAATGGAATATTAATTTTTTAAGTTCAAATGCCTATTCTTGCACATCTTTCTTGGCAATAAAATATTTACAGAATTCACTAAAATTAAAGGATGTTTTATATAACGGCGCTTCGATTTGTTTGATTTATATTTGACTTTTGACATTTCAATTTTGACCCTTGCGTTTTTTGAGTCAAGGGTCTTCACTAAAGGATGTTTTATATAACGGCGCTTCGAGTTGTTTGATTTATATTTGACTTTTGACATTTCAATTTTGACCCTTGCGATTTTTGAGTCAATGACTTTTAAAGTCTAATGAGAACCCTAATCTCTAAGTGTTATTGTATTGAAAATACGGGCCGGACAAGCATTTTATATGACAGAGGTCACAGGTCAAGGTCACAGTGACCTTTTTTTTGGTACGCAACACACCGCTATCCCAAGATGTATCCACATACCAAGTTTGGTATCTCAAAGTCTTATAGTATTGAAAATATGGCCCGGACAAGCATTTTGGAAGGACGGACGGACAGGGTGCAAACCCCTGGGACCGGTGGGGGACTAATAAAATCACCCTGGATTGCCTGCATTTTACTTGGTAAATCCGACCCCTAGAAACAGACATGAGCAATTTCTAAAAATAAAGCCGCTATGTTGTTTTAGTTTTTACAATGTAAACAAGGGGGTCAAAAAGAATTTTAGGCTTTGTGAAACATAACGGATGGCAAAATTGAAACAGATCCAGGAGCGCCTATTTTCATTCTGTCTAACCATATCAGCTATGAAAACATATAGCAAATAATAAAAAAAATCTTGATTCATATTCGACGTCTAGGCACTGAAGTAGATATGTCCTAAGATTTTTTGTATCCAATGTAACCAGTTGTGCCTGGGTACAAAAAATGGACTGTGTGAAAAAGTTTGTAGTTTTGGGCCATATATGCCCTGAAGGCTGAAATGCACAGTAAAGTTGCATTGCTTGAGCAAGCTTTCAAATGCCAAAACATTCTTACTCCCATTACACACACATGTTAAACTATTCACTGACTTTAAAACTTCTAACAGAATCTCAAAATGTGCAATAACAGGACATACATCATACAGAGGACTGTGCCTAAGCCATAATTTCAGAAATATCATCGCTTTTCAACCAAACGACAGTGGTTGACAATGTAAACAATGCACATCGGCGGTTATTCGAGAGGTAAACTAGTCAATTTTAAACAGTGAATAAGAATAAATACATGAATGAAGTTATTCTGACTAAATGGTGTGTCATTACCGTTTGGAAAGTCTTTTTATTTCACTGTATAGTTGGTAATTCTTCTTGCTCAGATCTTGCAGGCAGTGACAGGAAAAATATTTCTATGGAACGATAGCGAAGGTGAGAATACAAGATGCCTTTTGATTGGCTGAAATAAATCGCCGGTTTCCGTAATTTAAGCGTGTGCGTCGGAAATGAACGGACTTTCTTTGGAGGCCTCAGAGCTGCAGAGACGAGCACGTGCGCACGCACACACGCATGCTCAAACAAACTGGACTTTTCCTGAATCACAATGTAAACCCAAATATCAGGACAGCCAGCATTGTTCTTTCTTTCTTTACATACTCCAACACCCTTTTACGAGGATACTGTGGAGGTGAGCGTCTGTGCAAGTTTGTAAGAATAAAAGTGATAAACAGGACCGTTTGAGAGCGAGATCGATAAAAAGGTGATAATAGTGTTAATTTACAGGGGAGTGGATAGTAAACGCTGGGTAAAAACAGTGTTCATCTATGGCATAACACGATGGAAAGAACCAGGACTTTATTAGTATAGTTAAAATTACATAGATATGTATGTATCTGTGTTAGAGAGAGAGGATGACTATGCCGAGTCGATGTTCGTATGGGCTGCTGGAAGTATGTGGGTGTTGAGACGTCTACTAGCCGCTGTGGGCGTTGAGACGGCTACAAGCCCGTAAACTATTTTATATAGAAGAGTTAGTCTAGCATCAGCCCTCCTCTGCTCTATACATGCCACTCTTAACCCGTTTCAAACGTGCATCACAAAACCAAACCATTCCACTAGTTCGAAACCAACCTCATACAACATCAGCAAGTCTCACAAAACATTTGTTACAAACCGTATAAGATAGCCTAGACCCGGTACACTGTAATGAAAAGAGGTCTCAGCAACTCTGAGATTACACTCACTGCAACTCGCGGGGGTCCGGGGTTGGGATGAACGTGTCGAGGATAAGCAGCGCTATTGGTTGAATATGTACAAAATGGCGGACCACAACATTTGACAGACAATATAGTCAGTACATTTTGTTGTTTTCTTCACTTATGCAGAAGTATTTCTTTTATTCATTGCGTCCATTAAGTGGAGACATGCATGCAGTTTCATCAGCTGTCTTCGTTGTTGTGGTTAGGTAACAATGCAAAAAGTTATTGAAGGAAAACCACATCGGTTGAGCCTTCAGTGAAATCACGTGCTTTCATTTGTAGTCTTTTTTTACAGTGTTTAAAGAACAATTGCCTGTTTTCAAGAATCTTCTAGAATAGCAAATAGTAAGCAAGTAGGAAGCATTTATTTAATAGCCTAGTTGTAGTATTACGTTTATCGTGATAACTTCGTGTGTGCGACACAAATAGGTTCATGGAGTTGACTGTACGACATAAAGGTTTAATGTGCTAATGCTTTCAGTTCATATGTTTTATTTTAGGTGTCACAAAATGTTGCGTTACAAGAAGAACAATCCACTCTGTCCTTACAACGAAGCATTAAAATGAAAGGGGCTGTTTTGTATTCTCATAGCCAGAGATCGGTGAGGAAATATGCACTACGTTATGAATGTAATGATGACATACAGAAAATATCAATTTTTAACAGAACCTTGGATATTAAAATGCATTTTCAACCCAAAGTATAGTCTACGAACTATTAACAGACACACTACCGGTGGCATGCTCTGAGAAATACATCCGTAATACGTCACTCAGAGGAGACGGGGTATTTTTAAAACCAGAAGGCGTATGGTTATTGGACGGCCAGTTAGATTCATGAAATGACCTGGATCTGGATAAAAGCAACTCAGAGCGAGTTGCAGCATGTGTTGCAGCATACGCAATTGTAAATGTTTAGTAACAAGCTTGGAGGGCTGTTTGAAAGCCCGGTACTGAAAGTACACTGACTACACTATCACTTAAATGGGCCACTTCACCGAAGCTTTAATAAAGAAAGAGTTTTTGAATTGTTCTGTGTTACATTGTTTCTCTTAAAAACATGTAGTATTGATTGTCACTGATATCGTTTGCTTCGTAGTATTTTGTTTTGCTTTTATAATACGTTTCGGTCCGACTGCATTGAACACTCCTGACCACTTTCTAGTGAAACACAAGTCTGTTCATGTCTCTACGTTCGTATTGGGAAATTTCAGTAGGTTCAGCTTTACCAGCATCGTCAACTCGCACCTTCCCTCCATGATCTTGTAGTCCCCGGAGATAAATCTAGCATCCTGATTTTGGATGTGGTGCAGCGCAGTCATGTCTTGGTCTCCAAACACTCGAGGCATATTATATCACTGTCCATGTACTCATGTGTTGGACCAGAGTCTGATAGTCCTTCTGAAGAAGCATACTATGGAGTTTGCTTTCTTGGCAACTGTTGTAATATGGGGCCCACACTTGAGGTCCTCTGAAATGTTTACTCCAAGAGAGGGTTCTGATCTACTGATTATACAGCATACATGTATTTAGTTAATAGATGTGACTAGATTTGTTGTTGATGCTCAAGAGATACCATTTACTGAATATCATGCCCTATTTTTCTAGAGAGGATACGCCGTCCAGTAGTTGTAGTAGTATACGGTTTAACTATGTCTGGTAGGTCTGTGCAAAAGTCAACCATCCGCAAATAGTCGTACTTGGGAGTAGACAAGTCGTTGATATGACATAAGAATAAGAGCGGTCTCAAAATAGTCCTTGAGGTACTCCTGATAGTAAAGGAGCAAAAACTGACCCTCACAAACTACTGTCAAGTGTCTCGTTGCGAGTAAAGCTTTTGGCCATTCATGCATACCACACTGGATACCAAAAACATGTATAACTTATGTAGTACATGTTGCTTGCTGTGTGCTGTGGATTTAGGATACAAAAGAGCAATGTGTCAAATGTTTCTAACACTGGACACCATGTGTTTACCCACGGATATTGTCTTCATATATTGTTTTGATGTTTATAACTCTTGTAGTGATTGTGTTCATTGTTTTATTCAGATAAGACAATTGGAAGTGATCCGATTTCCATAATTTAAACCAGTTAAAGAAACAAATAAAATAAAAACCTTAATTGGGAGATTGTTTTTATTGTTATGTCTTGTACTGACTCACCCGCTTTTATTACCGCACAATGCAACGGAAATACACCAAATATTGACAGTTTACTAGTTAGGTATGAAACATCTTTATTTTCACTTTCTTTATCTATTAAACCCAACTTTACATTATTGCCACACATCATTGGCCCAACAATAAACCATCATGTTGGGCCACAGTGGAAACGATGAGCAGAATCAAAAGGGCCTAACATAAAATACCAACATCCGGCCAACACAGTTCGGGCCAACACAGTTGGCCCAGCTATTTTCAACCATCAAATCACAGTTGTTTTGATGTTGGCCCAACTTTCCATTATTATCACGAAGCATTGGTCCAACACTAAGTCAACATGTTGGGCCACTGCGGAAACGATGAGCAGAATATATGGGGCTCAACGTAAAAGACCAACGCCGGCCCAACGAAAGTGATGATATTGGTTTGATGTTGGCCCATCATATGCATGCCATCTGGGACAGGACCGGGCAGATGCATGGGTTCGATCAGCCTCAACTATTTTTTCTTTCAAAGATGATCTGCAGAAATTAGCGAGTGTGTACGATTGGCATGTGTTGTCCCAGCATTTAATACAAGAAAATCGGTAGAACCGATGGATGCTCCCCGAAATGTATCCTCACTTACTATAATTATGGCCTTGTATCACCCAGAAGTTTTTAATCTGCAGTCCCATCAGTAGTTTTAAAGTTATTCTCCTTACAAGAATTTCAAGTGTAAAATTACAAAGGGCAATAACTAGGTTGAATGATGTAATGGTTATGTTTTTTGCACTCGACACTTCCTCTCATTGCCCTCTATCATTGTTTGAAGTTTCACTGCAGTCCCATGAGTAGTGTTGAAGTTATGCTCCGGACAAAAACTCTACGTATAAAATTACAAAGGACACCAACTCTAATTTGAATGAGGACATAGTTACACTTCTTGCATTCTGCACTTTCTCTAATTGCCCTCTATCATTGTGTGAAGTTTCATTGTAATTCCTTCAGTGGTGTTGAAGTTATGCGCCTGACAAGAATTCTAAGCATACAATTACAAAGGGCAATTGCTCTAATTTGAAAGAAGACAGAGTTACGGTTCTTGCACTCTGCGTTTCCTCTCATTGCCCTCTATCATTGTGTGAAGTGTCATTGCAGTCCCAACTGAAGTTTTGAAGTCTCCGGACAAAAAATTAAGTTTAAAATTACAAAGGGCAATAACTCTAAGTTGAATGAAGACAGAGTTACAATTATTGCACGCTGCACTTTCTCACATTGCCGTTTATCATTGTGTGAAGTGTCATTGCAGTCCCAACAGTAGTTTTGAAGTTATACTCCGGACAAAAATTCTAAGTATAAAATTACAAAGGGCAATAAATCTAATTTAAATAAGACAGAGTTACGATTCTTGCACGCTGCACATCCTGTCGTCGCCCTCTATCTTTGTGTGAAGTTGCATTGTATTCCCGTCAGTAGTTTTGAAGTTATGCTCCGGACAAAAAATGTAAGTATAAAATTACAAAGGGCAATAACTCTAATTTGAATGATGGCATAGTTACGGTTCTTGCACGCTGCACTTCCTCTCATTGCTCTCTATCATTGTGTGAAGTTTCATGTAGTCCCATCAGTAGTTTTTAAGTTATGCTCCGAACAAAAGTGTGACGGACGGACGGAATGACGGCGACTATATGCTCCCCCGAAAATTTCGGGGAGCTTAAAAAGGGAGTAACACAGCAGAAAAAGACCATCCTGTATCCCTGACAAGCTTCGACAGGCACAGTTTCTTAGAAACCGCAAACAGACTGTCGTATTAGAAGGAATACACACGACTGAGACAGACGTACTAACCGGAGTCCTCCGAGGCAGAGCACTAGGCCTTTGCCAATACCTACAAGTTCAGACGCCCGTTTATTTGCAGAGTACAGTTTACTCTATAGCGCCATAAATAACCGCCAAGACAGCCACCTACTGCAGCAAGACGTCACTGCCATAGATAACCGCCAGGACAGCCATCTACTGCAGCAAGACGTCACTGGCATTAAGGACTGGAAAAACGCCTGGCAGATGTGTTTCAACACTACAAAGTGCAGTGTGATCCGCATATGGCCAAGCAACAGGACGCGACTGATACGGACTACGTCATACCACAGGTTGCCATTACGATAGTATAGAAGGATAGCGAGAAGAAGAGATAGTATTATAGTATATGTATATAGTAATGGGAAGGTCAGAATCATAATGCACACTCGTTTATCCGGATCTTTTTAAAATACATTTTTACTATTTCGTGCGTAAACTTTACTCAACGATCGTGTCAGATATACATTTTTCTTCGTTTTTGCAACCTTGGTTTACCTAAGTAATTCACTACTTAATTTTTTGTTATAATTATTTTGTTTGTGAACCTTTATACGTTTTGATAATATTGCGTCAGGCAAAACATGGTTCTTAAAGCTATTGCAAACGTCTATATGCACAAACAAATGCGTGTAATGGTAAATACTTAAATAGAAAGCAAAACTATAAATATCGTTCAATACCGATTGTCAAAACAAATCCACTATCGGTCCGTGCTGATCACCTCCAACGAAAAATCTCTCAAAACGTCTGCATTTGCTTTTCACTTGACAGTAATAATTGTCTGTGGAACCATAGTTTGTATTTATACTTTACATCAAGATGGTGTGATTATTGCTGCTTCTCACGGTATCGGTAATATTGTCCAAAGTTCCTGCATAACAGAGAAATAAGAAGACGGCGGGTTGCTTTGTTTATTGGAAACCTGAACTTTGAATAGTCATGTTTTCTTTATTTTCCGAGGCAAAGAGTCAGGACCTTGTCTGTAGTATCCTTTGATATACAAATTAATGATGGTTATAAATTAAATAAGCAAAAGCTGGATCTTTCATATTTAGTGGAATTATTTACTAACTTCAGGAAAAGTTCGCCAATCGGTACAGGCAATCGCATTGGCCCGGGCAATTATCTGTTGATCGATGTGATATCTTGACCTTTTCTGGAAACCTGAACTTTGAATAGTAATGTTTTCTTTATTTTCCGAGGCAAACAGTCAGGACATTTTATGTAATATCCTTTGATATACACATTAATGAGGACATAAATTAAATAAGCAAAAGCTGGATCTTTCATATGTAATGGAATTATTTACTAACTTCAAGAAAAGTTCGCACGGGCAGTCGCATTTGCCCGGGCAATTGTCTGTTGATCGGTGTGATATCTTGACCTTTTTAGAAATTACACGTTCTAAGCTTTCTAATACAATGTAATCTACAGTTTAACTATATTCAATTTATTTGATAAATATGAAATCGTGTAAAGTTAATGCATGCATGCCATCCAACCGCAGTTAAAAAACAAAAACTGTACAGATCTCTTGAGTCATAACCCTTACAAAATATTATGTTAAAATCCCCACGGCCCCATATGGTTCCCGTGCAAGGCTAGGGCCCAAAAAATACCCTAAATTGTCATTTCAAATGTTATGCCATTTTCATTTAAGGTCTTCATCATCATCCCAGTATTGTTTCAGGTGGCAGAAAACAATGATCGTGGCTTCAGCGAAAAATGGAGAATTTACAAAAGAACTTGCAGTTACTCTGTAGTTGAGAAGGTTCTATGCCCATTCTGCATTTTTTTTTTATCTAGATGTTAATGGAGATTGAGTAATGTTCATTCCTGTCGGCACCATATAACCTCTTTGTATTGGTGCGCCGTAAAACCTCAATTCAATTTAATGTTAAAATCCCAACAGTGAATTTTAGGTATCACGGAAATTATTTATTAGGTCAGGAAACAATTGTTAACAAATTTAATATAAACTTACTTATTTCATCCATACATGAGCGTACTTTCCACTCTTACCATAACATGTATAGATAGGTATCATGATTTAGGCTTCAATCAATATTTAGACTAATCATATCGGGCCATTTGCATAAATTAGTGTATAACATTTTCTCTTCCAGTGCACATAACCAAACATAATTACAAATATAATGTCATGACCATCTCGTATTTGAACTTTCATCCCTGAGACTTTCAAATGTGAGCTAGGCCTACCTAGATTTGATCTTTAATAGTGGGAGCCCCGACGTCTACGTGATCTGTCATCTTAGCTCTTTCTCTCAAATAACCATACACTATTGGAACAACCGCACACTTTACGACAATGAGAGCTAAAGACACCAAACCTCCTTCCCCCACCCCTCCACCAAACGACCAACAACATACAACTGCTCCATTTTATGAGTTTTTATAACGACATATGTATTTCTTACGGGTCACCAAAATGCGTCCTGACAACCAATATGGCGGACAAAAATGATAAATCCAAAGAAATGGACACTACAGACACAATAAATGACGTTTCACACGATAAAGAAAAGGCTGATGTAAGTGTTAGAGTACACCATGTAAAACAATGACATTTTAATTACCGTTATCCGTGGGTAAACGTCCATTTTCATCATCATCATGTTTACTATTCAAAATGTATATTTTACTAACTTGTTATTTGCAAATTGGATACTATGTGAGCACATTATTTATTGTATGTTGACATTCATATTTAAGTAAGATTAATCCATCTTCTTAAACATATGTTTTAATTACCCCCAAAATCAGGAAATTCCATCCCCAGGTATTGGCAGGTATCAGATGCTGTTAATAATTGTATCTCTACCAGGTTTGTTGTTCCTTGCTCACAATTTCTGTCAACGTCTCAGATGTTATCACATGATCATTTGTCACATGACTATGATAACAATTTCAAAATGGCAAAAAGAATGTCAACACTCTGGCGTGCATACAGGTTTGACTTTTTTCTGTGTGGACTTTCTGCAGAGATTCTCTGTGCTAGACATAAACAGTCAATTTAAACTGATACACTGAATTTAATAAGTGTACAACTTACCTAAAGTGAAGAATGATCCTTTGTTATCCATTTCACACTAAAATTGTAATCCAAAAAAACATTTTGATAAGAAATACGTTAGTTTAATTCTAGGTACTATGCATTGTTTGAATGACAAAACACAGGTGTCAGTTCAATGTGACAATGATGTCATGCAAGAAACGTTTACACAAGGTCTGAAATTGTCCATTTTTAGGCAAACGCAATAAGATGTCACGGGGTGCATCTATAAACGTCCTTATGCTAAAAAAGCACCCCAGACGTCAAATAAAAGAGACTACACTGCAACCTAGCTGACATCACTGATTGATATGCCCGAGGCTACTGATTGAGTGTAAACAATCGAGTATACCACAGCTTATTTTGCCTGTATTTAGTGTCCACTCAAATTTTATATATGCTGTTTAGAATTATGAGGTTTAAAAAAGTGTTGGTAAGCACAAACCCTATGGGAATTGCAATGGTGATTCATTTGAATATCTTGATGGTGTAGTGATATGCCCAAAAAAAATATTTCTTATATGTCGATTAGAATTTCTAATAGACATATAAGAATATTTTTTTAAAACCAGTATCCGTGTGCTCATGCAAATATAAAATTTACTTAGAATTTCTACTGCTGTATAAACTGAACTAATTGTTTATTAACTAAATTACCGCATTACAGACCTCTCCTTTTAAATAAACCTTTCCGACCAAGTTGAAACAGGAAAAAAAAAGAATGCCCCCCCAAGTGATTTTTTCCCCTTGTTTTTACAAGATTCTTTTAATTTGCTGAGATGTTGAAAGAGGTGTTAAGTGAACGCAAAGAATGACAACTCTGGTTAGAGACTGATTTTGTACATATGTAATTGTTCCGAAGGCTGGCATCCCTGATGTCTACTAGACCATGATATAATTTGATTCAATATATCATCACAGATGATTGTTGAGGCAATGTCCCACCATCGCCATCTTGTTGCCAACCAGGAGTATGGTCGAACACATACCATTCTGCTGGCCACTGTACGTGTTCCAAGCTGCATATATGTTTTGCAATGAACAAATATATAATCTGATATACACATTTAAATAATTTAAACAATATCTTCGACATACAAATGTTTTCTATAAATGTCTTTTTACCATTTTCACATACATGTACCTACTTACATATATTGTAGTCATGCAACAGGTTTCAAAGCAACAACTGCTATGAAAGTCATAAACATTTCTGTCAACCTGAAGTTTCCTTACCTTATTTTTTACTGGTTGTAAGTTACTTTGTTTCTTATTGTAATCCAGTATCCGTATAAAGATATTTAAAACAGTTTACAAGTTATATACATGTATATCCAGGGAAGCCTTGCTGAATAGACCGAGATTTCATGGATTTTGCATACTTTTTTGATTTTGATGGTATTGCAGGTCAGACAGTAGAGTCAAATTAAACTATAAAAGTACTTCGACATTACACCTTCTGAGTTTCAGTTTGTTTTGCCACACAGCTGTTCATTCAATTTCCTGGTCATTTTATAAATTGTCTTTTTATGCATTTTCAAATTTGAATCATTAACATAATCATAAGAGTTGAATTTTATGTTTAAAATTTGAAACGAAAAGTGTATTTTGACAAAACAATCACAGAGAAGAACTAATTAACTAGTATACAAAACAGCCTGTAGATATATACTGTTGGTCTTCATATTACAATGTTAGTCTGTCTTAAGTAAATTTCAGTTATTCATTCAATGGGAAAGAAATTACAAAAGTGTCCATGGGAGAGTGTAAAATCTGTTGGCTCAATAATGTATATGTGTTTAATAAGCTCAACATATTGTTTGTCATCAGGTTGGATCATATGTTGCCGATAAATCCTACAGTAGCATTATTGAGGAGACAGTGACCCCCTGGGCATTGAGCCCTGATACAGGGACAGAGACGCCGAGGACACTGCCAGATTTTAACCTGGAAGTTCTTGACAATGATACTGAGGATGATATGGATACTGATAAAGAAGTTTGTGATATTGATGATAATGCTGAAGAAGATGATAAACTACTTTTAGAACTAGCATCTTTGGAATCGACAAGTGTCATTTTGGGTTTGAATGATACATTTGATGATGAAGATAAAAAGGATGATGACAATAATCTACCTGCCAGCTTGGACGCAGCATCTTTAGAATCGACAAATCTCATTTTGGGTTTAAAGGATAAATTAAATGGTGAAGATGAAGATGGTGATTACGATAACCTACCTGCCAGTTTGGAATTAGCATCTTTACAATCGACACATGTCATTTTGGATTTGAAGAATAATGATGATTCCGACAATGACGTAGATGATAAAAACAGTGTTGAAGATAACCTTCTGGTGGAATTGACAAATGTAATAATGAATTTGGGGTTTAAAGCCATGGAGTGTTATAATACTGATACAAGGTGTGATGCTTAGTGTGGCTGATATGATAATAAACACTATAAACCTTCTTTCCTAGGTGTGAAACAACTAAATATTGCTTTGACTGTCAAGCAGTTGTTACTGATGGCCTTGCAGTTGTCTGTTTAATCCATCTTCCACAGAGAAATCTGTTTCTTAATCTTTACAACTTTTAGCTTAACCATAACATGATGTGTATGCTGGGAATTTGTTGATTGGCATTATAATATATATAGTATTCATTAATTTAATTAATATTGAATGTATGTGTAATGCGTGTGTAATACGTCTTTGTATGACTTTTAATTTTGGTGATGGCAATTTAATTATTGGTGCAGTTTTGATAAACAATGTACTGGTATATGTCATATATATATATATATACACATTGCAAGAATGTTACACTTGTTTAGTTGCAATAATTTCTACCCTAACATCACTAACACGTGAAAAGTATTGCTTGTATGCATCTTTAAACATTTCGTTAAATTTGTTTGATAAATATGAAAATTTGTAATGCATCCAGTCTTATTGAAAAACACACCAAAAAGCTGTACATATCTCTTAACACATAACCCTTAAAAAAGATTATGTTAAATTCCCAACAGTGTATTTGAATATAAAAAACATCGCACAATACACAAATCCTAAAACTTAACATTAATATTTAACTTCGCTCAAAATACATTAAACTATCTTAATTATTTAACCGATTGTTTTAACCATTTATAAATATTAACCAATCAGTCAGCATGAGACCTAAATTTTAAATTTCAAATTTATAACCATGACAAAATAAATGACCGAAATGAAGTAAATGTCTTTATTATATACCTATCAATAATTATATAACTAGTACCTTCATTTTCCTACAATGGAATATAAAACCCTGTATCACCTGATTTCTGAATCTATTTCACTATGCTACTTCCCATACACAAATGTCAGATTGGAATGTTGGGGATTGCTCAGCTAATAATCCATTAAGAACAATGGATGTTTTAACATGAAATGTGAACTATCAGAATGTTTGTTTGTGCATTTGTGAACATTGTGGGTTAATTAATTTAACAATATTTCAGTTGGTAAATTCACCAGCATTTGAATTGTTTACCCATGTGTAATGAACACATGACTTTGTGTAGTTTTTGCAAATAAATGTATAAAATTATAAATACGAAGTAAAAAATTTATACTGTATATGCTCTTTTTACGATTTACATGTATTTGCAGATATATTCTTTGTTTTAAATGATATTTATCAGTATGCAATAAATGGTAACAAGGCGCGATGAAGTCATCAATCCAAGACGGCTGCCTCCGTTGAGAATTTTTGCAAATTTTTAAAAGATCATATCTCCTGTATTTTTTATGATATTATTTTAATTCTTTCAGCCGTTTCCATGGTTATTGCAGCCCTTTTAAATGAAGCTAATGCAGTTCCAGAATAATGCAATAACCCCTTTAAAATGTACACGTTTTCATGCACATGTTATGTACATGTTTTCATGTCTTTCATGTTGGTGGTTTTCAGTTAATTTGACTTAATACAATTTTCTTTAATTTTTATTTTTGATACATGTATTCTGTTTTAAAGATATGTAAGGAGGTATATAATAAAAGGATCATTACTATAGAAACTTGTTCTGGAAGTTTGTATCACCTCTCCTAGGTAAATGCCAGATCAGGATCACACCGCCTCTCGTGTGATCTACCTACTCGAGGTGATACAAACTTCCAGAACAAATTACTATAGTGATAATCCTGTTGTATTGAATTTGTGTGATAAATGTGTTTTTTATACCAGTGGCCTTTTGTAAACATAATATTAAAGCAGTTTATCATAAGAAATTACTTTTCATCTTGGAGTGAAATTTTAAGTCATATTTGGCTCAACTCCAACAGTTTAATGACACTACTCCAACAGTTTAATGAAATTACTATGATTGTATACTTATTTCTTCAGATATTATAAGCAACTGATATGTTTCGTCAATGCCACTAATATTGCCTCTCAAGGCATTGATTACTTTGATGTATTCTGTATATCTTTAACTGTTCTTTTTCAGAATAAAACAATCTTAAACACCACTTACAATAAAGCAAGGATCTATTTCTCTGCATTCAATTCAAAAGCAGCAGCACTCCTTTTAAATGTAATACTGATTTCTGATTTCTATGTTTCAGATAAAAGATAAAGACAAAAAAGATGAAGAAAATGAGAAACTGAAAACAGGTTTTAATTTGAAATATGTTTAATGCCGTATTTCCTCTAATAGCAGCACTCAGGCGCTATGTTCTACACCCAGGCACTATGTGTTACACCCAGGCACTATGTGCTACACCCAGGCACTATGTGCTACACCCAGGCGCTATGTGCTACACCCAGGCACTATGTGCTACACCAAGGGTGCTATGTGCTACACCCAGGTGCTATGTGCTACACCCAGGCGCTATGTGCTACACCCAGGCGCTATGTGCTACACCCAGGTGCTATGTGCCACACCCAGGCTCTATGTGCCACACCCAGGCGCTATGTGCCACACACAGGCACTATGTGCTACACCCAGGCGCTATGTGCTACACCCAGGCACTATGTGCTACTGCCAGGGCGCTATGTGCTACACCCAGGCACTATGTGCTACTGCCAGGGCGCTATGTGCTACACCCAGGCGCTATGTGCTACACCCAGGTTCTATGTGCCACACCCAGGCTCTATGTGCCACACCCAGGTGCTATGTGCCACACCCAGGCTCTATGTGCTACACCCAGGCACTATGTGCTACACCCAGGCTCTATGTGCTACACCCAGGCGCTATGTGCTACACCCAAACGCTATGTGCTACACGCAGGCCCTATGTGCTACACCCAGGCCCTATGTGCTACACCCAGGCCCTATGTGTGACACCCGGACACTATGTGTGACACCCTGACACTATGTGCTACACCCAGGCGCTATGTGCTACACCCAGGCACTATGTGCTACACCGGTGCTATGTGCTACTGCCAGGCACTATGTGCCACAACCATGTGCTATGTGCTACACCCAGGCACTATGTGCTACACACAGGCGCTATGTGCTACACCCAGGCGCTATGTGCTACACCCAGACCCTATGTGCTACACCCAGGCACTATGTGTTACACCCAGGCCCTATGTGCTACACCCAGGCGCTATGTGCTACACCCAGGCCCTATGTGCTACACCCAGGCACTATGTGCTACACCCAGGCGCTATGTGCTGCACCCTGGCGCTATCATATGTGCTACACCCAGGCACTATGTGCCACACCCAGGCGCTATGTGCCACACCCAGTCACTATGGACCACACCCAGGTGCTATGTGCCACACCCAGGCGCTATCCAAACTGCCAAGGGGGCACTCTTAAAAAATTGGCAAAACAAATCTTCTTTTTTTTCTTACACAAGATCAATAATTTATTAAATTTTGATTGTGTTTTTTGACTTTTTTTGATACAAAAGATAGACAATGTATTGAATGTTGAAGATTTTTGTTTTATAAAAGGTAGGTGGAGAGGTGCTTCTATTAGTGGAGGTGCTACTATTAGGAATACGGTACAGTAGTCTTGACATAATGTGTATCTTGAATAATATTCTGGAGGTTTTGCATGTTGATCATATGAACATTGGTTTCGGCCTAAAAGCAAAATTCACAATGCATTATCTGTAGAGATTGAATGGGAAATCCAGCAAATTACAGCCTTCAGATGTTGGTTAAAAATGGTGCATGAATACATTTTAACAGTTGATTGAATGAAAGATTGGAATGAAAGAAAACTTGTAAAGTTCCACTCCTTGAGAAGTTAACGTTAAACTTATACTGTATTTACCTACTTTCAATATTCTATGTCCTACCCTCGCAACAGAAAAAATGGTAACTGTAGAATCAGTTATACATTTCACAGGTGATTATAACGAGTAGAGGAGGTTCCCAGACTTACAACGCAACGTCGTTAACCCCTCGACTACGGATGTGATGTTAAAACAACTGAAAATAGGATACCTTTACAGGAGGGGTTTTCAATAAATTTCCATTATAAAAAATGCTTGCAAACCACAAGGTATAGTTATGACACTATTAATTATCTTACATGGTGAATCCACGTCTTACAGGTCTTCCATTTTTATTGTCAGAAATAGCCCTTGAAACAGAAACCCAGGACTCAAAAGATGTGCCCAACACCAAAGAACAAAATGATATAGAAAAGAAAGAAGAAACAAAAGAAGAGACTAAAGGGAAAACAGAAGAAACTAATCCAAAAAGAGTGGACTTTACAGGTTTACAATCCCACTCTAGGACGCACACAAAGTCTACATTGCCTCATATATTGACAGAGTATGGCCTTGAAGACAAGGATCATCCTGTCATAAAAGTAAGACGATTTAGAAATACTGGTAATTTATTCCCATACTTATAGTAATAGTGGTGATTAATGTTCTCAAATTAGGCTTAGATGTGGTTCTGAGTTACTCAGAGTGGTTGATAGCAATGGACTAGGTTCAGGTGTGGTTCTGAGTTACTCAGAGTGGTTGATAGCAATGAACTAGGTTTATGTGTGGTTCTGAGTTACTCAGAGTGGTTGATAGCAATGGACTAGGTGAGATGTGGTTCTGAGTTACTCAGAGTGGTTGATAGCAATGGACTAGGTTTAGGTGTGATTCTGAGTTACTCAGAGTGGTTGATAGCAATGAACTAGGTTTAGGTGTGATTCTGAGTTACTCAGAGTGGTTGATAGCAATGGACTAGGTGAGATGTGGTTCTGAGTTACTCAGAGTGGTTGATAGCAATGGACTAGGTTTATGTGTGGTTCTGAGTTACTCAGAGTGGTTGATAGCAATGAACTAGGTTCAGGTGTGGTTCTGAGTTACTCAGAGTGGTTGATAGCAATGGACTGGGTTTAGGTGTGGTTCTTAGTTACTCAGAGTGGTTGATAGCAATGGACTAGGTTTAGGTGTGGTTCTGAGTTACTCAGAGTGGTTGATAGCAATGGACTAGGTTTAGGTGTGGTTCTTAGTGACTCAGAGTGGTTGATAGCAATGGACTAGGTTTAGGTGTGGTTCTTAGTGACTCAGAGTGGTTGATAGCAATGGACTAGGTTTATGTGTGGTTCTGAGTTACTCAGAGTGGTTGATAGCAATGAACTAGGTTCAGGTGTGGTTCTGAGTTACTCAGAGTGGTTGATAGCAATGGACTAGGTTTAGGTGTGGTTCTGAGTTACTCAGAGTGGTTGATAGCAATGGACTGGGTTTAGGTGTGGTTCTTAGTTACTCAGAGTGGTTGATAGCAATGGACTAGGTTTAGGTGTGGTTCTGAGTTACTCAGAGTGGTTGATAGCAATGGACTAGGTTTAGGTGTGGTTCTTAGTGACTCAGAGTGGTTGATAGCAATGGACTAGGTTCAGGTGTGGTTCTGAGTTACTCAGAGTGGTTGATAGCAATGGACTAGGTTTAGGTGTGGTTCTGAGTTACTCAGAGTGGTTGATAGGAATGAACTAGGTTCAGGTGTGGTTCTGAGTTACTCCGAGTGGTTGATAGCAATGGACTAGGTTTAGGTGTGGTTCTGAGTTACTCAGAGTGGTTGATAGCAATGGACTAGGTTTAGGTGTGGTTCTGAGTTACTCAGAGTGGTTGATAGCAATGAACTAGGTTCAGGTGTGGTTCTGAGTTACTCAGAGTGGTTGATAGCAATGGACTAGGTTTAGGTGTGGTTCTGAGTTACTCAGAGTGGTTGATAGCAATGGACTGGGTTTAGGTGTGGTTCTTAGTTACTCAGAGTGGTTGATAGCAATGGACTAGGTTTAGGTGTGGTTCTGAGTTACTCAGAGTGGTTGATAGCAATGGACTAGGTTTAGGTGTGGTTCTTAGTGACTCAGAGTGGTTGATAGCAATGGACTAGGTTTAGGTGTGGTTCTTAGTGACTCAGAGTGGTTGATAGCAATGGACTAGGTTTAGGCATGGTTCTGAGTTACTCAGAGTGTTGATAGCAATGGACTAGGTTTAGGTGTGGTTCTTAGTGACTCAGAGTGGTTGATAGCAATGGACTAGGTTTAGGTGTGGTTCTTAGTGACTCAGAGTGGTTGATAGCAATGGACTAGGTTTAGGCATGGTTCTGAGTTACTCAGAGTGGTTGATAGCAATGGACTAGGTTTAGGCGTGGTTCTGAGTTACTCAGAGTGGTTGATAGCAATGGAATAGGTTTAGGTGCATTCTGAGTTACTCAGAGTGATTGATAGCAATGGACTAGGTTTAGGTGCATTCTGAGTTACTCAGAGTGATTGATAGCAATGGACTAGGTTTAGGAGTGGTTCTTAGTTACTCAGAGTGATTGATAGCAATGGACTAGGTTTAGGCATGGTTCTGAGTTACTCAGAGTGGTTGATAGCAATGGAGTAGGTTTAGGCGTGATTCTGAGTTACTCAGAGTGGTTGATAGCAATGAACTAGGTTTAAGTGTGGTTCTGAGTTGCTCAGAGTGGTTGGTAGTAATGGACTAGGTTTAGGCATGGTTCTGAGTTACTCAGAGTGGTTGATAGCAATGGACTAGGTTCAGGTGTGGTTCTGAGTTGCTCAGAGTGGTTGATAGCAATGAACTAGGTTCAGGTGTGGTTCTGAGTTACTCAGAGTGGTTGATAGCAATGGACTAGGTTTAGGTGTGGTTCTGAGTTGCTCAGAGTGGTTGATAGCAATGAACTAGGTTCAGGTGTGGTTCTGAGTTACTCAGAGTGGTTGATAGCAATGGACTAGGTTTAGGCATGGTTCTGAGTTGCTCAGAGTGGTTGATAGCAATGAACTAGGTTTAGGTGTGGTTCTGAGTTACTCAGAGTGGTTGATAGCAATGAATTAGGTTTAAGTGTGGTTCTGAGTTGCTCAGAGTGGTTGATAGCAATGAACTAGGTTCAGGTGTGGTTCTGAGTTACTCAGAGTGGTTGATAGCAATGAACTAGGTTTATTTGTGGTTCTGAGTTACTCAGAGTGGTTGATAGCAATGAATTAGGTTTAAGTGTGGTTCTGAGTTGCTCAGAGTGGTTGATAGCAATGAACTAGGTTTAGGCATGGTTCTGAGTTACTCAGAGTGGTTGATAGCAATGAACTAGGTTTAAGTGTGGTTCTGAGTTACTCAGAGTGGTTGATAGCAATGGACTAGGTTAGATGTGGTTCTGAGTTACTCAGAGTGGTTGATAGCAATGGTTTAGGTGTGGTTCTGAGTTACTCAGAGTAGTTGATAGCAATGAACTAGGTTTAGGTGTGATTCTGAGTTACTCAGAGTGGTTGATAGCAATGGACTAGGTTAGATGTGGTTCTGAGTTACTCAAGAGTGGTTGATAGCAATAGTTTAGGTGTGGTTCTGAGTTACTCAGAGTAGTTGATAGCAATGGACTAGGTTTAGGCATGGTCCTGAGTGACTCAGAGTGGTTGATAGCAATGGACTAGGTTAAATGTGGTTCTGAGTTACTCAGAGTGGTTGATAGCAATGGACTAGGTTTAGGCATGGTCCTGAGTGACTCAGAGTGGTTGATAGCAATGGACTAGGTTAAATGTGGTTCTGAGTTACTCAGAGTGGTTGATAGCAATTTACTAGGTTTAGGTGTGGGCTTACTGATTAAACACAGTGACAGATACTGGTATCAGACTGACCAAACACAAAATGTCATCTTTTATTCAAAGTGTGATGTACTACTGGTATATGTAAATTTGTAGCAACAAGAGAAACTGAAGAAAAAGAAGAAGAGAAGACCCCATTCCTCTAAAGACGATACCGATCCTGATGACAGACAGAGGAGGAAGGCTAGAGATGAGGTATACTGTAGTTCTATAACTGAGAGATGAGGTATAAGGTAGTTCTGCTATTGAGAGATGAGGTATACTGTAGTTCTGTAATTGGGGGATGAGGTATACAGTAGTTCTGTAATTGAGAGATGAGGTATACTGTAGTTCTATAATTGAGAGATGAGGTATACTGTAGTTCTATAACTGAGAGATGAGGTATACTGTAGTTCTATAATTGAGAGATGAGGTATACTGTAGTTCTGTAATTGAGAGAAGAGGTATACTGTAGTTTTGTTATTGAGAGATGAGGTATACTGTAGTTCTATAATTGATAGATGAGGTATACTGTATTTCTATAAAAGAGAGATGAGGTATGAAGTAGTTCTGTAATTGAGAGATGAGGTATACTGTAGTTCTATAATTAAGAGATGAGGTATACTGTAGTTCTATAACTGAGAGATGAGGTATACTGTAGTTCTGTAATTGAGAGAAGAGGTATACTGTAGTTTGTAATTGAGAGATGAGGTATACTGTAGTTCTATAATTGAGAGATGAGGTATAAAGTAGTTCTGTAATTGAGAGATGAGGTATACTGTAGTTCTGAAATTGAGAGATGAGGTATACTGTAGTTCTATAATTGATAGATGAGGTATACTGTAGTTCTATAATTGAGAGATGAAGTATAAAGTAGTTCTGTAATTGAGAGATGAGGTATACTGTAGTTCTGTAATTGAGAGATGAGGTATACTGTAGTTCTACAATTGAGAGATGAGTTATACTGTAGTTTGTAATTGAGAAATGAGGTATACTGTAGTTCTATAATTGAGAGATGAGTTATACTGTAGTTCTATAATTGAGAGATGAGGTATAAAGTAGTTCTGTAATTGAGAGATGAGTTATACTGTAGTTCTATAATTGAGAGATGAGGTATAATGTAGTTCTGTAATTGAGAGATGAGGTACACTGTAGTTCTATAATTGAGAGATGAGGTATAAAGTAGTTCTGTAATTGAGAGATGAGTTATACTGTAGTTCTATAATTGAGAGATGAGGTATAATGTAGTTCTATAATTGAGAGATGAGGTATAAAGTAGTTATGTTATTGAGAGATGAGGTATACTGTAGTTCTATAATTGAGAGATGAGGTATAATGTAGTTCTGTAATTGAGAGATGAGGTACACTGTAGTTCTATAATTGAGAGATGAGGTATAAAGTAGTTCTGTAATTGAGAGATGAGGTATACTGTAGTTCTATAATTGAGAGATGAGGTATAAAGTAGTTCTGTAATTGAGAGATGAGGTATACTGTAGTTCTGTAATTGAGAGATGAGGTACACTGTAGTTATGTCATAGAGATGTTTATTACTTTTAAAGTCCCTATCCCACCAACAGACACATTTTGCAACAGATGTACACTATTTCTTAACCTACTATATAGTTATACAATGTATAACTGAATAAACTTCTATATTTTTAGAATCCAAACTCTATAGACACAATATAAATGGCTAGAACCATTCAGGCCTAACCACAAAACTTGAGCATCAAATTAAGAGTTACCAACTCGTAAATTGCATAATCAATTACGGACATTTTAAAAATCCATGAATAAACCTATACTTTGAATTGGCACATATACATTAGTATATGGCTTGGACACCTGGATAGAGTTTTGATAAACAGTTTGTAGTGTATTTTTCAAACCGAACCATTTCATGAATTAAACCAATCACAAGATCCTATTTTGTGCAATGTCACATTTTATATGCAGATGACGCATGTTAAGATTGTTCAATTTATATTTGGCTTAACACCCTTACTTCCAGGTCTCCTCCATTTTCTTAAACCCTACCAGAGTTTCATCATAGGAATCGGACGTATTGTAAACATAGTACAGTATGTAGGTCCCAGCATGTATATAATTTTATATAAAAATAGACAGGAATGCAACGCGAAAATTTCAATTCCGTTTCCGACAGTTTTACCACCGAACGCACGTCAGAAATCGATACTACGGATGTTTTTATAACAATCTAGAACATTTTTGCCTCTTTCCATGTAATAAAAGTATGTTTTTCAGCTACTTTCGTTTTTGGAGTGAAGATTTTGTTTGTGCAGACTTCCATGCCGTGACGTAATCCGAATGCAGACTCGCACAGAATTCAAAATTAATAATAATAATAATAACTGTCGCAATAAAGACAACGAGTTGGTAAGTAATTCATTATAATTTAATGTCAAACATGGCAATGTTTTAATATTATTATTCAGCCGCTATATATTATTTAGCTAATTAAAAAAAATAATAGGGGAGACAACTCTATCACAAAAAAGCTCATATCCGGTTTCGAAGTGGGAAATTCAAATTTCATAAACAAGAACAAAAAATGTCTAAACACGTTGACCTTGCTGTTGCTGCATGGTAATACTATAATCATGTTTAATATAGTATTTAATTAGATCTGCCCTGTTTTGATGGAATCACATTTAAAAACTGGGAAAGATCATAGGAATCGGACGTATTGTAAACACAGTGCAGTATCCCTATATCTTTGGTCTAGTCTTCTCCACTGTACAGTAGGGACTGGAGCATCTCAGTGACACTACTGGTCCGTCTGTAGTAATGTTTTGCCCAGCGTGCTGCCCGGCGCTGTACGGCCTCGATCTGGTTTATGGCAGTCTCAGTATGAGGTGACCAGATACTTGAGCAGTACTCCAGTTGAGGGCGGACAAGAGTTTTATAGGCCATGGACTTTAGATCTTCAGAATGTACCTTGATGTTTCTCCTTAAAAACCCTAATGTTTGATTTGCATTTTTGGTGATGTTGTTGATGTGTGTGTTCCATTGTAAGTCCTCTGCAATAGTGAGGCCTAAGTATTTTGCAGAGGAGGTAGACTCAAGTTTAGTGTTATGTAAGTAATAGGTTGTGTCGATGTGTTTCTTTAACCTTGTGATGTGTATAACTTGACATTTTGACGGGTTAAACTCCATGTGCCACTGTTTTTCCCAATGTTCTTGAGTGCATAAGTCTGTCTGTAGTGTTTGTGATTGTTTTTCCTATATACACATGTGAATCTGTATGTGGGATACTGTGTTTACAATGTCAGATTCCTCTGAAGATACTTTCCCTAAGCCTCGTTCATCAGATAATATGGGCGTAAACTGTATAGTCTCATGGAATGGAGTCTCTCCTCTGAGGATGTAACTTGTTAATACTAAAGCAGGGCAGTTTCACAGATTCATATACATGTATCATTGCCCTCTCTGCGGCAGCTCTAAATAACCTTTTTGTTTTGTGCTGATAAACCGTAAAACATTTAATTCCTGTGTGTAAACGGACAACGAAAAATCAGTTCACTCAGCGGGATTTGAACACGGGTGCCTCTTGCATGTAAGGTGGACACTCTCGCCATAGTAGCATCCTCTACGATGAGACAGCATTGACTCACTTATAAACCCAACTATTTACATACACCCCCAACACATACCTCCACCATTATCAGGGCTTTTCCTAGGGCTGACCAATTGCAATAAACATTTTTTCCAATTTAAAGAAAACATTCTCAATCCAGAAAAAAAATAAAAATCTATTGTGTTGGGGTCACTCCACACACTCATTTCAGTAACTGATTGTTGTTACCATTCTAACAGGTTCAAATCACTATTTAAATGATAATTGTTCATAATGTACTAATTTCCCAATTTTGGCAATTTGTCGATAAAAAATTCCCAATTCGTTCTAGGGGCTTTTCCCCCAAAATACCTAGGAAAAGCCCTGATTACACACTTGATATTCGTTACCCACAAATATAACACAACCCAGATTCCTAGATACCTCAGCTTAAGCCTCCAACAGTAAATATCCTACTCCTAGTCTTGGCACCAATGTAAACAGACAAAGAAACATTAGTACATTCAGGGGGGCTTTGAACTTGGGACCTCTTGCATGCAATGCAGACGCTTTACAGATGTCGCTATAAAAGCTAGATCTGTGGCGAAACAGTAACAGCACATAAAACCACCAACCGAGTCCAACTCCATGTGAATGGATACAAATCTTAATAAAAACACAAAAAAGGTTACCGGTATATATCATATCATTTTATTGGTTTGATATCCAAACAATAGTATGACAAAAAACAACAAATATATATAAATATATTATATATTTATTTATATACATACATTTGAAACAATACAGCAGAGATATTGTAAGAGAAATAATGTTGGGAATCAAAATGGGAAATTACTATTGATAATCTAAAAAAAACAATACTGATAGATTCTCGATTTTCGATTCTACATTTTTGTTTTATTCATATCGACTCTTTATTCATATAGACTCAATATTATATACATTAACAGTAACTTTGCTTCTATGTACCTTTTTAGCTAGGCTCTGCGATTCTTGTCAAACTTCCACTTGTTTTAACCCTTATCAGTAAACTAAACCCTTATCAGTAAACTAGCTTCAATAAAAGTACAGGTCTGCTATATAAATTATATATATACTTTTTTTTTATTAAACTTTCAAAATGATTTTTATTGATACTTTTACAATACATTTTTTACTTATTTCACCACACATCCAATCGTAACACACCAAAGTTGTTTTCTCAAACTACGACTAGAAATGGTGATCTTTATATATCAATACTACCATAAGATATTATCTGAGTCTAAACGAAAATCAATTGAGAAAAATAACAATAACATGTCAATTTTTTTAGGCGAGTTTGATTTGTTTTCAATTTTAAGCGACAATCAGCATGTCACTAGAGAAAACTACAATTTATAATAACTTCCTAATAGGCTATGATATTTATTGTTCTCTTTCCATTGCCAAAAATTACCACAGTTATTGTCTCAATCACTTTTTGATATATTGATAGTCTATATGACTTTTATAATCATTAATGCTTTAAAGAATAAAACACAGTTCAGACAATTCATCCATCAAGACACTTATTACTAGAGCTTATCATTTTAGATCTCTGGTCTAACATACAACATTTTTAGAACAAAATGTAATTCTTCTTCAATATTAAGTTGATACGTTACAAGATTTCTCTGTGTTAATGGTGACATCCTATACTATAATGGTTGAACTTGTTTGCAAATTAACAACAAAGACAATTACTTAAAAATTCACAAACTTTACAATATACATTTTACAATATTAAAGGGATATATAGCAATTTTATTTTTAAAAACTTGCAGTTATTTTTTCTAAATTGTTCAATCATTAATATTAATTATGAGGATAGTATAAACTAATTTTGTTTTGCGTATTACTTATAAACTGCATCAATAATATATTTAAACATCTTGAATAATAAGAAAAATTAATTGAATTGAATTGGGGTTTTAAGGCGCACCAACACATGAAAAGGTTATATGGCGCCTAACAGGCATGAACATGCCAGGCTCATCTTCCATGTACATGAGATAAAATATGGAAAATGGGCCTAGAACCTTCTCACCCTGAACTGCAGAGTTGCTGCAAATTCAATCGTAGAAACTCCATTTACGCTGGAGCCACGTTATTGTTTTTCTGCCACTGCTCTTTTAAGAAAAATGAAAAAGCAAAATTTAAATTAATTATATGCAAGCAGTTTTAAAGACAAAACAATACTGGATTAATAGTTTTAATGCTTGATAAAAATGTCAAGATTGCCCTTTTCAGTAAAATTTAAAGGCAATAACTCCTCTAAGTTTTCTCAAATTCATCTGCCTTGCTTCCTATACATGATTAGTTGATGTTGATTCCTACGGTAACGGATGGCAAGAGGTATACAGTGCTGGTTCTACCCAGGAAAATGTGGGTGTCTTAAAATGGAGCATATATATACATAGCCTAAAATGTGCTGAAAATGATGTATAACCAAGTGAACCAACCAACCATCTGAATTATGTTAGTCTTCTTAAAATTGCACAATTTCATAAAATATATTATTTTGAAATTATACCCAAGTTCCTTAACAATGTGTATGCATGTAAACACTAATTTACAACAATATAATCATCATTGATTGCCAGAAACTAACACTAGATTTAAGACTATTTATCACATAACATGGCTTCTGTGAGTGTAATAAAGCCATGACTTATTTCTCGTAATACACTACTGTATTACAGATGCAAATGAGGACCAAATCATCGTTTGTATGAATACAGTAAAACATTTAATCCCAATTGTTTGCATGGTAAATCATACGATACGTTCAGACACCTGAACTATTTCTCATTATTTAATATCACTTTATTTAATGCAGGTGAAACTATCACATCGTAAATGTGTTATGTGATAAACATAATCTTACATTCGTGACTGTGTATTATTGAAAAATATAGGATACTCGGCAGAGCCTCGTATCCTATCATTTTATCAAACTTGTTTATTAAAATCAATAATACACAGTCACTCATGTTAGATCCTCTATATAAACATAAGGTTATAAGGCATAAGGTTCAATTCTATTAAAACTGCTCTGTTGACAGCAGGCCTGATTACACACAGTTGCAAATTTAAGTTACGTTTTCTCAGGTACCTTAAATATGAACCTTGCCTGTCTTCCAGTTTGCAATTACATGTATTAGAAATCATAATTATACACTTTATCAAGTGAAAACAGTTTGCTACAATATATAACAAGGTCTAACCAGGATTCAACAAATTTCAAAATTCTGTAATATATTAAAGCGGTCAGAGAATCTTTTCACATACAAGTACTTTACAGCATGAGAAAATACATAATATAGATATGACGCCTAAATACTTATATTCAGATGCACCGGTTATCATTATGTTATCATATTGCACCTATCAATCTTTAGATTTCAGACATCATTGATGACACCAGGGTAGCATACGTTTTTTTATTACTTGCACAGCCTTATTAAATATCATAATACTAGTCTTATCAGAGTTAACGGCAAGGTTACATTTTCACAGGAAAAAAGAAGTTTAGGGCTCAAATTTATGGACAATTTGGACTGGCAACATTTTGCCATTAGCATTTTTTGTATTACTGGCAAAACGAAAAAGTTACTTGCAATTTCTACAGTTATGTGTACAAATAAGTAAAAAGCACAAGATGATTCATCATTAGCAAACATGCCAGATTCCATATGTGTCATACAAAGACATAAAAGGGAAACTTAAAAATATTGAAACACCATTAATATGAAAGCATATGTTTAAAAAAAGCAGACATGGTATTCTAAACACGTAAGGTATTTTGATGCACTTGCACATTTTTGCCAGTACTTGAAAAGTTTACTGGCATTCTGAAAATATCCTCTGCATTTTGCCAGTATGCCACCTTAAATTTGAGCCATGAAGTTTAAAAATACAAGAATTTGGCTAAAAACTTTTAAATTCTTAGGTTTCTTGATTAATATATACATTTATAATTATTTTCTCTTGAAATTTTTTTAACCTGGAACTTAATCATTGCTGTTTACAAGTGACTATGTAATAAATTGAGCACCTTTGTGGCCGAATGGTTAAAGACGTTGGGTTGTAAACCTTTGCCTCTCACCACTGCGGGTTCGAATCCCACTGGGAGCTCGACTGAGGAAGTGTCGATTCTTACGGATGGCGTGAGGTAAACAGTACTGGTTCTACCCAGGAATTATCTGCCTCCACCACAAAAAATCGACCGTCATATATAACCTCACGTCTTGAAAATGACGTAAAACACCATACAAACAAAGGTAATAACAAAGTATTGTGTCTATAGCAATGAAACATTGTCGCATCTTAAGCGTTTTCTAATGAATACATATATAAAAGGCCTGTAACTATCTGATTCCTATTTTTTTACCCCAACAAATTCAAGCATTGAGTGAAAGGGAAGACGTTGGCGGAAACTTGTGACTTTTTATCCTAATTTTAACAAACCGGCTTATAGATTAGCGAACGGGAGGTGTACAGTACTGGTTCACCCAGGAAAATTAGGTGGTCTGCTTCCACCACAAAAATATTGACCATCATATATAACCTCACGTGTTGAAAATGACGTAAAACACCATACATACAAATAAAGGTAATACATTTCAGTATTAGGTCCATAGCAATGAAACATTGTCGCATCTTAAGCATTCTCCAATGAACACATATAAAAAAGGCCTGCAACAAACCGATTCCTATTTTCCCCCAAAAAATTCAAGCATTGAGTGAAAGGGAAGACGGTGGCAAAAACGTGACTTTTTATCCTAATTTTCAATAAACGAACGGGAGGGGAGGTGTACAGTGCTGGTTCTACTCAGGAAAATTGGGTGGTCTGCATCCAACACAAAAATATCGACCGTCATATATAACCTCACGTGTTGAAAATCCTAATTTTTCAAAAAACGACTTATAGATTAGCGAAAACCGGGCGGTCGGCTTACAGATTAGTGATAACCGGGCAGTTGTCAACATTTTGTTTTTCAGCATTACCATGTCCGATCTTCATCAAATGTTAACAGCATCTTCCTCTTATGACTACTTCATTCCTTCATGATTCATCGGTTTTTGCGCACAATATGACCTATTTATGTGTCGACGTGCCGTAAAACACCATTCATTCATTCCTCTTATGAAGCAATGACCATACTCTGAAAACTATGTCACTGTGATCTACTTTGTCCAAAATATATGTTACTTTAAACGAAAACCCTGCTTTAATGCCACCACCTCTTGTTTATCTGGTTCAAGGCAAAAAAATATAAACAAAGCGCTCGATTCAGGTATGTTTTTGATTCATAACTTTCTTATTAACAAATAATGTTCAACAGAAGTGCGCATACCAATAAAAAGTGAGAACATTTCTCTGCAGCAAAAGGTAATTTGATTCATCCAATACTTTCTGAGATAGCAGCCAGTCTTGGAAATGAAATAAAGCGTTTTCATGTGTACATTAATTACATCAGAAAGTACTGATTGGATTACAGTTTTCAGCGATGAAAAGGGCTCACCTTGTTGGGGGTATTTGCGCTCTAGTTGAACAAATTCGTTAATTAAGCTAAGAATAAACATACCTAAATTTTGTTGATTTTTGCAGTGAACCCGATAAAGTTTTTGTTTTTCCTCATATCTCAAAAACTATTTGTCTGAAAGCTTTGAAACTTGCCACAATTGGCAATTGATCACTAAATGGACGTCAGTGGTTTTTTAAGGCCTTTTTTTTTATAGCCGATATTGGGCCATATTCCCAGTGCCAAAACATATCTTTTTCTGTGACACTATTCCCAACTGAAGGGGGAAAAAAAACACACAGAAAATGCTGGAGTTGATCTTGTTTTATTGTAAACAGTATGAAAGATACAATTATGAAATGAATGTTTTATTGTTTTGTTTCAAAAAATCGCGCTGTAATTTCGAAATCTGACGGTATGGGCTATGTTCCCAAGATATACTTGACGTGTTGCATGAGCAAGTCTGTGAGGAAGTGTCGATTCTTACGGATGGCGAGAGGTGTACAGTACTGGTTCTACCCAAGAAAAGTGGATTGTCTGCCTCCACCACAAAAAAATTGACTGTCATATATAACCTTACGTTTTGAAAATGACGTAAAACACCATACAAACAAACAAACAGCACGAGCAAGTCTGACTGTGTCAATGTTTGTACCAATCAAGTAATGTCTATCACTTTAGTTTGGATGATTTTCCCCGTCCCTTGCCTTTCCTGCTGCAATTAGAGCAAAACCAAGTGGATGCTTCTTTCTTTAAGAAGGATTCATTTCCCTTTATGTGTACACATTTATAGTGGAACCAGCAGTTGCATTTGTCACATGCAATAATTTCATTTTGAATTTCAGCTGGTTTCCTCTGACACTCAGATTTGCATAAAGTACATATATAGACCTGACTTTTAGAGACCTCCAACATTTGTTTCTTTGAACTTGGACCTTCCCTTTCACTCAATGCTTGGATTTTTGTTCTCAATGCTTGCTTTTTTTTTCTCGGCACAGACCTTTTGAAATGCTTTAAAGAATCGACAAATGCAATTTTTATGAAATGTTCTGTAATGTCACGAAAGAGTTCCATGATCAAAGTTATAAAAAGTTCATCTTCAATCAAATCATCATTTTGTACATCAAATAAGGACATCCATTTTTCTGAAAGTTCATCATCGGTATCAACAGACAATCTACAAAGATGATGTAACTTGTCAAAATGTAAATGAATCTGTTCATGCTGTAACTTCTGCTGAACGACAGAATTCAAGTAAATAAAAAATTCAAAGACATTATCATTAACAATTGTAAGACCTCTTGTTTGGCCCTGTTTGAATTCAATCTCATTCATGGAGTCATCAGTTTGAGAAATATCCAATTCATTTATTCTAAACTGTTTTAACAGGCTTTGTTTTTTATAATCCATTTTCCTAGAAATTTTGCTTTTTTTAGTACACTGGCCCATTTTTCTTAATACTGACTCCTTTAACCTTTTAGCAATTTTTTGCACACAAGCTCCTGCAAGATATCTAATTTTGCCTTTACTGGCAGATGACAGCTCATCATCTGCAACCCTAACATCAATTTCTTCACTTTGTTTATCAGTGATGTCTTTTGCTTTTTTATTTACTTCCTTGTCCATAAGCCAAAATACAAGTTTCGTTGACAGTTTATTTTGATGTTTGTTTACAGTTTTCACTTGAAATAGACTAAGAATTGAGGCTATATGCTGATCAGAAACAATAAAAGTGTTCAGTTTACTATATGCCTTGATCCAATGCTGCGAAGTTTTTAAATTTTGACTAATTATATCATTAACATTATGATAAAGAAAGTTTACATGATTTCTGAATCTATCGGATGCGAAAAAATCTACAGATATATCTGCTAAAAAAGATGCAGAATTATTTTCTGTACAAAATTCACCAATATCCCATGGCGACTCCAACCTTGGTAAATCCTCAGTGTCAAATACAACCTGAGCAATATGATCACGAGCACCATCATCATATTGCTCAGTGAAATGAGCGCCATCTGTAGATTGCCCAGGTATAGATTGCCCAGGGACTCGGTCACATTCTAACAATGAAACAGAAGTGTTTTGACAACACAATATATCTGGTTGAAACTCAGAAAATACATTATTATAAAAATCATAGACGACATCTGGGTGTTTTCTGTTGGCTGCAACACTATTAAAGTTTACAACCCGCAGCCCTTGTGTAGTAGTTGCTCTTCCTACAGCAACACCCATTTGTCCAGGAGCAAAAAAAGAAAAACAATCGATCTCTACATACTGGAGAGTCTGACCTTGTGCTCTGTGAACAGTCAGTGCAAAGGCCAAAATCACAGGCAATTGCACTCGACAAGCAATGCTTTTTTGCTGCATCTTGTCGAATACATCAAACCTGACAGCTGACAAAGGTACCAATTTTCCATTGAAGTTGATTACAGGGGGGCTGTCTTTAAATAGGTGATGCACCGTTCCCTGCATGCCGTTAAATAAGCCTGGTCCGAGGTTTTTAACCAGGATGACTTTGGCGCCTTTTTTCAACATCAACGTCTTGGGAACATGGCTGTTCCGCAATATATTCACATTTCCTGAAATAAAACCAGTAGTTTTTATTAGTTATTTGGAATTCTTGAAATGGGATGTGGACTTGCATACCTTGGCAGAGAGGTACTTGCCAAGCAAGGAATGTGTCCCCTTTCAAGAATCCAAATAACTAATTAGTAATAATCTAATCTTTGTGCCTTTGAGTTTGACCCATTAGCTACCATCTGTGATGTACTAGGGTGTTTATAACATAATGACAAGGTGGACATAGAACTTGATTGTGCGTGTTTACGATGGCCCGACCGACCCTACTTTTAAGGGGCCAACCCTAAAACTTTTTATGCCAAATGAAAAAAAAAACAAGAGGGCCTTAATGGCTCTAAAGCGCTCACCTGAGTATTGTCCCATTGTCGAACTTCTCTGAAATCTTGTGGTCATATAAAATCTGTGTTTGGTTAAGATTACTCAAGAAATGTGGCCGCTATTGTGTAAACAAGATGAAAAACTGCAGTTTTTGCTAATTCAGAGGTCATAACTCTGGTGTTACTGACCCGATCTGGCCCATTAAAACTGTGCAAGTTTGGTTAAGATTGTTCAGTTAATGTGGTCTCTATCGTGTAAAGAAGCTAAATGTTGATGACATAAGACGGACGAATGGTGGTCACAATAGCTCACCCTTGAGCACTTTGAGTTCAGTTTCAATTTGTTCTGAACAATGATTTATCACAAAGCTTACATCATGGAAGTGAAACATAACACCATTCTATATTTTCCGTAATCCACTGGGCATTGGTGGTATAACTTTTAGGTAATAAATAGTATCTCACAATATCTTTCTCAAAAAAAAAAAAAATGGCTACCAATAACAGCATGCAATAGGAAATACAGCTAGTTTTCTTTTTGGCCTAATGATTACTGGTTAGCTAGGTAACAGGTTTTAATATTATCACAGTATGTCTTGCGTCACTGCCCGTTTAGCTCGACTGGTAGGGCGGTCGTCTCATCAGAAAGTGTTTTTTTTGTTGGCTCAAGTTCAATCCCAGAAAGTGGCACCCCCTTTTTTTAATAACACTACTGAATTCTGTCAAAACATATTGTTGATATCTAGTAAATATTAAAGAATGGTAGTTGTGTAATGTTTGGTCACGTGTTTAGAAATTGTGTACAGTCAGTTTCTCTCTTACATCAGCCTTATTATTTAACTGGCCAGCAAACGTTTACAGACGGACAACTGACAACTTGCCATTGACCAGTAGAGCCAAACATATATACTAGTTTTACCTTCGTCCTTGGCCTTGAAAACGAACAGTTCTTCATCAATTTCTTCCAGCATTTCCTGGTTGACATACTGTGCATCGAAATTCGTTCCAAACAGTCTTGTAATTTGTTGAGCAGGTACATCAAGGGGTCTCTCTAAGCTTTTTAGAAACTGAACAGTTTCTTCAGACGGCATTCCATCGCAAAGCTGGTTCACGGCCCTTATCAGTGGTATCTCAGTTTGTCTAACAACCTGAAATGACACAAGACCATACTTGTTTGAAAAAAATAGATTAACATAAAATAAAAGTGAATGTCGTTTAACTGCTCATAAACACATTATGGGTTATTTACAGGATACATAGGAATTCTAGAACCTACCCACTCTTACTACCGAATAGTTTCCTTTGGTTCTTTAATGTGCTTATTATTGTAACATACTATATATAACATATAACATTGTCCGTTGACGTGGTATCTTTGTATGATAACGTATGCTGTTCTTCTCGGTGCAGCACCAAACAAAATGGTTACTGCAATCAACGATTCACAATGAGCTTGTAAATTTAAGTGTTAGTTAGTGGTTGGAATCGGCCAACATTTCTCAGTGGATCATCGGTTTGATGTTCGAGACTGATGATCCACTAATAGGGCTTCCTATATTGTTCATTTAAGAGGGTGTTTATTAGGTATTTATGCTGCATTTTTGTATTTTTACAGTAGCTATATTTTGCAACCAAATCATGCTAAACATTAATGTTTTTGCAGTATTCTTGTTTAATGTACAAAACAATGCTTTACGACTAATACGGTGATTCTGATTATTAAGCTATCGAAAAAGTACATTCTAATCTCAGTAATCTGCGGTTATTCAAATGATCCAAGAAAATATTGGCTTAAACAATGCAGATTTTTGTTCCCAATGATTGGCTACAAAGTTTTATGGTCGACGATTGGTAGACAATTTATAAGCGACCAATTGTCAATTATAATCGATCATCGGAACACAACTAATGTTAGCTCCTACCGAAACATACAGTAAAACAATTTACCTCTTTCAGATTAACATGATGGGGAAATGCCTGCTTGAATCGACTGCTTTCGAAACAGAATGCCCCATCATCATCATATCTATGGTTAGGCACTGGTGAAAGTTGTTTAAAGTCACCACATCCTATAATCTGAAAAGATAGAATTAAAATATTCAAAAACTACTGTTACATGCATTTAACTCACGTATAAAAGCATTTTTAGTTAAATTAGGAGTTACAGGTCTGATGTATTATCCGATATTGTTGTTTTTTTAACCCGTCCAAGATTTCATTGATAGTAAGTTTGTTTGTATGGTGTTTTACGTCATTTTCAACATGTAAGGTTATATACACTGAACGACTTTGAAAAACGCAACAAGGAAATAAACTAAGATAGCTGACATATTTCAATTTCATCTATTCTATTTAACCATATCTACAGTTGAATTGCTGAAAATTTCATTCAAATTGATCAACATTAAACTTGTTAAATTCAAAATATAACAGTACTACCTCCAAAAGCAAAAGTCACAATATCCACCATTAGCGACAATGTACGCCTTACATCTCCTATGCATATTGGTATATACCGGGTATTAGTTTTGTGACTTTTGGTTTTTGGGCGTCGTACTGTTATGCTCTGAATTTAACAAGTTTATGTCAGTTATCTTAGTTTATTTCCCTGTTGCGTTTATAAAGTCGTTCAGTGTATGACGGTCGATTTTTTGTGGTACCGTGGAGGCAGACCAACCACTTTTCCTGGGTAGAGCCAGTACTGTACACCTCCCATTATCCGTAAGAACTGACACTTCCTCACTTACAAGTCGAGCTCACAGTGGGATTCGAACCCGCAGCACGGAGAGGCGAAGGTTTACAATGCAATGTCGTTAACCATTCCGCCACGGAGACGCTCATTGATAGTAAAGTTTTGTAAAGATCAGATGAGTGTTGGCATCAAAAAGTTAATGGACGGCGAATGGACAACAGCAGTGATTTTTTTTCTCTCTTTTGGGAATAGTACCGGTACCCATTCAATTGGGAAAATTCGCGTAGTTTTTCCTTGATTGGGAACTTTTCACTATCAGACAAAAGCAATATTGTATGTTTAAATACTTTGTCAACACATTACCATGCATACATCCTCTTGTAGTATTTCATTACCTTCCACTAAAAGTATAATATATAGAGAGAATATTTGTTTGTTTTGAGTGAATATAGGATTTATTTTCAACGAGAACTGAGAAAACATATATATATACTCAGCTGCAAAAGAAAGTAGCCACTTTGAAAGTTTTACTATACACCCTATCCTCTTTATCAAGCAACATTGCCTTAATGATTCAACCTATTGAAAAACAAAGGACAACATGAGATTGGCAATAGAATGATAAAAACTTTGATACCAAACATGGCATATTCATTTTGGAATTTGTCAATTAATTCTATAAAGGCTTTATACAATTAAATCTAAACAAAATTCAGTGGCTACTTTCTTTTGCAGCTGAGTATATTTTCACGATTGCTAAAACGAGTGAAAATATATAGCAAGAGTGAAAATATTTGAGTTATCTCACTTCGTGATGAAAATAAATCCTATATTCACAATAAACCAACAAATATTCTATTTATTATATACTCACAACCTGGACATGTATGCGAAAAAAATATTTATAATGCGCCAAAACAATGTCAATAAAGTCAACAGTTGCACGTCATTTTGAGGGAAAAAATATATATATTATATTTTCACATGGGAAATAAGGTTTTATTTTAAGCGTAAGATCCACTATTTCACTGGGAAGTATATAATAATTGTATATATTCTTACCTTCTTAATATTTACCAAATTATTATTTTTTAATTTTTTTGAGATTGGAAACACTGAACCAACATAGCCCTTTGCCAGTATATAGAGCTAAACATTGTACATTTGGAGTTTTTTATGGGGGTTTGTTATATATAACCTTACATGACTGTGTTGAAAATGACGTAAAACACCATTTAAAAAAAAAGTAATGACATGAACAATCGTAAAATTCAGTGGTTTCTAGTGCGACAGCAAAACCAGAACATGTATTACCTGTATTCCTCCAAATATCTTTTGGTTCTGCTTTACATGTCTGACAACAAATTCAACCATGTCAAACACTTTTGCAGACAGCATGCTGATTTCATCAATGACAAGACACTCTGTTCCTAGAATTCTTGCCTTGGCACTTGCAAACTGGTCATCTCCATCAAACAGTTCGGCCAGCTTTTCTTGACTGTACCGCCCATCAATGATTCCCGCCCAGTGATGGAGTGTGGTTGCACCGATCCCAAGCTGCAGACTGGCCATCCCTGTGGTTGCCGTGACAGCAACTTTGCATTTTTGCCTTAATTCTTGCACTATCTCCCTAAAAAATAAAGAACACAGATTTAGAATTCTTCATTATATATTTTGTAATTAAATTATGTCAAATCAACTGAATAAGACTGTTTTTCAATGGATGTAAGGCCAGAAAATAGTACTTTTGCTTGAGGTGACCATAGTTTTCCGCCCAAACCTAGACATTTATTTTTCCGAAAGCAAGGTGGGGCGAAATCAGTACAAAATAAATTACTCTGAACTCGAGCGTTTTTGGAGCTTTAATAATAAACATAGGATCAATCTATGAGTAACATTGTCATTTACTTTATAATTTTTTATATTAAGGCCAAATAAAATAATATGCATGATTCTGGTTTATACATTGGGAAAAAGATTCCTTTCTGAGAAGAATGATCCCCACTAACATACTTTTGAACTTTTTTTTAATGAAAAAGGGGGATAAAATTAGTGTCGAGAAAAACGGCCCAAAACTGGGTTGGTCGTACACGGTAACGAGAACTGCAGATATTGTTTTGTTTGGTCTAAGTGAAAAATATAGATATCCCTAACTACATGTACCCTATTTGTTACCCCTCAAGTAACCTGAAACAGGGGTACTTTTTTCTGGTCGAAGTGAAAAATTAAATGAAATTATTTCTTTTCCCTTAAGTGAAATCCCATAGAAACTGTTTTAAACCCAAATAATCCTGAAAATTTTTACATCAAACTTTCAGTTTAATGTTTTCACTCATCTCCGGCTCAATGCTTATTTTTTAGACCTATGTCTTGCCAATGTGGGGAGACATAAATACAAATCAGATGAATATAGGAATTATAATACATGTATAAGCAGAGTTTGATCACTACACATACATTTCGAGTTTGTTATTATTATTCAAGTGTAGTACTGTCTAGATAAAAGTGTTAAAATAATAAACTGAAAGTTTCAATATTAACATTATTTTATTATTGTACCACAAAATACCTAAATACACACTATGCATCGTGTAATACCCGAGGATATACACAGCATATTTTAGTTATTGTGGTACAAATACAATAGAGCATGAGTCTTGCACGTGTACAGACGATAATGCACTCGCTAACGCTCATGCATTATCTCCCCGTACACGTGCAAAACTCATGCTCTATTATATACTTGTACCATAGCTCTAATGGTTTTCCTTTGTTTTTGCTTATGATATATTTTTAATAACCCTGAAGAATTGAACCTAGACTGTGCTATAAATGCCGGCATATTTCAGCCGTGCTATAAATGATAGATTCGGCAGTTATACCATGGCCTACTCCATTTTACATGTGCATAGTTGTAAATTTACACACAACCTGTCAATCAAAATGTCAATTACCTGCAATGGCTAAGGTACAAAACATTTATAGCATACTTTTCTCGTATGCGATTTATACTGCACTCTCGGGCCTGCTGCCCTCGAGAAGCAGTATAAATCGCATATATACTCGAAAAAGTATGCTATAAATATTACATAATGTCCTGTTTCTAATGCTGAGTAAATGACTATAGATATAAATGCAATTCTAAGTACTTTTTTTTATATTTTCTTTTGCAGGTTGGCAGTTAATTTTGAAACAGCAGATGAAGTTCAAGACACTGTAACATTAGCTGATGTATATCAAACCAGTTTGCAGTTTTACACAAGCAACAGCAATCTGTGTGTACCAACTAAAGAGCTGCTTGGCAAGTTAATACCACGCATTTTTGGTGTAAAGGCAATGTTTAACTATGTAAGAGGCGAAAGACAAATAGTGTATGAACGTCTAACACATAGACCAAAGACTAACTCGGACAAGGTTGTTGTGCCAAATTACTGCTCTGCGTCCATGACAACAGGCGATACGTACAAAATCAAGTGTCCACTGCCTGCTATTATAAACGGTGAACAGCAAAATTGCATTGTGTGCTTTGGTAAAGAGGACACTTGGTTAACTTTACAAAACATCCAAATTAAATGTGGATATCCGCTCCAATTAAATCAACAAAGTGTGGATGGAATGCTAAGTTTAGTAGGTGCACTTAAGTTATGTAATGGGATACAGGCAAGTGGTTTTACGTCAAAAGCGTTCATCTCGGAAAGTGTGACAATGATACATAATAACAGTAATCACAGCAGACAGAGATCTAAATCATGCAAAATAATGCTTAACTGGTGTGCAAAGAACGATATTTGTGAAACCTGCAATCATTCGTATAAAACTCAAACAAGTAGAATGAACAAAAAAAGGCAACATGAAATTGAAAATGACAATTCTACGCATGAACATGTACCAAAGAAAATGTGTGTAGACCTACTGAAAGAAGGAAATACATTAGTGGATAAAATAAGTCCCGAAACAGTTTCTACACCGAAAATCTGTGTTCAACCACTGAAAGAAAGAAATATTTTGGTTGACAAAATCACTACTGACCAACCTAATGTTGAACCTGCAACACTTGACAACAACGATGATAACTCAATAAAACTATCCGAGGAAGATCATGACGATATGGAGAAGATTTTACAGTTGGTGTTGAAAACTGATGTGCCAGAAAATTTTGTTCTACTACTTAAATCTCAGCTTAATAACTGCCAAAAAGGGTTGGAAGTCCATCAGAGGAGGTGGGACCCAAAGGTGATAAGTCTTTCCTTAACTTTGTTCTTACGTTCGCCGCAAGCTTACAATGACCTTAAACAATCTGGATTTCTGGAACTTCCATCAAAACGACTTTTACAGTATTACAAAAATTCAGTGAAACAAACACCAGGCTTCAATACTGGAAATTTAACATGGATGAAGAAAGAAGGGGAGAAGAAAAAGGTTTCGGAATTTGGAAGACATGGTGGTTTAGTCATAGACGAGATGTCCATCCAGGATGACCTGATTATTACAAAATCTGGCGACACATGGAATTTAGTTGGATTTGTTGATATGGGCACAACTAATAACAATATAGATATCATCTGTAATGGACAAAAAAAGGTTCAACTTGCCACTCATGCACTGCAGTATGTGTTCCATGGCCTTACTGGTTTCAGGTATGTAGAAATTAGATACATAAACTAGAACCCATTTGACGGCATGCCGTTGTAAATACCCACACTTTTTCAATGACCCTGATGGTACTGGCCCCACTCCCATGGACTCATGTAATTATGTTGGCAGGTTGAAAAAAAAAAAAGTTGCATATGTTGTGTAGCTATCTTTCATAGACGAGTATATACACGACTATCAAAAATACCTACACAACATGCATGCAACATTTTAAGATAGATACACAACATGCGTGCAACATTTATTTTATTTCCCAAATAACATGGCCTCGGAAGCTATTTGATAAGACATCACGATTTAGAGCTACAGGCCTCGGACCCATATGAGTTAGCTACCTCAGTGTTTTTTTCCTTATATAAGTGGTACCATTCCCAATGGGATAAAGTGTGTACTTTTCCCAAATGAAGTGTTAAAATACCCAATCCTGAAAAAAGAAGAAAAAATTTGAGTGAATTTTTAACCGAAAAGCACTGAGATGGTGGAGGCATGGCTGAGGGGAAACATTTTAACTGTATCTCTTCTACTTTTGAGGTTGCTGTCCCAATATAACCTGGTATGTTTTTATTGGAGTGGATGTAGAGCCCCATTTCATTTTATATATATATACACCCCAAGATCACAGTGCTATCCACAAGGCCTTGCCAGCCCCCAAATTTTGTTTTGAATTACCGTGATAAACTCTCCTCTACCCTAGGGCCAAATGAGTGGCGATTGTGAAAATATATTGCATAATTAATAAATTCATTTGTGAAAAAAAATGTAATTGTTCCCTGGGAACTCGATTGGCATTCCCCTCCCATAAAAGTATATATTTTCCCCATTTTCCTATTACGACGATTTTTTTTCACCCTTTTAGGGATTGGTACCAGTACAAATTCAATTGAAAAAATTTGAGGCGTTTTGACTTAATTTGGAAATGTTTCACTATCAAATAAAGGCAATATTGTATGCTTAATAACATTGCAAACCCATTACCATGTATACATTCTCTTGAAGTATTTCATTACCCTCACCTAAAATAATATACTTCCCCCCTTCTTCTCTTTAAATAAAGCTGATGGGGTCATTGTCGAATCGGGTACTACAGAAAGGTACCAGGGGTACATTCATGTATACAGAAACATACCCGAAAATCTTTGAATTCCACAACGGCCCCAAAATATACAGAAACGTACCCGGAAAAACAAAGATCTCATTGACGGAATTGAAACAATTTAGAACTTGATAAAACAAATGCTTAAACAATATTGTTTATCATTAACTATTGCGCTATTGTTCTTAAAACATATTTAGGCTGCCCTAGTTAGTAATAAAATACAGAACGTATTGTCATAAAACCGAAAGTTGTAAATCATCAAACCCCGCGCAAAATAGTAAACAAATATGCAGCTCGTCATTCAAGAAGAGTTGGTCAAATATTTAGATCAACTGCATTCCTTTAAGGCGGAGGCTACTGCTAGCGGCTTCTAAAAAGTGAATCGATTAAATTTTGTAAACAATGAGTTTCGTTTCCGTAAAGTAACAAAACGCGTTATGGCCGCATTTTACGACCTTGTATTTTGCCTCGGGTACATTTATGTATATTTGGGGGCCTTTCTGGATTTCGATGATTTTCGGGTACGTTACTGTATATATATATGTATCCCGGGTATGTAGTACCCGGTACAACAATGCCCCCATCAGCTTAAATAAAGCTTCACTCGAAATATATATATATTTTTAGAAATTTCACGTTTGACATGAAAACAACGCAAATTTGCCCTTCCTGAGGGTCCTGGCCCGTCCCCCAAAAGCTGACTAGTGCCCTGGTTCCCAATGAACCATCAGGGCAGGAAAATGTATTTCTGACACTGAAACCGATGTTGGCACTCTCTTGTATCTCTTTTAAGACAATTTGTTGTTTCATAGAGCAAGTCATTGTTTTGTTTTGTATAATAAAAAATGTTTGGGGTTTAACGTCCTTTTCAGCACATTTTTGGCTATGTATAACGATTGTTTTACTGTGGTGGAGGCAGACCACCCACTCATAAATACCGTATAATGATTTATCAGTGAAATGTTTATACATGGATGGGTGATAACATACATTATTGTCTGTCACATTGGCCCTAAGGGGTCTGAGGGATGATATTAGTTGAAGTTATGGTGAATTAAAAATAGCAATTTTATTACCATACTGAGTCTATGAAGTCGTTGAAAAAACTTTTAGGCAAAAAAACCAAACTGTTTTTCCGGTGGCCCGACCGACCCTATTTTTAAGGGGCCGACCCTAATAAATACTGATAAAGGTGATCCTTTGGGAGCAACAAACACAATTAAGAGAATAAAGCAGCAGACTCGGTTTTACTGAGTCTGTTCATGAGAATGAAAGAAGCAACACCTCTCATGCCCCCTAGCATCGGCTTAAGCGGTATTCTACTTCAAAGCCACCTATATTGGGCTTGTTGGTCCCAAAGGACCAGTAAAAATAACACTATTAAAACTTTTTATGAAAAAAAACAACAAAAATTGTTCTGAACAATGATTTATTACAATATATCGAGGTAAACCGACATCACAGAGAAACTTTCAGTTGTATCATCAACTTGTATGAGGTTTATGAGATAAATACATGTAGAATCTCACAATATCTTGCTTCAAAAAAAGAAGAGAAAATGCCGATGGACCTACCCTATTTTTTTAGAGCATGCAATAGGAAACTTTTGGGCCTTACTGGTATATATATGGCATCAAATAAAAAGAAGAAAAAATTCTGGAGCAAATAAAAAGATATATATATTCTTTTATTGTAATTGTCAAACTTCTGTATTTTCAAAATATATTATGTTAAGGTTTCCCACCATGTCTCAAATAAATTGAATTTGTTATTCAGTCCAAAACAACAAATATCTTCTCTCTGTATTGTTATCAATTACCATGTAGAGTAAAATATATAAACTTTAACTTGTAGGTGGCCAGTAGCCTACTTTGGTTCACATCCAGCCACAGCTCACCAGCTGTACTCAACCTTCTGGAAATGTGTGGATCTACTGGATGAACAAGGATTTACAGTTGACTACGTGATGGCTGATGGAGCATCAACCAACCGAACATTCACAAACATGCTTTTTGATGGAACTCCAAGGGAGTCGAATTTTGTTTTTCAAGATGTATTCTTCAAAAGCCATCATATGTGTGCCATTCAGGATATCATGCACGTTCTAAAGAAAATCAGAAACAACATCGAATCAAGCAGGAAAGAAAATGAAACAAAGTCTGGGCGTCATCTTGTACTGAATGATAAATGTATTGTCTGGGATCACTGGATGGAGTGCTTCAATTTCAATTTTCAAAATGGCTTTGCTATCCATTACAAACTAACTGACGAGCATATAAATTTAACTCCTGCATCCAAAATGCGCAATCAATTGGCCATTCAGGTTCTAAACAAGGACATGCTTTACCTTATGAAATGCTATCAAGCAACATTGAAAATTCCAGAGATACTAGCATCCTCGATCCAGCTCTTAGAGCATACGTCTCAGTTGATTGAGATTTTCTGCACCAAAAACCAGCCATTATCATCAATGGACAACCCAAAGATTGCTACCATGAGAAACGTTCTGGAGTTCTTTAATTCATGGGAGGACACAATATATAAGTCAGATATGCATGTGAATTCTAAAAACCTAATGACTCGGGAAACTAGAGAAGATGTTAATTCGTCAGTCATGGGATTTATATCTCTCTGTGAACTTACGCTGAAAAATGGTAACAGCATTAATCCAGGATATATCAATTCAGATCTAGTTGAAAATTTATTCGGGCAGCAAAGGGGAGTGCGAAATGGACTCAATACAAATCCCACCCTTGCACAGTATGGCCCTTCAAACACTGCAATTATACTAGGGCAATGCAGCGTCTCAAACAAATCCAATTCAGGACAAGCAGCATCTTTCTTTAAGGCTACAACACCATGTCCCTTAAATCCAACAAGGAATAAAGCAAACACTTTGAAGAGAAGAGGACTTAGACTATAAACATAAAGTGATATACTACATGTGCAAGTGGCAAAACAACACAGTTACACGACTAGTGCATAAAATACACGTCTACGAATGGCAAGACGATTTTTGATATGTGCCATCATCCGACTAGTGTGCATCTATAAATGTCCGTATGTAAAAAAGCACCCTTAGACGTCAAATAAATGAGACTATAACACGACATGAAAATTGTGCGCCAAAATTTTAGTGTAGAGAAGCTAAGACATTTACTTTCTACGAACTCTTTAATTAAACATTTGATCATACTTTAAGAGATATGTTTTCCCTGTACCACACTGCCCAGTGATAATGAGACTGTGTCCCTCTTTTGCCTTACTAAAGGCTAGTTTACGTGGATCTTGTAAGTCGACATCCATTTTGACATCTATGATATCGTACAAACCGGATATTGACTAGTTAATTCGGAATATCTCGGTACTTACCTAATTATTCACTGCGGAGCACTATTCAAGTGACGTCACGGCATGGATCTCGGCACAAACCATGTAGTCGATTCAAAAACGAAAGTTGTTACTAAAGTACTTATATTACACGGAAAGTCGAAAGTTATGACCCAGATTGATAGAAAAACATCCGTAGTATCGAATTATGACGTCCGTTCGGGGATAAAACTTCCAGAAACGTAAATTGAAAATTTCGCGTTGCATTCCTGTCATAAAAATATATTTTAATATACTAGTAGTGGATAGTCAATCTGGTTTATTACATGCAAATACAATATGTCCGATTCCTATGGTTTCATGAAGTGCCACTGACCACAAGGTGTCATTGCACCATTGATGAGTTTCATGAAGTGCCACTGACCACAAGGTGTCATTGCACCATTGATGAGTTTCATGAAGTGCCACTGACCACAAGGTGTCATTGCACCATTGATGAGTTTCATGAAGTGCCACTGACCACAAGGTGTCATTGCACCATTGATTTTCCATCTTTGTTTTATATAGGAAAGGTCTATGTCAAGCAACAGAAAATGCTCATTTTTCTCCGTAGAAAATGTTGAAACACATAACAATCAAACGATCGAGCGCACTCAAATATTTTTTTTTTATAAAAACAGGGGCTTGTGTATCATGTAAGAAAATGTCAATCTGTTGAATGATGTCACTTTCTATTTTATCATGTCAAGGATAGATTTACCCCATTTCTACTTTTGCTTTACTATCTATGTCAGTTATAATTAAATATCTCAAACAAACACTAATAAATGTTTCCAATATATTATTCAGACAAATTAAGTTAATAAACAAGCAATCAAAACTGTGCATTTTGTATCAGAAGTAAGGCAGAGAAACTTTTTTTCAATGCACTGTTTGACTCTACACCACAGAGACACAATCTCAATGTTGTAATTACGCCACAACACGACTTGTCCCACTGACCACAACTGGACATGTCCCACTGACCACAACTGGCCATGTCCCACTGACCACAACTGGACATGTCCCACTGATCACAACTGGACATGTCCCACTGACCACAACTGGACATGTCTCACTGACCACAGCTGGACATGTCCCACTGACCACAACTGGACATGTCCCACTGACCACAACCGGACATGTCCCACTGACCACAACAGGATATGTCTCACTAATATTTCAGTTCGACTGACTTCTTCCACATATCATATATTCATTACCATTTTCAGAAATTTCGCCAGAACTTTGGTGACAATAGACAGGCTGACCAGTACTACGTAGAATATATAGATTTTCTGGAAAAGAAAGTTGCCGATGGGAGACTAAAAGCACAGAAACAGAAAGAAGATGAAGCAAAATGGGCAGCAAAACAGGGGGATGAAGAGGTAAATACTGTTATTGTGGGTTCAACAAACTAGAACCATCATAAAACTCAATAAACCATAGTCATTGTTCACCTTGGTTCAATAAACCTGAGCCATCTTGGATATTTGGGTTCAACAAACTACAGCCATCATAAAACTGAGCTCTATAAACCATAGTCATTGTTCATCCTTGTTCAGTAAACCTGAGCCATCTTGGATATTTGGGTTCAACAAACTACAGCCATCATAAAACTGAGCTCTATAAACCATAGTCATTGTTCATCTTGGTTCAATAAACCTGAGCCATCTTGGATATTTGGGTTCAACAAACTATAGCCATCATAAAACTGAGCTCTATAAACCATAGTCATTGTTCATCTTGGTTCAATAAACCTGAGCCATCTTGGATATTTGGGTTCAACAAACTACAGCCATCATAAAACTGAGCTCTATAAACCATAGTCATTGTTCACCTTGGTTCAATAAACCTGAGCCATCTTGGATATTTGGGTTCAACAAACTACAGCCGTCATAAAACTGAGCTCTATAAACCATAGTCATTGTTCACTTTGGTTCAATAAATCTGACCATTTTAGATATTTGGGTTCACTAAACCTGAGCAACTTAGATATTTGATCATTAAATCTGAGCCATTTTAAACATGGGATCAATAAATCTGGACCATCTTAAACATTGAATAAATAAACTAGAGCCATTGTGAACGTAGGATCAATAATCCTAAACCCGTGGAGTCATTGTAAACATAAATCTGGAAAGCATTGTAAACATAAAACTGGGGGCCATTGAAAACTTGAGATCATTGTAAATCAGTGGGCCAATGTAAACCTGTGATCCATGGGGCCATTGTAAACCTGGGAGCCATTGTAAACCTGGGGGCCATTGTAAACCTGGGAGCCATTGTAAACCTAGGAGCCATTGTAAACCTGGGGGCCATTGCAAACGTGGAAGCCATTGTAAACCTGGGAGCCATTGTAAACATGGGGGCCATTGTAAACGTGGAGACCATTGTAAACATGGGGGCCATTGTAAACCTGGGAGCCATTGTAAACATGTGAGACATTGTAAACATGGGGGCCATTGTAAACTCAGGGGCCATTGCAAACCTGGAAGCCATTGTAAACTAGTGGGCCATTGTAAACATGGGGGCCATTGTAAACCCAGGGGCCATTGCAAACCTGGAAGCCAATGTAAACTAGTGGGCCATTGTAAACCTGGGAGCCATTGTAAACCTGGGAGCCATTGTAAACATGTGAGACATTGTAAACATGGGGCCATTGTAAACCCAGGGGCCATTGCAAACCTGGAAGCCATTGCAAACTAGTGGGCCATTGTAAACCTGGGAGCCATTGTAAACCTGGGAGCCATTGTAAACCTTGGGGCCATTGCAAATGTGGGAGCCATTATAAACATGTGAGACATTGTAAACATGGGGGCCATTGTAAGCCTGGGAGCCATTGTAAACCTGGGAGCCATTGTAAATCAGTGGGCCATTGTAAACCTGGGGTCCATTGTAAACCTAGAAGTCATTGCAAATGTAGAAGCCATTGTAAACCTGGGGGCCATTGTAAACCTGGGAGCCATTGTAAACATGGGGGCCATTGTAAACCTGGAAACCATGTTAACGTGGGAGCCATTGTAAACCTGGGAGCCATTGTAAACCTGGGGGCCATTGTAAACATGTGAGACATTGTAAACACGGGAGCAATTGCAAACCTGGAAGCCATTGTAAACCTGGGAGCCATGGGGCCATTGTAAACCTGGGAGCCATTGTAAACCTTGGGTCCATTGCAAACCTGGATGCCATTGTAAACCTGGAAACCATTGTTAACCTGGGAGCCATTGTAAACATGGGGGCCATTGTAAACCTGGGAGCCATTGTAAACCTGGAAACCATTGTTAAGGAGCCATTGTACACCTGGGAGCCATTGCAAACCTGAGGGCCATTGTTAACCTGGGGGCCATTGTAAACATGGGAGCCATTGTAAACATGAGATCGATAAATTTGAGAGCCATTGTAAACCTGGGAGCCATTGTAAACCTGGGGGCCATTGTAAACCTGTGAGACTTTTTAAACCTGGGACCATTGTTAACGTGGGAGCCATCATAAACATGGGAGTCATTGTAAACCTGGAGACCATTGTAAACTTGTAAACAGGAAAACCATTGTAAACCTGGGTGCCATTTTGCTCATTGAGCATATTTCAAAGTAAGCTCAGGTTCAATAAAGTTCACTCACCAAGATGGTTTACCTGTACTTGTGGATATATTGTCTATGTTTATCTGTTTCTGTGTAATGTATAATGTTGTAAATGTACCTTTGTAATAGAGTTTATCCGAGGAGAATAAAAACCGATCTGAACTGAAGAAGGTGAAGGAGGCGGAGGAGGAGAAGGTGGAGGTAACATCTCACAACGTTGTTACAGCATGCGTGTTTGCTTTATTCACAATCATTCTCAACATATAGATTGAAGAATGCATATTTTCATTTTTTCACTGGTTCATTGCAGTCATGTTGTTCATATTTTTATATTCAGGTCATCCTAAAAATATAAAATGCGCTTTAGCTGAAACACTACCTACTCACTAAAACTGGTACTACTGAAAGTTTTAATTGCAATTCTGTTGTCCGCTGGAGAAAAAAAAAAGAGACCTACCCACTGCTTAAATTATGGGTAGGTATACGACCAGAATTTATTTAGGGATGGCCTCAGTTCATAGACCGATATTACATTTGACTGGAAAAACTGAAAGAAGTTTTGTGTAAAAGTAGGGAATTGCATTTTGTTTTGGTGATATTCACTGTGTTCATTTTCAGATCAGAACTTTTACTGAAAAAAATAACATTGCTTCAAAGTTTCATATAAAACAACAGAGCATAAACAAAATGAAAACTTTTAACTCTATGCTAATAATGTATCCCTTCTTGATGCAACTGTTCTGGCATTTAATTTTACTAAACAAATATTCTCTTTATTTAATTTGTCTTTACTTAAAGATGTTCTATTTGCAAGAATTTGTGTTTTACCTGGATGGACACTTTGTGCAAAGAATGGTAAACAATGAAGGTTAAAACACTGTCTTTGTAGTGCTGTTTTTTTGATAGATTATCGTTATGTAATATTTGTTAAATTACTATAACTGATAGTTATTTAAATAATTTAGTATATATAAATAATAATTTATTATAATGTTGTAGACTAGAAAAGGGAGATAATGATGCAGACTAGTAAAAGGGAGATAAAGATGCAGACTAGTAAAAGGGAGATAAAGATGTAGACTAGACAAGGGAGCTAATAATGTGAACTAGAAAAGGGAGATAATGGTGCAGACTAGAAAAGGGAGATAATGATGTAGACAAGAAAAGGGAGATAATGATGTAGACTAGAAAAGGGAGATAATGATGTAGACTAGAAAAGGGAGATAATGATGCAGACTAGTAAAGGGGAGATAAAGATGTAGACTAGTAAAGGGAGATAATTATATAGACTATTAAAGGAGATAATTATATGGACTAGTAAAGAGAGATAATTAAATAGACTAGTAAAGGGAGATAATGATGTAGCCTAGAATAGGGAGATAATTATGTAGACTAGAAAAGGGAGATAATGATGTATGCAGACTAGTAAAGGGGAGATAAAGATGTAGACTAGTAAAGGGAGATAATTATATAGACTAGTAAAGGAGATAAGTATATGGACTAGTAAAGGGAGATAATTAAATAGACTAGTAAAGGGAGATAATGATGTAGACTAGAAAAGGGAGAACGATGTAGACTAGTAAAGGGAGATAATGATATAGATTAGTAAGGGAGGTACTCCTATAGACTAGTAAATGGAGATGATGATGTATACTAGAAAAGGGAGATAATGATGCAGACTAGTAAAGGGAGATAATGATGTAGACTAGTAAAGGGAGATAATGATGTAGACTGGAAAAGGGAGATAAAGATGTAGACTGGAAAAGGGAGATAATGATGCACACTAGTAAAAGGGAGATAATGATATAGACTAGAAAAGGGAGATAATGATGCAGACTAGTAAAGGGGAGATAAAGATGTAGACTAGTAAAGGGAGATAATGATGTTGACTAGTAAAGGGAGATAATGATGTAGACTAGAAATGGGAGATAATGATGCTGACTAGTAAAGGGAGATACTGATGCTGACTAGTAAAGGGAGATACTGATGTAGACAAGTAAAGGGAGATAATGATATAGACTAGAAAAGGGAGATAATGATATAGACTAGTAGGGGTGGTACTGATACAGACTAGTAAAGGGAGGTACTCATATAGACTAGTAAAGGGAGATAATGATGTAGACTAGTGAAGGGAGATTATTATATAGACTAATAAAGGGAAGTACTGATATAGACTAGTAAAGGCTGATTATGATAGAGGCTAGTAAAGGGAGATTATGATGTAGACTTGTAAAGAGAGATAATGTTACAATTATAAGGTTAGAGCTAACAATAAGGTTACAGTTGGAATGAAATTCACTGGAAGTAAAATTCACATGCAGTTGCATAGTAGGTTGTACATACATGTACAAATCGAGAATCAACAGGCTTTAGTTAATATATAAATATATTTTTAATAGAATTCTGAGGATAATGAGGAAGAAATAAAGCAAGAGGAGGTATAACTCATTGTCTGTATAAAAAAGTTGTCAAGGGCACTGGGTACAATTCTACGTGGAGCAGTCTTTTCTTAAAAGAAATAACGGAAATATCGCCCTACAGTCTGCAGTTTTGTCAAGCTCTTTACATTTTGTACTGTACAAGCCAAACTCGTTAACGGTTAAAAATCATGAAATGCTTTTTTGTGTTGTTCGTCAAGACCATCTTGTTAACACTTCCCGTCTTCCACATCGGTGATTTCCAGCTTTTATAAACAAAATATTAGTAAAAAATTGCCTAAATCTATCAGAAATGCCCCTTTACAATACCGTTTTCACTGTATCGTATACAACAATGAAAAAAACACTGAGAAAACTCCATAATAAAAAGGCAAATAAATTAATCCTGGCTCATAATGTTTTACTAATTACGAAAAATGTGTTTTGTTTTATTTAAAAAACGGTAATTAATGATTCCTATGTTGTTTTTTTGGCCTTTTGTGTATCTTAACATACCAACTGGATAAAAAAAGAATTGCAGATATGGGCAAAATTAATGTGATTGAATTGTACCGAGAATCATACCCAATGCCCTGAAGCATAATGTCACGTTTTATTTTTACACATGCTAAAAATTGCGCTCAAATGATTGGTTATAATTGTAATGTCACTGTTGTTCCACACATTAATTAGTATGTGTAAACGATTGTCATAACTTGTTTCCACACATAGTGTGCTTACATGAAGGGTTCAGTTTATTTTCACATTTGATTGCTTTCCACACATAAAGAATTATATGGGTGTTCATATAACCACAACTTATTCATATTTTCACAACTTATATTTGCGATGGGTGTTCATTTCGTCACAATTTATTTGTTTCCACACGTAAAGTATTTAACTTACATGATGGATGTTTATATAGTCACTACATATTTAATTTCTTATTTATTTCCAGACTTAAAGTATTGTGCTTCACAATATGGGTGTTTATTTTGTCACAACTTATTTATTTCCAGACATAAAATATTGTACATACACGATGGGTTTTTATGTTGCCACAATTTATTAAAAAATATATAGAGATTTGTACATACATAAAGTAAAATTTCGTGCTTGCAGAATGCGTTTTCATGTTGTTACAACTTATTTTAAATATATATATAAATTTCTTGTTTCCAGACATAAGGTATTATGCTTATAAGAAGGGTGTTAATTTTATTTCACATTTTATTGATTTCCACACTTAAGTATTGCACCTACAGTATGGGTGTTCAGTCACAACTTATTCATATTGTCACTTATTTGTTTCCAGACATAAAACATTGTGCTTACACGATGGATATATGCAATATATTCATAATTTATTTTACGCTTAGCAGTGAAATAGTGGATTTTAGCAATGAAATAAAAGCGGTATTTCATACGTGTAAAATAAAGAGTTTTTTGAGTCGCCATGCATCAGCATAGCTGACTCTTTAGAATCGTGTATACCGTATATGTATATAGTGCAGTTTCTGAATAGGGAGTTTTTCAAACGGGTGAGACGCTTTACAGTTGTAAGCAGTGTAGTCCCCTTTAACTAATTCAAATACAACTTAAGTTGATAAGGTGACTGACATGAATGTTATGTATACCGAGTAATATAACAACTGATTGTGAAATAATTGTAATTGTATACAGTATAAACATGTCTTTTTTGTAGGTTTACCGAAATATTATGCGCATTAATACACTAAAAAAATCGGATTGGGTGCTTTACGCACTTCGAGAATGTAGTTCCTTTAACTGCATCAAGTATAACTTAATTTCATAATGTGACTGACATGAACGTTATATATAGCGAAATAATATAACTACTGATTGTGAATAATTGTCATTGTATACAGTATATACGTGTCTTTTTTGAAAAAGGAACTGAAATACTATGCGCAATAATACACGCATATATATATTTCATGAATGGAGGCCACGGATGTGCCGCTCATGACGTGTGACCCAGATAACAAATTGGGAACTAAATGTCAGTAAATATTGTAGTTATTGCATACATTTGATACCTCACGGCTAAATTCTAACCCTCCTCCCGGCCCCATGGAATTGTGTGAAAAACTCCCTAAAAATTGCTAAAATCGATTTTTCGAAAATCATAGGTCTGTATGTTAGCAGATTTATCAAGGCGTTGTTGCTTCTAAAAATAGAATGAATTCAAGAACGACAACTCCTACGAAATTTCGTACTTCGTACTCAATTAGATTCATACTATTGTACATTGTACTCAATTTGATTCATACTATCGGTTATTTTCCAGAGGGGAAGTTATTAGGCAGCCAACCGTGCAGCCGTCTTTTGCATGGCCGTTTTTTTTTTTTTTTTAAACTCTTACTTTCTCAATATTTAATAACCTTTAACCTCATCAAGAAGATAGACACTGTTCAATCGTGGCGACTCTCAGGACCTTCAGTCCTTTGATTTACTTTTTTTCCAATATCAAAAACAATTTTTTATTTGTTTAGAAAATAACTGTTTGATATATATCATTCGACTGTAAATGGTTTAAGAAAATGAGATATAGTTTTTAAAACTGGTCAAGTATTTCAGAATTGTTGTCATTTACAGTAAAAAATGTCAGTTGGTCATCTTTTTCAAAAACTACTTTTTATCTCGCCCACAATAGTGGGTAGCGAGACATAGCAGTCACTTTTCCGTAGCAGTAACATTTTAAATCAACTATATCCCAACAACCACTGCTCGAATTTTTCTGAAACTTTGTCAGATGCTTTGTTGGGTCAAGAGACATCACGTAATGCCAAAATTACCAAGGTCAAGGTCATATTTTGCATTATTTTCCCAAAACTTAACCTTGGTTATGTAACAACCTTTGTTTGATACTTGTGTCATATGTATTGTTGGCATTGATGGACATCACTGAACAACAAAAATTACCAAGGTCAAGGTCATATTTTGCTTATTTTCCCCAAACTTGGTTAGGTAACTTAACCTTGTAACTTAACCTTGGTTAGGTAACTTAACCTTGGTTAGGTAACTTAACCTCAGTTAACTTTATGTGATTGCTTCAATGTATGTATTTGATACTTGGTCATATGTATTGTTGGCATTGGTGGACATCACTGAATGACAAAAATTACCAAGGTCAAGGTCATATTTTGCTTATTTTCCCCAAACTTGGTTAGGTAACTTAACCTTGGTTAGGTAACTTAACCTCAGTTAACTTTATGTGATTGCTTCAATGTATGTATTTGATACTTGGTCATATGTATTGTTGGCATTGGTGGACATCACTGAATGACAAAAAATACCAAGGTCAAGGTCATATTTTGCGTTATTTCCCTAAACATCACTTATGGTTACATATTCCTACCATTTCATATACGTTTTTTCGAAATGGGCGAGACACCCTCAGACCGAGGTCTTGTTTCAGAAAGTTGCTATAAAAGTTATATCATTGGACTGGAAATAACTTAACTAAGAAAATAAATGAGTCATAGATTATTGAAATCGGTTAAGTAGTTTAGAAGTTATGGGGAATTAAAAACAGCAATTTTATCATACAAAGCCAATGACGTCGTCAATTTAAAAAAAAAAATCTATATACTGGAGTACACTTTGATTATAAAGCATAAAATAAAAAGAAAATGTGTTGTTTTGTATTGAATAACAGATTTTATTTCATCTCGAAGTGATCAAACTTCTGTATTTTCACTCATGCTTCGCATTTGTGAAAATATAAAGTTTTCACACTTAGTTTTCGATGAAATAAAACCTGTTAATCACTCCAAAACAACAAAATTAATATCCTCCATTCAGATTGCTTTTGTATGTCGTGCATGTAGAAGATTGTAATCATACAGCATACAGTGGAGTGCGTGGTCCAGTGTTAGAGCGCCGAACTCCTGATCAACAGGTCATGGGTTTGATCCTCCGTCGCGGCCACGTTATTTATCCTTGAGCAAGATAATTAATCCACATTGCTTAGTACTGGTTCTACCCAGGAAGCCATCGATAGTGATTAATCTAAGTTGCAAGAACCTGTTTCGCAATTGATGTAAAATAAATATGTTTAAACAATACAGCAATCAGCTTAGGATAAAAAAAAAGGGTTGTTGGACAATTTATAATGTTCTGATAATTTGCAAATGTCTGGCTGTTTTTTATAGCTGTTATTCGCTAAACATATATTTTTTTCCCTATTTTGAGAAAAAAAATAAAATTGTAAAACGTAATGCTTTAAATACCTCTGCTGATCTTGGAGTACAGTAAACAGTATTAAAGATACAATTATGAAATTAATGGTTTACTGTGTTTTTTCCCCCGAATTTTATAAAAAATTCAGTAAAATTCCTGATTTTATGAAAAATCACGCTAAAATTCACAATTGTGACAGCATGGGTTACCAAAATATAGGGGAAAAAAACCAATGGTATAGGGTTTATTTGCATCTAATTGATAGAATGCATACATCAAGTCTTATTAACATGTATAGGAGCCATTTTAACTACTAGAGCAACGTCAAGCTCTCTTCGGCCTCTTGGTTTTGATTTCCAGACTCCAGATTCCATTATGGTTATAAAGGCTTCAACATAAAGCAAATAAATATACTTTCAAATGGTTTAATATTTTTAAATATGTGCCCTTTCTTTCATAAACATTTTATGTTTGCCATTCAACAGTTGTGTCCAATAATTTGCCACAACTTGTTTTATTTTTATTCAGGCCAATAATAATTAAACCTGAAAACAACATTAATGTGTTTTTACACTGTGCATGTTTATGCCAAATTTAAACATTGAACACAAATGAAGTAGAATGTTTTAATTGCTAGAAATACATTTTCTATAGCATTTACACTATTCTTGAACAGGGTGGGGGATCAGGTTGTTTCGGAACATTTTGCTTTGAGCTAAAGTTGTCTTTGTATTCACAATATTACTTTAGGCATTGTCATGTAAACTAGCGCAAAGGGAGTGGATTTTTCCCGTACTTTGTTCCATAGCTTAGTTTGTGGATGAATGCTTTATAGTGTATTCATAAAATTGCCTTCTATTTCTGAAAAAAATCCAATGTCTCAAAAAAAGGCATACAATTCTAGCATATTTTCTGAACAATGAAATAAATACACACAATAACACACTTATATGTTCAGGAACATATTTGACTTCCTGTTCTAAGATTTACATTATGCAAATTACACAAAAATCCTGGTACTTACTGTTTAGTAGTGTATTTGACTAAGTATTAATTTTACATTTTGTGTTGCATAATTTCCTAATTGTCCGTTACTCCAGGTTCCTGCGATTTTACAAAAATCAGTGAGTTGACAGAGAAAGGTCAATAAACAGTGAACTAACTGTAGTTTCTTGTTCATTTCAGCACCACAAGCGCCATCATCTCCCGAGGAAGCTGGAGAGAGTCGAGTTAAAGCATGATGACACCCTCCTTAGAAGTCTTCCAAAAACTGATATCGCCCGTGTAAGATTTTTGTCTCATATGATACACATTTCGTCATTTATTTGCGCTATTTCTAAATCCCAACCAGAGAAGGTTATGTCATAATTATTTTCAACCCTAAACTCTAAAATTGATGGAGGGTCTATTTTCAAACCACTAAGACAGGTCTACCACTTTATTTCTTGTAGCCAGATATGGATATCTTTTTTTTACACGTGCTGGAATATAAAAATCTTTCATGGTAGCCGGTGAAGGACGGGAATTCCAACATGAGGTATAATTGTTTTTATCAGAACCAAGGCTCTGCTGAACTGAATACCCATCATTGATTCTTTTTCTTGCATATCATTTATATTCTCATTTATATTCTACGCATTGACGTCGCCATCTACTAACGCTAAATGCATGTTTATTTACACAATGACGTCATGTAATTGTCATTGTTGATATCAGTGAGCAACTTTTATCTTTCCCCATGTGTAAGATCAGGCTTTCCATCACCCATGTAAAACGTGGATAACCTTATCCAGTATGCAAAAAAATCTCTCATAGGGAAGATCAGGCTTTCCAAATTTTCTTGCGTACTGGATAAGGTTATCCACATTTTACACGGGTGATGGAAAGCTTGATCTTACACATGGGGAATGAGATAAAAGTCTTTTCTTGCATACCGGATAAGGTTATCCACAAGTCAGTGCAAACACAATGTCATTGGTATGCAAGAAAATGAATCAATCATGGGGTTACTGTTCCGTCTAGAAACTATAGCAAAGTCTTGTTTGCAGCACATGTCAACAAGTCCCAGTTCAGTACAAACACATAAATTTGTGAGTCGTGCCAATTCAACTGACTTCCCAAATCTGCAAAACGAAATTTACAATGAGACAGTAAGATGTCGGTGTCTGTCACTATTCCGTTTGGAAAACATTTTAGGTGTAAATATTTCTTTGTTTTGATTAATTATTTAAGATACAATGAAATTATGGTAACACACATGACAAATAAGTTGCTTTTAAATTGTAGTTCGAATTTTGCATGTTTACTTTTCAGTAATCTAGGAAAGAATTTCCAGTTCAGTGAATTTGATGTTTAACTTACCGGGAATTTTTTCAAAATATTTTTAAAAATTAAACATTTGAAACACATTCTTTAATTGCCTTCATATACATCTCTTCAACATACAACTGAAACTCAAGTGTAGTAATTTTAGAGTAACCCTTATATAAAATTTATTCCCAATGGAGAATTATGATTTTTGTGCCAAATGATATTGTCTTAAATTGATGTGAATGTATAATTCCCTAAGACTTATGACTACAGACCACAGACCACTTTAATAGTAATATATTTGGTTGAAGGTTTTAATGCTCATATTCAGATTTTAAGTAAAACTAGTATTATATTATATATTACAAAAAAAGCATTGTTAACCCTTAAAGGCCATTACTGTAGAACAAATTTAGCACTTTAAGGAAGGAATACTGATGGGCTGTCCTTTTTTTTTTTTTTAAATATCCAAAATGGATGGGGTATGGTCAAGTGAAATGTTTAACCAAATGCATATTTTAGACATGAGCAATGTCAACCATATAGTACATGACAGTTATACAACACTATTGATGCGAAAATAATAGAAGGAATACTTACATGGCAGAAATTGAGCGCTTTATATTCAAAAAGTTTGCTACATTTTTACTCAGAATTGTTTTTTTTTTTATATGAAATAAATTGGTCCCTAGAATAGTCTATTTATGCAGCTAGAGCAGACAAGACATCATTTCAAAATAAAATAAGCCATGTTATCACATCATACAAATTTCGAAGTACACAATTGTAAAAAGGCAATGTTATTCTTTCAATGACACATTGTTTCAAAATAATCCTAATGCTATAGTATGGTGACTTTCTCTGTCAAAATATTGTAACCGGCAACTATTTTTGTGGATCTGTTAAACACAAGTAAGTGACTATTTTGCATAGAAACATTGAAAAACAAAATCAAATGATCATTAGGCATGTCTATATTCGAACAAAAATAATCCAGACCAAATAACAATCTATAAATCTGGTCAAATGAACTGTTCTTTCGAATGTTAAACCATACCGCATGTTTCAGTTTACAATAAAAGTGCACACTTTTCATGTGTATCATGTGGGTATTGAAGGCACATTGCATATCAAGTTTATTTTTATTTATTAACAATGGTTTACTTCGAAATTTGGATGATGTGATAAAATGATTAATTTTATTTAGAAATGATGTGTAATGTTTGTCAACGTACTTATTTCGTGTTTTATAAGCTAAAATATGGCTAGTGCAGCTTTAACATTATAGTTACCATTGAAATATAGATTCTTCTAACTCCGACCTTCAGACAGTGGGTAAGACGTGAGCACAAAGTGGAGTGTTGTTTACATTCTTAAATTTATATTATCACATGGTGGGGCTATTGTTGCACGTCGGTAACATTTTGAAGGCACAATCTTTTTTGAATAGCATTGTGTTAATTTTATCAATGATTGACATGCATAATTGGCTGGCTGGCTGGATGGATGGATGGATAGATGGACGGGATGGGACAGAACAGACTGATGGACGGACGGATGGAGATGGGATGGGACTGGATGGACTGGACCAGAGGACGAACAAACGAACTAACGAAGGGATGGATGTGTTTATATTCACTTTCCAGTTGCCATTGGGTGAATTCTACCTCCATACAGAATGAAAGTTGGCTTTCTTTGGCTCATTGCCAACTGGAACCTGGAAAGTTTGAAAGAGACTTTTCATTTTCAAACAAGGAAATTAATGCTCAGTTTTCTTTGAAATATAGCTTAGTTCAGAGAAAATTAAGCTATTTTTTGCTCCAATATTTTGATTTGATTACAACTTGCTGGTTCCCATTACTTGGCGTTAGTTTATCTACATACTTGCATATCTGACAATTAGACAGATGGACGGTGCGATTAACTTTCGGGGGCATAAAAATTGAAAACCTCAAATGTCATTACCTTTTATTAAATGATATGCAAGCAGGTTTATAGTCAATATACTGGTGCTAATTTTATTGCTTAAAATATGTTGCGTGTCCCTTTAATATTGTTATAGAAATTAAAATCTATATTACCAAAAAAAACACAATTTCATCATCGAACTTACACTTATTTGTGGATATTTGGAGTTTGAAAGGGAGCACTTCGAAAATGTATGTTAATGTATGTCTAGCAACTTTGGTACAAACTAACTGTTTATAATCATTGGGATAAAATAAATGTGTTTGCAAAAATCTAAATGATAAGTAAGGTAACGGAAATTTGTCATAGAATTTTGACTAAAGTTTCTTTTCTTTATCAATCATCAAAGAGATTGTGGTGAAAGTAAAACAAGTGTTCTGTTACTTTTTACAGCTCTAGCTGTAATTTATATACCCGAGGTTCAGCTTATCAGTCTTGATAAGTTCTTCTGTTCATTGAAAGTCAAATACCAGATTTCCCCTAATAGTTAGCGCCTATTTTTAAATAAAAAAAAGTAATTTGTTTCTTTTCTGATGTGTTTTTGTATACAAAAGATTGAGAATTTATTAAATTTTGAATATATTTTAATAAAAGAGGGCGTGGGTGTGCTTTATTAGTGGAGGCCTACTACTAGGGGAAATACGGTACATGTTATAGTAAACATGTAATGTGGTTTACAGTCTTCTGAATTGTTGTAGATTATAGCTCTGCAGGATAAGATGAAGAAGGAAGGAAAGCTGAAAAACCAAACTGAAGTTGACAAGTTCTGGAATGACATTCGCAAACCAGACGTGTTTTATTCTCAGTTTAAAGTTAAAAAGACCCAAGGTAAGTTAAAGTTTTAGATTTGTCCTTGAATTTATGGAATATTACCAGGGTTTGAAATGCATTTTCAGTTTCTTTTTGATTTTGAAAACTCAATGCTATGCTTGTCATTCCTAAGTGCTTCTACTATTTTTTACAAGAGTTGTTATTTTGTTAATTGTTGAGTCTTATTAGTTACACTATTAAGCTTGACTAATTAAACAAACTAGCCTGCCAAATAAAGGCAAAAACTACAAAACCGTTTATCAAAACTCTATCCAGGTGTTCAGGGCCTAAATTCATCAAACTTTTGAGCACAAGAATCAGACTCAGACTCAAAATCTCATTTTTTTGCAAACCCTATCAACACAAACATATGGGTAAGAATTGTGATTTTTAGACATTTTCTATTAAATTACCTTTAAAATTACTTGTTTCTGTAAGTAAATAAAGTAATATGACTTGTAAAATTGATTTTATCTGGAATTAAACAATTTGAGATTTTGAGTCGAGTCTGATTCTTGTGCTCAAAAGTTTGATGACTATTAGGCCAGGTCATATAATAATGTATATATGCTGATTATAAGTATAGGTTTAGTCACATTTTCTTAAAATAACCATGATTGAATATGTGTTACGAGTTGATAACTCTAAATTGGACACTACAGTTTTGGGGTTTGGCCTGGCTGGTTAAAGGCGTTTATATTGCAACTACGGTATAGAGTTTGAATTCTCAAAATATGTAAGTTATACATTTACCTCAATATCAGTATGTTTAGAAACGGTGTACATATGTTGGAAAATTTGGCAGGATAGCTACTTTAAATACTGCATGTGGTATTTGTTGTGTATTATTTGTATTAAGGTTATGATATGATGTATTATATATCACAGAGACCAGGGAACCAGAGATGGGTCCAGAAAACAAGGAGAGACTCCATGTCCTCGATATGGCTCCTCGGTCGCTCAGTCATATCTCTGAGCGGTCAGCCTCGGAAAGGGATACTTGGGCTATAACGCAGAAGTTCCAAAGTTCAAACGGTCAAAACACACCCTCAGGGGTAGGTAGTTGAAGTTAATCTCACTCATTCGCTTGTTCGGACAATTTGTCCAACTTGGATCTTGTGATACAAAAGTCAATATTTGAGTGTTTTTCCCCAAGATTTATACAAAAAAAAAAGAGCGAAAAATAAATGCCAAAATTAAATTAATCTGTGTACCAAAAGATCAGATTTGGTTAACGTGTTATCAAGTTTATGAAACGTTAAGATAAGCTAAAGCAATTTATTATAAAAGAAATCTATATATATTGAATTCTAGGTAAAGTTTATTACTAGTATTATATATTTAAATCCACAGGAAAAAACAAGGAAAGATTCAGCTACTCTGGCAAGGGAAGCAGCCTTAGATCTTGAGAGAAGATGTCCAAAGGTTAGATCTCTTTAAAGATAACTACTTGATCAGTGCAATATTTTGCTTTATTATACCTCACATAAGACGCCCATGCTAAATACCCATAGACAACAATGTGTAATTTCTTACTATCCCATGCGAGGGTGATAGTACAGGGTGATAGTAAATCGCAGGGTGATAGTAAAAGAATTATCACATGCTCTGTCCATGTGATAATTTTTTTGATGCTCGCTGTTTCAGTGTCATCGGCTCATTATGGTGAAATTGCTATTTTTAACTCATCATAACTTCAAAAGTACTTGACCGACTTCTATAAACTACCATTCATTTTCTTAGTTACGTTATTTCCAATCCACTGTATATAACATTCATACCAACTTTTAGAAAAAAATTGTTGTTTTTTTTCATAAAAGGAATCTGGCAAAGTGAAATCGGTACTGAAAATGAATCTTGTTTTTGCGCGAGGGGATTTTGATATAATAAAATAAATATCACATTCATGAGAGGGTGATAGTAAGAATGTTCACCCTTCGGATATTGATTATCACCCTCGGCTTCGCCTCGGGCGATAATCATATCCTCAGGGTGAACATTCTTACTATCACCCTCTCATGAATGTGATATTTATATAATACTTAAAATATGGAATCTGGCTTCAATTCATAGAATATATTTGTTTTTTGAGGCTAAATATAACAAAAATTGCAGGAGCAGATAGCAAGATCCTGAGACACTTATTACATTTGATTTTTTTATCCCAGACTTTGGCCTTGTCCTTTTGTAATTGGTTTATTACAGGCCTGTAGCCAGCCCTAAAATTTAACCGAGGCAAAGCCCTACCTCAGCGGGGTCTGAGGACATGTACCTCGGAAATACTGTTGATTTCTAAATGCAGGTTTCCCACGGGTCCTTGAAATCCTTGAAAGTACTTGAATTTAAAAAAAAAAAATCAAGGCCTGGAAAGTGCTTGAAAATCTGATAAGGTACTTGAAAGTCTTTAAATTCTGGGTTTTTGCTGTTCATCCCAAAAATGGCTATTGGTTGCGCGTTCCTAGAATATTTGTTGTTGTTTTGGGCATTACATTGTACATTCATGCCGAAAAAAACACGCGAATATTTGTGCTTGAATTTTGGAAAAAATGTGCTTTAAAGTCCTTGAAAAGTCCTTGAATTTGGCCTTCCAAATAAGGGTGGGAACCCTGTAAATGTGATTCCTTGCATTTAAGTGCATCCCCGGGCCAGATGTTTTAAGTTAGACAAATATATTCAATTCTATTTTAGTGATTGTTGATATTCCATTAGAATTCCTATTTCAGTGTTTGGTACCTTCCCAAAATTCTCCCGAATGCCTCAGCCTAGCTACGGGCCTGTGTTAAATTGACTTTTGTTATTTACAACTACTCATTTGCAAAGTTCAAAAAAAAGGAATGTAGAAAAACTAAAGGGAAGCCACAAGTTTTAAGCCCGAGTGCTTTGACTAAGTACTAAAAAAGTGTTGCATCCTCGGTATCGGGGACGACCTAGGGAACTATTGCCTTCGGCCTAGCGGCCTCTGGAAACAGTTTCCCAGGTCGTCCCCGATACCTTGGGACAATAGTTTTGACTGTTCCCAAAACACCCATGAAATAACTGCATACTGTTGCCTTAATTAACTTAAGAACTGATTCGCATTTGTTGGCATAAAATGAGGTTTTAAACGCCAGTAGAAAATGGCAATTCCGTGCACTTCATGGAGTTTGACACTTACTACCAGCATTTAAAACTGCATATACCCTGAAATAATGCGATCATTTCTTTTATTTACATTATTCTCCCCATCTCTGCAGTACCAACAATACTGTGCCTTGGGAAAAAGATAATGATACAAACAGTGCAGGAGAGACAACAACCGTCGGTGTATTTTCAGACAGTGGAATAGCCATTTTCAATTGAGATACTTTGGATGCGTGCACAGTAGCTCTGCCTCCTTGAAAAGTGAAGTTTATTCAATTTTCAATGCCATTTTTATTTCTACAGAAAGCATCAAGTGAATGTAAATAGTGTATATTGTATTTCAGCTTGTAATGCCACCCCTGGCTTGTTTCTCACTAAAACTGGGAGAAAAGCCACCAGATCCTGAGGAGGTAATAAACTTTTTTTCTTCTTCTCAAAGTTTGGGTATTCTTTTTACATCAAACAATTCATGTTTTAAAAGTTTTAATGATCTTTATCAGTAATCAAAAATCGCAGCTCATCTTTGCTCCATATTAAAATCAAATCTTTCTTTTTGCAAAATTTTCAACATCTTAATTGTAAATGGCCAATTAAAAGCCTGAGTGGCTAAAAAATACATATTGCATATAATCTTTACACAAACTTTCTCAAAGAGTAGAATTAAACATTGCTTTGACAAGATTCAACTTCTGTTTCCCAGACATTTTTGAGTTAGCAAATAATAAAATGTTAATGCTGTCGTTTTTCAAAAGTATTATTACCTAATTCAATTTCAGTTTCTAAAAGAATATGTTTTTCTGTTCAGATTCAAAGGAAAATAGAGTTAAAAGCCCGCGAGAAGAGTCGTAAGAAATCTCAGCGAAAATTGCAAAGAATGTATCAGATGGCCATGACCCATTCTGCAGCTGCAAATAGGTAACTATTCCTACAGTAGTATGTATTGCAATTTTAACCATGGAGCCATAAATAGAGGATCTTACATGAGTGACTTGTTAACCCTTAACCCGCTACATATATATACTGTTCTTTCTTTGAATTAAGATCATTCCATTTATGTGACAAAGGGGTGTTTCGGGGGAAATGACTGATCAGCAGCCAGACATTGTAAACCCTGATCAGCCTGCGAGTTACTGGCAGGCTGATCTGGGTTTACAATGAACGCAAAGGCTATTGTAGTCGCCCTTAGCAGGCTAAGGGTTAATATTGAACTTATCAAACAAAATGATAAAAAATAGACTATTTGGCCACAACATTTGATATTGAGCAGCGAAAAGAAAAACTACCTTATATCTAGCTTTAAAGTGATCTATTTAATTATAGAGCCTGAGCTTGATCACTTTATTACAAAAGATTATTTGTCTGTTGACAATTCGAGTTGTATAATATCTGGTCCCAGGCTTCAAAGACTATACCGGGTAGCAAAAAGGGAAACCCGGAACTGATAGAAACTTATGCTGTCTTTTATTCCCAACTTACTGTAAATAATTCTGAGAGGTTTTATTCTAAAATGTTACAAGTTCTGTTTAAATGGAAGAATTGTTAAGCCAGATCTGTTTTTCTTGTATACCGACCCTCGTCTTCTTCAGAATCTTATCTAATCATGGCGACCTTACAAGTGTGCTGGAGGGGGCAACACTAAGAGACGTGGTAAGTTTTATTTATCTCAATTGCAGTGTAGTCGTTAACAAACTCACTTTATACATGAAAATGTGAAGTTTTTTTCTATGAAACTCGAAAACTACCAAAACTATCTTGGGCTAATAGTAGCTAGGGCAACTCTAAGTCAGGGACCTGCCTTATTTGCAAGTGCAAAGTTGGTCAGACCTTACAACAACAACAAAAATATAGCTTCTGAAAGTCACAAAACACACACTGTCTCATATGAACGAATATATTACTCTTGTTATACAAAGCTCGAGGTTTAAATGTTAAAAACATGTATACAAAAATTTTACACACTTACCTACCAAGATGTTTTCCCCCAGTCTGTTTACAGAGATCAGTTTTTATTTTACTTAAATGTAATTTCAGATTTATGACTGAGTAAAAATAAACTATAACATGTTAATAAAAACAATACATACAAAGTAGAATTTTGACTAGTATTCCCTAGAATCTAAGATCCTTTCAGTAGAAGGTCCTGCAGATGAGATCCACTATATTTAGCCCCTGAAAATGTGGGATAAACAGGTATGAATAGCAAAGCTTCGGTTTACCAGCTTCATAGAATAAACATATTAGAATTTAACCATATGAAGTAAAATCCTGGACTGAACATACTTTAAAAACAAAAACATTGCATTTTCCCTGTAAAACAGACTTAGAGCATTCAATCTTATACTGTTATATTTGCCAACAGAGCGTTCAAAATTGCACAGCTTTGTTTGCCAACAGAGCATTCAAACTTGTACTGTTATATTTGCCAACAGATCTTTCAAAATTGTACAGCTTTATTTGCCAACAGAGCATTCAAACTTGTACTGCTTTGTTTGCCAACAGAGCATTCAAAAGTGTACAGCTTTGTTTGCCAACAGAGCATTCAAAGTTGTACAGCTTTGTTTGCCAACAGAGCATTGAAGCTTGTACTGCTATATTTGCCAAAAGACCATTCAAACTTAAACTGCTGTATTTGCCAACAGAGCATTCAAACTTTTACAGCTTTGCCACCACAGCCTTCAAACTTGTACTGCTATATTTGCCAACAGAGCATTCAAACGGGTACAGCTTTGCCAACAGAGCATTCAAACTGGTACCGCTTTGCCACCAGGGCATTCAAACTTGTACTGCTGTATTTGCCAACAGAGCATTCAAACTTTCACTGCTATGCTGGCCAACTGAATTTACATATCAGTTTTGAAATGTTTGTTCCTGCCAAGTTTTATTGCCAAATTTTAATAAAACACTATATGCATATTTATTATTTTGATGAAACTTTCATTTTCTCAAGGCTTTGTTAGAGATTCCACCAATGTTGTCAAGTGCTTGTAACATGTTTAATTTGGTTTTGACAGTATGTGCTTTTGTGAAATGTGCATGTTGATAAGCGACATTTAGCTGTATTATTATCACCCATACATGTATAACTATATTCTATATTTATGTTGATGTTTGCATGTTGATATTTCAGAGAGACTTCTGTTGTAAACCTAAGGAAGTAGGTCACACATGTGTTGATATTGTGAAACTAGTAGTGACATCTGCAAACTCGAGAAATATCCAGTTAACAAATTCATAATTAAACTCTAGCAATCAATGCATTATTAATAGTTTTACTGATGTTGTTACAGTTAGTAGATTTCACAACAAAACAAAATTATGAAATGATTTAAATAGAATTGAGTTCAACAGTTGGTTTAGTTCTTATTAAAAAAAATAACATTTAAGATTACAGCTAAAATCAAGAGATAATCATTCTAAGACACTCAATCTGGATGCAAGTAGTTTTTTCGTTTAATGGTAGTGAAGCTGTAAAATGCAGACCATAAAAGGAATCACATACCGTCCCAGATTGACAATCTTAGAATTTAAATGCTAGACATAAAAGTTAAAATTATATGCAACACTATTTTTGTCTATGACAGTTCCAATTCATGGGAGCCAGTTTTGTGGCAACATTATGTGAAGTCACTTAGTTTCCAGACAGCAAATCTGGCATGTTAAGTTTGCAAATTTGAAATCTTAACCTATAAAACCAAGCATTGCATTTTGATTTGATCAGGATCAGGCTTTTATCTAAAACTTAGGCCATGCCTGATTTTGCTTGATTCTTTTTATGGCAAGGCTGTCGGTCAAAGGCCAATTAAGTTCTTGATTTGGTCTTACCAATGCTCCATGTCTATATATGCATTTTCAATATCTAAATCGGTTCACTTTCTTCCAAACAAATAATTTATTTATTTATTTCATAATAATAATGGGCCTCAACAGATGCAAATACTCTCAGTGCTGAAGGACATATTTATTATATTTGATTTAACAACTGGATATTTCTTTTTGGTGTTTTCACAGTTTTGATTTTAAGTGTGAGCATCATTTTCAGTGTGCACCTCTTCATCCCACTCAACATCAGACGACACTTCCATTACAGGCATCCTGCGAGTTGCCTGGATACTGTATTTTATCATGCGGATATGCACTAATTTGATTAAGCAAATGTACAAACATTTATCTGATGTCATCATTTGGACAAAATCATAAATAAAAAATATGGCGGCATCCACGTCAAGCATTACATTCTGTTTAAAAGATAAAACTGGAGTCTACATGATAAAAAAATATCATGTCAGTGCCTTTAACTGTCAAGTTTATTTATAAAACAAAGAATGGCTAAGGCTGTGGATGCTGTATCATAACGTGGTTAATATTCAAGTATATTAAATTACGTTGAAGTTGAACAGTCAAGACCTTTCTTGATAAAAAAAACGTGTCAGGTTTGGTATGCAAACATCCCGAATCACTGTTTGTTGTGTTTTTGTTGTTGTATTTGTTGTGGTGTCGTTTGTTTGTCCCGATGGCGTTTTAAAAATAAAACAAAAAATAACCCATTCTTTAATTATCAGTCATGTTCATTGTCAGAACATTGCTTAATATACAGGAAGCAGGTGTGAATTTGTTTGGATATGTAGCTACCAACGTGGTACCTATAGTGAAAAGCGGTTTGATTGTATCGATTTTCTGCTCGACACTTATTTATTGCATTGGGTTTCTGCTTTAATTGCTGCCAGCAGTGTGATTTGCCTAGTCGTCATTGCTAAGTAAACTGGCTTGTTTATTTTAAAAAAAGCTTAAAAACAAACAAAAAACACCCACTTTTGTTTGCGATATAAAATAAATTTAAATGTTAACAAAACAGAAAGGAGGAAAAGTAAAATTCCAATTTTGTGTTAAAGGCATCCTGTTTTTTTCCCTTGTTAATTTATTAGAAAATATTTGGAAGTAAATATGCATTAATTCACATTTGAAACAAAATCTATATTTAAAACTTGTTTTGTTTCAATGTAAAAATAGGAACAGTGATTTGGTTAATCAGTAAAGTTGTACACTTGATTGTAATTTCCTGCAAATATTGATTTCTGGGAAGGATTGTTATTTATTTAAACCCTTTACTCAGATCGTAGAAATGTTACATTAAGAATCAAAACTGTAAGCCTTTCAGTCCAGTGGCCAGTCCAGTTTGTAATTCTAATATGAACTAATATACTACTTCATAATTAGAATGGCCACAATAGATCTGATATTTTGGAAAGTCTTTATCAATACAGAACTGTAATTTATTGTCATATATATCTAACCTGTGTTTCAGCTGGCTGTGTTTGACGAACCAGATCAGTACACGCTGGAAGACTACTATCGAGACCTGGCCGTGGAGAGGCACCCGGATGTGGATAGGGGCAGCGAGGCCAGTCATAGTCAGCCCATCAGCCGGCAGTCCAGCGCAGGCAGTCTCCGGCTCGAGCCCATCAGTTACACCACTGCTGGTAGACCAGAATCCAAAACGAAACGGTACACATTTGTCATAGCCAGACTTATGTTTTTCTCAAACTGAATTTGGAGCCAGTTATCTTAACATTCTGGGAATGTTACTTGTAATTAAGTGTTCAAGTTTGTTTTTATTCATAAGTTTATTTTTATCTATTAAATATACCTTTAATCACCCACCAGATAGGTAGACAGAAGACAGACAGGTAGACAGACAGACAGATAACCAGACAGACACAAACAAAAAGGTAGATGGACAAACTGAGACCGATAGAAATATTTCGCATGCTTAGTTCTTCATGTTCGCATTTTCTTTTCAGTATCAATTGTATTTCTATTTTCAGCAAAAAGAAGACATCTCCAAAAATGATAGAGTACCCCACCCCATTTCCATTATCATATGATGACATATTTACCAGAGAGAAAACTATGGTAGGATATTGAATTATAAAAAATATATCAAATAGTTAATATAGTGTTTGTTTTTTTGGCTTTTAAAATACATGAACCAGCCCTTGTATGTGATTGATTATACATCAACCAGCCCTTGTATGTGATTGATTATACATGAACAAGCCCTTGTATGTGATTGATTATACATGAACCAGCCCTTGTATGTGATTGATTATACATGAACCAGCCCTTGTATGTGATTGATTATACATGAACCAGCCCTTGTATGTGATTGATTAAGCCCTCATGTATTGGTTGGTATTTCTGGTTAGTGCACTTAGAAGCAGGAAACCATTGAAAATGGCTATATTCACTTATTAAATAGCAGAGTTAGGTGGTTTCTGTTTGCTACATTTCATGAGTAAAATCTGGAATCCATATTGAATATTTTGCTTATCGTCAATTGGTCAAATATCTATATTTTTTATTGTCAGTCCTTTTCATTAAATCACTGGTGATAGGTGGTTATAGGTTAACAATGACAATCTATAAAGAATAGCAGTGGATTTCAATCCAATACAAAAGATGTGTAACAAACAAAAGTTTATCTCCTTCAAATACTTCTGTTTTATGCCAAAATGCTTCTAAATATAGTTCCTGCCCAGGAAAGCTGTTCCTTTAAAAAGGAATTGTTAGTAAATTTGGTTTTGTTTATAATCATCAAGTAAAATTATGACGATACGACCTACCGTATAATCCCTAATAAATGCCCTCCCCCCACCATTTTTCCAGAAATATTTTTTTTAAAACACCAAAAGATGCAAGTTAATCTGTTTCATTCACAATGGAACACACAAAATCACTAGAAAACTTAAAATCCAATGCATTAATTGATTGATTGACATGCAGACTTCGGTTTTCTTGGTAAAGAAAATCATTAATGTCTGATTTAAAAGTTAATTATGTATTTTTGGTTAAAAAAGAAAAAAAGGGGGGCGTTTATTAGGGATTATATGGTATGCATTGATTCTGCACCAATAAAATAGGAACTTATTTAGAGTATTCACAACATGTATTGATTCCAATACAAACACTGAAAACTAGAAATCTGTTTACAGCATTGACATCCCCAGATGCGCGTTTTCCATAATTAGATCATAATTTAATAAAGGAAAAGAAATTGGTTTCATAATCACAATGCCAACCTAGTTTTGAAGCATTTCACCAAGAACTGATAGACACCATGTAGTTGAGCATACATAGAGGATATTTGTTTGTTTTGAATGAATATAGGATTTATTTTCATTGAAAAGTGAGAAAACATATTTTCATGAGTGCTTTAGTACGAGTGAAAGTATTTGTGTTTCCTCACTTCGAGATGAAAATAAATCCTATATTCACGACAAACCAACAAATATTCTATTTATTATGTACTCACAACCTGGAAATTTATGCAGAACAACATATAATGCTCCAAAACAATGACGTCAATAACGTCAACAACGTCAACAGTTGCATTACGTCATTTTGAGCAAAAATATGTGAAATATAAACAATGAAAATATAAGGTTTTATTTTAATCATAAAATCCACTATTTCCCTGGAAAGTATATAATAAAGTGTGTTATGGATGACACCACATATGGAAAACACATTTAAGAAAATGAAAAATTCAAAATCAAAGTACTGAAAGTACTGAGAGACATAACATTGTTAAGACAAGTACCAGAAGTGTTTCATTAAAGTTTAGTGGTATTTTGGGTTAAATGAAAGACAGAAAACCGGATAAATGATATATTATACCATGAAGGAGGATGTTATATATACAGGGTGTATTAACAGTTCTTATTATATGTCTACCTAAATATAGTAAAATTTGTTATTAAATAGTAACATTTGTTATTAAACATTTTGTATTATGAAGTCTCTCGACTCATTATCGCATTTCGGCCCCATGAACAGCAAGGCCAAAAATCAATGACAGTAATGGCCCTGCCACTTGAAGGTGGTAAATTCACCAACGTTAATATCTCATCGACTCGACATGGTAAATTTACAAATATTAACTGCCCATAATTTTTTTAAATAGTTGACCGATAAACTACGACTCATTTTCTTATTTATGTTATCTTCAATCCAACGGTACAACTATCAGAACCACGAAGATCTAGATCTACTCGAAAGAATTCTCTCAACATGAACATTGTTAATATTTTATATAAAATATATATAACCAATGCTAATTTTGTTATGCCTTTTCAACAATTATTAGTCTGGTTAAAACAAAATGCCTTCTATTAAACAAGAATAGTAGCTTTTGAAATCTTAAACCATAGGCTATGCCTAGAAACAGGAAGATTATGATCAGTATCACGAAAACTCTGCTTTAAGATAGGTGATAGTAGCCCCAAAGTACAATATTGTCATTATGGACAAGTCCTGGCTCATGTTGTTGTATGACAGTCATGTGTCATTATGGACAAGTCCTGGCTCATGTTGTTGTATGACAGTCATGTGTCACTATGGACAAGTCCTGGCTCATGTTGTTGTATGACAGTCAAGTGTCATTATGGACAAGTCCTGGCTCATGTTGTTGTATGACAGTCATGTGTCATTATGGACAAGTCCTGGCTCATGTTGTTGTATGACAGTCATGTGTCATTATGGACAAGTCCTGGATCATGTTGTTGACAGTCATGTGTCATTATGGACAAGTCCTGGCTCATGTTGTTGTATGACAGTCATGTGTCATTATGGACAAGTCCTGGATCATGTTGTTGTATGACAGTCATGTGTCATTATGGACAAGTCCTGGATCATGTTGTTGTATGACAGTCATGTGTCATTATGGACAAGTCCTGGCTAATTTTGTTGTATGACAGTCAGGTGTCATTATGGGACAGTCATGTGTCATTATGGACAAGTCCTGGCTCATGTTGTTGTATGACAGTCATGTGTCATTATGGACAAGTCCTGGCTCATGTTGTTGTATGACAGTCATGTGTCATTATGGACAAGTCCTGGCTCATGTTGTTGTATGACAGTCATGTGTCATTATGGACAAGTCCTGGCTCATGTTGTTGTATGACAGTCATGTGTGATTATGGACAAGTCCAGGCTCATTTTGTTGTATGACAGTCAGGTGTCATTATGGGACAGTCATGTGTCATTATGGACAAGTCCTGGCTCATGTTGTTGTATGACAGTCATGTGTCATTATGGACAAGTCCTGGCTCATGTTGTTGTATGTCTGCAAAAAAAACTTTATAAATGATCTGAACTCCTAGTACTGGATATAAAGTGTACTTTTTTCTTTTTTTCAGGAGGCAAAATGTGTGAGCACCAACTGGACAAACTATATGCATGCTGGGAAAAGTGCTTTTACAACTTGATTGCCATTTTTGTTTTGTTTTAGTGCGCCTTTAAAATGTTTCGTTGTAAAATGATGTACACAAAAATGCATAAAATTGTTATATTTAATGATTTCTTTATGTGTTTCATCTATTTTTGTTTTTGGTTGTTATGATGAAATATGTATGCAACTATACTTTCAACATGGATGTTGGTTGGCATCATTCATAACAAAAGGAAGACAGCAATATACCTCAGTTAGTTGTCTGTACTACCTTGTAAGACAAAGGTTCGTTGATGTACATTGAAGTACAGAAAAAGGTTGTTGTTGGCATAGATCTTTTGTAGCTTCTGTATTGTTGGAAACAGGAGTACTGCTTTGAAGTGGTCTATGAAGAACAACAATCAGACAACCTATTTTATGACCCTTGCTTTAAGAGACCAATTTAACTTCCCTATTGTATTGTTTTAAATGCTCCTGTATGAAGAGATCAATGTTTCTCTTCTCTTAAGTAGTCCCTTTATACAATTTGTACTGTAAATATATATAAAAAAACACACCATCAGCAGATATACACAATATATTTCCTGACCACTTTTTTAATATGCTAAAGCATATTCTGACAGAATGAACTGCGACAGTGTCTACATATTGTATTTGCATTCATACATCAGGACAGTCCTGGTTGTCGGGAACTGGTACCCCATGGAGATTGATTGTACAATTTTCTGGAAATGTTTGTACATATCACCATAATGTCATACATAGATCTGGAGTAATTTAATCTGTATACAATTCTGCAGACTAGATATATTAATAATGCCAGATTTTACATTTGCTAAAATACTCTTTTTTAGCTCAACTGAGCCGAAGGCTAAAAGTGAGCTATTGTGACCGCTATTTGTTCGTCCGTAGTTCGTTGTCCTTTAGGTCTTGGTTAAACACATTCTCCTTGGACATTTTGGACCAAATTTCACGTGGACGTTACAGAGGTCAAATTATTCCAAAATTTTACAAATTAGGTCACGACATCCAAGGTGGCTGCCATTACCATATATGGTCAAAACCTTAAAAAATCTTCTCAAGAACCGCTAAACAGGTTTTGAAAGTTTTTGTTTATAAATGATCGCCAACTCCTAAACTACAAAAGTTGTACAAACGAAGTTCCTAGGGTCAAAAATGGATGTGCCCCGGGTTTCCAAAGTTTGTATATTGAGATTTTACATGTTTTACATAGACTTATATAGGGCATTTGGAAACGACATCTCCTCAGAAACAGCTTGACCAATTTTAACAAAATTTCACTTGGACGATACTGAGATCAATGCCTTCCAAAGTTTTACAAATTAGGTCAATGCAACATCCAAGATGGCCACCATAACCATATATGGTCAAAACCTTAAAAAATCTTCTTCTCAAAAACCGCTGAACAGATTTTGACGTTTTTTATTTATAAATGATCGCCAACTCCTGGACTACAAACGTTTTACAAACGAAGTTCCTATGGTCAAAACTGGCTGTGCCCCGGGGTTCCAAAGTTTGTATATGAAGATTTTACATAGACTTCTATAGGGAATTTAAGAGATCTCCTTCTCTAAAAGCACAAGATGTAGATCTCTCATATATTGTATGTAGCATAAGCTTATGGTCCTCTAAAAAGTTTGTTCAAAGGGTGACCCTGGGGTCAAATCTTGCCCCGCCCTGGGGGTGACAGTTTTACACAGAATAGTATAGGAAAATCTTTTTAAAAAAATTATTCTTCAAAACTGCTTGGTCACTTTTGACTAAACTTCAGATGGATGATCCTTAGGTCAATGATATGCAGATTTGTTAAAATAAGGGCAATGCCACATCCAAGATGGCCGGTGGGTGGGGGGAGGGTAAACAACATCTCAGAAACTGCATGGCCAATTTTGACCTAATTTCACGCGGATGATTCTGAGGTCAGTGCCTTTCAAAATTATACAAATTAGATCAATGCATTATCCAAGATGGCCGCCATTACCATATATGGTCAGAACTTTAAAAAACTTCTGAATAGATTTCGACAGTTTTTAGGGATGGTTTGTTGTCCGTCGTACGTCCGTCGTTAACTTTGGCCTCGTTAAGACGATAGGGACTTTATTTTCCATCTAATCTTTACTAGATTGTTAATATTAATGAAAGCTCGGACAAGTTCGAAAACCAGCCGGATCGGACAAGCAACAGCAGAGTTATATGGCCTTGATTTAGTAAAAAATGCTATATTTTGCGTTAAGTCGATAGAGCCTTCATTTTCCATCAGATCTTTACAAGCTTTACCAGATTGTCAATATCAATTAAAACTCAGACAAGTTCGAAAATCAGCCAGATCGGACCTGTAACACCAGAGTTACGGCCCTTGATTTAGTTAAAAATACTGTATTTGCCTCGTTAAGATGATAGGGTCTTCATTTTTTCATCCAAACTTTAACAGATTACTAATATCAATGAAAGCCGAGACAAGTTTGAAAAATAGCTATATCGGACCAAAAACACCAGAGTTATGTGCCCTTGAATTATTGAGAAATGCCATTTTCAGCCATGTGAACACTCTAGTGCCTTCATTTTGTATTCGATCTTTCCCAAACTTGGCCAGATTGTTGATATCAATGAAAGCTCGGACAAGTAACATCGGAGTTAAGGCCCTTTTTCAATATTTGGTAATGTACACTGGATAATGTACGCTGGAAACCTCGGGGGTCATGGGTTCAAATCTCACTGGAGGCATTTTTTTTCATGAAAAAAACTTAGTTCATGGATTGAATTTTTAATTAATTTTTTTCTCTTTTTTCTCTCTCTATTTTTCATTATTATTTTTTATTTTATTTATTTTTTTCTCATAAGAAACCTTGGTTCGTTTTTCTTTAATTGGGAGCTTAGGGGCCCTTGTTGAATCAGTTATACATAGAGTTATAGGGAAGAACTTTAAAAATCTTCTTCTTTGAAACTACAAGAGATAGGTTTAATATTTTTTATTTATTATCAGCTTATGGATCTTGTACCAAGTTTTTTAAAATGGTGACCTTGGGGTAAAATTTGGCCCTGCCCCAGGGGTCACAGTTTTACATAGACTTATATAGGGAAAAAATTCAAAAATATTCTTCTCTGTAACTATAAGAGCCAAAGGTTTATTATTTTGTATTTACCATCAGCTTATGGATCCTCTACCAAGTTTGTTAAAATGGTGACCGTTTTACATAGACTGATATATGGAAAAACGTCGAATATCGTCTCTGAAACTACAACAGCTAAAGGTTTAATTGAACTTATTATCAGCTTATGTTCCTCAACAAAGTTTGTGCAAATCGTGAAACTGGAGTCTAATTTAGCCCCACCCCAGGGTTCACAGTTTTACATAGACTTATGTATAGGGAAATACTTTAACAAATCTTCTTCTCTGAAACCACAAGAGTCAAAGGTTTAATATTTTGTATTTACATTCAGCTTATGATCCTCTATCAAGTTTGTTTGAATGGTGACCCTGGGGTCAAATTTGGCCCCACCCCCTGGGGTCACATGTTTTAGATAGAGTTACATAGGGAAAAACTTAAAAAAACACTTCTTCTCTGAAACTACAAGAGCCAGAGGTTTAATATTGTGTATTTACCATCAGCTTATGGTCCTCTACCAAGTTTGTTGAAATGGTGACCCTGGAGTCAAATTTGGCCCTGTCCCCGGGGTCACGTTTTATTTAGAATTATATAGGGACAAATTTAAAAAATCTTCTACTCTGAAATTACAAGAGCCAACGGTTTAATATTTTGTATTTACACTCAGCTTATGGTCCTGTACCATGTTTGTTCAATAATGACACTGGGGTAAAATTTGGCACCGCCCCTGGGTCACATGTCAAACTTAGTTTGAGCGTTTATATTAAAGTTTGATTTGTTTTAAAGCTAGCCAAATACATCCCCCCCACCCCTATATCTTGGTAATTGAAGACACTTTTTAAAAAAACTAGTTTGATACAGCCATATCTGACACATAATCCTTCTATGGACACCATAAAGCCAGTAGGGCGATTTGGGCCTCTTGTTGTTTATATATGATCGCCAACTCTTATACTATAAAAGTTGTACAAATGAAGTTCCTAGGGTAAAAACTGGCTGGGCCCCAGGGTTTCCTACCGTCCATTTCCATACAAACATTCTCTGAACCAAGTTTTGCAACTTTACCTTATGTCATACAAAGTTTTCAATCTAATAATCAATTGCACTTGTTAACTACATTTTCCTCTTTGCAAAAATTCTCAGGTGAGCGACTCAGGACTATTTGGACCTCTTGTTTGTTGTTGCATATCTGTGATATAAACTTTGTTGTTGGGTAAAGCAAAAATTACTATTTCAATAATGCCTGTGTCTTACAAATTTCTTTTACCGCATTGTTATACAAGTTCTCTATTAACTCGACTAAGATTAAATAGTATTAAAAAAAATCACCATTAATTTTTATTTTCCTATTACACATGAAAAACAAAACCGTTTAAGTTTACCTTCAGTGACTCGTACAAACTGATGAACGTTTGTGCTCATCAGTGATTACTTAGAAACTCACAGTTCCATAAACTCAATTGTTTTTACCATGAACCATTTATATTAAATGTTATGATTCTAATAAATATTATTTAAATGATATTAGTCAGTCTTCATAATGGTTCATTTTTTAAACCAAATAACCTTGACTGCAATAAAATGGACGACGTGCCGGCATATATGCTGGAAGATGGGTTGACAAAATATAAACTGATGACAATGTCATTCTTGTATGGTAAATGTATCCCAAGAGTTTTTAATGTGCATAAAAGTTACTATTCAAAAGGAAAATCTGACTGACTCGACAGATGAAATTAAATGGGGTTTTACATCCAGTTAACACATCATATTAGGTTATATTAGGACAGCAAACTCAGAGAGAGATGAAGGATGAAGTTTCCCATCAGACCTGCCTCCACCAGGGACACACGGGTAGAGATCTGTAGCTCTTAACTTCAGGACACAAAATGTTGTAACATAATGTGCATATAAGTTACTATTAAAAGGAACAATATGCTGTTTGATCCGATAGTTATGGCACGGGTGTTTCTATCCTATAAATGATATGTACATGATTTGCCTAACTATTGTTAAAATGATAACAATTATCCAGAATTCTGATTATCCCTATGATATCCCAAAATCCTTTTGGAGTACTAGAAGGCAACAGCTTGCATGTCGAGCCCTATGGTGAAGTTGTTTGTGTGACCTATATTTTGCCAAAGTAGGTCAAGTAGGTCACAGTGGGTCACAGTGACCCGAAATTTGCACATGATGTAATATACATATAAGGAACATTCTGGTGGAGTTTGGTGAAAATCTTGCAAGACTGGAGCTAGATAAACATGTTGAAGCGGAGACCGACCTGCCCTTATTTTGTTTGGTGAACATCCTGCAAGTAATGAAGAAGATAAACAAGTGGTAGTTGGAAGCACAGATGGACTAACAAACAGACACACCCGGACAACATTGTGATGTTATGTCAGATCTGAAAACAGACTTGAATTGAATTGAATTGAATTGGATTTTATAGTCGCACCAACAGCTAAGGTCATATGGCGACTTTCCAGCTTCCATTGGTGGAGGAAGACCCCAGGTGCCCCTCCGGGCAATTTTCGTGCACGGGCGGGCACCTGGGTAGAACCACCGACGTTCCGCAAGCCAGCTGGATAGCTACAACTTGACAAAAAACACATAAGCTTTTGCTTTCTTATTGTTTGTGCTAATGTTATGGTCTTTATGGTTGTGCTTATAGATAGGTTTTGAATTTGAAGTAAAAATCAATAGATCCTTGTACAGTCTCAAGGGGAATACAGCTTTGAAGTACTATGGACACGAACTTTGAGACAAATTTTAAACACAGAACTGAAACCAAAATAAATGTTGAAGAAACCAAGACTCCACTGTTTGTTACTCACAGGAAAACAAAAAAGATAACAGCTTGAGAACCAATTAAACACTTTATTAATTTCAAATGACAGAACAGTTACAGAAGAAAGTAAAACAAAACACATTATATAACAACCTGTATAACAAGATCAGTAGGTTAGTTTTTCTGGATGACTTACATTTGTTCCATCATTAATAGTAGTTATAAGAATAGTAATAAGCAAATTGTATTTGCATATTATTCAATTTTGATATTACTGCACCAATAATATACTAAAACTTAAAGTAAAATAAGACGAACAAATGAATACTTAAAATTGTATTTATTTAAATGTTACCAGATTACCATGTCAAACACTTCAAGATTGCCGTGTGTCCCTTTAAAGTCTATTATAACTGTTTAAAGTGTATATTGGAAATTAAAAATACCACTAACTGAAGTCTTTCATGTTTTACAAGAACCTTCTTAAACATAGATAGAGATACTTCCTTTAATTTTTAAAGAAAAACATACTATATGGCAAGAACAATCAACTTTTAAAAGTCTGTTCTGTCTTTTCATATTAGCAATTTTACACCTTCATATAGTACAAGACCTTCCATAAATATCAATAGACATAATTGCTGTCATTTCTTAAAGGAAATCATACTATATGAAAGAACTAATGATTTTTGAAGTCTGTTTTGTCTTTTCTTATCAGTAATTTTAGTCTTTCTTGTATAACAAGAACTTGAAATGGAGATAATTTCTGTAATTTCTTAGAGAGACGCATATAGTATATGACAAGAAGTCTGTTTTGTCTTCCAATTTTTTGTTTGTTAAATATTTATGGGTTGTTTGTGGACCTGGTTACAGTTAAGGTGGACAGATAGGACACTTCAGACTTGTACATTTTTCCTATCTCCACTGCTGTCTACTTTGGCTAGAATGTCACCATACACACTGCTCATCTGAAATGAAGACCAAACTGTCATTTAATGGCTCATAAACAGTATAGGTGCTGCCTCAGAGAGAGGGGAAGGAAAGGAGATAATTTCTGTAATTTCTTAGAGAGACGCATATAGTATATGACAAGAAGTCTGTTTTGTCTTCCAATTTTTTGTTTGTTAAATATTTATGGGTTGTTTGTGGACCTGGTTACAGTTAAGGTGGACAGATAGGACACTTCAGACTTGTACATTTTTCCTATCTCCACTGCTGTCTACTTTGGCTAGAATGTCACCATACACACTGCTCATCTGAAATGAAGACCAAACTGTCATTTAATGGCTCATAAACAGTATAGGTGCTGCCTCAGAGAGAGGGGAAGGAAACATAAGAATCTGAAAGCCTGCCCTACCCTTACTAATGAATAGATTCCTATGGTTCTTTAATGTATTCGGAGGATAGACTCCAATACATGAACATCTGATGGATAAGGCTAACGGAAAGTGTCTTGCCCAAGAACACACAGACAAAACTCAGTGGCGCTGGTGATGCTTGAACCCGGGTCCTGTTTCAAGTCCACCGTGCTATCCACTGAACCACACCAGTCCCCGGTAATGAAAGCAAGGTTAATTGTCCAGTGCAATGTAGACTAGGGTCAGCTGTATTGATATTTGCAATGGTATATCAGTTGTTTACCAGTTGTTTAACGGTCGCAAATTTTGTTTAATGTCAAAGTTGAATATGATCTGCCGAACAATATGCAGTCGCAAAAGACAAAATTACAATTCTAGTTAACCCGTATTGGTTTCAACCGTTTAACTAAACAAAGGCAGAGAAATAGTACCAAATGACATCTAGGGTTTTACCAACTGTGTCAGAAAAATTAATTTATCCTAATATAAGATATAATTCCAGACTAAAAACAGCACATTTTTTTACCTCCAGGAGTCACTGTGCAATGTTTTGTATTGTGTCAGATATACAATAAGTCATGCATCAGTCCCACGTAACACTTTTTACCTGTTGAGTCTATCATAAATAACACTGCTTCCGGCTAGTGTAATACTAAAAATCAAACTTGGCATAAAATGACATGGATTTTAGGACTAATGGTCAATATTAATGATCTACATGTTCTTACATCTTTCTTTTTTTTCAGACAGTATATTTCACTTTCAATATAAACAAGATACTCCAGTATTACATGGGAATACATGATGTCCCCTATCGGTCAAATGTTTGACAGTAAATGTTTTTTGCTGGACCAGACCAAACAAAAGGCTATGATTTAGACAAATAACAAAGGCATGCTACATTTCGCAACCTTAACAAAACAAGTTTGGGTACATAATCTTTCTTACAAATTTGTAAGAGATATAGCTCACATTTTTTTATCTTTTTTTTTTATCCAGTAAGTTCACAAACATGTTATAATATAATACAATAAGTAATAAAAATACATACGCAAAGACATTAACATCAAGTCATGTATTAATTAATATATAACTCTATTTGAAGGGAAGTAACTATCGAATATTTACTGAGTATAAAGATAGATGCATTAAGATCCTTTATTCAGCTGTATAACTAATGACTGAATTCTCTTAAATACCATAACAACCACAATTTTGGCCATATCACCAAATAAACGTGTGCAAAATCTACATATGCTCCTCTACCTATGAACCAAGTTTTATGACACTATCTTTTATAGTTTTCAAGTTATAGCATGATCCTATTTTGTGTGCATTTTTTTACAATTCTGGCCATATCAACGAAACTAAATAACATGCATAATCTCCTTATGTCCCTCTACCATATGTAAAAAGTTTCATCCAAATATCTTTTATACTTTTTAAGTTATCACAGGATCCAGTTTTCCGGACGGACTGACGGACATACGGGAGGTAAACCAATAGTCCCCTCTGGTGACACACCGGTAGGGGACTAATTAAATGATGGTGCTAGAATGCAACTATGATCGAATGCAACTATGATCATACAGGTCCCTTGTACATTTACTCACATGGTCCTGGTAGCTGTTCTTAAATGTGTCGAGATATTGCAACATTCTCATGCTCATGCCACACCACTTCTCCGCTTCACTGTACTTACTGCAACTGGGGAAGTAATAAAATAATAAGATCGAAATTCTACTAATCTGAACCAACTTTACTACACCCGCCGAGTAATAATCTGAACCAACTTTTTAGCAGAATCTTCATTTTCATAAGGTCATCCAATTTCTGACATTCCTTGAAGGGACATTTGGCAATCTTGCTTTATTTTCAAGAGGCTCTATAAGACATTTATTTAATTTCAAAATAATATAATTTCTGTAAAGGGAAATAACCAAAATCAAAATTATTGATGTGTTAAAATGCGAACAACCTCAAGGTCACCACAAATCCCTATAATGTATGATTAAATTGAGAATGCCGTAAATTAGCTGTATCTAAGGACTAAATTACAGAACCTCAAAAGTTGACATTGACATTGGGTAATTAATAATCTTACCTATAGAAGTTAATGCCACAGTTCCAAGCTTTGGTCATTAACCAGACGATCTCCATTTCTGGATACTGGCCCTAAAATGTGTTCGACTAATATATATATGTGAATATACAAATAATATTGATAATTCTGACTTAATTTGCATCATCTTCTTGTCCATTATAAGTTCTGACTCAAATCAGAGCAACATATCACTCCACAACAATTATGATGATGCTTTGCAGAAAAGCAAAGCGTTGGTTTTACGACTATCATTTCACAAATGTACTCACTGAATTAATGGGGTTTTACTTCCCATTTACACATCATATTAGGTTATATTGGAACAGCAACCTCTGAGGGAGATGAGATGAGGGATGACATTTCCCATCAGACATGCCTCCGCCAGGGAGGGAACCAACACAGATCAGAGCTCTTAGCTCTAAAAGCCAAGGCCTTATTCACTGAGCTACTGAGCCGCTTAAAACATTCCATTAATAAATAATTAGCCAGCATTACTACAAAAGAACAAGGGTAACTCCATTATCATGATACAAAGTATTAAACTATTCAACTTTATTCCTAATGAATTTAAAACATCTCAGGAATATTTTTTGAAATGTTGAATTCCTACTTTATAACGTACTTGTGCCCTTTTATCAATGATGTCAAATATCTCCATGTAGTAGTTCCATGCTTCCTCCCGGCCATGCAGGTCCTGTGAACCACTGAGGCACAGCTGGATCAGGCTGTGGAACAACTTACTGAAACAACAAGAAGGTACCAAATAACGTTTTGTTCAACAAAGTATTATGCATAATTAATGGGCTGGCTTTCTTCCCCAACGGGGATCGAGAACATGCTATATATCTCCATTATTGTATTGCTCATCGCCATTCCCCCATTCCAGCCAGATATCACCTAAGCTGTTAAGAGATTGTAATACATCATTCTGAGTTTCACACTGATCAACTTAATATGCTAATTTTTTATTAAAGGTTACAAAGTTAGATTTGTGTGCGTGTATGTTGGAAGGAATATCAAGTGCAAAAAGGACTTAAATTTTCTCTCATTACAGTTCTTTTTAAATTATGGCCTACCTGCACTTGTTAATATCTGGATTCTGACACTGTAGATGTTTCCTGATGGCAACCTTGAGGGCTCGGACACTTACACTCTTATTGTGGGCTGGTGGCTCGACAGCGATGGCTGAAAACGTGTACATCTAGTTAGGACAAGTAGAATCAAAAATGATTGGAGAGAGTGGGAGCATTTGGTATTTAGTTTCAAATATGTTTTCAAATAATGGGATTTGTAGATCATCGACTTAAATCCTTTTAAGAGGGCCTGACAATTTACATGAGTTTGTGGCCCCCTGCTACACAGATTGTGGCCATCCTGTTTTTTGTTAATTTAACCACTGAGTAATATGTACGCTTTACCGTATACCCAGTATTTTCGATGGGACAAGTAGACATCTGGTTGTATATAAATACGGGAGACTAAGATCAAAATTATAAGCATGTATCTCGGTCTTTTATAAAAAATAATTATGTAAATATTGATAGTGGTCGATTGTCGAAGTCACCCGTTTCGATTGCTCAGCTCGTTATGTCATTTATTATAAGATTTCTTTGTGTTTTTTAGAAATTATTCATGTCAAGTGTCAGATCGTCAGTCTTCAACACGGCATGGTGAATTATGGTTGTTCAGCAACAAACAACATGGGTGAATTGGAGGCGGATCTGTCAAGAAAATGATTCGTCCTTGTAGCAGGGAGTAGATCTATAGATTAAATTTATTTATCAATAACCTACTATTAAATGCTTATATACATTAGTCGATCAACAAGTTCTCGAATCCGGTATGTGCCAAGCCTATCGCAATATCTCGTTGTGTATGATGCGTTTCATGTACGGGATGTGTATGTATCGATATTCGTTTTAATTTGTGTTTACATTTGTATTTGTGTTACTTTTAGGAATTTATTTCAACTTAAACTTAAAATTATATAAAATAAAATTAAAAAAAAAATAAATAATAAAAAGTGTATATTTATTTTTTATCAATATACAGGCGGGTTCTTGCAACTTAAATTAATCCCTCTCGAAAGCTTCCTGGGTAGAACCAGTATTAAGCAACGTGGATTGAAACCCTTGCTCAAAGATAAATTGCATTAATTTGATTATCAGATTCTCAAATAAACCAAAACTCAGTTATATTTAAAATTTTCGTTTATTTTTAGAGCATTTTAAATTATTCAATAATTCCGTGGATATTAAATGTCACACCTACACAGTGCTTTGATAAACAAGAAAGATGTCTAAATGCGTGCAACTCATGCTGAGTTACAACATTAACAGTTGGTTGATCTTCTGAATATAATTTGAGGGTAACAGAACTAAGAGACCTAAATGAAAAACTTTATTTATAAATCACGAAGTTATCTGCCCTTTGCCTGGATTGTCAATGTTACACCAGATATTGCTATATAATGTTGAGTTGTATTACCCAAGATACAACTATAACGAAAAAAATTAAAGTCTCTAGAGCATACACGCCTGATAAAATGACCTTTATGTAAAACTTGAATGTAAAAATGACTAAGTTATCTACCCTTTGTCTGGAGATTCAAGGTCACACTAGCATGTCATGTTGAGTTGTACAACAGTCTCTTTTGGGACAAAAAGAAAAAAATCTCGAACAAATTTCCATTAAGCCAATTAAAACGCTTGGCTCTGACTCATTCATAGGAGCATTTTCAGATGAGAATCAAGATTTTAGTTTAGGTCTCTTTATAGAACTAAAAATCAAGAGCAGAAACAAAAAAAGATCAATGCTGGTGCTTGCATCTTTTCATGTCTTTTTTTTTTCCATTACTGTTTATAGTAAAACATACACACCTGCCAAAGTTTCAAATGTTTTTGGGTCGGATCCTGATAAAGAGAGCGCCTTCTCCAGGACACTCTCTACAGCAGGGTCCTTCAGACGAATCCTTGCCTCAAACTCGTACAGCAGCAACAGCACATCTGTCTCCTTGTTACGAGTATCTGGAAGAGAACACGTACAGAGCGAATGATCTTTGAATTTGCTGAATAGAGAAAGTAATAAACAACACAGAAGAAGCTGTTTTTCACAGGAGAAGATATCATATAGTTTTTTAAGACCGAGAAGAAATACAGAAGTATCCATATTGTTGTATTTCTTGTCATAAAGACTTAGTCCAAATTCAAGTATTCTTTAATAATTTTAACTGTTTTGAGTCAGTAATATGAAGTTAATTTTTTAATTTACACTGATTTGTGTCATATATACAACTCTCTTTCTCAAAATAGTGTGAACAGTATTCAGAGGTACGTGTCTGTCACATTTGTTCATTTGGTGTTTAAGATGATACCATATGTCAATTAAAACTGTAAACTCGGACTCAGGTAAACTAGTGTTAATCTTTATCAACACACAATCGGCAGTTGCAGAGTAATTATGATTCTTAGTGGTTGTATTCCAGTTTCTTTTAAGACGTACCTGCAACTTCTGACAGGCTAAGTAGGAAGTTTGGTCTCAGACAATAGAATTACATGGTTAGTATTTTGGCGAGTGTAAGGAAAGTGATAAATGCGAGCCTCTGGTGAGTATTTATGACTTTTCAACATGAGCCAAAATACAACTGAATTCTAAGTTACTACACATGTAATATTTTTATCATGCAAACTGTTCTGCTGCAGTCAAAATACAAATGGAAGATTTTTTTGTCAATGTAAGTAACTGGCAAAAAATGTTTTCGTTTGTTAAATATATTTATATCGATAATAAATGCAAAATACTTTCTTTTGATAATGCATTGTATTCCTAAATTGGTATATGTGTATTTCAAATGGTTGATTCATGACTATTTAAGTCGTTGAACCCAACTAGCATAATACAGCAGTTGGGCGGAAAATATTAGGATAGTAGGAAGTAGCTGTAATAGTAGAAACATTCGTTGTATGATAAATAAGGAGATTTGGGTTGGAAACAGGGAGATTTTGTTGTCAGACTAACTTTCTTCTTCTTTATCTTTGTAAAATCACAAACATATGTTAATTTCACTTGTAGAGCTTTTAACCATGTATTTTGCACATGTAAACACATTACTTTACATTGGCATTCTTATACAATCAATATTAATACAAAAAGAAGAAAGAAAGCTTTTCTGTTTTTGTGAGAACCCAAAAAATCAGGAGACTTGATAGAAGGTAAGTTAAGACTTTTATTTTTGTTGATATACTAGTTTTAATACCAGAGGTGCCAAGTGTTTGCTCCTGCATCTTGCTGCAGAGTTGTTGGCAGGAGGTCAGCAGTTCTAAACATTCCTCTAGAACCATTTTCTGGAAATAGCAAAATATCTTTAATGATATGTTACAAAAACTTTATAAAAAATAAAGACTTCTATTATTTATTAACTTTCTATTTAACATGTATCTCTTTTAACGTGTAGTCTCCTACAATCGCAGGGAAATCCAGGAATTTACAAAGAACTTCCTTTGTAAAATGGGGTTAAGAGGGACTGTGTAAACCTACCAAACTTCATCCTCATATATAAACAGGAAAACCTATAAATGATTCCTGAACAGGATAGTTTTGACTTGACCTTTCCATAAAAAATCTAAATCCCTCCACTAATTCAAAAGTTACAGACAAGTTATGAAAATACCAACTGTTAACACTGACCTTGATGATATAGACCTTAGAGTTGTATCATGTATAACTTGTATAAAATTTAGAATTTTTATGGTCCAGAATAATTTTTGTGTTAAGTAGTATATAAATTTATGGTTTGAAGTTCATATGTTCTATATACCTTCTTTGCATCATCTGATTTCGACCTTGCAAGGTGCAGGCAAGCTGCAGCAGACATCAACATACAGGTCATCTGTCGGGACAAGATGGCACCTTCCTGGGGACTCAGGGATAATAACTGTAAACATAAACAATATCAAACATCAACATACTGGTCATCTGTCGGGACAAGATGGCACCTTCCTGGGGAGTCAGGGATAATAACTGTAAACATAAACAATATCAAACATCAACATACTGGTCATCTGTAGGGACAAGATGGCATCTTCCTGGGGAGTCAGGGATAATAACTGTAAACATAAACAATATCAAACATCAACATACTGGTCATTTGTCGGGACAAGATGGCATCTTCCTGGGGACTCAGGGATAATAACTGTAAACATGAACAATATCAGACATCAACATACTGATCATATGTCGGGACAAGATGGCACCTTCCTGGGGACTCGGGGGATAATAACTGTAAACATAAACAATATCAGACATCAACATACTAACCCTCCCCCCATGAACGTTTCGTTTTATTGAACATTATAGGTGGATGATGTCAACATCAGCAACACTTTCTTGCCGTCATGACTCAATGCCACTGTTACTTACTTTTGTGTTTGTAGTCAGTCATTAATATTTAGCGACTCCGCTCTAACCACTTGTTTAAAATGTATAATATGTATGTACAACATTGTAGTACTAATTAAAACTCTAATAAGCGGCCAATTCAATTTTAGGCACAACTTTACGTGCACAGTATGGTTGTAGTGGCAGTATTAAACCGGATAATACATCCTGATGGTGAAAAACTGGATTTGGATTCAGACATATCAAACATGGAATTCTTGGAACTGACATCATCACGGGAAAAAATCCTCTTAGTAAGACAGAAAACAATACATCCATGCATTCAGTATCTGACATCCTCTCGTATGCCTGAACCTCTGGGAACAGGATTTGTTAAACATTCTAAATATGTGGCACCAATGTATTATTTCCAAAATTCTACAGTCTACATCCACCACCATCATTAAATTTCAGTTTGATCATTGCTTCAAAAAGAAATATTGGTTGGAGTTATAGTTTGGTGACAATATGTTGTTTTTCAGTGACAATATTGATACTTCTATTGGAATTCTATTTTGGTAACAACATGTTGTTTTCAGTGACAATATTGATAATTCTACTGGAATTATATTTCAGTGACATGTTGTTTTTCAGTGACAATATTGATAATTCTGTTGAAACTATATTTCTGTGACATGTTGTTTTTCAGTGACAATATTCATAATTCTCTTGGAATTATCTTTCATTTGACAATCTCAAATAAATCCCGAATAGCACTAACTGATTATGGTAATACAATAGTTATTCGATTTATATAGAGAGTTAGGTAATAAAACAGTTATTTCATGGCTGTTTTTGGAATAGTCACAAAGTAGCGATCATGGGTCATCCCTGAAACCAAGGGGCAATAGTTTTGAATGTTCCCAAAACACCCATGAAATAACTGTATATTATTAAATCTCACGTTTAAACTCCTGTATAAGATGCCTATATCCTGGCTCAATACATTTTATACTGTTTCTCGATTATGACTTTGAGTGATCAAAAAATACAGTAATGTTTCATGATTGTGACATCATAGCAAGTGTATAAATAGTTATTGGGTTTTGCCACGCTAAATAATTTGTTTGTTTGTATGGTGTTTTAGCTCATTTCCAACACATGTAAGGTTATATATGACGGTTGATTTTTTTTTGTGTTTTGTGGTGGAGGCAGACCACCCACTTTTTCCAGTACTGTACACCTCCCGCCATCTGTAAGAATCAACACTTCCTCACTTACAAGTTGATCCCAGTAGGATTCAAACCCGCAGTGGTGATAGGCTAAATAAGCTATGCACAAATGAATTGGTGAACACTTTGATATGGATAAAACATGATGTTGTTTCTATTGTTAAAATGGTGATATAATGTGTATACAATGGTTTAAAGATATGTATCTTGTTTTTGTTGACCATAACTTGTTACTTCAATCAAAACTGGTTAAAAACGTGAATAAAATATTTATCCTTTATTTTATTATATTATTTTTTTTCTTCCAAAAAACAATTTTTTCAGTATAATAAAATAAATATTGCATCCCAGTGTGGGTGACAGTGGATATTGTCAACATCTCTCTTTTTCAGTATAATAAAATAAATATTGCATCCAGTGTGGGTGACAGTGGATATTGTCAACATCTCTCTTTTTCAGTATAATAAAATAAATATTGCATCCAGTGTGGGTGACAGTGGATATTGTCAACATCTCTCTTTTTCAGTATACAGTTATCACATGTGTGTTTGGGGAACAGTCAAAACTGTTTTCCCGAGGTGGAGGGGATGGCAGTGTGAACTGTTTGCCGAGGCCGATAGACCGAGGGAAACAGTTCACACTGACATCCCCCGACACCAAGGGAAAACAGTTTTGACTGTTCCCCAAACACACATGTGATAACTGTTTTATTATCTGATTAATGTTACTGTACGAAACAGTGAAAATGAAAATTTGTTTTATAATGGTAATAAAAACTAATTCAGATGTACATAGAACCGCCACGACGTCAGACACACTTTAGCGCCAAAACGTCATAAAATAGGTGACGTCGTAACTTCGCCACGTGAGGGAAACAGTCGAAACTAAAGCCCGGTAACAGTTCGGTTTTACCGGGAACAGTCTTTTCCGTAGTGAATTAGCAAGAAATGACGATATAGCATTTATATAGGAGATCAGGTAATAATATAATATAAATACTGCATCCAGTGTGGGTGACAGTGGATATTGTCAATATCTCTCTTTTTCAGTATAATAAAATAAATATTGCATCCAGTGTGGGTGACAGTGGATATTGTCAACATCTCCCTTTTTCAGTATAATAAAAAATAAGTATTGTATCCCAGTGTGGGTGACAGTGGATATTGCCAACCTTCGAAAAAGTAATGTCAACCTCAGCTTTGCCTCTGTCAATGTTATTTTCCTCAGGTTGACTATATCCACCCTCACTGGGATGTAATATTTCTATGAGATATACCTGTGAACAGAGGATATAAAGCTCCTTCATCCTCTCTGGTTCATCATCACACTGTAATGCCAAGTTCCATGCTGAAATGAATATATGCCATAAAAGCAAAATGCAGGGGAATGAAACATCTAGTGATGTTACGATTAATCGATTGTAACCGATCATCAGTTACTTAGGCATTTGATTATGAAAACTGATTACAAAAGTCTGTAATCTATCATAGGTAAAATGTAAAAATGCACTTTAATTAATATTAAAAATAGAAATAAACGTTATTATCCAGGAGACAACAGTTAGGAAATACACTCGTGAAAATGAGCATATACATAAATAAACACATTTATATCATAATTATTTTGCTGATTAAAATAAAATAACAATGGCATCAGAAACAAGACAGGAAAGAAGATATACTTAATCAGATATTTTCTAAGTTCAAGTCCTGAAACACAGATTAACATGTACCGGTGACATTATACCTCATATTGACTAACCGATCATCCAACTAGGGTTGGATACCAATAAAATAAAATGGTATGGTACAGGTACCATCGAAACGGTACGGTATTTTAATGGTACTGTTAATGATACTGCGTGAATCAACAATGACAGCTGAAACCCACCTTCGATCAGTTTGCTTGGCAAAATCGGTCATATTTTCGTATTTGATTTATTTCATTTTCAGTTATTTTCCGCTTTAAAGTTACTCGTTTTTTGTTATTTCATGTTCAGTTACATATATTGTATTTATTGTGAGTTTCTTGTGTGTTAATTCCATTTAATTGTTGGAGAAAGTGAATACGAAAATACGTATCCAAATGCGTGCCTCACTACTAGACTGGTTAAACTTAATAAAGAGCGCCGTAGACTATGACCGTTGGTTCCATAAAGCGTGTAAATTACGTTCTATAAATAGACATGGTTTCTAGATTAAATTGCTAGGTCATGGCCCTTTGCAAAATAATGCCAGTGAATCGCATGCTGTGTGAGTCTGGGTGTAAATATTTAAACAAAATGATGACATGCGATCACGCCGGTTTGGAGCTTAATCGCTGCCAGAACAGCTTTAAAATAGGGTGGACACATTTTTCCAAATACCGATAAGGGTATGTTTTTTTTTTTTAAACGTGTAATTACCGGTTTCCAGTGAGACGGAAATGGTACAATACCAGCATCGGGTACCGGTGTCCTACCCTACATCCAACTGATTGTAACCGATGATCGATTGTAAATTTCAACCGATTGCCCAACAATAGAAACATTGTAATAGTTTACATTTAAATGATAAATGGATCTGGCAAAATAAAATATAGATTCAACCAGAGGTTATAGATAGTTATTAACATTACCTATTTTCATGAACCAACTGGACTCATTCTGAATGTAGGTACCGTTAGTTTGGCTTTTGTCCACAACTTGAATTTGGAATAACTTGTCATATCCTTTAATGGAAACACATATTGATGCTTTATATATAATTAATTTTATAATTAATCAACCATATCACGTCACACAAATACACATTTTGTTTGATTTTTACTTTTAAGTTCATGAAGATTATTATACTACATTTATTGATAATAAGATTCTGGCCTTAAAAGCAAAGTAAGTTATATCTAATTTTGTTTATATAGCAGTCTAAAGACTGACAAAACAACAACTAGAACTGTTGCTAAAGGCAGACAAATATACCACCGCCTCTGCCCCTTTGACCCCTGCAATTATTGCACCAATAAAAGTTCCCTTTATGATCACAGAATCTGAATCATGAGAAACACACAAAAACAATCCATAGGCCAATGAATGGGTAGTAAAGGATTCCAAGTGGCTGAAACTACAAAGGATCATAACTCAAGAAACAAGAGCTGTCAGAGAACAGTGCAGCTGGACTATTCAAATTTTCAGGGAACAATAAATGATACACCCGGCATACCATCAGAAAAAAAAAAAGTGAAAACAAAGGGGCGAGCTGGATGTGTCAAGAAGGAAAACTTTGGAAGTTTCATTAAATCAAGGGCCACAATTTTTTTGTGATGACACAGAGGTAACTTCATAATAACCCTTTCATAGGATACATAATGCAAGTTTTATAAGTTGAAAATTTGAAGAAAATATGTTAAAAATATATGTACATGCATTTGACCTTTGACCCCTTTGTGACCTTGACCTTTCATCCAATGATCTTGAACTCAATAGATACGATCATCGTTCCATTTATAATAAAGTATGTAAGTTTGATGATGATTGGATAAAAAATGTTGAAGTTATTTACATGTTAAGAAATGCGGACTTAACATTAACCTGATGCTAAGAGCCTTTCAACACATAAATGCAATTTGTGACCATGAACTTTGACCTATAGAACCCATAAGATCCTTCGAACAGTCAAGCTAAAAATATCAAATTATTTGTAAAGTTTGACCCAGGAGCTAGGTCCACAAAGGTGGAGAAGAAGCCTAGGGTTTACGCTGGTTGGATGGTTGTATCCGTCTGTTAATGCCCAGTAAGTGTATATATGGTTATAGGGTAGGGATCTCAATGGTTTACAAGTTATGACCCAAGGGCTATGTCACCAGGGGTGGGGAAGGAGACTAGGGTCTATGCTGTTGGATGGTTGTATCCGTCTGTTCATGCCCAGTAAGTGTATATATGGTTATAGGGCAGGGATCTTAACGGTTTTCAAATTATGACCCAGAGGCTATGTCCCCAGGGTTGGAGAAGCAGCTATGCTGGTTGTACCGTCCGTTCATATGACCAGTAAGTATATATAAGGATATAGGGTGGGGATCCAAGTTATGACCGAGGGGCTATGTCACCAGGGGTGGGGAAGGAGACCAGGGTCTATGCTGGTTGGGTGGTTGTATCCGTTTGCTCATGCCCAGTAAGTGTATATATGGTTATAGAGTGGGGATCTGTTATGACCTAGGGGCTATGTCCCCAGGGGTGGGGAAGGAGACTGGGGTCTATGCTTGTTGGGTGATTATATCCGTCTGTTCATGCCCAGTAAGTGTATATATGGTTATAGGGTGGGGATCTCAATGGTTTCAAAGTTATGACCGAGGGGCTATGTCCACAGGGGTAGGTAAGCAACCCGGTGCCTATGCCGGTTTGATGGTTGTGTCTGTTCATGTCCAGTAAGTGTATATATGGTTATAGGGTGGGGATCTCAATGGTTACTAAGTTATGACTCAGGGGGCCCACCTTCATGTTTCACCTCTTGTAATCTCGGGATGGGTCCAATTCTGACCCCAGGGTCACCATTTGAGCAAACTTGGTAGAGGACTACTAGACAATGCTACATACAAAATATCTAAGCTGCAGCCCTTTTTGTTTTGGAGAAGAAGATTTTTAAGTGTTTTTCTTATATACTTCCATGTAACAAGAGGTCAATGACCTTGAAGCTCTACTGATACATACATGTGATACCTCACGGCGTGAGATGAAATCTCACGGAATTCTAACCCTCCTCCCGGCCCCACTGAATTGTGTGAAAAACTGCCGTAAAATTGCTAAAATCGATTTTTCGAAAATCATCGGTCCATTTCCTTTGTTTGGTATATGTTTGTTGATGTTATTGTCTCGCGACTCGCGAGATCGTCACGTGACATACCCGGTTTTGACCTGGATCAATAGCCTTGGGGGAAAGTGAGTGAAACTGTTATTTACAAACAGTTTATTGGCTTAATTGATCTTATCAAAGGATTAGCAGCACGCTTATGAATTCTTTAATGATGTCTGTAATTGAATCGATACGACTTGAAACAAATTGCCGGTGTCATTTATTTAGAAGTTGAAAATGAATGTTTGTTAAAGGCGGCGCAGTAATTATCGGATAGCGAAAACGAAAGTAGACTTTGTCGGCGTGAATTTGGTATGTGTGATTTAATTAAAACAATTAATGACTTTTATAAAGATTTTACTTCAAAAGGAGTTCCGTGACTGACGTACGTTGCTTTAGTTCGATGTTTTTGTGTTTGATTTCAGATTTTACTTTTTTAAAAAAAGGGTTGATTGATGTTGGTTGCTTTTGTTCCATGTTTGTATACAAAAATAAAAGTTGGAAATGTTCTTTGTTTTGTGTTTTTATTTCTGGAATGTACTTATTTATGCTGCATAAGTTGAAGTTCACTGTGTTAAAGTTAGGGCTGTGAGTCTGTTCAAGAGATGACACTTATATTTATAGTGTTAGATGATCTTACATGTTTATCATTGGTTATTAAATAAAATATTGTTTAAAAATTGTTTTTATTCATTCTTGTTATCTCCCCTGACATCAATAAACAAACTTGTTTAAAAGTGTATTTTTAGGTATTCGTTTATGGAATATGGGTAAAAAATACTGCTCGCGCGCAAAAAATAGCCCGCGTAAAAACCTCCCAGATTTGTGCATGAATCTCCCTTAAAAAAAACACTAAACTCCCAGACTGAGGTCCTGAAAGTATCACATGTATTCTGATAGGTTTTTGATAGCTAGATCAGCATTCCTGTGATGTTTCATGAAAATCTGTCAAGTAGTTTAGTCGCTACAAGTTTTTACTATATAACTCTATGTAAACAAAGATGGCCGGTGGCAGCCATGTTTAACGGCGAATCAAAACGATTTTCGACAAGGACCAACATCATGTCATACTGATCATTTTAGAAAAAGTCTCATATCAATATCACTGATAGTTTTCAAGAAGTAGTCGCTACAAACTTGTTTTTTAAAAATCTATGAATTTTTGCTAGGATCAACTAGACTTCAAAGGGCAACATTTCTGTAAAGTTTCATGAAAATCCATCCAGTATTTTCAGAGTAGTCGCTACAAAAAAAAGGTTTATGGACGGACAGACGGACGGATAAAGGAAACCGCACCACGGCATAAGCTCTGCTGATCTTTGATCAGGATCAGTCGAGCTAAAAACAATATTTTTTACCAATTCAGGGGCCATCATTTTGTCAAAATGAACGGAAGAGTTATGGGGATTGTTGGATAAGGTACAGAATTTGATGTGAAACATTAGTTTAAGATTTTAATACAATAACTTCAGTAGTTTTGAAGTTATAAATCTACTGCACAAAAACTTTAAGGTAAAGACAAGACAATCAAAGGGCCATAACTTTGTCAAAATGAAAGGAAGAGTTATGGGGATTGTTGGATAAGGTGCAGAATTTGATGGGAAACATTAGTACAAAGTTTTAATGCCATAGCTTCAGTAGTATTGAAGTTTTAAATCTATTGCACAAAAACTTTAAGGTGAAGCTGGGGACGCCGACGCCGTGATGAGTAGGATAGCTCTCACTATTCTTCGAACAGTCGAGCTAAAAATAATGAAATTAAAAATCTTTTTCTTCACTAACATATTCACATCATAGTAAACGAGCATACCAAGTATTAAAACAAACCATCTAATAATGAATGAGGAGTTAAGACACACGAGATTTCCCTATATAATATATGTAAGAAAATTAAAGAGCCATAACTCATGTAAAAATGATCAAAATCAAAAAAAAAATCTTCACTAACATCTTCACATAATACTTAATCAGCATGCCAAATATTAAAACAATCCATCTAATAAGGAATGAGAGGTTAGACACACAATATTTAGCTATATATATATGTAAGAATTGAATTGAATTGAATTGGGGTTTTAAGGCGCACCAACACATGAAAAGGTTATATGGCGCCTAGCAGGCATGAACATGCCAGGCTCATCTTCCATGTACATCGAGATAAAATATGGAAAATGGGCCTAGAACCTTCTCACCCTGAACTGCAGAGTTAAGAAAAACTCATGTAAAAATTATCAAATTAAAAATATTTTTCTTCGCTAACATCTTCACGTACAACATTGAAACAATCCACATAAAAATGTATGAGGAATTAAACACAAAAGATATTGGTACCTATATAATATATAGAGATTAAAAAATCAAAGGGCCGTAACTCATGTAAAACTAATCGAATCAAAAATCTTTTTCTTTGCTAACATCTCCACATGATACTTAATCTGCATGTACAACATTAAAATTAATCCACCTAAAAATGTATGAGGAATTAAACACACAAGATTTGGGCTCCTATATAATATATATATATGTATAGAATAAACAATCAAAGGGCCATAACTTGTGTAGAACTGATCGAATCAAAAATATTTTTCTTTGCTAACATCTTCACATCATACGTAATCAGCATGTACAACGTTAAAACAATCCACATGAAAATGTATGAGGAACACAAAGATTTTGGCCCTTTATAATATATATAGATTAAAAAATCAAAGGGCCATAACTTGTGTAAACATTAAAACAATCCACATGAAAATGTATGAGGAATTAAACACACAAGATTTTGGCACCTTTATAATATATATATAGATTAAAAAATCAAAGGGCCATAACTCGTGTAAAACTGATCGAATCAAAAATCTTTTTCTTCGCTAACATCTTCACATCATACTTAATCAACATGTACAACATTAAAACAATCCACATAAAAATGTATGAGGAATTAAACATACAAGATTTTGGCCCCTTTATAATATATATATATATAGAATAAAAAATCAAAGGGCTATAACTCATAACTCATGATTATAAAACTGATCAAATCAAAAATCTCTTTCTTCGCCGACATCTTCACATCATACGTAATATGTCATACGTAATCAGCATGCAAAATATTAAAACAATCCATCAAATAATGAATGAGGAGTTATGCATACACAATTTTGGTCTACAGATGGATGGACAAGCTCAAACCAGTATACCCCTGCTTCAACTTCGTTGGTGGGGGGTATAAAAATGGTTTCAGCAGGCCAGAGTAGATACCAACTTGTTTGGGATCCCCTCCAACAGATGAATGGAAACTAAAACGCCATGCATTCACTTGTTGTATCTTCATTATTCTGCAACGCTATTGTATTGTAGAAAACAATAGAGAACACTGTCTTTCACAGATAGATTGATGAACACATAACAGACGAACCAAGAGATGAATAATGAAATGAAAATTAAATAAAGATGTAATAAATACCTATTAAATAAAGATGTAATAAGTATTAAATAAAGATGTAATACCTACCTGTTCTGATGTAGTTGATAATACTAAATGCTTCGCTTCTACAAAATATAAATGTTAATATTATGGACATGGATGGAGACACTAAAGTAGTTTTTTCCTTTCTTAGTAAAAAAATAAACTGCTTTCTTTTTTTGTAAAAAAAAAAGTGAGCCCTGAGAAAATTTTATCTTTTTAAGGTAGGACCAAAAATAACTAATCAAACAATATTTTTTTAAGAACAAGTACATTATTGAAAACTAATGAAAATTAATGAAGAAAAATATATTTAGAAGTGTGCACACATCTTTACATCCACTGTACCATGCTATATGTTTGTACAGGGCGACAGGAGCTGGTCTTCCCTGACCCCTGTCCCACCTATTATTAAGAGAATATATATATTTAAGATAAAGAACACCAGAATCTGCATATATTGACTTCTAAGGACGACAATTACAGTGATATGTAATATGTTAGTAAGGGTTTTTAAACTGAACACCACCCATAGATGCAAAATATAGTTTAAAGACAATTTCAGAAAAAAAGGATTCACCCATATATATTAAATTGCCTTACCGGGGTCCGGGGTATGTTTTAATGGAATAGCCCTAATGTTATACTGTCCGTGTATATGGTATGGATTTCATGTCCAAAGTAAAAAAAAAAACCTTTATCAAAATTCACAGTTAGTTATAATTATGTTCTCATTAGAAAATCAAGCTGCAAGCAATTTAAAATTTGTCCCAGCAATATGTTGTAACATACATATGTGACTATGCACAGATGGGTATTTAAAGGGGACCACACTACAGCATGCAGTATCAATCATACACTACCTTTTGCCAGATTCCTTGTCCACAGAGGCCAGCTTGAGTCTGACGAGACACCTGAGTGAAGACAAGGCCAGTTTGGCATCTGTACTGCTGGATGACAGGTGCTCCAGGGCCACAGTAGCTGCATCCACCTTGTCATGCTGCCATTCAGTAGCAAAAACAAAATTACAATAATAATAATAACTTGATTTCAAGAAGGCAACAATATTGACATAGCAGTTACACAATAAAAGCCTTGTTTACAATATGGCCGTCTATAAATCAGCAAAATGTAATAATAAATGCATACAGTGAAAGATAAACAGTACATGCATCATTATTTAACTTCATCAAGACACATTTTTACACTTGTAAATAAGGCAACAAGAAAAAAATGTTTCATTCTTTCATTTAAAGAAAGGATTTGTATTTAATCTTAAATGTAATTAAATAATGCAAAGCTTATATGTCAATGGGAGTCATGTTCCAAACTATCATTCCTGAATGTCCAGAAGTGTGTCTAAGAATGTTTGTTCTAGGTATAATAACAATATACAGCAATTAATCATATTCAAACTGTCTCTTTTGAATTCTAACAGAATTTCGAAATATATTTCTTCGAGAGTTTTTTTATCTAATATATTAGCAGTGTGTTTGTATTTAGACACAAGAGGGTAAGTGACAGACTAGTTGAGTAAACCGTCAAAAACGTGATGTCATTTAGTTCCATTTCAATGCTATTGTATATCACTAATTTAATGACAATGAACATGTGGGCCAAGTTTCCAAACTTTCCGACAATTCATTTGAAAAATTACGAAAAAAAAGAACTTTAACCAAAAACTTAAACTAAAACGTCAAAAAGCATAGACGGACGGACAGACGGAAATCACCAAACTATAAGCCTGAATTTTCTGCGCAATCTGGCTAAAAATAAGAAGTTGCAAGGTAATCAGAAAATATTTTGTGTTCAACACACATGAATAGAGGATGAATAATACAAGATGGAGCATCTAGTAAACCAACCTGCATTAATCAGTGTACGATCCCTAGGTGTATCAGCCATGTGTATGCACAGGTGACACAATACAACTGAATAAGTTTTTACCCTAAATAAGTCTATGTAAAACATGTGACCTCTGAGGCGTGCCCAAATTTGGTCCCAGAGGATGACCATCAGCTTGTGCTACATGCAAAATATTAGATGCTTTGTTCTTGCAGTTTTAGAGAAATTGATTTTTAGATTTTCCTATCTTAACTTTATGTAAAACTGTGACCCCAGGACAGGGCCATATTTGACTCAAGGGTCACTATTTAATGAAACTAAGTAGAAACCCGGCCATAAGCTTAAATGCAACATGCAAACTATTAAAACTCTAATATAACATAATGATCTATATTAGAACTCTAGCTCTTGTAGTTTCAGAGAAGAAGACAACTTTTTAAACATTTTCCTAATTAACTCTATGTAAAACTGTGAATCCCCAAAATGCGACTAAAACAAACCTTGAAGAAAACCATTCGCTCATGCTACATGCAAAACATTAGGATTCCAAAAGTTTCAGAAAAAAAGATTTTTTTAAAGATTTCCATACACAAGACTATGTTAAACGGTGACCCCAAGGTGGGCCAAACTCACCTCTAGTGCTTGCTGGGCAGCAAGAGCAATTAGTCCACTTGTGATCTTACCTCCCCCATCTTCACTGTCATTGTTAGCTGCCTCTGCCAGTTCACACAGTTTCTTTAGAGCCTGGCATGCTGTAATGCATGTGTATATATGTTAAAAATATGGAAGAAAACAGATAGATAAAAAAACACAATCTAGACAGATTTTATGACATATTCTATTTTTGTTTTGTTTTGAAGAATAGCACTTTACTCAAGAAATAGAAAAGTTGAGAAATGAAAATAAAAATATAAAATAAGTAGAGGTTGCTTTTAGTAAAACAGATATCTCCCCCTACCTTTAGGATTGTCATCACTGAGCATGGCCAGTTTATACAGTATGAACTTGGTATGGGCACATGTTGGATCACACCTCACCTCTCCATGGAAATCCTACCTTTAGGATTGTCATCACTGAGCATGGCCAGTTTATACAATATCAGGGCCTCCCCTGGGTATTTTTTTTCTTTCGCAACCACTTTCGCTAAATGAAAAAAACTTTCGCCAAATGAAAAAAAAAGGAGCCAAATTTGAGAAATAAGAGCCAAAGTTGGAGCCATTTTTTGAGCCATTTTTTCATACAATAACGAAGACTTAAAGCCATTTTCAGAATAAACGGCATATATGCATTGATTCATTTAGGATCTCTTGTTTTTATAAAAGACTTTATTTATACCAACATTAATACAAGTAATACTTTAATAATACTATAAATCAATAGTTTAATGAAAGATGATAACTATCATCATAGCAGTATTATCTTATATTAAGCTATTACAAGTATTATTTGTATTAATGTTTATATAACTAACATCTTTTAACATTCTCGACTACATGTAGGTCCTTAAACAGATTATGATAAATTCAGTATCAAAGTAAAAACAACAATTTTGTTTTATGATATCATTTAATATTATTAACAATGATTTTTTTAATTGCAAGAAAAGAAACAACAACTATTCTTATAATCTTACAATACACTTGCAATATAGTTCAGGTGACACAGTTGTAGATCATTTCATCTCTGAGTTCATATTACAACACAGTCACTTTTCACCTACAATTGCATGACGTGGTTTAGTTCTGGAACTAACGAACTGGCAAGATTGTGCTGGGCCGCAAAGTACACATTAACCATGGCAGCAGTCACGGCTGTTTCGCTTTTGGAAAGGGCTGCTTGGCGGGCCACATCCATGTTGACACTCATTTTAGCAGCACTGGCTACCTTCATGTGGTCTGAATTTAGAATGAAAAATATATAAGTTTAAAATTATATAAAAAAAATTAAATAAAATATTTCAATTTAGACTATATTTATCATCATGTGGTCTGAATTTAGAATGAGTGTACACCCAGAAGTGAAAACGTTAGAAAGTTGTGCTTTAATACAAAAGTCACAGTTTTGGATCATAGCGTAGCCAAGAATTTCCATTTTTCCCACGAATCCTTAAAATTTCTAACAGGTGAGTTCTGAATTTTGGCAAATTTAGAAGGTGGAGTCAAACAAGAATCTAAATCTAGCGGACGTTTACAAGCCATTTTTGCAATTGTCAACGTTTTACATCTTGGCATAGCTTATATAGGAAACATACGTCGAGGGTAATTAAATCAATTATGGCCATTGTTCTGATCATCTTTTGTTACAATATTATATATTTCTAAAAATAACAAGTAATAACTTACGATTTCTTTAATTTTCAACACCCGACGATGTTTGCCACACACAAAAACAAACATCAACCATAGTTTCATTTTCGTTGTTTGATCGTCCGCCGATGTTTGTATAAGTGCTTAAAACCCGATATCAAGCTGTGTTGTCTTAATCCTATTATTACTTAATTGCATCAATTATCTTCTCGGAGAGTGTCAGAAAGTTTGTTTACAACATGTTATTTTCAAGCATCAGTGATTCACAATGTACACGCGTGATCAATCGACTGGTTGTGATAATTTTATCGGTTTTTGTATGAAGCCAGCGAACGTTATTCTTGTAGTTTAGTGAACCAGTCCATTTTCAATTACTATTTCGCTCGTATCCGCTTACAGCATTGACAATATGTAAATATCGGCTTTTATTTTTTTTCGCAAATAATTTTCGCAAAAGCTTAAAAAAGATCGCAACTTTTGCTGTTCTTTCGCCATTTGCGACATTAGCGAATCACAGCGGAGGCCCAGCAATATGAACTGGGTATGGGCACATGTTGGATCACACCTCACCTCTCCATGGAAATACTACCTTTAGGATTGTCATCACTGATCATGGCCAGTTTATACAGTATGAACTGTGTATGGCCACATGTTGGATCACACCTCACCTCTCCATGGAAATACTACCTTTAGGATTGTCATCACTGATCATGGCCAGTTTTTACAGTATGAACTGGGTATGGGCACATGTTGGATCACACCTCACCTCTCCATGAAAGTCCTACCTATAGAATTGTCATCATTTAGAATGGCCAGTTTATACAGTATGAACTGGGTATTGCCACGTTGGATCACACCTCACCTCTTCATGAAAGTCCTACCTTTAGAATTGTCATCATTTAGAATGGCCAGTTTATACAGTATGAACTGGGTATTGCCACGTTGGATCACACCTCACCTCTCCAAGAAAGTCCTACCTATAGAATTGTCATCATTTAGAATGGCCAGTTTATACAGTATGAACTGGGTATTGCCACGTTGGATCACACCTCACCTCTCCATGAAAGTCCTACCTATAGAATTGTCATCATTTAGAATGGCCAGTTTATACAGTATGAACTGGGTATTGCCACGTTGGATCACACCTCACCTCTTCATGAAAGTCCTACCTTTAGAATTGTCATCATTTAGAATGGCCAGTTTATACAGTATGAACTGGGTATTGCCACGTTGGATCACACCTCACCTCTCCAAGAAAGTCCTACCTATAGAATTGTCATCATTTAGAATGGCCAGTTTATACAGTATGAACTGGGTATTGCCACGTTGGATCACACCTCACCTCTCCAAGAAAGTCCTACCTATAGAATTGTCATCACTGAGCATGGCCAGTTTATACAGTATGAACTGGGTACGGGCACATGTTGGATCACACCTAACCTCTCCATGAAAGTCCTACCTAATTTAGAATGGCCAGTTTATACAGTATGAACTGGGTATGGGCACATGTTGGATCACACTTCACCCTTTCATGAAAGTCCTACCTAATTTAGAATGGCCAGTTTATACAGTATGAACTGGGTATGGGCACATGTTGGATCACACTTCACCCTTTCATGAAAGTCCTACCTAATTTAGAATGGCCAGTTTATACAGTATGAACTGGGTATGGGCACATGTTGGATCACACTTCACCCTTTCATGAAAGTCCTACCTAATTTAGAATGGCCAGTTTATACAGTATGAACTGGGTATGGCCACATGTTGGATCACACCTCACCTCTCCATGAAATCCTACCTTTAGGATTGTCATCACTGATCATGACCAGTTTATACAGTATGAACTGGGTATGGCCACATGTTGGATCACACCTCACCCCTTCATGAAAATCATACCTTTAGGATTGTCATCACTGATCTTGGCCAGCTCATACCGGTACAGTATGAACTGGGTACGGCCACATGTTGGATCACACCTCACCTCTCCATGAAACTCCTACCTTTAGGATTGTCATCACTGATCATGACCATTTATACAGTATGAACTGGGTATGGCCACATGTTGGATCACACCTCACCCCTTCATGAAAATCATACCTTTAGGATTGTCATCACTGAGCATGGCCAGTTTATACAGTATGAACTGGGTATGGGCACATGTTGGATCACACGTCAATGATTCTTCTATTGCTTCACGTGCCTGAAATGTAAGACAAATGTAAGACAAATATGTTGTTGCAATACTTTTACAATACTGACAAGGTAATGTTTTAGTGATTAAATGTCTGTGTCATCAACTCATATTAACTGAATCTCATTTGCTCCCAGTCAGTCTTGTTTTGTCTTTTTAAGGGCAATCTCAAACACAAATTATCCCTTTTTTTACTTTGAGGCGAGTTTGATGCTGCTATCTTATCACTGGTAATTGATATAGTTTGTTACTGTATACCTGATCCATCTGGTGTAGGGCTATATAACAGTTGGTCCTGTTTCTGTGTAGCTTGGCGAGGTTGAGATCACCCACGTCTGTCTTCTGTGTGTACAGACTCAGAGAGTAGTTGTACCAGTCCAGGGCAGACTCATACCTCTCATTCTGTAAAGTTAAAGGGACTTGAAGTGGTTAACAAGCATCAAAATTATCACCTCGACTTACTAATCCAGTATCATTTTGACTTTAAACTTCATCTAGTTAAATAAAATTTAAGGATTTCAAAACGTCTTCATTTGTTTACCTTAGCTATAAATATATTATTGGTGCAATAACCAACAATTAATAAGATGCAAAAACAATTCGCTATTAACTATTCATATAATTATTAAAACTGATTTGCAAATACAAAAATTAAGTAGATAACTAATGTGACGCCACAACTTTTAAAAAATGAATATTACATGTGATCCTTTAAACTGATTTTGTCAATATTAATCACTCGGTCTGGAATAACTATTATGTCCAGCAAAACATTATGTGATCTTCACATTGCCTATCTTATTTAGTACAGCAACACTCGGGGATGTTCCTTATTTTTTCTCAAGATTCCACTACTGGTAATTAATATTTATATTTAATCCTAAGCCCTTGTTCTAAGATGCTTGTATTAACTTTTATCACATAACATGGCTTCTGTGAGTGTAATAAAGCCATGACTTATTTCTTGTATTACTAGTGTATTACAGATGCAAATGAGGACCAAATCACTGTGTTTGTATACAGTAAAACATTTAATCCCAATTGTTTGCATAGTATATCATACGGTAAGTTCAGACGCCTTAATTATTTAAAATCTTACTTCATATAATGATTGTTAGTAACGTTAAATTTGGTTTAAGGTGTTGCATTATTTGTAGGGCGAACGCAGTTACAGCTGCGAAACGTAGCGACGTCATGTAAACAACAAAACGACGTCATGGTTTGTCTTACAAATTGCTGCCGTATATAAGGAAAATTGACAACATTAAAGTGAAACTATCACGTCGTAGGTGTGTTATGTGATAAATAGAATCTTACATTCGTGACTGTGTATTATTGACTTTAATAAACTCGTTGGATAAAAAGATAGGATACTCGGCAAGAGCCTCGTATCCTATCATTTTATTAAAATTAATAATACATAGTCACGAATGTAAGATCCTCTATATAGATGACCTAAAAATTGCCAAACTTGTCAAATCTGTGCATGTTAAAAATAGTTTAAATAACACACAAGTATAAATGACGCTCCAACTAGAGGTTGCAGGTTACAAGAGCAGATTTAGAGATTATGAAGACAATTACCTCATGGGCTGTGGCGGCTTGCTCCCAGAACACAATATGAAATCTCTTTTTGATGGAAAATTCAAGAGGCCGTCCAGTGTGGTGAGCTGTGTTAAAAAATAAGAGCAAAATACTAAGCAGATGTTGCAATGAGTTTTTTATTTGACAAACAACCTGTTGATCAAGTCCTGATACAGAATAAATTTATGAAATACAGTTCTCAGAAATTGTTTAAGACCACTGAAACATTCAGCTTTCTTAGTTTTATTCAGTTCATACTTGTTTCATTTCTACTCGATGCATATTGTACATTTTTAACAACAATTACAAAATTAACAACAAAGGTAATACAAGTCTCAGTGAACGAGCTTAATGCTGTTTTTAGGAAATCTCATGTCCAGTAATACTAATTACAATGGTACACCTTGGTGAGAAGCAGTCACTACCACTGGGCTGCTCTGACAACCATACTTGACTACAGCTGTCAAAGTCATAGCTCCATGTTTTTTATTGTTTTTTATGATGTTTACAGTTAACTTTACTACTGCTTCAACAAATTTAGGACTGTCTCTAAATCAATATTGCATCCTTTTTTAATAAAATGATACAATAACCAACATTACCAAGACCAGCCTGAAACCATACTACTGTCCATACCGAACTGTTATACAATATACCACAAACTCCTTGGCTTCTGTCATCTACTGACATGTTATACAATATACCACAAATTCCTTGGCTTCTGTCATCTACTGACCTGTTATACAATATTCCACAAACTCCTTGGCTTCTGTCATCTACTGACCTGTTATACAATATTCCACAAACTCCTTGATTTCTGTCATCTACTGACCTGTTATACACTATTCCACAAACTCCTTGGCTTCTGTCATCTACTGATCTGTTATACAATATTCCACAAACTCCTTGGCTTCTGTCATCTACTGACCTGTTATACAATATTCCACAAACTCCTTGGCTTCTATCATCATGTTGGCCTCTACAAGCACCTCCAGATTGGTGATCAGCAGCTTACCAATATCTGGCGAGTTCTCAAACTTCTTCAACATCTCTTCAATCAGCCATGTCACCATCTGAATCCTTCACACACATATATAATAATCAATTTTGCAACAGAACCATCTGAAGATTATGTTTAATTTCATGTAAAAAATTGTCATGTGGAACAATCTATTAGTTTCTTATTATAATATGAAATGTATTTGAATCCGATAGAGTAATGCATATTATTTGTATTTTATGAATTTTGGTATTACTTTTTAATACAAATAGCCAGTTAAACAGTTTGAACTTGTTTAGGCCATAGAAAATTAATTACCTGGTTCTCAGGCCCGCCCGCATGTCTTTTTTTGGTGCCGCATTGCCGATTTTATCTCAAAAGTAATAAAATAAAAATTGGAAATGCGCTACCGAAATATCGAAAAAAAAGTTCCGCATCCAACTTCATTCCGGTTTTTACATGCAACTAGCTCAGGGGAATCCCTAGTCTCGGCCAGCTAGACCGTATCATGCATATGTCTGGATCCGTGTAGCATAGCGTAACGAAGAAATCAGAAGCGGGCCGGGTGACCGAGGCTAGGGAATCCCCTTGTGGGTAAACTGGTGAGCGGCCGACTATCTGCCGCTCTGCTCGCTAGCTTGTGAGTGTTGCAGTCGTACGGGTACCAATCTAGGAGAGTCAGACGCTTGAGACGCTTGGAACTAGTAGGTGCTACAGAACAGGCGACTTATTCAAGCGTCTAATCAACAAAGTCTCACAACAACATGCAATAATGGCGGTGTCATCGAGTCGATTGAATCTAATACAAACTTATGATTTATTGTGATTGAAAGAAGCATATAAAGTCGGGAAGAAATGATAAGGTTATGATCGACAATAGAGATGAGCTGATCCAACTGGTTATTGCATATGTATATCGAGATATTTTGCATCAATACATATAAAGGAATTAAAAGTTTGGATAAAAATAAATTTGCCCGCGTGTCTGTTGACCACTGTAAAATTGTAAAAAAAATGCGCCCGCCCGCATCTCTTCTCAGAAAAAGTGGCCTGAGAACCAGGTAATTAATTTTTTGTGGCCTTAGAAGCTTGACCTTATTATAGAGGGGGTAACTTCATTGCACCAGAGTGTCAAATTTATTGAACTGTCCATCACAGAAATAATTAAAACAGTTTTTATTTTATGTTTATTCTATAACTCTACTAGATGATCTGTCCAGTATACCTGTTGTGTTGGTTGACAAGCTGTAGTATATGCAGGCTGAGATCCACAGTCAAATCTGGCAGCTTTATAAGGTCCTCAGACGCTGTAATTAACCATATTATATTATTTTGCTGTTCTACATCAAGTTATACAGTATTCCACCCTTAATCACAAGTTTTTCAATTAGCCAATAAAACAAGAGCAATCCAGAGAAAAACATTTGTTTTTTATATATTGGGAAACTTTGCAACATCTCTTCCCCAAAACACAAACATGAATTACCAAATCGGTAGGACATTAACTAAACCAATGTTTTGTAAACAAACAATAATGGATATTTGCTCGATCTGCCGAGTGGCTGCACACACAAAATAGTAAATAGGCAAATCATCCGGAAAAAGGGTGTCGGCAAGACCTTGTGTAATTCTCATATATAAATATATATTTATTTCCAATTTTTCTTTAAATATATATATATTTTTTTAACTTGGAGACTGTTAGTACAGCTACCATACCTCTTTTGATGATGTCATCAGATGCATTTTGCAGGATAAGGATTTTCAATTTCAGAAACAGCCCTGCAGGATGACAATGCTCCTATAAATAGAATTGTTTTTTAAAATACACAAAATCTTGTACCTTTCCAATACTAAAATAATCTTCCAAATTAGACTACCAATTAATAATAAACATGAGCAGCTGAGTGAAGATAAAACAAGCAAATTCAGCAAACTGCAAGTCTCCTACTGGTGTAACACTCTATCTAAATAAAACAGCAACATAAAATGGTCATATGGCCAACATGCGGTTAACTGAATCCAAGCGGGAAAAATAGTTCATCTGCATAAGTCCTTTACTGCCCTAAATATACCCGCCAAATTTCAGAAAGTATATTGTTAACCCACAATCTCCAGATCAACTTTTAGTGGACGGACAGACTGATGGACAGAGGGGGTATACCTAGTATGTTGGGTTGCTCTATAAGTAGACAAAACCATACAGGTATTCACAAGAAAACTGTCTATTACGACACATGGTGGTGAACATGTTTAATATTATTGGAATCTTATCATCGATAAAGAAGTTATACCTGAAGCCTGGACATAAAATTATAACAATAACATTCAATCTAAATGGTATGCAAAGACCTGGATTTTTGGTCCATACAGATTATCTTATGGTGATCTCCCCCCACACACACCCCGACATGAAATTAGACATCTGACCTTTAAAGTCTGTGCAATACCGACCTCGAGATATAGACGTGGGTGATATACACCACACATCGTCTCAGTTGTTGAACATTTATATTGGGTTTATGGAATGGCATAACGCCGAAAGGACGGATAGTGAGCAAACCTATAGACACCTCCGATAGAAACTGGTAGGGGACAAATAAAACTTCTATAAAAAGACATGTTACCGTGTTTGCCAGACTGACAGCATTCAGGGCATTCTGTAAGTTTTCTTCTGGATTCACATCTAGATAAACATTTGCCAGTAAACGTAGAGTTCTTGCCTGCAATGACCAGATATAGGTGAATATAAAATACTATTATAACTATAGAAAAGGTATGATGACACTGTTTCAACAATAAAAAACTCTTTCCCCAAAAAAGCTAAACGAAAATGTATTTCAGTGAATCAAGACTTATTAAGATTCCAAGTAGTGAATAATTAGGCCTGCGAAATTCATTCCCAGAGATAGCTAAAATCACAGCTTAAAGATATTCTTTTTCCAGCAGACACTATATTTTATTTGTTTCCCTACATTTAGCCACTTGCTATAGAAGTCCCAAAAAGTTTCAAACTACTCACCTCTTAATCTTTAGTGAATAGGCAAATAGTCAATCAAGCTTATAAATTAACAGAGACTGAAAACTTAAAAACAATAGTCCCAAGAGGACCTGTGGACGCTCTATTTGCTAAAATGGCTTTTACAAAAATGGATGTAGTTAGAAATGTGTTCCTTCGATCTGATTCAAAATGACATACTTCAGCTCAGACGAGTTAAAAATAGGCAAAGATAAGTGATGTTTGATATAATATATCAAAAGGTGCAATTTAAATACAATTTGACATGAATCTGAACACACATACAACATCATTTCACAAATACTTGTAGTTTTAAATTATAAAAAGAATCAAGGGTCACATAAGGAAATATACCCGGTACTCAAATAACTCTTCTTTTTTTTAATGCTTCACATCTTATTTAAATAACAGAAATCACTAGAAAGTTTACAAGCTGAAAGTAGCATTTCAGTATTTCATCTAAGGTCATTACTAATGCATTCATGGTTATGTAACAAGAAAGTATTTTGCCAGGATCAGCATCTGTCAAGTCAGACATGTACCCCCAAACATCCACAACAAGCCGTTAAGACACCATATTAAGTGGCTCATAAATACAGGAATATGCTATTAAGAACCACTAGATTACATATACTAAACAATTATGTCCGGAAATAGCCAGGAAAAAAGCTAATCGTTATTATCTAGTGACAATTATGTCAAGTGTTGTTGGCTACTAGGGCGACTACAATCTTGCTGAGATCACAGTTGCAATAATGGATTGCAGTAGTTGGATGGTGGTAAACAAAGGGTTCCTAAAAAGACGGTCATCCAGCAATAGACACTGCACTGCAAGAATGCATGAGAGTACTAAAATATTGTACAATGCAATGATCCTCAAGTTGCATACACGACTCGTACAGCCCAGTATGTTTGCCTCATATGATCAGAATGTGCATGACCATATCAGTTTTTGGTGATTATGGTCGTGTAAAGCTATGATGATCAGCTTTTTTCAGCTTTGTGTTAGAATGTCAATACTGTTTGAATATTCTGTAATGTAACGTATTTGTTTGAGCTATATGTGTTATACTTTAGCATGCTATGTTAATACTATAGATTCGTCCATGTCAATATTCCTTCAAATTCACTCACAGTCCTGTATTGAATTTTTCTATTATTTACTACACAAATATGTTCAAAATAAATTTATTCTAAATGCATGTTCTAAACAAAGCCAGTGTGGTTAACTGTATAGCATGGTAGACTTGGAAGCTGGAGATAATGGGTTGGAGCCTTGCTGGCACCAAATGGTTTCTTTGGTGTGTCATTAGGCAAGACTGTTCTTTAGCCTCATCCGTCTGATGGGGACATAGACCAAGCAGTCCTGTGTATCGGATTCTATTTCCCAAGCATGTTTAAAGCCACTATTTTTAAACTAAAGTTGTTGTTTTTTATGTGCCATATAAAGAGATTATTTGAGAATTACTAAAAACTATTGGAGATAGAAAGATGATCTTCACATGTGTCAAATTTCAAACAAGATGGGCCAAAATGGCCCTGAATCGATCACCTGAGGATCTTCGCAATGATGAAAAAATTGTCCCGTCGCAAATGCTGATTGAAGATGTTTTAATCTTTCCTTATGTAAGTCTATGTAAAAACATGCAAAATCTCTATACCGATAACCAAATATCTAAATAGAAAAGGGGGAATAATTCTATGGGTGTATAATGATGATAAATATGTGTCAAGTTTAAAAGCTTTTGATCAAATGTTATTTGGAATACGACTATACATTCAACATTTTAAGAGTTATGTTTCTTGTCATAATTATAATACTGTGTAATAATAATGAACATGTGTGCCAAGTATCAAAGCTTTTCGACATTTCGTTTTTGAGAAAATAAAAACAAAAACTTTAACCAAAACACATAGATGGACAGACAGATGGAATTCGCCAAACTATAAGTCTGGATTTGCTACACAACCCTGCTAAAAATACAAATTTAACACAGCAGTTTAAGAATACCATTTATTCACAATCATAAAGCACATATATATACTAAAGGAAAAAAGAAAAGCAACTCAGAAATTGACGCTGTATAACATGCTGCTGTTAATCGAATGATATGTGGCTACATTAGACCTTTCCTTTTGGCAAAAAGACAAAAGCAACATATAATTACACACCAGATGATATGCCTTCAATGTTTCATTATTGATATTATACATGTTCGGCTCAAGCAGGTGCAAACTTAGGATGCAAACTTTTGAAATCTCTTTACATTAAATACAGTACATGTACTGAAATGGTTCAAATTTTCCAAGCTGAACTTCGTGTTACAAAGTGTACTGCCATTAAAAAGTCAACAATAGCACTTTTATCCTTCATCTAACTAGCTGCAACCCATTTTTTACAAAGCATCTTAGTATTTCTCTGGAATACTACATGGAATTAAGTGTACAGTATATAAATTATATAACGGAAATTCCCCGAGTTGCTTTTCTTTTTACCTTTAGTATATATAAAAGAACATTCATTAATAAATTGTAACATTGTCTGTATCCATCAGGTCATATCTTCCGATAGCAATTTTTTGTATTTGTAGCTCACACAAACAAAAATATGCTCATATGCTCTTTGCTATAATATTTAAATAGCATTTTTCTGTGAAAAGGCTTCTTCTCTAGACCGTGATATCTTTAAATCTCACTGAATGCAATTTCAGCCATGATAAAAATAATAATATGAAAGCAAAAATCCTGACATTTAACCTCACAAGGGATTCTATAAACACTTCATTTAACTTCAAAATAACAAAGAGAAATAACTAAGCCGAAAACCTAAATTATTAAAATTGTATAGGTTTTATTTCTATTTTGTGTATTTTGTTTAGCTACTTATCAATATTAACGACTGAGGTGATTTAACATTTAAGGAAAAACATTATTATGCAAATCAAATGATTTTTTGAATTATATCTCAAAACTAGAGGGTCTTCACAACTTTTAGACAACTCAAAATAAAAAAATAAACAAGAGGTCAATGACCTTGAAGCTCTACTGATTGATTTTGATTTCAGGAAGTAGTCGCTACAGACTTGATTTTCGAAAAATTATTTTTAGCCGTGGCGGCCATCTTGAATTTTCGGCCAACCTGAAATTTTGCTAGGATCAATTAGACACCAAGAGCAACATTCCTGTAAAGTTTCATGAAAATCCGTCAACTAGTTTCAGAGGAGTAGTCGCTACAAGTTTTCATTATATAACTCTATGTAAACAAAGATGGCCGCTGACAGCCATGTTTAACGTCGAATCAAAACAATTTTTGACAAGGACCAACATCATGTCATGCTGATCATTTTAGAAAAAGTCCCATATCAATATCACTTATAGTTTTCAAGAAGTAGTCGCTACAAACTTGTATTTTGAAAATCTATTTTTAGCCATGGTGGCCATCTTGAATTTCCGGCCGACCTGAAATTTTGCTAGGATCAATAAGACATCAAGAGCAACATTTGTGTGAAATTTCACGAAAATCCGTCAAGTATTTTCAGAGGAGTAATCGCTACAAGTTTTCATTATATAACTATGTAAACAAAGATGGCCACTGGCAGCCATGTTTACTGTCGAATCAAAATAATGTTTGACTCGGATAACCATCATGTCATGTTGATCATTTTAGAAAAAGTCCCATATCAATATCACTTATAGTTTTCAAGAAGTAGTCGCTACAAACTTATTTTTTAAAAATTTATTTTTAGCTGTGGTGGCCATCTTGAATTTCTGGCCGATCCGAAATTTTGCTAGGATCAATTAGACATTAAGAGTAACATTCCTGTGAAGTTTCATGAAAATCCGCCAAGTAGTTTCAGAGAAGTAGTCGCTACAAGTTTTTACTATATAACTCTATGTAAACAAAGATGGCCGCTGGCAGCCATGTTTAACGTCGAATCAAAACAATTTTTGACAAGGACCAACATCATGTCATGCTGATCATTTAAGAAAAAGTCCCATATCAATATCACTTAGAGTTTTCAAGTAGTAGTCGCTACAAACTTGTTTTTTAAAAACCTATTTTTAGATTTGGCAGCCATCTTGGATTTCACATCAACATGAATTTTTGCTAGGATCAACTAGACTTCATGGGCAACATTTCTGTACAGTTTCATGAAAATCCATTCAGTAGTTTCAGAGGAGTAGTCGCTACAAAAAAAAGTTTACGGACAGACAGACGGACGGACGGACAACGCACCACGGCATAAGCTCTGCTGATCTCTGATCAGTCGAGCTAAAAAACCAATTCTCTTAATTGTGTTTGATGCTCTCAAAGGATCACCTTTATCAGTATTTATTAACATTCACACTAGCGTTTGTTCAGTGCAGTGTGGCGGCTGTAAAAAGTCTCCCCGTGCTACCAATCGGTAGTGTTATTTTTTACTGGACCTTTGGGACCAATGAGCCCAATTTGGGTGGCTTTGAAGTAGAATACCGCTTAAGCCGGTGCTAGGGGGCGTGAGAAGTGTTGCTTCTTTCATTACTTCTCATGAACAGACTCAATAAAACCGAGTCTGCTGCTTTATTCTCTTAAGTGTGTTTGATGCTCTCAAAGGATCACCTTTATCAGTATTTATTAACATTCACACTAGCGTTCGTTTAGTGCAGTGTGGCGGCTGTAAAAAGTCTCCACGTGCTACGAATCAGTAGTGTTATTTTTTACTGGTCCTTTGGGACCAACGAGCCCAATTTGGGTGGCTTTGAAGTAGAATACCGCTTAAGCCGGTGCTAGGGGACTTGAGAAGTGTTGCTTCTTTCATTACTTCTCATGAACAGACTCAATAAAACCGAGTCTGCTGCTTTATTCTCTTAATTGTGTTTGATGCTCTCAAAGGATCACCTTTATCAGTATTTATTACTTAAAAGATGCCTATGGTAGAGCAAAAAATACAATGGAATAAATGTACCGGTAGAGGTTCGGTTCATTTTTAAAGTGTGAACATTTTAACAAGCGTCCTTTTGATATACATAACAGCATAACAAGTGGGAATTCATCCTGATAAATTGTGTTAAATTATCTTTAAATTCAGCACTGCCAGTAATGATTCGATAAATAACAACTAACAAATAACAATAACAACCAACAAATAATTACTAACAAATAACAAATAATTGCTAACAAATAACAACCAACAAATTACTAACAAATAACAACCAAAAAATAATTACTAACAAATAACAACCAACAAATAACAATTAACAAATAATTACTAAAGAAAATAATAAGTACTGTTAAATTGTTGTTCATATTCAATAAGATGCCCAGTATTATCATGTTTGGTAAGGCCATATCTGTGTATGTGTACAACCCTGGAGCATGCCCAGTATCCTCTAAACATGTGTTCCTTGTGGACAAATAATTCATAACAAGCAACAAATAATTACTAAAAAATAACAAGCAACAAATAATTACTAACAAATAACAAGAAACAAATAATTACTAACAAATAATAAGTATTGTTAAATTGTTGTTCATGTTCAATAAGGGCGATTCCATAATTACGAGAGGTGGGGAGGGTTCTACCATAGATTGTGTCTGTCTATCAAGAAGGAGGTGGTATTATTCTCAGGAATGCAGAATAAAGACATTCTACAAACTTCTGAAATCTTTTCTTGCACGCCAAAACTCACAATATTGTCTGATAGTTCTGTGAATGACAAAACTTAATCCAGTCAATAGAATAGAATTTTGCAAACTATGCCAACAAAACAGTTTCAACCTCATGTGAGAACTGCTGCTAAATGTACTATTCATTGTATACCTAGAACACTATGCTTATGCATATATCGGTATTATAGTGCAGGTATTGTGTATGACAACATTGCCTAAATGAGTTGCATAACATCTCACTTAAGAGAAGCTTCAAATTAGTTGTTTCAGTTAACACCTGTGTACATCGGGTAATTTAATGATTAACACCCGTGTACATCGGGTAATTTAATGAAAATCTGAAGGTGATATTATACACTAATATGCGACACAATGTCTGTATCATCATCCTAAAGAGAACAAAAAATATATCCTTCATATAAATATATAATTTCCATAGTTCTAACACTTAAACATCCCAATTTGATTGTTTATTGTTAAAATTCTGTTGATAAACAAAAATATTATTTAATACTTCTTAAATATTTGATAAACTTTAAAAATCTAAAGTAATAATTCACACCTAGTACTTGATATAGACCAATGGTTCTTGCATACCGGATAAATCTTAAACATGGGAGGTGGGTAAAAGACTCTGGCATCAACAATTATGTCAATAACATCAACAGTTGCCTGACGTCATTATGTAAATAACGTATAAAATGTTGCTTGTTGGTGACATCAACACATAAAATGTAAATGGTATGCACGAATAAGAATCATTCTTGCGTATTGGGTTTAGATAGAAAATTCCAACCCTTGGTATGACTATTTGAAGCTCGACAGCCTCCATTCTGATACAAAATGTTATATATATTATATTATATATCACATGCTGGAATTCCCAACAATTCACCGGATATCAATAATTTGTTCTTATAACATCTAGTACCATATTTTCTCAAATAAACATCCAAACTTTCCAAACTTCAAAATGCAAAATTTTATTAACCGTCTTAATTTTCAGAAAATTGTGAAATTAATCGAGCTACTAATACACAATGCCCATCCCCTTATGGCATAAGCCTTTTTCATTTGAAACAGTCTGTTAAATTATGCCTCTTTTATCACAAACAATCAAGAAATTTGCAAGAGAATTATCTCATTTTTACCACACAAAAATATCTACATTTCAGGGTGCCTCAACGTTGAATATGAATCAAGATATTTTTTTTATTACTTGCTATATGTTTTCATACCTGATATGGATGGATATAAAAAGAAAACAGATGCTCCTAGATCTGTTTACTTTACAATCTTTCCCTAGCCATCCTTTATGCTTCACAAAACCTTAAATTCATTTTGACCACCCTTGTTTACATTGTAAAAATAAAACAACATGGTGGCGTTATTTTTAGAATTTGTTGTCTGCGCATGTCAGTTTCTAGGGTTCGGATGTACCAAGTAAAACATGGGCTATGCAGGGAGGTGTTGTTGTTCAATGTTCAGCACCTCCATCATACTTTACTTTTATTTTGAAATGAAAACCAATATATCTAGCAAATAAAAGGTAGGTAAATAGTATACTGCTTTTATATTTTGTTATGTACACCACACTATTGGTCAACTTATTTTTTTAAGTCAAACTACCATAGAAAAATGGAATGTTCCGCCATCTCGCCATTTGGGTTTTCGACTGTCAATACAATTACATGTAAACATGGGGGTCCAAATGATTTTTTGGCATTGAGAAGCTCAGCGGATGGCTACGGCAAGATTGCAAACAGATCCAGAAGCATCTGTTTTCATTCTGTCTGAAAACACATAGAAAGTAATAAAACAAAATCTCGATTAAAATTCAACGTCTAGGCACCCTGAAATTCCCAGTAGTATAGTTCTATATTTTACAAAGAATGAATCTAGTTTACACGTGTTTACCGATAGCCAGTACCACAAATGCGCATAACCTTTGTTGTAGTTTATGGAAATATCTTGCTTTGGTAACAATGATCATGTTTTTCAATGCAAACAAGCTGAAGTTCGAGAGAAATCTATTGAAGAACACTTTTTCAGATTGGTGTGCCAAACCAATTCACTTTCGACAAAAGTTAATCATTGATCACTATGTCAAAGTCACACACATATATTTTAACTACATGAGTCTTATAAACACTGGGTTGTTTAATGAGACAAAAAAGGGTATGTTAAATGTTGTTCTTTTTTAGCTTTACAAATCATATATCTTTATAATAATGATTCTCAAGGAAGCAATGCAACACTTCTGTATCTTCTTCCGTATTTACATGTAGTTACAACAGTGTTGTGCTGGACCCTCGGTGTGTTATCCAGACTGAATACTGTTTATGGTCACTGTGTCAATACTAAAGTAAGGCAGCAACATAACAGTTTGATGACCATGGCCAGCACTTAAAGTTGCCCGACACCGACAAGTACCGGTTATACATGATGCCAGACATCATGCAGTAGGTTGTTACCACAACAACTTCAATTATTGCAGCTCTTTGATAGTGGTTTAAGTCTCAGCCAACTGAAATGATTCAAAACATATATCCATAATCCAGAGATGATGGTAGTTACAATAACGTTAATCAATTTACTTTTACAAGAAATGTCACCAGTAAGTGACAAAACCCCATAAAGTTCATCTGACCTTTGACCTCCAAGAATGACCTTGAGATTTGAGGTAAGAACCCGATTCTTGTGCGTGACACACCTTCTTATTTGTGTTTTACATTTGGGTCAAGTTTCATGAAATTCCCGTCAGTACTTACAGCTAAGACACGATTATTTCTGACTAACGGGGGAGAAAGGCATAAAAACCCGCCACTGGCATACAATTTATCGACTGGACACAAAACTACCAACTTCTGAAGTTGTTCACAATAAACAGATGTAAACCTGAACTCCATTCTCGAGCTTAAAAGATGGGGAGGGTGGGGGTGGGGTGAGGTGGGGTGTGGGGGGCCACTGGCATACATTTATCGACTGGACACAAAACTACCAACTTCTGAAGTTGTTCACAATAAACAGATGTAAACCTGAACTCCATTCTCGAGCTTAAAAGATAAACTTGACTCGAAAATATTCACTTTTGACCTTTGGTCCCCTGAATATGACACTGACCTTGATTATAGGGACCCGGACATTTTCTGAACACATCATCATCTTGGCAGTAACCAATCTGTAAACTATTACCAAAATCCTCCACTGGCTTAAATGTTATAGACCAGACACAAACCTTTTTTTTTGACCCCTCAATTACTATAAAATTTATTGAAGCTTTTGATATAGATTTCTATAGTATACATTATTCCCTGTTATTTGATCCTAACCTAACTTCAACACCTACCTTCTTCAATTTCCTCTTGTTTAATCTCTTTCATTGCTCTCCATAAGTCAATGGTTCCAATGTTGTTGGCATCCAAACCTGAAACAAAAATAAACATGATACATAAAATTCATGTTCTAATAAAACCCAATGTGACCACATGCCTCACCTAAATCATTGTTTCCAATCTATGCAAGATTTTGTCAAAACAAATACAAGTATAGTATGAAAAAGATTGATTAAGGCATTTTGCTGTTTAACAACAATCGACCATTACAATTATTCTAGGGATTATAAAAGGCGCCATAATTTTGTTAAATAAAAGCATGAGTTATAGAGACTGACTCTATGATGTTGTCTTATATTGCCAAAGACATGCGTGAAGTTTCAATCCATTTTGTGAAGTAGTTTCCAAGTAAATTTTGTAGTTTCCAACAAAATCTAAGTACAAAAGGGAAAATAATTTGTTAACATGAAAGCATGTGTTATAAAACATGGTTATAGAACATGGCCCTATGATGTTGTCTAATGATGCCGAATACATGTGAAGTTTCCATCCATTATGTAAAGTAGTTTTGGAGATACAAGCTTACTTTTAAAACTTGAACCAAATTTATCTACAGTAAGTATAAAAGGTAATGATGACGAATAAATGTGTGACGTTTTTATCCATTATATAAAGTAGTTTCGGAGATACAAGCTTACTTATAACACTTCAACCAAATGTGTCTAAGTATTAAAGGGGCCATTTCTTTCTTTTTTTAAATAGAAACATGAGTTATAGAACATGGCCCATGATGTTGTCTAATGATGCTGTATACATGTGTGAAGTTTCAATACATTATGTTTAGTAGTTTCTGAGATACAAGGTAAAATACAAAACTTTAAGGGACGTAGATCCAGACGACGCTGACGATCAAGTGGTGACAATAGCTCTTTTCCCCCCACCCCCACAAAAAAAAGAAAAGCTGAAAGGTAAAAAGTGAGCACAATTCATGTACTATGAATTATGCTTACTTTTTAGATCTTCTTTTTGGAGCTGAAATGCATTTCCACATGAAATCTAGTGATAAGCAACCTTGTAAACAAATATTAAAAGAATCTGACTTATATTTCTTTGAGTTATCGGGCTACAATTATAAGTAAAAGATAAAAAGTTCACGTATTTACACAAAATCAATAGAAGTCTACACAGGCTCTCAAAAAACAGCATTAAAATAATTGCTGTTTTTACTAAAATAAAAGGCAATAACTCCAGTCCAACAAAAATACAAACAATCGAAATGAAACTAGAGTTATTTAATGAAAATGTGCATATTATTGTCATTTTTTATGAAACTGGAAGGGTATTTCACAGAACACTTGTGTCGTCTGACAGGAGCTTATTTCAGAAGACAAAATAACTATAAAGTTTGAAGAAGCACAACCTTTTTTTTTTTAAATGTTTCATAACCATGCATTGAGTAATTGATGACCATAGGTCAATATTTTGCCAAGTTATGAGCTTGGTTAGCTTGCCCGGCCCGTTAAAGTATTACGAAATGGAAACCATAAGTGTGATGGAACGACTGACTGAGGGATAGAACTCCTTTGTATACTTTCGAAAAACTTAATTTGTCAAGAGGGAAATTAATTAACAGGTGCCTCAAAACTCATGAATAAATGTCTGCACCTGTATCTCTTAAGCGCAGTGCAGCTCGTCTACATACATCATATCCATTCAAATGACCAGAAAACTTCTCTAAGCATGCCCATGCGGCCGGTGTTTTGAACATGCTTCTCAAAAATTGTGACTGTTCTGATCCTTCTGTAAATAGTATATGCATACGCTGTCAAAATGTTCGCACTTTGAAAACATATAACAATAACATATAATCATTTCTATCAATTCTCCAAATTATACCCCCAAAATTGTTAAGTAAAGAATAATTCACAATTGGAATTCTTCTTGTTTGTCGTGACGTTTTTGAATCAGTCATACAAGAAACAAACACGAGCACTGCCTAGGGGGGCACCTAAGTGTGCCAAGTATTGAGTATGAAGCACTTTTAAATGCCTCTGTTGACCTTGGTTTACTTTAGATAGTATTAAAATACACTTATAAAAATAATGTTTTACTGTATTTTTTCACAATTTTATGAAAAATCACACTTAAATTCCCAACTGTGAAGGTATGGGTTATGTTCCCAAAGAAGAGAAAAAACACTGCTAATACTTTGAAAGTTATCGCACAATCACTTGTAAAAGGCAGGGTTATTCCATGTCAATCCCTTTTTTTAAAAAGGAATACTAAAAAAAAAATGAACCAGATAATCAACAGACCTTTATACAATTCTTTTATCTGATTATGCTGAAGATGTTTACAGTTTCATTGTTGTAGACATTTATATTTTGAAAGTTATTAGCCATATTTAAATCAGTTGTCAGGTAAAAGTTAACGGACGGACAGACGTCCTTCAAGGATGGTACCTGAAGTTTAAGATCAAATGAATGACCACTAATACAAACAAATTGAAACAATAGACTGAAGTGGTTCCGAAATAAATTGTTTTGAATTCCTTTGTGTTAAGCCACACCTTCTACCACCTAAGGTAGTGAATGTGTGAACAGACAGGCAACGCCATGACATAATACATCCCTACAGGCGTATAAAAGAGAATAAGATAATCAACATATATGTATACCTCCTTGAGACAGAACCCTCTGTATGAAGTCCTCACCCAGGTTATCTCTCACCCATGGACAGTACGGGAAGTGGAGTGCGTGCTCTTCCTTTGGGTCATCATTTGGTAGGAAATCAAACAATGCCCCACCACAATGTTTACAGTACACTCTGTCTCTTATCCCTAGAAAACAATGGTATTCTTCACTATATACAGACCTAACACAACACAAAGGTTGCTGGTATTTTTTAACTGAACTCAAATGAATTCAAGGTCAGAAGCAAAAGTTAAAGTGTCAACAACAAAATGGAATCAAAGCTCAATATCCTGTTAAGATTAAGCTTGTGTTAATGATTTCAATGTTATTCGCCATGTCCAACATTCAGGGTTGTCATTAATTATTGGTGTAGCAGGCCTAACGTTGATTTGTACAGGCATTTATAAGCGAACGCCTTAGTCGCGAAGCACAGCATTTTTAAAAATAAATAAAATAAACCTTTGGACATATGAGCCGGCCCAAATTCCACTTGAAACGGTAGATTTGGCCGGCAACAGGCTCATTAATGAAAACTCTGAACATCAATGTGCATTTTGTTATGTGAATAATAAAATGATCTTCATTTTACTGAGGTAATTAAGAAATGCATTCACTGCGTCTTTATCAATAGAGGGTTACTTTCTCTTGCTCTTTTTTATATTTTTCCATTTCTTGGATTGCCGTCATTGACAAATTATTAGTTGTACATCATCATCATCTCTACTCGATATTTTAGAAATATACTGAACACAATATAACTAGCTGTTAGGAAAGTTGATTTTGATGTACACGTGCATATCATACATAGACGTGACTATGGTTCTCCACAGTGTATTAGCCAGTCAATCATGCAGCCGTCTTTTGCACGGCCGTTTTTGAAAAATTGCATTCCAAAATAATGTTGGGGGTGTGGTAAACAATCAATGAAACAAGACTTCCTCACTCTTATTTTCCTCAATACTGTTATGTTTTGGAAACATTTATAAAAGACAGATTATCTAAGTTGCAGATTGGCTCTTAGCCTGTGTTAGCACATTACTTTGCACACTTAGACTGTTTGCATATTATTTATCTTTAATTTATGCATACTAGTGATGGGCAAGTGGTTGAAATTTACAAATAATCATCGGTTTCAATTGGTTAGATGTAGCAAATCAATCATCGGTTATAATATGTTGGTCAATATGAAGTATAAGATGTGCATGTTAATCTGATTTGCAGGCCTTGAATTTAGAATAATTTGCGATTAAGTATGCATTTATATGATGGTAAATGGTGACAATCGGTTACAAGACAATCAGTTACAATCGATCAATCGGTACATCACTATTACATACAACAACCAGAAAAAGCCTGTGTTTGTGAATTATAAGTCATGTGAGTAAAACGAGGTTTGTTTTATTATTTCGTTCTTCTATATAACATAACAAAAATGAACTGGTGTCGAACATGAGGGATAACCGTGTATTTTTCATGTATAACTTTTCTCAAAATACATTATAGATGAATTTTATTCAATTTTAGATTTAATTCTGCAGGCAAGCTCCTTTTACTCCCAGTATGCGATTTATCATTCTGTGGGAATTAATAGCCACTAGAGAAGTAGATAAAATATTGCAAGCAACATAAATATACTAGTTTAAAAATTGCTAGTAAACTGACATGAAAGAGCTTCTTTAAAATAACCGCATTGATCTTCTCAGTATTGATTCCTATCTATTAATCATAGGTTCAAAATATTTCTCAGTTGAAAACTACTGTACAGCTTATGCATATGTGAAAGCTATCCTTTCCAAATTGCTTCCAATTTTCTTTATAATTATAATACAAACCTGTGTATCGAAATCCTGCCGATGCCATTTGCCTTCGTGAATGTGGGTTACATGGCAGCCAGTTCCTAAATGTTTCTAGGTTTTCATTTACTTCAATATCAGGGGCTTCTGTTATATTAGATGCTGCTTCATAACTGGCCAGAGCATGGTCATAATCGGGTTGTGCTTGCAAATGAGCGAATGGCTGTCCTTGGATCAGCTGGTCTAGTAACTCAGGTTGTGGAAGAGCAGCGGCAGGGAATACCACTATATTCACGTCGTCAGGCTCATCATAATGAGTCGCAAAAACAATACTTTCTCCTGTACCATTAATGCCCAAGAAATCTGTAGTGTGGCAATACTCCTTCAGCTCAAGCATGTTATTACTGTTTTCATTGTAAACATAATAAATCATGATAAATCTAATCTTCAATGATATACCAGTAAATTGTTCCTTTAATTTCCATTTTTTTCTCTTTTTGAAACCTCCAATAAAGTAGATATAATACTTTATATAATTTTGGAAGGAAATCTCTTCTTTAAGCTGAAATTCATTTTCACCTTCCATGTGACTTGTTGGAGATTTCAGACATTGCATATCCAATGCATTTTCTGATTCCAGGTTCTTTCTCGGATCCAGTGCCTTAGTTTGTTCCTGATGGTTTTTCTGCAGTGATATCACAGATGTTTGGTCAGACAAAGGTAATGTTTCTCCAAATCTTAAGTTTTTTTCAGTTCCATGAATGCTATAAGAATGAACAGTTGTTTTCAAAAACGTTTCTTCAGATTCATGATCGAAAGCTGGTATATCGAAAGTATTGTCACTAAATGCTTTACTGACAGACTGCTGTTTGTTTGTTGCCTGTCTGAATTTACAAAAACAAAAATTCATTGTTTTGTTCTGCAAAGTTGAAAGTTCAGCCATTCTGTCAACAGCAACAGCAGTATTAATTGTTGTTCCTTCCCGTGTCCTAACTTGAACATTTGTTTCACCAATACTTTTGATGTTTTTATCATCCTGTTCACTGTTCTCACAATGGCTAACATTAACTGTATCTTTGTTCAAACATAACACATTTGTATCTGATGAATGTGTTTCTTGTACTGGATGTTTAAATGGTTCTTCTTTATTCTCATTTCCAACAAAACTAACTTTACAAGTTTTCTTCCTAGAATGTTTGTCAACTTTCTTACAGTTTTTCTTGACTTGTTTTTTTCGCTGTGAGGAAGGTGACGTGCAATTTGAAGTTTTTTTGTCTGAATGAAAACTCTCCTTTAAGACATCCAGCTCACTCAATGTTTGTTCTGGATATGAGTACTTAGCTTTCTTCATTTCTTTATCGGGTAAATGTTCATTTGTATTATCATTTCCTCTTCTTTTCTTACTCATTTTCATTTTTGGCTGTCCTATCATTGACTCGTTCAATCCATTTTAACAATCTTTAACCTAAGTATAAAGGAAAAAATCAGGTTTATAGTAATACCAAAGCCATGTGTGCATTTGTGTTTGCATCTTATCAAGATTGGTCAAGTCTTCATCACCAGTTACGATGTGGTTCAAAAGTTCAAGACTTGAAACGTGAAGGAATTTGATAAAATTTACAATGAACTTTTTACAGGAATCAAAACATTTCTATTGCATTTTACCTCAGAACAAAAATGTGACAATAAATGATCAAAATCTGAATAACTGGACCTTCCAAAAGAAATTAAATTACACATAAATACTAGCTAATTTGTTGATTTTGCATGCCAGAGTTCAGTGATGTCCCTGATTCATGCACAAAAACACAAACGTATACCCTTTTTACAAGATTGTCATCTATGCTTACCTTTTCTAACTTTAAATAATCACCTGTCAATATGGCTTGAAAGCTAATAGTTAAAAACATAAAACTTAAACATGCAATAAATAGGTTTTTTCATAACAAATTGTGTGCCGACAACAGATTTGTATTACTGGTAATTGTTCAAGTGCGCATGCGCAAGATTATGGGGATTTCCTCAAGTTTGTAGATTTAATAGGCCGATTTATTAGACAATATTGGCCGAGTTGTTATCCGTAAAAAAGAATCTAATCAAGAATATCTTAAAAGAACATTTAAGAAATCTAAATTATCATACATTATACCTAATTTGTGCAGGAAAATAATTTAAAATGGAAATGTAGTTTATTTTGGTATGCTTTTGTTTGAACCTGACCCATTTTGCTGAGGTCTTTTATTTTGTTTACATTTTGTGTACTTTGTACGGTAAACTGTGCATCATGCATACAGTTGCTGTTTTAATAATAATTTACTCTATTTACCTAAAAACATTTACACTGTTATGTTTCAAGATTTTGTTGAGAATTCATCACTAAGTTTATTTTAACATTATGCTTTTTATAATGTTCCACAGCGAGATAAAATCAGTGAAGATATTTACTACTACTACTTGATAACATATGCAAGTTCCAACATTTTCAAGTGGTCGAATTTCATACTTAGGCCAGAGTTTTTCATTTTTCGTTTTACAAACCCGCCAGTCCTATTTTTTTGAAAACCCAAATAAAAATAAAGTGGAAAAACATATATTTTATTTTATTTTTCCCGCCGCTTCCACAGAAAACGATTTAAAAAAAATAAAATTTAAATACCTTACACGAAGAATTATCGCCGCGCCGCACATTACGTAAAACCGGAATGATACTCTTTATATCCTACCTAGGCTCACGTTAACCATTTGCGAAAATAAACTCGAACTGGCGAATGAAAATCGTAAGAAATACATAGCAAATTCGTCAGATATCGGCGGTCTGGCGAATCCAAATTTCCGACAGATTTTGTCTAAAATATCTTGGAAAATCCCGAATTCTAATATACGACATCTTTGACTGTTTATAAGCCAATATCCCGCTGGGTGTTGTTAGCTAATTCGCGACAATCAGATTTGGACAGATAACTAATTATCGCAGTGTTTATTGAAAACCGCTGTCAAATTGTTGCTTGTGCCATAGACGCCGCCCACTGTTCTGCCTCTCGCTGTCAATCAACTAGTTTGTGTCCCCGCGCTCAATATTATCCATATATTTAACTGCGTTATCGAGCCGGGTAAAACATCAAATAACGTGGTGCCCTCTTACGGCTAAAATAGACGATCAAAACAGAAAGTGCATGAAGTGTGACACTGTTTGTTTAAGAATTAATCAGCCAGAGATGCTCTGTTTAAAGGCCAACAATCTTTTTGAACTTTACGATCACTGGTAAGTGTGGAGTCAGGTTGACTATTCCACATGACCTATGACATCATTATTGTTAATTCTTGAAGAAAAAAATTGTAAACATTCGCCCACATTGCTTCAGAGTGCGATAAGATTTTTATTTCTTAACCATTTTCTACCAAAGAAAGCGCATTCGAACCCAAAAAAATGTACGCTACCCTCGACTGATATTTTTTTTTTGTGGAAGTTGGTACTTTTCGAAAACACTTCGGAAAACGCACCAGAAATAGATTGCTAACGCGTGAAGCGTAATTTAATTCTGCACATATTATGAAAACAATCCATGCATATATCCTGTTTTTTTATAAGTCGATTTTTTATACTAAAACGTGAAGTCATTTTTTGTTGTCAATTATTTACATCTTCATTCAAATCCTGTGCAAAGAATAAAGCATTTGAATGAAAACAATTTAATGGACTAGATAACCGAAATTTACTACTTTTTATATCTTCTTTTAGAAAGATGGACAAATTTATTAGATTCATATGCGTCATTCTCAAAGATAAAGTTAAATCTATTTGACTAAATTGGAATTGTTCAGCGACTTTCAATATAGTCAAACTTATGCATTTTAACCTTAATTAGTGTTTATCATTGGAAAAGAAATGGACAAGTAGCATAAATAACCTGTTTCTTAATTTACATTTAAATATGTCAATTAACCTAAGGCCATAAAAAATTAATTACCTGGTTCTCAGGCCCGCCCGCATGTCTTTTTTTGGTGCCGCATTGCCAATTTTATCTCAAAAGTAATAAAATAAAAATTGGAAATGTGCTACCGAAATTTCAAAAAAAGGTTAAGCATCCAAGTTCGTTCCGGTTTTTACATGCAACTACCTCAGGGGAATCCCCTTGTGGGTAGACTGGTGTGCGGCCAACTATCTGCTGCTCTGCTCGCTAGCTTGTGAGTGTTGCAGTCATACAGGTACCAATCTAGGAGAATCAGACGCTTGAGACGCTTGGAACTAGTAGGTGCTACAGAACAGGCGATTTATTCAAGCGTCTAATCGACAAAGTCTCACAACAACATGCAATAATGGCGGTTTCATCGAGTCGATTGAATCTAATACAAATATACAGACTTATTGTGATTGAAAGAAGCATATAAAGTCGGGAAGAAATGATAAGGTAATGATCGACAATAGAGATGAGCTGATCCAACAGGTTATTGCACATGTATTTCGAGATATTTTGCAATCAATACATGTATTGGAATTAAAAGTTTGGATAAAAAAAAAATCGCCCGCTTGTCTGTTGACCACTGTAAAATTGTAAAAAAAAATGCGCCCGCCCGCATCTCACCTCAGAAAAAGTGGCCTGAGAACCAGGTAATTAATTTTTTGTGACCTAAATATAGTTTTTTGTTTTTCATAATCATTATGATGCGATATTTGTTTCAAAGGAGTATTTTCTTTGATTATTGTACAATGTATTGCCTGTTTCTAAATTTGAAATTTGACACGAATAAGGATTACCCTGTGACTTAATATTGTCAAACTAATTAGTCTAGATCATCTGCGAAGCTTGTTTGTTTTCAAGACAAACGTCTAGGACAGTCCTCCTGAACAAAGTTTGATTTTTGCCGATACACTGGTAACATTTCTGATTGGCTGAGACACCTCCTATCCAAGATACACAGAAAGTCAAAAAGACAATAAATTTATATATAAACAAAAAGGGAAACTTCATTATTATATTGACGAACTAAATGCGGATGGTCAGAAATACCTTGATAAAAAAAAACTAAACAAATTATGGTCACGTGGTTCCCGGCCAGTTTCAAATTTGTTTCTACACAACCAGGCAAGACATTTGTATATACAATCAAGCGTCGAAGATGATCAAGACTACAAACTAATACAATAACGCAAATAATGCACGCTACCCTCGCCTGATATTCTGATAATGTGAAAATAAGTAAAGTTTGCAAAAAAACAACCAAAAATCTACTGTCTGAAAATGGACCAGCAATATTTTGAATCATTTTATTTAAGAAAACAATTTATTTATTTTTTATTTTTAAAAGTAAGTGAATTAATTTGATCGAGCCCACCCACAGTGCGAAGCAAAAATTAATTTTCAAGTTTACTTGCTCCTAAAGATTTAATTTCTGGCTTACCTATAGATTGCCCTTTTACTTATGTAAAGTTTTAAAACAAGAGGCCCAAGAGGGCATGTAATCGCACTACTGGATAATAGACACCCAGATACCATTTACATGAATATAATTTGAAATCTGGCCAGTGATTTTAGACGAGAAGATATTTTAATATATTTGTAAAGATTTTTTTAAATAGCCATAAAGGAAACGGTTAGAACAAATTTGGTAGAGGGTCACAAAAAGGCCATTTATATAAAATTATATTAAAATCTGACTAGTGGCTTTACACGAGAAAATTGTTATTTTTTAAAAAGTATTTTCTATATAGCCATATAGGAAAATAGCCATATAGGAAAAAAATAAAACAACCCAGTTTGAACAATATTTGGTAAATGGTTACCAAATCATCATTTCTATAAAATTACGTTGACATCTGACAATTGGTTAAAGACGAGATGTTTAACGTTTTCTATAAGCCATATATGGAAAATACGCACAGCCCTAGCGGCGATATCTTTTGACGGATCGACTTGAACAATCTTGGTAGAAGGTCGCTTCAGCATTTTTATGTTCAGAATAACATTGAGAGATAACCACCCAGAAATTGTTCCTGTGAAGTGTTATGAAGTTTCAGAGATTTTGTTTAAATGTTTACGATGACGACGGAAGACAACAGCGACGGACGACGGACAAAATAGCGATAAGAAGAAAAGAAATAACGTTAACGTTATATATGTGGATAGTTCTATGCGAATGATTTTTTTTTGAAGAGGGTAGTTTTGCATAACAATCCAAAGCTTCCATATCATATAAGCTACCTACCCATAAAGTTTCATTCCAATATCTCATTCCTAATTAAAGTTATTGGGCGGAAACCATATTTTTCTATTTTTAGTAACCGTGATATTGACCTTGACCCCAAATGCAATCCCAAACTTACTTTTCATATAAGCTACGTACACATATTTTTTCAGGCCAATATATCATTCCTAACTAAAGTTATTGAGCGGAAACCATTTTCTATGTTTAGTAACAGTGACCTAAAGTTACGTTGATTCCACTGGGGAAGGGCTTGTTTCCACTTGGGAAGGGCCTGACATACCATAGTATTCGTCTACTTAAGTGTAACGGAGCTTACTGACCATTAAAACCATAAGACGCTAACTAGAACAACAAAAACATTATCATATTTTTCGTATTGCATGGGTATTGCTGCCAATAAGCAATACATCCATTCACATGATAACAATATTTCAACTATAATTGAATTGAATGTTGTTTAACGGCTAATCAATACAGCATAGCTAGGTTAATTACAACTGCCCCAGAAAGAGGGGAAGGATACATAGGAATCTGGGAACCGTGCCCTACTCTTATAATGGAATAGATTCCTATGGTTCTTTAACGTGCTCAGAGGATAGACCGATACACGGCACCGCCCGGTTTACGTCTCCAGTGTTCATTTTTGGCTGTTTTTTGAGGCCGAATATCGGCACCATTCACAATGCTAAATAGTATGTTTCTTTTGTCAGTTACATAGAAAAAAATCCCAAAGTTAAATTTTTTTAGTTTTTAAAACATACATAAATAAATATGACACATGCAGAAAAGAAGAAGATATCTATTAAATTTCTAAATATAATTATATTCCACTATAAAATTTCTCAGAATGGACTAGTAGATCTATTTTTTTCCCCAATTTTTTTCCCAATTTTGGCGTTCAAGACTATATTTTTCCCAAATGGAGGAACCCCGCCCCCATTCCCAAAATACCAAAAAGGAACACTGGATCCCTCCGACGGACGAGGATAAGGGAAAGTGTCTTTCCCAAGAACACACGGACAAAACTCAGTGGCATGACAGAGGATTGAACCCGGGGACTTCGGTTACAAATCCGCCAAGCTACCGACTGCGCCACGACAGTCTGATGCGCCCAATCTGCAATCAGATGATATAATTTAGAATTATATTGTTATATTGTTGAACATTTCCACTACAGAAGCACAGATGCAATAAAATAAATACCAAATGAACAAATATAGTAAAGATTCATCTCCAAATACGAACCTGAATGTATCCAAACTTCTACAATGTATCCAAACTTCCACACACCAAAATGGCGGATAATTCCTTCTTTTCAAGAAACACGTAAACGTTCGGTAAAGCTTGTCTATTTCCGTAAACCATTTCCTGACCAATACGATAAATTACTTTTGTACCTACTACTATATAACTATTTCGACATGACCGTTCCACCCGTTAAGTGTTGATAAGTTGTGTTCTGGTATTACAGAGCTCAACGATAGAGATAATGAGCTTGTGTTTATAGCAGTGCAGATACCAGGCGTTTTCGATGAAACTCACTATGTTCACATTTGATCCCTTATGAGACGTCTTTAACAGTCTGTCCTTTTCCTCCTCTTCCTTTCTCTTTACATATATCTGTTAACTTCAGTAATGCATTTCCTATACTTTTCATTTAAAATGTTTTATGATTGTAAAACTGCCAAACAAACTGTATAGGGTTGGGCCGTAACTAATGTTGTAGAACTTGTGGCCCAACCCTTTTGCAAACTACCGTAATGTAAATGTTGCAATAAAATATGTAACGATTAAAACCTCGTATATTTCCGTAAAAAAATGCGAGTGGTTCAGTAATTTCCGTAAATCACTTTTGTACCTACTACTATATAACGATTAAAACGTCGTATATTTCAGTAAAAAATGCGAGACTGGTTCGCTAATTTCCGTAAACCATCAAAACAATTGTAGACTAATGAATATACCATGGGCTACGTATCTGTCCAGTAAACATACGTTTTATAAAGTTTAAGATAATTGACAACACAAATGACTTCACGGTTTAGCATAAACAAATCGACTTCACGGATTAGCATAATTTAAAAATTCATTAATTCTTGCTAACTGGTTCTTTGACCCAAAACCCTTTCGTTTACCTGATGTGAAATAATATTGTGGAAGTTTTCGAGATAAAAACGGAGTATAATTAAAGTACTCTTCAAGGATTAGCAAATTTGTTCTGGTGCATTTTCAGAAGTTTTCCAAAGTGTTTTCCAAAAGTACCAACTTTCACAAAAAAATAACATCAGTCGAGGGTAGCGTACATTTTTTGCGTTCGAATGCGCTTTCTTTGGTAGAAAATGGTTAAGAAATAAAATCTTATCGCACTCTGAAGCTTTCAATGTGGGTGAATTTTACAATTTTTTTCATCAAGAATTAACAATTATGACGTCATAGGTCATGTGGTATAGTCACCCTGGGAGTGCCCACTAATTAGTTGTACACACAGTTGCGTAAACTGGAACAATGGCAAGTGTGAACGTGTTTGATTGGCTGTCTGTAAATTGTGACAATTTTATGTTTGATTGTTCGATCAACAGGAAACAATAGTCAATACAAAAGGTGCGATTACTCAAAATATTTTTAAAATTTTAGAATGAAGTGGCTTTTATTACTTATTCTATGCCTGATAGTCGTGGTGTATGAAGCATTTCCAAATTTTGTCTCACAAAGTCACAATGCAACACGATCTTTCCAGCTTCTTTGGAACCCCTGTTAACAGGAAACAGCCGGAACAGGAAACAGCCAGAGAATGAACTTACATTTAATAAATAAATAAAAAAATTAAAAAGTTTTGAATATTGTGCACCTCAACTTTTAATTATAAGCACATACATGTGATATTTTCACATGTACATGGATATCCAGATATAGCTATATAGAAAACTGATAGTTCTGAAACTAAATTGAAATGTGGCAGTCAGTAGCGTAGCTGTCATTGGGAATTGTAGGCACGTGTCTGCACATTTATCAACTCCAGTAGCCAAAACGCGTGCATATGACTGACCTTTGAAAATGATGTAAATCAAGATGAGATGGCTAGAGATGAGATGGCTAGCCATCTCCTCTGAATTTATCTTGTTTTCCACCTGTTATTGGATATAAATGTGTACATATATCAGGCAGTCACTCGTTCATATGTGCCTGGACATCATTTACAGCACAGCTACGCCCCTGGCAGTGTGAATAATAATTTCACTAAATTTAACCAAGTTTTAGCTAGTGAAGGAAAACCTATGCCGAAATGTTCTGCTAAAAATTGTCAAGTCCACGAACATGTCAAAGTCAATGTAAACTCACGTTATGCTTTTATTTATTAGTCCCCTTTATAGTTCCAGAACCAGATATGCCCTCATAGATACGTCTTTTAACGTCTCCAAACGGGAAGCTTTTGAAAACAGCGCAGGACAAGTTCCAATTGCACAAAACATGCAATTGGAACTTTATAGTCATGAACTGTTTTCTACTCTATCAGAGAATGTTAACAAAATTTACCTAGTATTAAAATAGTGAGAAAATGCTTTCAGAATGGAAGAGTCCACTATTTTGCTTATGAGGGAAAGGGTTAATAATATTCTGCAACTATGAAAGATATTACAACATTCAATAATTTCAAGTTTATATATTACATATTGTTTCGATTTGAAGTGTGTTTAATAGCGACTTCGTGATAAATTTCAAGAATGAAAGGTAATTTGAAGAACGGTTTGTGAATTTGAGATGTAGGCAGTTTTAACAAATAGTGGATGTTGGTTACATTTATATGCAAAACAATCTGAAAAAAAATCAACATAAAAAATGAAGCAATACTTTTAATATAAATTTTAAGAGATTTTTTTTTTTATCGACTCCTCATTTTTCCCATTTTTTTTTTTATTTCCTCCTCCTACTGCATTTTCCTTCAAAATCTCCCGTAAAACTAATAATAAAAAAACTCTGGCCTTACTACCTGGTTAAGATAGGCTTTTTAACCAAACACAAGATCACATGTCAGTAACTGTATCATTATTTGCTCTACTTGACATATAGGTTAACTATAATGCCTGTGTAAACAGAGCATCCACACTTTGAAATATTAAATGTTATTATTATACCTCACTCAAAATTCTCTATGTAATTTCCCCATTCCCGATCAGTCAACAATTGGTAATGGTTCATGGTAATGTTTCATGGCATGAAACATTATCTCGTGCTTCTAAAAATATATTATTATTATAATAAAAAATAATTGCTGATTAAATGAATTTTGATGTTTGGTATAATAAAATAAATATCACATCCCATGGAGGGTGATAGAACATATTGTCAACCCTCGATGTGGTAATGTCCACCTCGGCTAAAGCCTCGGTGGACATTACCAATCTCGGGTTGACAATATGTTCTATCACCCTCCATGGGATGTGATATTTATATAATGTCACGTTTACATCATAGAGCACTTTTGGTTGAAAACATTAAGACTAAAAAGCTAGCTGGTTAAAACACAAACCTTCACCATCTTAAAGTGGGTACATCAGTTTTTTTCTACAAAAATCTAAAATGTTAAAAAATGTTCTAATTCATGATAAGAATGTCATATCAATCAAAATATTGTGTTAAAACGGTGTTGTTCAAGTCTAAAACTTGAATTCACCATAGACTTTGAATGGAATCAGGTGTAAATGGTTCAATTTGGTGTGTAACTTAGGTTGGCACATGTTACTGAGCAGAAAGATTTTCCTTGTACATGAAGTACTTTTTAGGCCCATTCATTATATTTAGGCACTTCAGAATAGAAATTAGCGTTATTTGTAAATGTTTAAGTTGGACCCACAGACCATGAAGAAAAAAAGAATGTGTTATTTGTAAATGTTTAAGTTGGACCCACAGACCATGAAGAAAAAAAGAATGTACCCCCTTTAAAATAATGTCTTCATATTTTATAACTAGAAGCATAGATCTACATACACTGGATCTGAAACATGTCGTAAGTCCAATTTATCCGCCGAATAATAATTTACCCATGAATACTTGCGCGTACAGGTAAAAGTTTTTCGCGCATGCGCGTTGCGTTAAGTTACGCACCGTCTTACGAATTTATAAAATCTAAGAAAACCTAGTATACATATCGTTGTTAATTTATTTGTTTTGGGAAAAGTATTTAAGATAGCTGGCTATTTCAAAGACGAGTTGAAAGACAATTCTGTATTCTATTCAGTGATTTTGTTTTAGCTTTACTAAAAACGAACTAAATAACAAAAAAATACGTTCGTTTGACCGTATGTGAAACTGCGACAGTGACGTGACTCGGCAAATTAAAAAAATATATGTATACATATCGTTGCTGATTTGTTTATTTTGGGAAAAGTTGTTAAGCTAGCTGGTTAATTCAAATACGAGCTGAAAGATAATTCTTTATTCTATGCAGTGATATTGGTTTTAGCTTTACTGAAAACGAACTTAATAAGAACAATTACGTTCATTTGACCGTATGTGAAACTGCGACAGTGATGTGACTCGGCAAATTAAAAATATATATACACATATCGTTGCTGTATTATTTCTTTTGGGAAAAGTATTTAAACTAGCTGGTTAATTCAAATACGAGCTGAGAGATTATTTTTCAGTCTACAAGTGATTTTTGTTTTAACTTTAATAAACGAAATAAATAATATGACCGTAGGTGAAACTGCGACAATGATGATGTGACTCGGCAAATTGTACATATACATATACATGCATATTGATACATGTAAGTACATAAGTTAGCTGACTCATTAGGTAACTCGACTTGATTTTGGCTTTAGTTGTCTTGTTTAATTAAACTATGATGGATTTACTGGTCTATTATTCCATATTACACGCCTGGCCTTCTAATTAACACCGTTCGGTACCGAATATATAGTATGGTCTACGTGTCTGTGTCGGCATTTGTATTTTGATACAATTCAGTTCTGTCACCATGTGTGGCAATAAAAAGGATGTAATAATCGATGGAATGCTTTCCGTTTGTTTTTATTACACCCTTCCACGCCTAAGTCAGACATGTCATACCAAATATACAAGGTGGTCGTGCGCGATATTTCGGCAAAAACCCTTAGAAGGGCGGTAACAGATATAATTCAAAGGGTTGTCTTGTGTTCCAAATAACAGGATGTTGGTGATCGATATAATATTTCTGTTTTATTGCACGCAAGTACCCCAAATGTCAAACGTGTCATACCGAATACACAGGTATCGCTCCGTGATTAGGGTATACTGAATTCTTACAAAACCTTTGGCTCAGTTTTTTATAATTATGAAATGGGTTCCAAATCAGATTTTCTTTCATGGGATGACGATTTAGATTTATCTGTTTTGCTTGGGAAGTATACAGATTATTATGAAGACAATACTGATTCTGAATTTGAGGCAGAAGCATCCAAGAAAACTAAGCCCATTAGTAAAGAGAGTACTAAGAAATATGTATGTCCGTTTTGTGAAAAAGTGTTACAAACTATCTCCGATTTTGCGGGCATACGTCCAACCAACATGGTGATACAAAATCGGCGCAGTCGGTAGCGTGGCAGATTTGTAACCGGAGGCCCCTGGTTCAATCCTCCGTGGTGCCACTGAGTTCCGTCGGTGTGTTCTTGGGCAAGACACTTTCCCTTAGACTCGTCCGTCGGATGGGGACGTAAACCGGGCGGTCCCGTGTATTGGTCTATCCTCCGAGCACGTTCAAGAACCATAGGAATCGATTCGAAAATAAGAGTAGGGCAGGTTCCCGGATTCCTATGTATCCTTCCCCTATCTCTGAGGCGGCTCTAAATAACATATACTGTGTTGAAGAGCCGTTAAACAACATTCAATTCAATTCAAATCTACACAATAAAGGCAATACAAAGGAATAATTATTTTGAATATCGAACCATAAATAAAACAGGAGTTTCACTTAGAATGTTTATACATTTTTATGAAAAATAAAGGCGATTTTATTTATGAATTTTCAACCAAATTCAACTACCTAATTTGCAAACAAAACAAAGGCTATACAGAAATCCAAGGCCATCAAGCAACTCTACACAATAATGGCATTAAGAAGGAATAATTACTTTGAATATCGTAACGTAAATGAAAGAGAAGTTAAATTTCCAAAAATGTACATTTCAAGCCGCAAATGGCGAAAACTGTAGAAAAAGAAAATCAACACAGCTATCGAGCGTATTTTCGCCGCTAAAACCCAAGTTATAGTATGAATTCCATCATTTTTTTTAAATAAATTAAAAGCAATACATGCAGATTTAAATAACTTACCTCGATATTTGAAATAGATCGTGTAGTAGTGTTAATAATTCATTTGTATGTCAGCATCAACTCATTTCAGGATAATCGATCATGTCAACCGCGCACCTGTTACTCTGACTGGTACCCTGTTGTTTACCACAGCTTATAGGCCATTCGGCAGATAAATCGGGAATTAACAAGGGGTGTATAGGGAGTTTCAAATCCAGGGTACCTGTATATCCATGCTAGAATGGTGTTCCATGGAACACTTGTGTCACCTGCCATGTGCTTATTTCATGACGTACAATCTTTTTTTTAAAGTGTTAAAGTTCATGAAAAGAGGCATAGAATTGATAAGGAAGAACTGTATACAGTTTCATGACCATAGGTCAATATTTTGCCAATATTTTGCCAAGTTAGGTTAGGTTGCAGGTTAAAGTTTCATGAAAGGGGCATAACTCTGCCAACATGAAAGTCAGAGTTATTGGACATGTGTAACAACATTCCTTTGGTTAAGATGAATATGTGTGTGAAGTTTCATGAACATAGGCAAAATACTTTTTAGGTTATGGCCAGTTATCAGTTTGTTTAGGTTGCAGGTTAAAATTTTATGAAAGGGGGCACAACTCTGCTGAAACGAAAGTCGAAGTTATTGGTCATGGGTAACAATATTCTGTATGGTAAGATGAATATGTGTGTGAAGTATTATGAACATAGGTCAAATACTTTTTAGGTTATGGCCAGTTATCAGTTTGGTTAGGTTGCAGGTTAAAGTTTTATGAAAGGGGGCACAACTCTGCCAAAATGGACATATGTTAAAACAATCCTTAAGTTAGGATGAAGATGTGTGTGAAGTTTCATGAACATATAATAGGTCATATATTTCTCAGGTTATGGTCAAGGTTAGGTTGCAGGTCCAAGTGCGACTGAGGGACGACGGACAATTTATAGTGATCCCTCAGTGTCTGCCCTGCTATGAAGGCGACACAAAAACATATATTTATAATTCCAACAAGTAAATTCATGGATAACTCCCTCATTGGTCAAACCACCTGCCAAATATCATAAACAAGAGGCCCAAGAAGGCCTGTATCCTCTATTGGCTGTACAAATTTGGTGGAATTCAAGTGAAAATCAAAGCATCTATGCCCTTAATAAGAGGACTTAAATGGTCCAGAACTGTTCATCTGATGATCTTCGCAAAGATGAAAAAATTGTCAAACAAGCATATAATTTCATAACAGAATGAAATCACGCAGCTGATGGTGCATCAGCGCAGCCATAAGTGTTCAGGCACAATAAGTGTATTTATCACATAACGTGGTGTGGGAGTGTAATAACACCATTCAATATTTTCGATATTCCACTAGTCGTATAACATAACGTTAATGACGTCATGGACGTCACGTTAATGTACGTTTTCTGACGTAATGTGACGTTATAAGTTATGTGATAAATAGAATCTAACATTCGTTCTCATTCATTATTGTATTTATTAAACTCGTTAGCAAAAATGATATAATGCTCAGCAAGAGCCTCGCATTGTATCATTTTGCCAACTCGTTTAATAAAATCAATAATGAATGAGCACTCGTGTAAGATCCTCTATATATTGTTATAAAGAGGGGATCTCAATGGCTTCCAAGTTAGGACGCAGAGGATAATTGTGTCCCAATGAATGGGGATGGACCCCAGGGCCAATGCTGGATGGATAGTTGTATCCGTATATTCATGCCCAGTAAGTGTATATTTAAGTGTTGTTGAAGTGAAAATATTCGAAAAAGTCGCTTAGTTAAGAAGTTAGCTGGGACCAGCTAGAAAATGAGCTTATTATATATCAATTGAAAGGTAATTATGTGTACTAAATGATCCCACCAAAATTACTTGCACAAAGTTGAACACTTTTTTTTAAAAATGGCGCCTAAACATCACACCCATAAATATTATTTTTTAGCAAAATATTAGCTACCGACTAAAATGATACGTTTTAGAAAATGACAGCTCATTTTTCATCAACAAATGTATATAAACATCTTTTTTGTTGTTGTTGCTTTAAAGTTACTGTTATATTATGCAATATATTTATACTATGCATGACTTCAAATATCACATGCATATATTAAAATATGTTTGGTTATCCAAAATGATTTTAAACTGTATAAAAGGGAGATAGTTAATTAATGTGTTGTACTAATCTTATTAGTTTGTTAATGGATATATAAAATATTCACTTTTTAATTAGCTTTGCTCATTATTCTGAACATTACATATATGCAACCACCCTAATTTTAATATTGGATAGATACTCTTTTTGGTGCGATCTAGACGGTTGTATATATTACTGATACAAATAAGTTTAGCAAGTAAATTGCATGGCAAAATCATTTGCGCATATTCTAGGCTATGCATGGTAGAGGTCATTAACAATATAATTAACATAATTAGCAGATATATGCAGGGAATTGTGTCTGAAACGATATCTGCGAAAAAAAATAACAATTTTTTTTAATCTACCTGTTTTACAGATATTATAATTTCGTTCTTATTTCAATGTAAAGGAGGTAATTTTGAATTGTTAAAACTTTGGTTTGTTATTGCATTATAATGACAAGGTTAGTATCCATTGATTTTGCGGTTTTTATAACTTGAAACCCAGAACTGTTATTTAGTGACGTTTAACCATGTTCTTTATTATATTGGTATTTTCTTAAATATGAAATAAGCTGTATTAACTAAATGGGAGGTAACTCTGATACTTACATTGGATCACTAATTAGTGAAAGAGTAGATCACCCTATGTCATGCAAATGTTTTATAATACTTCACATTATAAAATAGCATTCAATTTCTTTAAGCTAAATGTACATAAGGACTTGCTAAACTTATTGTTTTCCAGTATATAAGTATGTCCATTACCAAGATTCTTCTTCACTAGTGACAATCCATTTCACTCAGTTACAAAATGTATGTGCTAGAGTGTTCACAAGGCACAATTTGACATTTTTCAATTAATCAAGGGTCATAACTCTAATATTTCTGGTCTGATATAGCTTCTTTTCGATTTGAATTGAACTGAATGATGTTTAACGGCCCATCAACACAGTATAGGTTATTTAGAGCCGCCCCAGAGAGAGGGGAAGGATACATAGGAATCTACTGTTGATTGGATTGCATTTAATTCTTTAAGTGGTAAGGCTTTCAAATAGTTTGTCAAATGTTTCATTTTACGCTTTACTCTGACTTTAATATCTGGAGGCATTAATCCACAATCGTAATAATCTAATTAATGAACAAGCAAATTCAGCGAAAACTGAGTCCACTACTGGTGTGACTGCCTATCTAAATAAAACAAGACTGGAAATGTGTCCATGGGACACGGATGCCCCCGCTATTGTTTCACATATTAATAAGGAAATGTCTGTCGGACAACATTAGTTTCGTCAATTTTAACTATTCCAAGGAACATAACTCTGAAAATACTAAGGAGATGGGGCTGACTTGGCCCCAACATGTGCTTAGTGTGTAAACACTTTGTCATCTGTTTTCGCGCACTGAAAACATGCCATCATGTGCCGACTCGAAAATGGAATGGGGATGTAGTTTGTCCCTTATATGTTTGATCGTTCATAATTATATTCTCCATGGGTCAATTTACAAAAAAATAAACTTGTAAACACAGAAGCAGGTTCCAGATCAAGATATATTAAGAAAGAATGTGTTGTATGTATGTCAAAGCTGTGTATACACATAAAAAATATATTAAAAAACAAATACCGGTAGTAAAAAATATAAAGATTCGGAATATCTAATTAAAACAAATATTACCACCATACTTTTGTAAGTAAAGTATCAAAAATTCCAATAAATGGCAAACCTTTAAAACCCAAAAACATGGGTAACATTTTTTAAGTTAAATCATGATTGTTGCCTTAGTAACTGTAACCGCTATGCTAATTCCAAGGATGTTTTTTTAACATGCACCACTCTCTCTTTTGTTTTAGCTCTACTGGCCAAAGGCAAAGTGGTTAAGTCAAGTTCAATGATATCAACAATCTGACCAAGTTTTAACAATTGGATGGAAAATGAACTTCAAGATGCTAAGAGCGCTAAAGAAGCAAAATATGGCATTTTAAAATAATTTAAGTGCCATAACTGCGGTGTTATCGGCACTTACCTAATCTAGCTGGTTTTCAAACTTGTCCATGCTTTCATTGATATCAACAATCTTGTCAAGTTTTGTAAGATCGAATGAATGCTGAAGATGCCAGGGTGGTAACATAGCACAACACAGCATATTTTAGTAAAATCAAGAGCCACAACTAATCTAATTGGTTTTCAAACTGTCAGAGATTGATACCAACAAATATGGCCGAGTTTGGTAAAGACAGGACGAAAAATGAAGTAGCCAGAGTGGTAACAAGACGACGTACAGATGGATGACAGACAATTCACCATCCCGTTTTTAGCTCTACTGGCCAAAAGACATCAGAGCTAAAAATACATGTAGAAGATTTTGGAGGAGTAGAGATAAGTAACTACATAACAGTTTTCAAGACATTTGTTCATATGATCAACATGAAGTGTAGATGTGCGTGACATAATTTCAGTTCGTCTCGGTCAATTCCATGCATTAATGAATGAATTACGAACGGACGTGCAATGCTCCAGAAGTACAATGCTCCATCATTCAAACCAGATGGATTTTCAACCAGTTGTCAGAAATCATATAATTATGGTTTAGACAGTGGCTATGTGGGAACATCGGGCATGCTCAATGGCTGTTGGATGATCATCAATCCTGACCGGTTTCATCCAGTTGTTATGGACTCATCAGAGGAGGATTGATGCATGTTGTCAGCAGTGGTGAAGTGATGTGTCAGTATGTCAGTATTTATACCCTTAGGTAGCCAGTGAAAGCTGGTATTGATAGCCGGTGGTAGTCCATGGTGACTGTGGGGGATATGAGATAGCCAGTGGTGTCCATGGTGACTGTGGGGGATATGAGATAGCTGGTGGTAGCTGGTGATAGCTGAGGTTGAAGGCCGGTGATAGCCAGTATAGCCGGTGGTAGCTGGGAGTGATAGCCAGTATTATAGCCGGTTGTTGCCTGTTGTTGTGGGGGATAGCCGGCTGTAGCCGATGTTGGGACCGGGAAGTATATCTAGTTATGGTGGCTGGTATGTGAATCTCAGGTAGCCAGATTGGCTATAAGCTACTTAGCGTGTCAGTTTTGAGAAGAGTATTTTATGATATACATGTAATTCATCTGTTTGTCAGTCATTTTGATAAAAAAGTTGACATAAAACCAAAGTTGTTGTTGTTAATTGGTTAATTTATATAGTGTTATGTAAGTATAAACAGAGTTTTATTTCCCCCAAGATGCGTAAAGGGGACACAACATAGATATTGTCAAAGTTGGGGGAAGATAATATATACATTAGTGGGCAGGCTAAGTAGGGTGATGAAATAAGCACAGAGGAGATGAAACTGAATGTACTTATTTTATTAGGGAAAAAGACAAAACACAATTAATAAGAGACAGAATGGCATAGCTGCATGCTGCAGTAACATAGACAGCCAGTGAATTGTATAGACTTGTGCAGGTATTAACATCATCCGGTGTGTTTGGTTGTTGGTGCAGGGTTCATAAATGGTTGGAGATACTGGGTAGGCCACCTTCAATGTTGATATACATGTAGGGAGTTGGCATATTCTAATTTCATCACTAAAAATGTCAATTTCCGTGGGTTTGGTCCAAAGGACGTGATTGAATCTACGTCCAATTCTAGAATTTCGGACGTATTCTCAGTGTGGAGGGTGGTCAGGGTGTTCTGATCCTGGATAAGTACTGCAGCCTTGATGTATAGGTTGGTCAGTGTGTTGATTGCAGCCATTGTATGTTGTTTTGTATGGTGTTTTTTTCAGGTCCTTTCTCCTTTTATAAATGTTGTCGCATGTGTGGCAGTGGTAACTAATAGTTGTACGTCCGGTCTTTATTTTTAGATATACTTACAAAATGAAACAATGATGGCAAATTGGTCTTCTATCTATACTGCAAACCTATTGAGAAACTAGAACTGTCGCCTCCTAATACCTCCCACTGGCAACTTGTTGGGGAGTGGGTAAATGTACAAGACTTTGTTCCTATAAGATATATAGACATATATTATAAAGAACAAGCCCGGACAAGAATTTTCTATTTGACTACCAAGTTACGTACGAAATGCATTAAAATACAAAGGACCATAACTGAGTGGAAAATGATCGAACCGGAATGTCACGATAATATGCGCTTCTCCACTTGATATTGATGCTTTGTAGCAAGTTTCACAAAATTATAACATGGGGTTTTAGAGAAATAGCCCGAACAAGAATTTTCTGTTTGCCTACCAAGTATAAAATGCATTAAAAATACAAAGGGCCATAACTCAGTGAAAAATTACTGAACCGGAACGTCATGACAGTATGCACATCTCCACTTGATATTGATACTTCCTAGCAAGTCTCACTAAATTCTAAAAAGGAGTTTTAGAGAAATAGCCCAGACAAGAATTTTGTATTATATATATTAGAAATACAAAGGGCCATAACCCAGTGTAAAATTATCGAACCGGAACGTCATTACAGTATGCGCATGTCCACTCGATATGGTTTTTTCCAAGCAAGTTTCGCGAAATTTTAAGAAGGAGTCCCAATATAGTCCAGACAAGAATTGCGTCTATGGATGGATGGACGGACTGACAAGGTGATTCCAGTATACCGTGCACTTTGCGGTGGGTAAAAAAACTGCTATTTACATTACCACTCGTAGTACCACCCTCCACAATGTAGAACATCTGGACCTTATAGCCAGTTTCTGCGCATCTGTAGAATCTGCACAGAGTTGACAGATTTCAACACGCACACAAAACAGCTCAGTAATAGGGTAAGGGAAATTTCAAAATGTCAATTGGTCCCTGACCTCTGGACCCATTTCGAATTGAGTTGCGTGACGTTGTTCAGTTCAATTATTTTATTGTCGTAATGTTTGACAAAAGACACAAAGAAGAAAGGGGATTTTTTCTATTTGTTTATAAAAAACATACAAGTGCCTTAAAACAATTAATTATTTATGCGCCATCATCATTTCACATGTTATTATATGTGACAATTGAAAAAATGCTCATCGTGTTAAAATTATTTCAACTGCGTCAACTTGATTTAAATCTAGGGTTCCGACTGGTTGAAAGGCAATAAAAGACGACGGAGCGAATAAACAACAGAACTATCAAGTAACAAAGGATTAACCTAGATTGTAGCATGGTCGGTGACATTTCCTTTGATGAATGCAGAGCATTAAATCGTTTAATTAAGGGTAACTGAAGGGGCGTGGCTGCACTGTACTACAACTACCGGATATTGGAATTTAGAGTACGGTCATTATGACGTCACAGTGTTACTAGGTACAACATGCTACAAAAAAGATAGAGTCTGTCTCAGCTCGTTGGTGTTTAAATAAGCCAACTCGCTGAAACCAGACTCTTATCTATTACTTAAACTTCGGGGATGTCAGTTTTGTCTTAAAGATGAACATTGTCCTAAATCAACAAATCCGCTGTTGATATGTTTTTAATTATTAAATAACATTATAAATACAATGTTTACTATGTTATTGATGGATGCTTAGTGAAAATATGTTTTTCAACATAAAAATCGAAAAGGTGAACAGGCATTGCTAAAAAATCGAAAAAAATCAAAGGGGGAAAACTCTTCCTTGTATAACCTGAAGTGACATCATTGGGAACCAAAAAGTCATTAGTACATAGGGAAAGCACGCAAAAACAGTATAGTGTGTATGAAAATGTCGGAATTATAAACTGTTTTTATTGAAATTCTGACAGTTAAGTCACCGGCAACACCGCCTATATTGGTACATATACACTACTCAACTTTTATAATCGGTATGTAATCTGAAATCATTTTTTTCCAGATAACATTGTTGATAAACTTAACAAAATATTGGTATGTGTTTCGGTGATTTCCAGTTTATAGTATTCGTGTTATTTTCAAAAAACCTGGGCGACCAATTATAAAAGTTGAGTAGTGTATACTAAGCGCGAAATGCCTTTATTCCGAATGCATGGACATGGTCTAATACTTGTACATTAATACGAGCGTCAGATAATAAGGACTTTACTTTTGCCGAAAAGTAGATATTGAAAAAATATATATATGTATTTAGATTTCACATAATTGATAAAAAATAAAAATAAATAAAAAACAAACATAATAAATGACACAGTATATAATTTCTATAGTACCAAGGAGTATATATATATGCCATAAGTCCCCGCCACCTGGTGACCAAAACACTCGAGGAGTGGCACGCATTAGATTTGGATTTGCAGTATGACACGCTCTCCACGTACCCCCAACTAACAATATACCACACACCGACTAATCAACTATTGCTGTGCCCTATTGAAGTGCAGCCGAATTAGGGTACATACGTTGGTATATGACAAAAGCACTCATCATTTAGGGAAACATAGTTTTATGACACATTTCCTGTTTATTGCAATTCCGTGAGCGATGCAATACCACCGCGGCGAGCCGCGTACTGCACAAGATGGATATATGATGCGTGGGAAAGTTTATCGCGCACAAAGAGATAAACATACTATGATCTAAATAATATAAGTATGATCTAAATAATATAGCCAAATGTATTATGAGCACGATATTATGTATTATGTACAGGTAGAGATCTAAACAACAGACCCAACAGATCAAATTTACCATAATATAAAAAGTATATATTGTATTATAAGGCACTTATTTTACTTATTGCATGAGCTAATAAGAGCCGTTATTGTTTTGCCATAAAACATTTCTGAACTAATATTATAGCTAGTAACATTACCAATTTTCTGCCTTGTATTTTGTCATATTTTTTTTAAATCCAGAGACCGATATATGTAGACAGACGGCGATATATAAATAGATATAGATCTATAACACTATTGGATGAAGAGGCTATATAGTTAAAAAATAAATAAACCTACAAAATATTTATTGAAACAGACAGTGTTTCTTTCACTGGATTCAATTAAATTTATATGCTGAACCTTTTTTAGCAATCTTTTGAAAAAGACGGCTACATTATATTCGCGCCCTCAGCTCTTGACTGATTCACGTAAGGACGCATGCTTCTAATTCAACAGCTAAACAATCACGGTGTATATAAAGATCTAAGACTATATACCTTTCTACAATTTAGCATATATACCTGATGAAGTGCTAAGATAATAGAACAAAAACTTGTATGTTACCTCATTTATTAATTTACTCCTCAATGCCGGTTGATTCGGCAAATAAAACTTGCTCGGAGACGGCGGGGTTAGGCACTTCTCATTTATTGTAATATTGTTGGTACCGCTGTTTTTTTTAATCGGCATGGCCGTTTGTTCTCCAAATTCAACGAAAAAGAAACAAAGGATGGACTTCCCATGAATCCAACTCAAAATGTTATTTCAAACTCGCGCGTCTTTCGAAGGTTCCCACTTTTTTGAGGAGGCAGGCGATTTTCGTCAGCAACAGTCCACCCACACTTCAAATCTTAATCATTAACCTGATTTAGAACACAAAAGAAACTGATATTATTATATTGTCATTTTGTATGTACACGTTTGCACCAAGCAACAGTACACGGCATTTTTAACACGCACCATAAAACGTAATCCTACATAGACAATGCAGCCGCTAATCGCTTAGTACCAATGATGTCACAGGTCTCCTGACACTTACCTGTCTTCAAAAAGGGCGAAACTCGGAGCATGTGCGCTATGATGTATAATTGGCTATTGTGACAAAACGGGACAACCAATAAGTGTAATATTTGAACAGATTGTATATTATATACATATATTTCAGAATATATGCTCAAAAGACACGCTATATTTAACCTTAACATTTATGCAGTTATATCAATTCTGGACCGATTTTTTTCACGATTCTGAAAATGTCAATCGGTCAAGCTTCCATCATTTCTGTCCAGAACCGATAAAACTGCAATTTCTGGAGCCCTGCTGAGTACCTTCTACCAAAAATTAGAATATCCTCTAGACACACTCAAAGATAACTACAATAAGGTATTGCAACTTCAGCACAGATCTTTTTTAACACAAACCGAAAACACAACCAAATCCCGTTACTAACCTAGGACACAGACAATAGATATAATAGTCCATTTATCCTGCGAGTGAAGACGAGACATCATTTCTGAATAAAATAAGCCATGTTATCACATCATCCAAATTTCAAAGTCAATCATTGTAAAAAAAAGAAGCTATTCTTTCAATGGCATGTACTTTCAAAATAATCTCAATGCTATAGTATGGTGGTACTGAAGGGTTTTAATTGTCAAACTATTATAAATGACAACTATATTTTTGGATGTATTAAACACAACTGCCTGACTGTTGTGAATAGAAACATGGCCAAACAAGAGTAATTTATTATTATATTTCGAATAAAAACAGCACAAACTAAATAATAACATATGAATACGATCAAATGACCTGTTTATCCGAAAGTTTCACCATACCGCATGTTTCAATTTACAATTTACGTGCATGCTTTTCATGTGTATCATGTGTGTGTGTTGAAGGCACATGGTGTATAAAGAAAATCTTCATTTTTAATAATGGTGTACTTCGAATTTTGGATGATGTGATAACATGGCTTATTTTATTCAGAAATGATGTCTCGTCTGCACTCGCTGGATAAATGGACTATTTTATGGACCAGTTTATTTCACATAAAAAAAAAAAAACTTTGAGTAAAACTGTATGCATTATTTAAAGCCGAAACACACATTTTTTTGTTTTTGAACTTCATATAAATGGAATGACAATACCTGGTTTTTGGGTCCAATAGACTGTTTTCCCTTTCCTAGTTCATAACTGTCTCTGAGCCACAGAAGGGCCTTATTGTACAGCTTGCTCTGGTAAAGCTCCACACCAACATTGTAGCACAACATGGAGAGAAAACTACCCTGTATTGGACAAGTCTTCATATTATAACCAAAGACTAATATGCAAAGAAAGTATGAAGATACATGTAATGCAAGTTTTGTTAAAATAATATTTCTGTTTCAAAACCAACGTTGTTTAGAAAGGTGAAAAAGGTGGAACAAATCATTAATAGGTGATTATATATTAACTCACAATTATATGCATTTCAGTAAGTTAAACCTATTTTTTATTTACCTGCAAGATTTTGGTACAATAATAATTTATGTAAAATTTTACTTAAACTGACAATGTAGTTTTGACTATAAAATAGAAACTAAACAGCAAAACTTAGAGGGAAGTCAGAAATTAGTGATACATGTATGGACAGTGCGTGCCCGGTTGATTGATAACAGATTTTACTTTAGTGTTAAAAAAATGTTCTGGTAACTTAAAGCCAGATGGGTCTTAATTCAGCTGTAGTATTTAAATAAATACTGTAAATAAAGCCTTTATTTCGGAATAAATAAGATAATACGTAACCCAAAAGAAACAAAACTTAGTTTCTGAAAAGAGAGAGACAAAACTATTTACCTCCTTCGGGAATTTGGGCAGCAACTCCTTTGCCAGGGTCATGTGTGAATAAGCATCCTCAGGCTGTGACAGGGCCACACACTGACATAGATCGAAGTATACATTGTAAGTAATCATCAAACTGGTAGTTCAAATATAATATCTGTCTTTTACACGCCCGATCTGAGCCAGATACTTAATGCCCATACTTATGCAAAGTTTAAAGCAGATAAATGAAATAGAAATTTTGTTGTTCAAAAGTATTGTACTGTAACCAAACCATCAAATTTCATAGCAACAAAGCTGTTATTACCACATGTGTTTTGTTTATAATACATAGCACATCTACATTACAAATACATTAATACAATCAACAAGTTATTAAAATATCCTTAGGGCTGTTCCAGGAAAAAAGGCCTGGGGGGGAGGGGGGCGGGGGCAAGAACGACAGTCAAAAAAAAAAAAAAAACCCACAGAATTCGAATTATTTTCCACACCCCACCCACAGAATTTGAATTCGCCAAGAACCCCCCACCCACAGAATTAGAACTTTTTACAAATTTAGTAAATTTGATAAATTGACCTTCAAATCACTCTTATAATCAGTGCTCCAGATAAGCTTTTTCCTAGTGGTAACATTGAATATGGACCTGAGGATTGGGTCTATATTCATAAAGAAAACAATCTTGTAGGCCTGGGTCCATATTCATAAAGAAAACAATCCTGTAGGCCTGGGTCCATATTCATAAAGAAAACAATCCTGTAGGCCTGGGTCCATATTCATAAAGAAAACAATCCTGTAGGCCTGGGTCCATATCCATAAAGAAAACAATCCTGAAGGCCTGGGTCCATATTCCTAAAGAAAACAATCTTGTAGGCCTGGGTCCATAGGCCTGGGTCCATATTCATAAAGAAAACAATCCTGTAGGCCTGGGTCCATACTCATAAAGAAAACAATCCTGTAGGCCTGGGTCCATATTCATAAAGAAAACAATCTTGTAGGCCTGGGTCCATATTCATAAAGAAAACAATCCTGTAGGCCTGGGTCCATATCCATAAAGAAAACAATCCTGTAGGCCTGGGTTCATTTCCATAAAGAAAACAATCCTGTAGGCCTGGGTCCATATTCATAAAGGAAACAATCCTGTAGGCCTGGGTCCATATTCATAAAGGAAACAATCCTGTATCCATAAAGAAAACAATCCTGTAGGCCTGGGTCCATATTCATACAGAAAACAATCTTGTAGGCCTGGGTCCATATCCATAAAGAAAACAATCCTGTAGGCCTAGGTCCATATTCATAAAGGAAACAATCCTGTAGGCCTGGGTCCATATCTGGGAGTTTAGTGATTTTTTTAAGGACTATCGGTCAGCCATCTTTGATCCAAAAAATCCAAAATCTATGAGATATGGTCACGTGAATTTTTCAACGATGTACGCATTTTAGGCACGAGCAATGTCAACCATATAGTACATGACAGTAATTCAACACTTTTGATGTGAATATAATATTAGAAAGAATACTTATATGACAGAAATTGTGCGCTTTATATTCGAAAAGTTTGGTGCAGTTTTACTCAAAGTTGTTTTGTTTTTTATGTGAAATAAACTGGTCCATAAAATAGTCCATTTATCCAGCGAGTGCAGACGAGACATCATTTCTGAATAAAATAAGCTATGTTATCACATCATGCAAAATTCGAAGTACACCGGGGCCGGGAGGAGGGTTAGAATTCCATGAGATTTCATCTCACGCCGTGAGGTATCACATGTATGTACACCCTCTAACAACTCAATACGATTTACATTTCACCCCCCACCCACAGAATTCGAATTCTTCTGACACCCCCAACCCACATAATTAGAATTCTTCTGACACCCCCACCCACAGATTTTGAATTCGTTTTCGTTCCGACCCTCCCAGGCCTTTTTTCCTGACACAGCCCTAGTAAAAATATACATTTTTGAAATGGTAGTTTCAAAGAAAAAATGTACTGCAACATGGTTAAAAATGGTTATAAACTATACCATAAATGTCAGTCTATACTTTACACACAATGTAATCATTATATACAATACCTGTTGGTGCTAATTGACAGCATAAAAGGACTTATAGTAGCTTACCGTTTCTGCCCTGTGACAGAGGAGTGTGAAGAAATCTTGTTCTGTTTCCAGTTTCTGTCTGTCAAACACCTCAGCAGAAACATCAGCATCTTCAGCTTTCTTCTCCAGAAACAGGCGTTGTAATCTCCCAATACACTGTCAAATACATATAGAGTAAGTAAAATATTACAGGTGTAAATAATACAAACTGGTAATACTCAAACCATATTTCAAAGTTACACTGTCTGCTCTATACAATGCTGACACTTCTTGTTATATTTCATGACTTATTTGAAATATGCCATCATTTTACTCTTATTTGTATTGATACTGTATAATAAACTTAATAGTAAAAGGCACTGATGTAATATCCAATTATCATGTAGATTATCCCCATATAAAGCTGACGTTGGTGCTGCCATATTATTTTTTTCTTCACGACACTTCAAGTGGTCACATAATGTTATGTACAATACACGCCTAGGTATTCCACCTTGCTTATGTATACCCTGATATTAAAGTGCATATCTGCATGAACATTAATCTGCAGTTTCATACATTTCTTGTTACACATCAAGAATTAAAACAACTTTAAGTTCAGTAAAGTAAATAACACCTACCTGTTCTGTTTTACAGAGCACTTTATTTGCTTGTTCTGCAGTGCCACAATCTGACAAAACAATTCAAGGTTCATGTGTGATGCCAGTACAGTAGATCATGTAGATGTATTAACCTTTTACTATGACTCTCTCAGGATTAAAATAATTGCCAACTTCTACCTATACTGCACACAAACAATTCTGATTATTAGTGTCACCCTGTTTCAGAGGGAGGGTTAATTATGGGCTTTTGTATCACTGACTGATTAACACAGCAGTTGATCTGAATCATATTTGCAGTGGATCTGAATCATTGATCATTATACTACTTCATTAAAATGAAATAATGTCAAAATGTATCATCAAACAGAGCAAACATATACCAACAACGGTACAATATATGAAAATAAACAACAAATATAAGTTCTCACAACCCACCGAGGCAAAATTGCTCTATTTTGGAGACAGAAATGTTATTTTCTTGTATTAAATGTTTTAAAAGAGTTGAGTTGAATTGGGGATTTAGGGCACATCAACACATGTTTTAAAAGACTAGTATGTCTGAAACATATGTCACATGACTAGCTAAAAATATTGTATGAAGATTTAATTCGGAGTATGAATTTTTGAAAGTGGTTCCCAATATGTCTTTAGGAGATTTACTGTAAACAAGATGGCTGCATGCCAATGTTGATGCAGCATCCCTTTGATAAATGCAATCCCATACAAATATGACTTTAAATAACAATTTTAAAAGCAAAACTACTATAAACTAAATGCTATTATCATTTTAGTAATGCAAGAAATGTTGGATGATTATAGATTTACAGGTGGATGTTAACAGAGGAAGTAAAAAAAATATGTTACTTAAATATTTTGCAACAATAAAGTTTTCACATCAAATACATCCAGTAAACAAGAGGGCCAAGATTTCCCTAAATCGATCACCTGAGTACTGGCATATTATCAAACTTCTTCGAAATCTTGTGGACATATACAATCTGTGCAAATTTGGTCAAGATTGTTCCAGATATGTGGCCTCTGTTGTGTTAACAACATTGATATAAAGACACTGACAAAGTTTGGTAAAGATCAAATACAAAATGAAGTTGCTAGAGTGTAACACCTGGGGCAGGGCCAAATGTGACCCCAGGGCTACATGTAATATATGAGAGCTGTGTGCCTTGTGGTTTCAGAGAAGAAGATTTTTTAAGTTTTTCCCTGTACAAGTCTATGTAAAACATGTGACCACTGGGACGGGGCCAAATGTGACCCCAGGGTCACCATTTAAACAAACTTGGTAGAGGACCATAAGCTTATAGCAAATGCAAAATATTAAATCTCTGGCTCTTGCAGTTTCAGAAAAGAAGATTTTTTTATGTTTTTCTCTATACAAGTCTATGTAAAACTGTGACCCCCGGAGTGGGGTCAAATATGACCCCAGGGTCATCATTTGAACAAATTTTAAGTTTTTCCCTATACAAGCCTATGTAAAACCGTTTTTCCCTATATAAGTCTATGAAAAAAAATGCAAAATCTCAATATACAAACTTTGGATCCCAAGGCACGGTCATTTTTGATACCGGGGACTTCTTGAACAAACTTGATAGTCTAGGCGTTGGTGATCATTTTAAAAGAAAAACTGTCGAAATCTGTCCAGCGGTTCTTGAGAAGAAGATTGTTTAAGGTTTCGGCCATATATGGCAGCCATTTTGGATGTCGCGCTGACCTAATTTAACAAATCTAAAAAGCATTCATCTATGGATCATACATGCGTAGTTTGGTCAAAATTGGCCAAGCGGTTTCTGAGTAGAAGTCGTTTGAAGCAAAAGTTAACGACGGACGGACGACAAACAAAGAGTGATCCCAAAGGGTAAAATAAACCAATTCAACAAAAGCTAAATGGTGAAAATTAATATATAAGCCAAGTGAACACAACCTTAATGGTGTAAATTAACAAATAAGCAAAATCAACACAACCTCAATGGTGTAAATTAACAAATAAGCGAACTCAACACATTATCTTAATGGTGTAAATAAACAAATAAACCAACTCAACACAACCTCAATGGTGTTAATTAACACATAAACCAACTCAACCCAATCTTAATGGTGTAAATTAACAAATAAGCAAACTCAACCCAATCTTAATGGTGTAAATTAACAAATAAGCCAACTCAACACAATCTTAATGATGTAAAGCAACAAATAAGCCAACTCAACACAATCTTAATGGTGTACATTAACAACTAAACCAACTCAACACAATCTTAATGGTGTAAAATTAACAAATAAGCCAACTCAACACAACCTTAATGGTGTAAATAAACAAATAAACACATCAACACAAGCTCCAATGGTGTAAATTAATAAATAAAATAAGATTTTAAATAAGACTTGCAAAGATTTGCTTAACTTATGACTTAATATGTATCAGGCAAATATTTATAATGCTAATTAAATTTTAAAATGGTTAAATTTGTACATAGCTGTTTCAAATAAGACACAATTAATTGCGTTCAATAATTAAAACTGCTTTCGAAGATATATTTTCGTTCTGACCTGTGTCTCAGCATATATACATTTTGTAACTATGACCCTGACCTTTCGAATGTAGTCCTGATTTAAGTAACCGAAAAATAACCTTGTTAAAACAAATTATTGTATTGAATTCCATTTTAATAAATATCCTCGAAATAATACATAAATGATAAGTGAATAAATCTGTCAGGGGATAAAAAAAAATATTGTTTAAAATATTGCGATGTACGAGGGCTCATCAATAATTTCGTGAACTAATTTCACTATTTCATAACGCTTTCACATAGCTGATGAAATTTTGTATGATCAAAGATAAATCATTCTCCAATTAATGCAGCATGCGCCGACATTGATGACGTCACAATTAATGACGTCATATCAATATTCTGACGTCACATCAAGAGCGTTCGTTGCAAAATGGCGTCGCACAGTGTAAACGAGCAACGTGTTGTGATAAAGTTTTATACATTACTCGGAAAATCTTTCTCCGACATTCGGGAGGTTTTGCATACAGTTTATGGGGACTCTTGTTTATCGAATGGTGCTATTTCAAAATAGGTGAATCGCTTTAAGGACGGTAGAGAAACAACTGAAGATGATAAGCATACTGGCAGGCCAAAAGCGACAAAAGCGTTGATTTCCAAGTCTGCCGGTAAAGTAATGGCCATTTTATTTGCGATATACAAGGTATAATTTTAAATCACTTTGTTCCTCCGAAAACTACAGTTACTGGAAACTATTATGCAACAGTAATTAAATCTGAGATGTTGCCGGCTATTGAAAGAAAGCGCCCACAGCTTGAGAGGTCTGGGATTCTGCTGCACCATGATAACCCGCCAAGCCATAGCAGCCGCGTTGTGTCGGACACAATCAAGGAACTGGATATAGAACTGCTACCGCACCCTCCATACAGCCCAGATTTGGCAATTTGCGACTTCTGGCTATTTCCAAATCTCAAAAACAGGCTGCGTGGTAAGAAATACGAGTCCCGAGAGGAGTTGAGGTGCGCCGTAAACAGAAGTTTGTGGGAGATGTCACATGATGGCCTGCAGCACGTGTTCCGGTCATGGGTCGAGCGGTGGAATAAATGCAAACTATGCAAGGGACGTTACTTTGAAAAGGAGTAGTGGTCAAAAGTATGTTAGATTACTTAAACTGGTAACATAGAATTAGTTCACGAAATTATTGATGGGCCCTCGTATCTAGTCCAGAGAGAATCTTTGCAAAAACATTTTCATTTTATTTAAAATTTAAACAAATACATTACCTAACCAGGCCTTTCCTGTTTTCAGTCCCATCTTAATGTTTCAAAATGAGCATACAACAATTGAGGACATAATTCTTGCAATGTAAAAAGAGCTTAGTACAATTTATTATCTGTATGGTCAAGGAATGACAGACGACTAAATAACTAGTTAGTGTGTTCATTTCAACAAATTATGTCTATGATATCTAGGTTCTTGTCACAATTTTTCATAGGAAATTTGTTTCATACATTTTGAATTGACACACATAATTCTTCCAGACTTTAACTGTCTTTCTTCTTCAATACAAAATTTGTTTAATGTTTAAACATATTTCTTTTACATCGACTGCAGAACAAGTTCTTGCAACTTGTATTAATCACTCTCGATGGCTTCCTGGGTAGGACCAGTACTAAGCAATGCAGATTAATTATCTTGCTCAAGGATAAATAACATGGCCATGGCGGGGATTGAACCCATAACCTTTTGATCTGCAGTCCAACGCTATACCACTGGACCACATACTCTTCTAAGTCGACAAAGTTACTAATTGTCAGAAATGAATTGCCAACTTGATTAGTGCCACTACTCTGAATTCACTAAATCCTGATCCTGGCAATAAAATAACCTACCATAATCAGTCTCCTCAGATTGGTGTCTGTGTCAGCAGCCTGCCCACACAACTCCAGGGTGCAGAAGGCTATATGGCGCACTGTAATAAATATCATGTCAGGGCTATATGACTGTGGTTGAAGAGATAAAGAAAGCCTATTCCTATTTACATTTTGCAAAAAATCATGTTCTTTATTATAAATAAGAACAACCTAAATATATATTATATGCTTAAATATTATATATTGATGTATGATTTGCATTGCATGTTTGTTATTTACAATACTGATGAAGGTTTAATTACTGTTTTCATGTAAATAAACTATAGATGGAGCAATCGACTAAATGACATGGCAAAACTTTAAAGATAACTTTGATTTTGGATGCAAATTTGTTTTGGCAGGAATCTAGGGCACGTCATGCTAGGATGACGTAACCAATATGGAAACCTTCGATTTACATTCGCGTAATAGCTCGATGGGATACCTACCTGGGAGGTTAAAGTAGTCCTTCTGGAATTTAGGTAGCCTCGGGCTAACGGACCACTGTTAAGTGTCGAGGCTGTTCAAGGGATGTACAACTATTTCAGCATCCCCATTTATCATTGCTTCTGCTCAGAACAGTCTCCAGATCAGAGAACATATAGTACAACCACTGAATGTAACAGATACCTGACTATAGATACCCCGTGGAATCAGGCCTTGACACTAACAACAATCAGATGACTTACTTTTGGCATTTGAAGAAATGGAGACAACTCCTTTAGTTTTCATTGCCACAGAGAAATTCCATAGAGCTACAGATGCAATTTCTAACTGCAAAAATAGAAACAATGATGCTCATGATAGCAGTCTTGCTTGTTAAGTAAATCATGCATTAAAAAAGGTCATTTATCAACATTATCTTATAAACAGTGTATTTGTCAGAAATTGAAGACTTGAGTGTACAAATATGTAAAAGAGTGCCAAAAATTCGGGAAAAAAATGTATACAATGTGCAAAGAGTCAATCTGAGCCAAGTAAGTTGTGCCTCGGGGGCATTTTTATACAGATAGCGGAGAAAATGGTAAATTTCAGATAATCTTTCTTTAATATAAATGTATCCAAAAAGGTAACAATATCAAAAAGTAAAATAAACACCACCTAATTTTGGCCGTGATTGTTCAAAATCAGTCTTACAAAACAGGCTTGCGTGGTTCACTAGCTAATAAACTGCATATAAATTATGCTACACTTACTGTTGTTAAATGTACAAGAAAAAAGTTTGTATAATGTTATCATTAAAATAATGCATTTTACAACAATCCAAAATATGATTTTTAGATACGCCTGTCAAGCAAATGTCTGTATTACATTTCTTTATAGTTTTAGTCATCTTTTATTCTTTATAAAAGCAATGAAACACCAAACACATCTACTACAAACAAATAACATACTTATTGTTTGGCGCACGTTTCAGCCAAAGCTTTTTCCCCCATTTATACTAGCTTCCTATGATATCACGGGTTCTATGGTATCACGATTGTGTCCAATTTATAAAACAGTATGCATCTCTGCTCAAATATGATAATTATTTTATAGATGTGATGACTTTAGGTACATATAATAAAATAATTGAAAAAAATATGTATATTTATCATAAATAAAAGGATATTTCAAAATAATGCAAAAATGTTGACAATTTCCTTATCACCTTTAACATTCATCACCCCTAGCCACCATCAATGCAGTTTCCACTACCTTGAAGGTTATAAAATGCATTAAATTTCAGTCTTATGAGTCTGTTGTACATTACTGTTTCTAGAAATGGTCATTCATTGAATCTTATACCAGTTACTAACAAATACAGGATACACAATATGTGTGTACCTTGATACCATAGAACTTTTAAAATAATAAGCTCAATGAGGGTACCCTTCTTTTCAAATCTAATTCTGACATTTTTACGTAAAACTGATTACATTTTATATCATAACAATTTAGTAGAAGGGTCACAGAAAGCATAAGAGTTTCCATTATCTTTAAATATTGTTTACAGTTTATTTTATTCGTCAAACCATTTAAGTACCGTGATACCATAGAACACCATGCCACATAGACAATTTTGACAATGCTTACAAACATTATATACAATTGGAACTGGAATTTTAGTGGTAAATAAAACTACCTTAGTTTTGAAAATCTGTCGAGAAATAACAAATTTAAAACCAAAATACGTTTTTGATAGGGCTTTTCCCATGTAAACTTCTTGTTGCTGGGACTTCTTCTTCTTCTTAAAAATCTCAAATAACTTCGGTTAGCCTTAATATTTGGCGATAAACTTTCAGAGTATCTTAGGTTACACAATTACACAATAAAACAGTTTGATGGGAGTTGAATTTTGCATTGAAAAATGCTTTCGCCTGTGGAATTCTTAATTCTGAACCGATTCTGAAAAGTAAAGTATTCTTCTTTACCACAAACATGTCTGTTTCACTGATATATATACTAGATAAAATGTGTCTGAATAAACCTTTGGCAAGCGCTGCCAACAATACAAACAATAGTTATTAGTAAGTTGCATGTATTTATTGCCATTAGGACGGACGGCAAAATTCCTCTAGTTTTATAAGTCTCGCACATCAATCATTTCTCTAAACAGATATGCAATCAAAAGCCTTAGAATTGAATAAAATCTGTTTACAGCATTTAAAGGTGGAGCCGTCTCCGGAGTTGAGGGGTCTTCTGTAGGCAAACCATCGCACATCTTTACACCCCGGTCCAGGTAATCACACCAGCTGGAACTTGTGATAGCAGTCTCATTGCAGATCTCTGATATCAGCACTGAAAATGAGAGAATTTCTTTTAAAACTAAAACTATCACTGAAGGTAATGAATACACCTGCTTTTATATTCTAAGTCCAACAAAGGGACATACTTTTGCCATGGGTGATTAAGAGGGACATAGGTCATTTTGTTATGAGTATATGAAGTTTGGGAACAGCCCATTCACAACTGTTTGAGAAATGCTAGTAATAAAAAAGTGTTCCTATATAGCCCCCACTTCACTTCACTTTGTGAAAGTGGGGTATAATTTTTTTTTATTATTGAACTAAAAAGTCTATAACTATGAAAGTAAGTAGACCAACCAAAATATCCTGTGTAGCCTAGCTTTAGAAAATTTATAACAAAAATTGCTTGACAGTCATAAAGTACCACACAGCAATCTGTTGCTCTGTTTTACACATTTCCATGCACCAGAACATACGAAAAGTCTATTAGAATGTCTTCTTTTGTTTTACCTAACCCATTAAGTCCTTCATCTGGACCTTTAACCTTTTGACAATTATACACTACAGCACCTCCTAGCAGGCCATATACATCAGTTAATGGAGAGGTTAAGTTCCAGGTTAAACCTTTTTCAAAATTAACTAATTAAAAACATATTATTCAGAGAGTTATGGGCTATTTTCAGATTTATTCATTGAATCATGCTGAAGAAGTGTACACAGTTTCATTTTGTAAAATTGAAAGTTATAAACCACAATCACCCATCAAATGCAAGGTTAAGTTCAGGTTAAACCTTTTTCAAAGGAAAAGCATCCAAAAAATTTGATTCAGGGAGTTATGGGAATTTTTCATGTCAATGGCTTATGCTGAAGATGTGTATGGAGTTTCATTGTTTTTGACCTTATCCTATACTTACATTATTAGCCATCAAAGGCAATGCTAAGTTCCAGGTTAAAACTTTTGACAGATAAACAGACAGACAGACAGACAGACATCATGACATAGTAAGTCTCATCTAGAAATGGGCATTTAATAATGATAAATGTCAAGCTTATTGTTGAATTTGAATGCAAATACGGTCCAAATTATTAAGTGTGATTAAATTATCACACTTAATAATTTGGACAGTTTTTGAACCCTCAGATACAGCACCTTGTATATTGGAAGAGATGTTTGCTAACCATGGATGCAAAAAAGAAGATATGGGGGCAAAAAGGAAGATAAAGTACTCATTCAGATGTAATTTCAATAATACATGACTCTATGTAAAGGAGTAATTTATTTGTTTTATTCAAATGATCTTATGAAAATTAAATAGCAGGCCAATGAGGGTTACATAAGTCCCTGTTAAATAATACCATACAATTATGAATTAATGACATACCTTTAAAATTAGCTGCAAGACAGGAAATGTCTGAATCCATGATCCTCTTTTGAGCCAGCTCTCAATACTTTGCAGCTATCTCCTTAATTACCTGAAGAAATAAAAAATAAATATGTACTATTGTTTTAATCAAGTAAAATTTATTAAAAGGACACACTTTTTTTTAGTAGTTTAAAATGGGGATAATCGGGCATGGGGGTAAGAAGGGGTAAGAATACAAAAAACATTGAAGGTGGTGGGCTGGTGGAGTGGCAACTGAATATGGGATGTGATGATTATAAAGAGGAAAAAGAAAAGGGTATAACAATTTGTGTTGGTGGAGGGGGTGGGGACTTGGTAAAACTATGTTAACCTTATATTTTTAAGTTCAAAAGGCCCATTATTTGGATAAAATGAAATTTACGGAGTGTGCCTCTGAGTCCTTGATTATACTGAAGAAACATGTCAATTATCAATGATGTGAGTATTGAGCCAGTGAGTATTGAAATACATGGACTTGCCAAAACCTAAAATTCTAAGTCTAACAAGAAATGTCACCAATATGTGACAAATGCCCAAGAATATTTTGACTCATTTGACCTTTGACCTCCAAGTGTGACCTTGACCATTGAGATATGGACCGGATTCTTGCCTACGACACACCTTCTTATTTTGTTTAATATTTGTGTTTAATTTCATGGAAATCAGTTAAGTTCTTACAAAGTTATGGCTGAGGCATAAAAAGGACCATAACTTTGCTTAAATGCAATACAGAGTTCCAGAACATGTGCCTACCAGTGCCCTTGGAAGGTGAAATACAAAAATCCATTTACGCTGATGCCACATCATGTCGGGGCGAGTACAATATCTCTCCCTATTCTTCGAATAATCGAGATTATTAATAAGCACAACTCATCGAATTTAAACAAGGCCTCTGCCACATGTATGCTTTCTCGCCCACCTGGAGCCAGCTCATACACGACAGGGTTCGACACTAACGCTAGTCCGCTAGTCCTGTGCCCACCTGTTTTTCAGAAGGACTACCTAAAGTGAAAGTTGGCTAGTCCGTCGGACTAGTAATTTTTCGAGCCCCATTATAGATATTACGGCCGTAAAATACACATTCCTAATATAGGGCCGGGGTCACTCGATTAGGCGAAGTCGCTTAAAACGTCGCTATGATTTGGCTGCCTTCGCTTTTCTATCCATGTGGGGCGAAATTTGAGTCGCCGTCATTTTCGGGTGATTTTCGGCAATTTCAAATGTGATTAACCTCATAATTAACAAAACCCTCTAAATTACAGGATCAGCTCGTGTTTCACAAGTACCTTATTTAACCCCATTACCATTAAATAACGACCCGACTCTTATCTAATCAGGGCAATAGCCTAGTTATCGATCATTATCGGTGTGCCTGAGGCGAGATGTGAATATAACCGACATGTTTGCTCGTTAGACGATCACGTGATTAGATCATGTGGGGATCATGTGCGCATTCTATTTAAGTAAACCAATCAAAGCCGTCGTATTTTTCCGTTTGGTGAATAATTAAAAATCGTACTACAAACTACTACACAAGGGCGGGGTTATGATTAGACGAGATTTCTCCAGCGATAAATAAATTTAAAAGGCGGTTATAATTGTATGATTGACATCGGCACAGTGAGTTGTAAAGAACCTTTGCGGCGGTCGTCAATAAGCAAAAGCGCAAACTTCTATTGTGTGTTTTATCCATGGCTAATTAGGAAATAAAGAAATGTGTTTGGTATAAAGTGAGTTTGTCTGTGATTGCTCTATAGACGAGAGAAATCAACGGAAATGTATTGAATCCTACGATTAGTCATAGCCATCAATAACTTATATATGTCTATGGATTAGCAGGGAGTAAGTATATAGGGAGGAGAAACGGATCGTTTTGCCGTTTTATGTTGTCGCGCGTGTTTCACTACTGCGTGAAAATGACTACTTCCGGTTGTTTCGCGCGTGTGTGAAAAACAGCAAATTCTTATAAATTATTACACTTACCAGGGAGTACGTTATAGGGAGGAGAAACGGGTTCATAAACGCTCTAGTTTATCGATTTATGTTGTCGCGCTAGAACGCCGCCATTTACTATTTTATCGATACAGGTAAATCGATCGTAAGCGCGTTACATTTGAAAAGTTAAAATTTCAGCCAACATCTCAAATTAGGCAGTTTTTACAGCCCCTTTTTACGGCTTTCTGTTATAATCAACATCACGAAATTACATTCTTGACAAAGATAAATATGTCTACTATTCACTTTTTGTTATTATTAATGCCTAATATAACCCATACTTCGTATCTCGTTTGCAATAGCTCCACACCATTTTTAATTCTATAAAATTAAAAATTTAGCTGATATCTCAAAAGGCACATTTTCATCACCTCTTTTTAGGCTTTGTCTTATAATCACCACCATGAAATTACCTTCTTGACAAAGATAAATATGTTTAATATTCACTTTTTGTTATTATTAATGCCTAAATAACCCGTAGTCTCGTATCTCGTTTACAATAGCTATACACTGTCACCATTTTTTATTTGGCGCAGAGTGGCGCCATCTTTGTTACACGGAACCGTCTGGTAAAATGTGCTTTTAAACATGCAAACAAATACACGCTCTGTATCAGAGGACACAATGTGAATAAATAATACTTATGTTTACATTTAGCACCTTTATTGAGTTTGTAAGTGTAATAATTTATAAGAATTTGCTGTTTTTCACACACTCGCAAAACAACCGGAAGTAGTCATTTTCACGGAGTAGTGAAACACATGCGCGACAACATAAATCGGCAAAACGAGCCCGTTTCTCCTCCCTATAACGTACTCCCTGCACTTACAAACTCGATAAAGGTGCAAAATGTAAACATAAGTATTATTTAATCACATTGTGTCCTCTGATACAGAGCGTGTATTTGTTTGCATGTATAAAAGCACATTACCAGACGGTTCCGTTAAAATTAAAAATGGTATGGAGCTATTGCAAACGAGATACAAAGTATGGGTTATATTAGGCATTAATAATAACAAAAAGTGAATAGTAGACATATTTATCTTTGTCAAGAAGGTAATTTCGTGATGGTGATTATAACAGAAAGCCGTAAAAAAGAGGCTGTAAAAACTGCCTAATTTGCGAGGTTGGCTGAAATTTTAACTTTTCAAATTTAACGCGCTTATGATCGATTTACCTGTATCGATAAAATAGTAAATGGCGGCGTTCAAGCGCTACAGCATAAATCGATAAACTAGAACGTTTATGAACCCGTTTCTCCTCCCTGTATACTTACTCCCTGGGATAAGGTAATGATTTTGTGTTTTGTTACTCAATGCGGGTATGACTGAAAAATAAGTTACGGGTAATTGTCGAATAATTAGTATTTTTCAATAAAAATGAAACGAAGACCAGAATAATATTGCATTCGATCAACATTTGTCAAGTTGGTTAGGGTTGAAAATGCATCTAAATCTGATGAAAGTCTGCCTGGGGAGAAACCGAAAAAGAATTAATAAGTTTTACGATTTCAGTTGGTATCTTCAAGACGAAAAGGGTTTTTGGCACTGTTCACTTTGAAGTTTGTCTCCTGTTATACACCTGTTTTTTTTGTTGCTAAATACACCGTTTTTTGGAAGGACCATCTAGTTCTCAGGAGGACTACTAGATTTTTAAAGTCACTAGTCCTGCGGACTACCCGTTTAAAAAAGTTAGTGTCGAACCCTGCACGAGGTAATGTCCTAATTCAAAGATCCACAAAGTCAATTAAAAATGCATCTGAGCATGCCATTTGACCAATTAAAATTAATCAGGTATTGCTGTTCACTGTCCAAACCAAGTACAACAGAACACATGACAAATGTTTGTAGCTAAACTGTGCTTGGACAATAGTGGTCGTGCTTATGGATATTTAGCCGTTCAGAGATCTATGAATAGTCCTTATCCAGAATTGTTCTAAATGGGATTTCAATGTAGATACGATTTAATACCCAAGAAAGAGGGGGAGTGGAGTGTTTGTTTTTATAGTGGTTAACCTCACTTTTCAGCACATTTTAGGCTATGTATGATGGTTGAGTTTTTGCGATGGAGGCAGACCACCCACTTATTCCAGAGTAGAACCATTACTATATACTTCACGCCATCCGTAAGAATCTTTGATTTCTCACTTACAAGTTACACTTACAGTGGGATTCGAACCCGCAGTTGTGAGTGGCGAGTAGGTTAAGAATGCAACATCGTTACTTTCTCGCCTCCCACTGCTATGGGTGGAGTAGGGGGTAGACAGCACCCTTCTCTTCTTCTTTTGGCAATTTTAAAATACACCACAGTGTTGTTGTTGTTTTTTATACTTTGGGAACAATATTTCATAAAATTATAAAAAAATGGCTATAAAAACGGTCAAAAAAACACTATATACCACCATCCAAAAACAAAAACAAATACAAGAGAACTATTTTTTGGGTAGGTGGATGGGATATGTTTGAAATATATATTTATTTTGTCCAGTTCGGGTGGGTGTTGGTGTCATGGGGAGTGGGAGGCAGGTCACTCTAAATTAAGTCTCTAAATTAACCATAACTTATGAGAACTAGAGGTTGTATTTAGTAAAAACAAATGTCTTCCCGACTGGGGAAAGGGGCATTAATCTACCAAAAATCATTCAATTGGAAGGCGATGATGATATGCACAACTAGGCTTAATAATGATCATCCCTATCAAGTTTCGTTGAAATCCGGCAAGGGGATCAGGAGAACTAGTCGGGACAAAGTTTGTGTATTAAAACCTTTAAAGGGCCATAACTTAGCCAAAAATCATTCAACTGGAACACGATGGTGACAAGAGCAAATAGGCTTGATAATGATCATCCCTACCAAGGGGGGGTGGTGGTGGGGGGTGGTGGGGGCGGGGGTGCAACATATATGTGTAAGAATTGACTAAAACAACAAAGAAATATGTAAAAAAAAAAAAATTCAAGTGGGGCGGGTTGAGAGGCGGGGGTGGGGGTCGGGGGGTGCAACATATATGTGTAAGAATTGATTAAAACAACAAAGAAATATGTAAAAAAAATTCAAGTGTGGCGGGGGGAGTGGGGGGGAGGCGTGGGGAGGGGGCAACATATATGTGAACACAGAAATATATAAAAAAAAAAAAAAAAAAAGTTTCAAGTGGGGGTGGGTAGGGTGGGAGCGGGAGGGGAGTGAGTTGGGGGGGGGCAACAAGAGTTAAGTGGGGCCGGGGTGTGGGGGAGAGCGGGGGGAGAGGCGGGAGTGGGTTGGGGTCAGGGGGAGGGGGCAACATATATGTGTAAGAATTGACTAAACCAACAAAGAAATTTGTAAAAAAAAAAAAAAAAAAAAAAGTTTCAAGTGTGGTGGGGGGGAGGGGGGAGGAGAGGCGGGAGTGGGTTGGTGGCGGGGGAAAGAGGCAACATATATGTGTAAGAATTGACTAAACCAACAAAAAAATATGTAAAAAAAAAAAAATCAAGTGGGGCGGGTTGAGAGGCGGGGGTGGGGGTCGGGGGGTGCAACATATATGTGTAAGAATTGATTAAAACAACAAAGAAATATGTAAAAAAAAATCAAGTGTGGCGGGGGGAGTGGGGGGGAGGCGTGGGGAGGGGGCAACATATATGTGAACACAGAAATATATAAAAATAAAATAAAATAAAAGTTTCAAGTGGGGGTGGGTAGGGTGGGAGCGGGAGGGGAGTGAGTTGGGGGGGCAACAAGAGTTAAGTGGGGCCGGGGTGTGGGGGAGAGCGGGGGGAGAGGCGGGAGTGGGTTGGGTCAGGGGGAGGGGGCAACATATATGTGTAAGAATTGACTAAACCAACAAAGAAATATGTAAAAAAAATTCAAGTGTGGCGGGGGGAGTGGGGGGGAGGCGTTGGGAGGGGGCAACATATATGTGAACACAGAAATATATAAAAAAAAAAAAAAAAAAGTTTCAAGTGGGGGTGGGTAGGGTGGGAGCGGGAGGGGAGTGAGTTGGGGGGGGCAACAAGAGTTAAGTGGGGCCGGGGTGTGGGGGAGAGCGGGGGGAGAGGCGGGAGTGGGTTGGGGTCAGGGGGAGGGGGCAACATATATGTGTAAGAATTGACTAAACCAACAAAGAAATTTGTAAAAAAAAAAAAAAAAAAAAAGTTTCAAGTGTGGTGGGGGGGAGGGGGGAGGAGAGGCGGGAGTGGGTTGGGGGCGGGGGAAAGAGGCAACATATATGTGTAAGAATTGACTAAACCAACAAAAAAATATGTAAAAAAAAAAAAAATCAAGTGGGGCGGGTTGAGAGGCGGGGGTGGGGGTCGGGGGGTGCAACATATATGTGTAAGAATTGATTAAAACAACAAAGAAATATGTAAAAAAAATTCAAGTGTGGCGGGGGGAGTGGGGGGGAGGCGTGGGGAGGGGGCAACATATATGTGAACACAGAAATATATAAAAATAAAATAAAATAAAAGTTTCAAGTGGGGGTGGGTAGGGTGGGAGCGGGAGGGGAGTGAGTTGGGGGGGGCAACAAGAGTTAAGTGGGGCCGGGGTGTGGGGGAGAGCGGGGGGAGAGGCGGGAGTGGGTTGGGTCAGGGGGAGGGGGCAACATATATGTGTAAGAATTGACTAAACCAACAAAGAAATTTGTAAAAAAAAAAAAAAAAAAAAGTTTCAAGTGTGGTGGGGGGGAGGGGGGAGGAGAGGCGGGAGTGGGTTGGGGGCGGGGGAAAGAGGCAACATATATGTGTAAGAATTGACTAAACCAACAAAAAAATATGTAAAAAAAAAAAAAACCAGTGGGGGTAGTGGGGGAAGGGGGGGAGAGGCATGGGGGCGGGGGCGGGGAGGGTTGCAACATATATGTGTAAGAACTGACAAAAGCAACAGAGAAATATGAAAAAAAAAAAAAAAAAATCAAGTCTGGGGCAGGGTGTGGGGTGGGGGGTGATGGGGGGTGAGGCGGGGGTGGGGGGTGGTGTGGTGGGGGCAGGGAGGGTTGCAACATATATGTGTAAGAATTGACTAAAACAACACAGAAATAGTTAAAAAATAAAATAAAAAAAAAGGTGTGGAAGGGAGTGGGGGCGGGGGTAGAGGGGGGGTAGGTGAGGAGGGAGCCCATGCCCCAATATGGGTGAAGTAATAAGATGCATAATGCTATAACAAATCCCAAACCAAAATTATAGATATATACATGCTTACATGCAAACCTAGATCTGCCTTTATTGCACATTTTATGGGCCATCACAATTTGGGTTCCATGGGAGCCCAGAATTTGCAGAAGACAAAATTACTTATCCAACCCTTTACATGATACTATAAGGAAACCAATTCCAAAATTTAGTTCAGCTAGGACAAAAAATGTAAGAGAAATAGACCTGTAAACACAGCTTACACGCAAAATTTGATGTGAAACAGACATATTTTAAGGGCTATCAGAATTTGGGTTCCATGGGAGCCCAGGGGTTACAGGAACCAAAATTACTTAAGCAGCCCTTACGATAATGCTATCAGGAAGCTAATGGCCAAATTTGGTTGTGCTAGGGTAAGAATTGTAAGAGATATAGACTTGTAAACACAGCTTACACGCAAAATTTGATGTCATAATTTGGGTTCCATGGGAGCCATGGGTTACAGGAACCAAAATTGCTTATGCAGCCCTTAAGATAATGCTACAAGGAAGCCCATGAACAAATTTGGTTGTGGCAGGATAAGAAATGTAAGAGATAGAGACTTGTAAACACAGCTTACACGCAAACCTTGATGTGGGACGCCGACCCCGTGGTGATTACATAAGCTCTCTTATTCTTCGAATAGTCGAGCTAAAAATCATTCAACCAGAACTCGGCGCTAACATGCTTAACTAGGCTTGGTACTCATAATCCCCACCAAGATTCGGTGAAATCCGGCTAGGAGTTCAGACGAGACTAGTCTGGACAAAGTTTTTTGTATTAAAACCTTTAAAAGGCCAGAACTCTGCCAAAAATCATTCAACCGGAACACGGCTTAGACATGCACAACTAGGCTTGATACTGATCATTCTTGCCAAGTAGTGTTGAAATCCGGCCAGGGATTCAGGAGAACTAGTCCGGATATAGTTTGTGTATTAGGCCCTATCATGTTAACGAGGCAAAATATAGCAATTTTAACTAAATCCAGGGCCATAACTCCACTGTTACTAGTCCGAACTGGCTGGTTTTCAAACTCGTCTGAGATTTCAAATTGATATCAACAATCTGGTAAAGTGGAAAAAGATCGAAGAAAAATGAAAGCCTTATCATGTTAACGAGGTAAAAGTTAACAGACAACGGACAGACAAAGGACAACTTGCTCTGCTGGCATTCGGCCAGTAGAGCTAAAAACTAAATGGATGATGAGTTCTCACATATATCACATTTTAAGTACAAGTAAAAAGATATTGATCTTTAGTTAAGAATTCAATAATGTTGTAGTTATAAGAGAATTAGAATAATTAGTAAATCATAGTTCTAAATGTAGATTCAATTTAGGATTAAATCTGTCATTTTGAGTACAGAAAATAGGAAAAATATTATGTTTTTGTTTTTTTTAAAAACAATACTATTTTAATAAATACAGTATCTTGCTCAGCACTGGCATCAGTCACTACCCTCCATGCCCGCCACCACTATTATATGTTGGAGTTAAAAATGACAACTTTATAGCCTGATAAAAGAAACACAAGCATATACACGCCTACTAGACTCCGCAACCGCCTCCAAAAAGAGGTGATAATACGACGTTTCGGAGACACTTCCGATGCGGTTGCGAAGAGTAAATTGAAGCAGCAACGGTACGTGTGAATTTAATATTTTCGTTTTTTTTGGCCCTAACTCGATCTTTTTCAAAAATCGGGGAATGTGGTACGATGTAGGAATGTTTTCCCTTCCTGTTTCATGTGTTGGTTTCGAAATATATTGAAAAATGTGGTCTGTAGAATTGTCATAAGTCAATCGACGAGTGTAATTTTCTCAACTGGACATGGTTTTTACTCCGTTTTCTGCTGTTTTATGAGAAATCTGCCCACGAATGAGGTCTATGACTTTGACATCACCTATCTTTCATCGTTCAATGAAAAAAATGCAATCGAATATAAATTGAAAAGAATTATGGTAATTTGTTATGAAGAGGCAGTGTCGGAGAGTAAGAGGCGGATTCGGAGAGTAAGAGGCGGTTTCGGAGACATAGATAATAAACGCTTGCAATTATTTTGAAAATTGTAGAATTCAATACGTTTCAATAAATGCCGTTGTTACTGTTTCGTCCAAGAATATATCTTCCATATCACAAGTCAAATCACACTTGGTGTAGTCATGGTCCTTTTTAGACCTTAGTCTATTCTTACCGAGATAGACGAGGAAGCTTGATTGGGTTTGGAGGCTGAACAAAAGTTGCATTATACATATAATATACCTCTAAAGAACACACTTATAAAACTGTTTCCTATAGTTTTCAGATGTCTTCGTTGTTTCCAGTATTAATTATGTTTTATCGAGGAAAATTCTGGAACGAGCTTGAAAGACGAGAATATTTTAAAAAGTCATTTTTTTCTGATATTGTTTAAAATTTACAACAGTGTATCATTTCGTTTAAAAGGAAAAAATGATACTAGGTTAGATTTTCAATATTATATAATACAAAGTAGGGAGACTGCAGAATATCAGTCATTATTTACGAAAATCGGACAATTGTAACAGCAAAATAAGATTATTTATTATGCCTATTTATAAATCGAAAATGAAAGTACTTCAAAAGTCATTAGAAAGCGTTATGTTTAGACGGTAAAATGATGGTAAATAAAAAGCATTAGGTTTTTACTGATTAAACTATGAACTCCTGTGTTTGTACAAACAAATAATTTGTTACAAAATGATTTATAAACAATTTATTGAAATATAAAGTAATCCGTTGGCGGTTATGCGTATGCATATGTAGACAAAAGCCATATTTTATCTAGTTTTAGTAGAGACCTATCGTCAGTTGTGACGTAGCCGGTGTATGTATAGAATGGCATTTGTTCAATACAATACCAGTATGTACTATAGTCAGGTAGGCATGGAATGAAACACACATTTTTTACAATTGACAGAAAATGTAGTTATTTTATAAAATGTTTTTTGTTTAAAGTTAATAAGATTTCTACTTTAGTTTGAATAACACATTTATGCTATACATACAATGCAGTTTGGTATACATGTACACTGGTCAAAATTGCTAACCGGTCATTTTATTATTTGGAATATTATATCAAATATTGTATATTTTGAGTTGATATTTCATACAAATAAATATGAGCAGCAAACAAAACAATCAATACACTTTGTAACTTCAAAATCCGCACTTCCGGTCTCGTGGCTTATTTTGGCGCGAAATCGCATTATTCTCCCGTGCTGCACGAGGTAAGATTTGAACATGTGTTTGTGTTCTCGGAATTGTTTATCGTTTCAATCCCAAACAAAAACTTACTAAAAATTACTAAAAGAGCGTGGACGGGCCGTCTGTATGATTATTGCTGGTACTTGGTTTGGGAAGGTAAAGGACATTGCGTAATTTGTTCATTTTTATTAATTTATTTAATCGATTTTCTACGTTTTATTTTCTCTTTTTCAAGTCCAGTATTGTGTATTATAATATTCCTCATCCTTCCGGCAGGTTAGTTTATTCATAAGTTTACTTGTCTGTCCGTCCGTCCGTCCGTCTCTTCGTTTGTTCGTTCGTACATGATTCTGTCTAACCATGTTCATTATTTCTGAAAAAGTCGCAAGCATGAGTTGTTTTATATGTATAGGTAGCCAGAACAGTCAACAGAAGTTTTTCAACAATTCACGACCTTTGGCTCAAGTACAATCGCACCGGAAGTGTTGATGACCTTCACCGAAGGCCAAAAAGACGTGTGACAACGCAGCGTCAAGATCGCTACATCCTTGTATCACACCTTCGTAATAGAAGAATAACAGCGACTGATACTGCCAGACGTTTAATAGGCGTCCATAATAGAAACTTGAGTTGACAGTACGAAATCGACTACGGATCATGGGATTGAGAGCGAGAAGACCTTTTGTGGGATTAGTATTGACTGGAAGACACCGGCGAATTCGTCTTCAGTGGGCCAGAAGGCATTTGAGGTTCACCAGAGCAGACTGGGCAAATGTCGCCTTTACAGATGAGTCCAGATTTAATCTTCAGAAGTCAGACGGTAGAGAGCAAATTTATCGACGACTTGGGGAACGATATTCGGATAATTGCGTCAACGAAAGATCTCATTTTGGAGAGGGTCAGTGATGGTTTGGGGAGGTATTAGTTTGCACACTAAAACTGATATGGTGGTTGTTCGAGGAAACCTGAACGCAGACCAATACCATCAACAAATACTTCGACCAACGCTTATTCCCCATATTCGCGCTAACCGTGGGATGACATTCATGCAAGACAATGCACCTTGCCATACTGCAAGAACTACCCGTCAGCTACTTCAGGGCAACAACATTCGAACAATGGAGTGGCCGCCATGTAGTCCGGATTTAAATCCAATCGAACATGTGTGGGACGAAATCGACCGTCGTGTGCGACAGTTACCAAGGCAACAACATATTGCTGACCTCACAAGGGACATAGTCAATGTTTGGAATAACATACCTCAGCGTTTTCTACATAACTACATAAATTCCATGCGACAACGCTGTTTAGCTGTTGTACGCGCAAACAGCGGTCATACGCGATATTGATTTTTGTAAATTTTGAAATTACTGGTATCTATGAATTTCGATAAAATAAACTTCTTTGAAATTCATAAAATACTTTGCTTTACTGATGTGATTACTTATAGAACATTTTTCAATACATTTATTTCCAATTTCACATATATTATTTTTTTCTGAGACAAATAAATAAGAAAATAACAAGTGATCGGTTAGCAATTTTGACTAGTGTATACGTAAATTGTAGTTATTGTGTAATTTGGCAAATAAAAAAAAGTTGTTCCATTTCATGCCTTACAGTCTATACTTGACGATAGATGCACATTTTTGCTGACCTTTTAGCTAAACATACACTTAAAGCCATTTCTAACCCGACACCTACATATTACCTTCTAATTTGGTCATTTGTTGACAGACTTCGCTAAAATTTAGAACGTAAATAACTGAATACATAAGACATACTTTTGTGAAATTTCATTACAATCGATAGACATTAAGATATAAAAAATAACAAAAAACAAAAATCACTGCGAAATCAAAAGTCACAAAAACTGGTATCTCGCGAAAATCTAACCCGCTATTTTGAATTCCGATTTCTAGGGTGTAATTAAATTAATTAGCTTAAATCTTTACATAGAGATGTTTGGCAGTTCCAAATGTACAAACATTTGGAAATCAATCAACCATGACCATCCGATGGTGCGTGTCAAGATGTCATCATTTTGCACGAGAAAATGGTGGTAAGCTTTGATTTTTTTAATTAAGCTATTCTAAATTTCAATTCACCTAAAACATTCATAAACATTATTAATTTAATAAATTTGTTATGGCTAGGATGAATTTACAAGAGCGGGGTCGTGCAATCGGCATGTTACAAGCCGGGAACTCACTCAGACACGTAAGTTAAAAGGATTTATTTAGATATTTAGATTTTTTTAAAGCTAAACAAAAATGAATCTTTTTACGATAAATCACAAAATAAATGAGATTTTGATATCGAGTTATTTTCTTCTTTCAGGTTGCCCGAATCTTCGGCAGACATGTGTCCACCATAGTAAGCCTTCGTCAGAAATTTCAGCGTACAGGCAGAGTGGATGATGAACACAGGCAGCCTCGCAGAAGGGTGACAACGCCTGCACAGGACGCGCAAATAATTAATGATCATCTTCAAGACCGTTTCAAGACCGCGACAAGCACTGCAAGAGTGACCATAGGGACGCATGCTAGATCCGTTAGTAATCACACAGTTGCCAGGCGTCTCCGAGAACAGGGAATCAGAGCTCGTCGTCCATTCAGGGGACTTATTCTGACGCCTCGTCACCGACAACTGCGGGAGCGATGGGCCCGTCGGCACCAACGTATGACACGAGCTGAGTGGTCAAACGTTCTGTTCACGGATGAGAGTCGGTTTAACTTGAACCACAACGACGGAAGGATGCGAGTCTACAGAAGACGAGGCGAAAGGTTGAATGATGAATGTGTGTTTCAACGAGACCATTTTGGCGGGGGTTCAGTGATGGTATGGGCCGGCGTGTCTCTACACACTAAAACGGATTTAATAATAGTTCAGGGGAACCTTAATGCAATAAGGTACCAACAGAATATCTTGATCCCTGTCGCAATTCCACACCTACGAGCCGCTGGACGTGGCATGCAACTGCTTCAAGACGGAGCACCAGCCCATACCGCTCGTGCGACACAACAACTTCTGCAACAACATAACGTGCGACAGTTGCCTTTCCCACCTAAGTCACCGGATCTCAATATTATTGAGCACCTGTGGGACGAACTTGACAGACGAGTTCGGAGTCAACCGGTGGCCCCTCGTAATCTCCGTGAACTTCAACAAGCCCTTACGCAGGAATGGCGCAATATTCCTCAAAGGTTCATCCATAATTATGTACTGTCAATGAGACAGAGATGTCTTCAAGTTGTGAGAGCCAGGGGAGGACATACTAGGTATTAATTACTCGATACGTAAAAGTTGTGCTGTGATAAACTGACTTTTCAGATTGTTAGAATTTTGTGACTTTTTATTTCGTAGTGATTTTTGTTTTTTGTTATTTTTTATATCTTAATGTCCATCGATTGTGATTAAATTACATAGAAGTATGTCTTATGTATTCAGTTATTTACATTCCGAATTTGAGCGAAATCCGTTAAAAAATGACCAAATTAGAAGGTAATATGTAAGTGTCGGGTTAGATGTGGCTTTAAAGGGGTTGATGCACTATTTTAAAACACAGTTTATTTTAAAGGGCTCTGAAAAACTTGAAAAAAGCTGAAAGAATTATCAAAATGCCATGAAAAATAAAGGAGATATGACCTATTGAAAATTTGCAAAGAACATTAATGGAGGCGGCCATCTTTGAACGATGACGTCATCGCGCCGTTTTACCATATAAGGCATATTGACAAAATGTATTTTAAAGCAAAGAAAACCACTGCAAATTGATTAAAAATAAATATAAAGATGCAAAATGCATACATTTTAGTATTATTTTTCATTTGCAGTGATTTTCTTTGCTTTAAAAGACATTTTATCAATATGCCATATATGGTAAAACGGCGCGATGACGTCATCGTTCAAAGATGGCCGCCTCCATTTATGTTCTTTGCAAATTTTCAATAGGTCATATCTCCTTTATTTTTCATGGCATTTTGATAATTCTTTCAGCTTTTTTCAAGTTTTTCAGAGCCCTTTAAAGTAAACAGTGTTTGAAAATAGTGCAACAACCCCTTTAAGTGTATATTTCTGAGAATCTGGTCCTCGGTAAATAATTGTTAGGAGGATAATAAAAGGTATAAAGATTGGCTTTGAAATTGATGCAAAATGAATTAAAAGTTTTTTAAACTTTATAAGAATGCACCCAGTACTATTATTGATAGAGGATTGTACTAAATGAATGTGCTTATCATTTATTTAGAATTCATTTGCATCTATTAAGCGATTTCGGATCAGATCAACTGTAGGTTGCATCGTGCATTTTACGGAAGATTCGGTAAATCTAGTAGCGACTAAAACTTATTTTTCAATGATGGGAAGGACCAGTTAACAAGTATTTGCACAAATAATTCATCATAAACAATTGTATTGATACATTATTCTATTATATAGAGTGTATGTCTCCGAAACCGCCTCCTACTCTCCGAATCTGCCTCTTACTCTCCGACACCAGCCTCTTCATAAAAAATGACCATAATTCTTTTCAATTTATATTCGATTGAATTTTTTTCATTGAACTATGAAAGATAGGTGATTTCAAAGTCATAGACCTCATAAAACAGCAAAAAACTGGTGGAAAACCATGTCCATTTGAGAAAAACTACACTCGTCGATTTACTTATGACAATTCTACAGACCACATTTTTCAATATATTTCGAAACCAACACATGAATCAGGAAGGAAATACATTCCTAATCGTACCACATTCCCCGATTTTTGAAAAAGACCGAGTTAGGGCCGAAAAAAAGAAAATATTAAATTCACACTTACCGTTGGGCTTCAATTTACTCTCCGCAACCACATCCGGAAGTGTCTCCGAAACGTCGTATTATCACCTCTTTTAGGGGCGGTTGTGGAGTCTAGTAGGCGTGGTGTGGGCATTTATTAAATTTCAAATGCGAAAATGCAAATGTAATTTTTCTTTTTTTTTCAGTTACTTCCCTTGGAAATTAGAGTTACCTCCCCTGAGAAAAAGAGTTACTTCCCTTGAAAATTAGAATTATCTCCCCTGAAAAAAGAGTTATTTCACTGAAAAATTAGAGTTACCTCCCCTGAAAAAAATGAGTTATTTTCCTTGATAAATTAGAGTTATCTCCCCCGAAAAAAGAGTTATTTCAACTGAAAAATTAGAGTTACCTCCCCTGAAAAAAATGAGTTATTTTCCTTGATAAATTAGAGTTACCTCCCCTGAAAAAAAAAGAGTTATCTCCCCTGAAAAAAAGAAGAGTTATTTCCTTTCAAAAATTAGAATTACTTCCCCTGAAAAAAACAGAGTTATTTCCCTTGAAAAATTTGAGTTACCCTCCCTTGAAAAAAAAGAGTTACTTCCCTTGAAAAAATAGAATTATCTCCCCTGAAAAAAAGGAGTTATTCCCCTTGAAAAATTAGAGTTGCTTCCCTTCAAAAATTAGAATTACCTCCCCTGAAAAAAAGGAGTTATTTCCCTTGAAAAATTACAGTTGCCTCCCTTGGAAAAAAAAAGAGTTACTTCCCTTGAAAAAATTAGAGTTACCTCCCCTGGAAAAAAATAGTTACATCCCTGAAAAATTAGAATTTATCTCCCCTGAAAAAAAGGAGTTATTTCCCTTGAAAAATTAGAGATACCTACCTTAAAAAAAAGAAGAGTTACTCCCCTTGAAAAATTAGAATTACCTCCCTGAAAAAGCAGGGTTACCTCCCCTGAAAAAAACAGAGTTATTTCCCATGAAAAACTAGAGTTACTTCCCTTCAAAAAATAGAGTTACCTCCCCTGGAAAAAAAACAGTTACCTCCCCTGAAAATAAAAGTTACTTCCCTTGAAAAATTAGAATTACTTCCCCTGAAAAAAAGGAGTTTGTTCCCTTGAAAAATTACAGTTGCCTCCCTTAAAAAAAAGAAGAGTTGCCTCCCTTGAAAAACTAGAGCCACTTCCCTTGAAAAATTTGAGTTACCTCCCTTGAAAAAAAAAGAGTTACTTCCCTTGAACAATTTGAGTTACCTCCCTTGAAAAAAAAGAGTTACTTCCCTTGAAAAATTAGAATTATCTCCCCTGAAAAAAAGGAGTTATTCCCCTTGAAAAATTAGAGTTGCTTCCCTTCAAAAATTAGAATTACCTCCCCTGAAAAAAAGGAGTTATTCCCCTTGAAAAATTACAGTTGCCTCCCTTGGAAAAAAAAAGAGTTACTTCCCTTGAAAAATTAGAGTTACATCCCCTGGAAAAAAATAGTTACTTCCCTTGAAAATTTAGAGTTACCTCCCCTGATATAAAAGTTACTTCTCTTGAAAAATTAGAATTACTTCCCCTGAAAAAAAGGAGTTATTTCCCTTGAAAAATTACAGTTGCCTCCCTTAAAAAAAAGAAGAGTTGCCTCCCTTGAAAAACGACAGTCACTTCCCTTGAAAAATTTGAGTTACCTCCCTTGAAAAAAAAAGAGTTACTTCCCTTGAAAAATTAGAATGATCTCCCCTGAAAAAAAGGAGTTATTTCCCTTGAAAAATTAGAGTTTCTTCCCTTGAAAAAATAGAATTACCTCCCTTGAAAAAAAGGAGTTATTTCCCTTGAAAAATTAGAGTTGCCTCCCTTGAAAAAAAAAGAGTTACTTCCCTTGAAAAAATAGAATGATCTCCCCTGAAAAAAAGGAGTTATTTCCCTTGAAAAATTAGAGTTTCTTCCCTTGAAAAAATAGAATTACCTCCCTTGAAAAAAAGGAGTTATTTCCCTTGAAAAATTAGAGTTGCCTCCCTTGAAAAAAAAAGAAGAGTTACTTCCCTTGAAAAATTAGAGTTTCTTCCCTTGAAAAAATAGAATTACCTCCCTTGAAAAAAAGGAGTTATTTCCCTTGAAAAATTAGAGTTGCTTCCCTTCAAAAATTAGAATTACCTCCCCTGAAAAAAAGGAGTTATTTCCCTTGAAAAATTACAGTTGCCTCCCTTGGAAAAAAAAAGAGTTACTTCCCTTGAAAAATTAGAGTTACCTCCCCTGGAAAAAAATAGTTACTTCCCTTGAAAAATTAGAATTACTTCCCCTGAAAAAAAGGAGTTATTTCCCTTGAAAAATTAGAGATACCTACCTTAAAAAAAAGAAGAGTTACTTCCCTTGAAAAATTAGAGTTTCTTCCCTTGAAAAAATAGAATTACCTCCCTTGAAAAAAAGGAGTTATTTCCCTTGAAAAATTAGAGTTGCCTCCCTTGAAAAAACAGAGTTATTTCCCTTGAAAAATTAGAATTACCTCCCTTGAAAAAAAGGAGTTATTTCCCTTGAAAAATTAGAGTTGCCTCCCTTAAAAAAAAAAAGAGTTACTTCCCTTGAAAAATTAGAGTTTCTTCCCTTGAAAAAATAGAATTACCTCCCTTGAAAAAAAGGAGTTATTTCCCTTGAAAAATTAGAGTTGCCTCCCTTGAAAAAACAGAGTTATTTCCCTTGAAAAATTAGAATTACCTCCCTTGAAAAAAAGGAGTTATTTCCCTTGAAAAATTAGAGTTGCCTCCCTTGAAAAAAAAAAGAGTTACTTCCCTTGAAAAATTAGAGTTACCTACCTTAAAAAAAAAAGAGTTACTCCCCTTGAACAATTAGAATTACCTCCCTGAAAAATCAGGGTTACCTCCCCTGAAAAAAACAGAGTTATTTCCCTTGAAAAATTAGAATTACCTCCCCTGAAAAAAAAGTTATATCCCTTGAAAAATTAGAGTTATTTCCCTTTGAAAAATTAGAGTTACCTCCCCTGAAAAAACAGAGTTATTTCCCTTGAAAAATTAGAATTACCTCCCCTGAAAAAAACAGAGTTATTTCCCATGAAAAACTAGTTACTTCTCTTCAAAAAATAGAGTAACCTCCCCTAAAAATAAGTTATTTCCCTTGAAAAATTAGAATTACCTCCCCTGAAAAAACAGAGTTATTTCCCTTGAAAAATTAGAGTTATTTCCCTTTGAAAAATTAGCGTTACCTCCCCTGAAAAAAAAAGACTTACTTCCCTTGAAAAAATAGAATTACCTCCCCTGAAAAAAAAGTTATATCCCTTGAAAAATTAGAGTTATTTCCCTTTGAAAAATTAGCATTACCTCCCCTGAAAAAAACAGAGTTATTTCCCATGAAAAATTAAGAGTTATTTCCCTTTGAAAAATTAGCGTTAACTCCCCTGAAAAAAAACAGACTTATTTCCCTTGAAAAAATAGAATTACCTCCCCTGAAAAATCAGGGTTACCTCCCCTGAAGAAAAAAAAGTTACTTCCCTTGAAAAAATAGAATTACCTCCACTGAAAAAAGGAGTTATTTCCATTGAAAAAATTAGAATAACCTCCCCTGAAAAAAAAAGTTACTTCCCTTGAAAAATTAGAGTTACCTACCTTAAAAAAAAGAAGAGTTACTCCCCTTGAAAAATTAGAATTACCTCCCTGAAAAAGCAGGGTTACCTCCCCTGAAAAAAACAGAGTTATTTCCCATGAAAAACTAGAGTTACTTCCCTTCAAAAAATAGAGTTACCTCCCCTGGAAAAAAAATAGTTACCTCCCCTGAAAATAAAAGTTACTTCCCTTGAAAAATTAGAATTACTTCCCCTGAAAAAAAGGAGTGTTCCCTTGAAAAATTACAGTTGCCTCCCTTAAAAAAAAGAAGAGTTGCCTCCCTTGAAAAACTAGAGTCACTTCCCTTGAAAAATTTGAGTTACCTCCCTTGAAAAAAAAAGAGTTACTTCCCTTGAAAAATTAGAATTATCTCCCCTGAAAAAAAGGAGTTATTTCCCTTGAAAAATTAGAGTTTCTTCCCTTGAAAAATTAGAATTACCTCCCCTGAAAAAAAAAGTTTCTTCCCTTGAAAAAAGGAGTTATTTCCCTTGAAAAATTAGAGTTGCCTCCCTTGAAAAAAAAAAGAGTTACTTCCCTTGAAAAATTAGAGTTACCTACCTTAAAAAAAAAGAAGAGTTACTCCCCTTGAAAAATTAGAATTACCTCCCCTGAAAAAAAGGAGTTATTTCCCTTGAAAAATTAGAGTTTCTTCCCTTGAAAAATTAGAATTACCTCCCCTGAAAAAATAGAATTACCTCCCTTGAAAAAAAGGAGTTATTTCCCTTGAAAAATTAGAGTTGCCTTCCTTGAAAAAAAAAAAGAGTTACTTCCCTTGAAAAATTAGAGTTACCTACCTTAAAAAAAACAGAGTTACTCCCCTTGAAAAATTAGAATTACCTCCCTGAAAAATCAGGGTTACCTCCCCTGAAAAAAACAGAGTTATTTCCCTTGAAAAATTAGAATTACCTCCCCTGAAAAAAAAAAGTTACTTCCCTTGAAAAATTAGAATTACCTCCCCTGAAAAAAAGGAGTTATTTCCCTTGAAAAATTAGAATTACATCCCCTGAAAAAAACAGAGTTATTTCCCTTGAAAAATTAGAGTTACCTCCCCTGAAAATAAAAGTTACTTCCCATTGAAAAATTAGAGTTACCTCCCCTGAAAAAACAGAGTTATTTCCCTTGAAAAATTAGAATTACCTCCCCTAAAAAAAAAGAGTTATTTCCCATGAAAAACTAGAGTTACTTCCCTTCAAAAAATAGAGTAACCTCCCCTAAAAATAAGTTATTTCCCTTCAAAAATTAGAATTACCTCCCCTGAAAAAAACAGAGTTATTTCCCTTGAAAAATTAGAGTTATTTCCCTTTGAAAAATTAGCGTTACCTCCCCTGAAAAAAAAGACTTACTTCCCTTGAAAAAATAGAATTACCTCCCCTGAAAAAAAAGTTATTTCCCTTTGAAAAATTAACATTACCTCCCCTGAAAAAAACAGAGTTATTTCTCTTGAAAAATTAGAGTTATTTCCCTTTGAAAAATTAGCGTTAACTCCCCTGAAAAAAAAACAGACTTACTTCCCTTGAAAAAATATAATTACCTCCCCTGAAAAATCAGGGTTACCTCCCCTGAAAAAAACAGAGTTATTTCCCTTGAAAAATTAGAATTACCTCCCCTGAAGAAAAAAAAGTTACTTCCCTTGAAAAAAATAGAATTACCTCCCCTGAAAAATCAGGGTTACCTCCCCTGAAAAAAACAGAGTTATTTCCCTTGAAAAATTAGAATTACCTCCACTTAAAAAAAAAAAATACTTCCCTTGAAAAATTAGAATTACCTCCCCTGAAAAAAGGAGTTATTTCCCTTCAAAGATTAGAGTTGTCTCCCTTAAAAAAAAAAAGTTACTTCCCTTGAAAAATTAGAGTTACCTCCCTTGAAAAAAAAAGAGTTACCTCCCTTGAAAAATTAGAGTTACCTCCCTTAAAAAACAGAGTTACTTCCCTTTAAAAATTAGAATTACCTCCCCTGAAAATAAGAGTTGTTTCCCTTGAAAAATTAGAGTTATTTCCCTTTGAAAAATTAGCGTTACCTCCCTTGAAAAAAACAGACTTACTTCCCTTGAAAAATAAAATTACCTCCCCTGAAAAATCAGGGTTACCTCCCCTGAAAAAAACAGAGTTATTTCCCTAGAAAAAATAGAATTACCTCCCCTGAAAAAATCTGGGTAACCTCCCCTGAAAAAAAGTTATTTCCCTTGAAAATATAGAATTGCCTCCCCTGAAAAAAAAGAAGAGTTATTTCCCTTGAAAAACAAGAAATTGCAGCACAGCTGCTGGAAAAAATGTTGGACAATTCTGAACATAATATCAATATTTCAGGGGTCAAGCTAGGGGAGAAGGAGAGTACAGCGAAGTGGGAAATTCACAATTATTTATATTGGTTTAATAAAGCTGGATGAATGATTTATATATGTTGTCAATTTTTATTTAAATATATCTAGAAAAGAGGCTGGTTGAATTGGACATGATATATCTAGGCCTGTTGTTTCATTTCAAATTAAAGTGTTTTTTTAATTTCATGTTTTAATAATTTCATTTTGAGTGGTCATATTCAATATGCATATCATTATCAGAGAATTTAATATGAATGCCATTAACGGCTCATCATTTAGAGCCGCCCCTGAGAGAGGGGAATGATATGTGTATAGGCCCATATCCTTACTCTTACCGAAGTTTCTTTGTTTTCTACATGACATAATGTGAATTCTAGTGCATTCTGAAAACATTTAATTGCTAAATCCTATGATAATGACCCCGTGCGAGGCCCTTAAAATCTGACAAGCATAGGCTAACATTGCTTGTCGAATTTTAGGTGTGTGATGGTTTTGGGTGGGATGATAGCCTTTGGGGATAAGCAAATTCAATCTGTAAGGTATGAATTGAATGTTGTTTAATGACTCATCAACACATTATTCGTTATGCGAGAGAGGAGATCACACACAGGAACCTGGAACCTGACATACTATAACGAATATATTCTTATATATAGTCCTTTAAACTAAAGTGCTTGGAGGATATACTCCAATATACAAAACCTCCCAATTTATGTCCCCATCCGACGGACAAGGCTAATGAAAAGCGTCTTGCTGAAGAACACAAAGACGAAACGCAGTGGCGATGGTGAGGCTTTACCCCATGTTCAGCGGATTTCAAGTTCAATGGTTGTCTATAGGGCCACGCCAGCCCCTTTATAAATTATGAAGCGGTATTTATAATATTCCTTTAAACATTTTAAATGAAATTGAAACCAGACGCTCGTTTAATTCCCACTCCCACCACCACACTCCCTACCACCCCTATTACTTCTTTTTTAAGTTACGCGACCAGCACCCCGTACATACATGTACACCACCCCTTCAGGGACTCATCCCCGCACCTCGAGGCTCTAAATCCTGTAACCGTCCCTGAGCCTGGGATTGGAGGGAGGCGGGCGGACGGGAAATGGTGAATATTTACTACCTGTCACTTCTTAGATGAAAGAAACAGAGCTCATTTTGGCTTAAACGTAGGTTTTTAAGTAGATATTTCGTTAAAATTAGACATCGTTTCGTCTGCTATAAAACTTGACACGATAAAAACCAAAGCAACCCAATTTCGGGTGGGACTAAATCCTGGTTATATCCCGGTTAAATCCCGGTAAAAAACACTGTGATGTGTTATTTTAATGACTACATCAAACCTCTCCTGATCTTCACAGCGTGCACGTCGCGGAGAGGGCACAGTCAGCAATCGAAGAGGATTGACCAAGTGGGTCGATCCTTGCCGCCACCGCCCTCGAACGTACCGCAGGGACTGCCGGAACACCGTTTTACTTGCAGCATATTGTCTTGCTGCAAGAACGGCTGATTGCTGATTGACTGAAAGTGAAGATGTCTCCTGCGTTCCCATCACAGCACACATCATCTGACGTCCACAGATCCCGGAAGTCTTGTCCGCGAGCCGGAAGGAGTAATGAACCGTTCGGCCTACATTCGACAACCAAGGGGGAAGGACGTCGGGCGGTGTGTGCGGCGCAGGGGTCATACTGTGATGGGTGTGGCCCTAAACAAGACCGTCACCATAAAGAAGAGCAGAGGATGTACGACACCGTAGCGGATGTAGGACCCCCACGCCAGCAGCCGACCACCATGCCAGACCAGTCCAGACCACTCACCGCCGCAGCGAAGACTACACAGAGCGAAAGCGACATCCACCTACACACACACAACAGAAACGACAACCACAGCAGCAGCACCAGATCAACCAACACACTCCACTAGATCAGACCAGACTCTATTGTGCCCATAGCGCCAGGGTTCTCCTGGCGTTTTAGTTGGCGGACGGTCTTTAAACCTTAGAACTACACACACACACACACACACACACACATGACTACATCAAACTTTATCTAAATTTACAATAAATGTTACTTATTACACTTGACAAAAATACGCTATGGATGACCTGTTGAAGAACCGCATCCAATGCGCCAAGGTAGACGTTGCCTTCCTGACTTCTCCAAAGCCACACTTAAGTGCATAAGCTGGGGGAACTATGGCATTATATATGGACCTAAACATGATTGGTTCCGTGACTTCTTCGTCACTATATAGGCACATGAGAGAAGTATTGGATGGCGAGTATTTATACTAAGTCTAAGTTGATTCTGGAGTACCACATGTTACACTCCTAGACACACTCACATTCTCTGTCAAATCCCGGGTGCGGATCTTCGAGGGCGATTGTCTTCTATAAATGTGCATCAGAACCCTACAAGATCCATAACTCTTCCAAATGACTTATTTGCTTTGGATAAACAGGCAGAAAATTGGGAAATGCAGTTCAATGCCAAGACATGATACATCCTGAGTATTAATGGCAAATCATCTTACTTGTACCAATTAGAAAACGATATTCTTTAGCAAATCCAAGAACAACCATATTTAGGAGTAACAGTCTCCTTAGACCTAACATGGAAAACACATATTATAATAAATAGAAGAGGCCGAGGAGGGCATGTATCGCTCTACTGGATATATAGAGTCTGTGTTGGGGAACACGACAATGATATATACAACTAGGCTTGGTAAGTTTCACTGAAATCCGGCCAGGGGTTCAGGAAAACTAGCCCGGATAAAGTTTGTGCATAAGGGGTCATAACTCTGTCAACAAATATTCAACCAGAACACGGCGATGATATGCCCAACTAGGCTTGGTACTGATCATCCCTGTCAAGTTTCGTTGAAATCCGGCCGGGGTTCGGGAGAACTAGTCTGTCAGTGTAGGTTCATAAATCTGCCAAAATTCCTTTAACCGGAACATCTCGATGATATGCGGAACTTGGTACTTATCATCCACTCCAAGATTTGCTGAAATCCAGCCAGGGGGTCAGGAAAACTAGTCGAGACAAAGTTTGTGAATTAAAACCTTTAAAGGACCATAACTTCACCAAAAGCATTCAACCGGAACACGACAACGATATACGCAACCAAGTTTCGTTGAAAGCCTACCAGTGGTTGCGGAGAACTAATCCAGACAAAGTTTATGTATTAAAACCTTTAAAGAGCCTCAACTCCAACAAAAAACATTCAACAGGATCATCGGAACATGACAACAATATGCGCAACTAGGCTTGGTACTGATCATTCCTGCCAGGTTTAATTAAAATCCAGCCAGTTCAGGAAAACTAGTCTGGACAAAGTGTGTGTATAAGGGGCCATAACTCTGTCAAAAATCATTCAACAAAAACACGGTATTGATATGTGCAACTAGGCTTGGTACTGATCATCCCTGCCAAGTTTCGTTGGAATCTGGCCAAGCGTTCAGGCGTACTAATCTGTACAGAGTTAGTGTATTAAAACCTTTAAAGAGACATAACTCTGCCAAAAATCATTTAACCGAAACACGGCGACGATATGCGCAACTAGGATTGGTACTCATCATTCCCGCCATAATTTGTTGAAATCCGGCCAGGGGTTCAGGAAAAATAGTCCAGACAATGTTTGTGTATAAAAACCTTTAAAGGGCCATAACTCTGCCAGAAATCATTCAACTGGAACAAGATGACGCTATGTGTAACTGATCATCCCTGCAAAGTTTCGTTGAAATCCGGTCAAATGACGGCCTTATCGTCTTAATGAGGCAAAATACAGCATTTTTTACTAAATCAAGGGCCATAACTCCGTTGTCACTGGTCCGATCTGGCTGGTTTTCGAGATTTCATTGATATCAACAATCTGGTAATGTTTGAAAAAGATCAGATGAAAAATAAAGGCCCTATCGTGTTAACGAGGCAAAATTATAGCATATTTCAGAAAGTCAAGGGCCATAACTCCGGTATTACTGGTCTGAAATGGCTAGTTTTCGAACTCGTCCGAGCATTCATTAATATCTACAATCTGGTAAAGTTTGGAAAAATGAAGGCCCGAGACAAAATATAGCAATTTTAACTACATCAAGCGCCATAACTTCTGTGTAACTGGTCCGAACTGGCTGGTACGAGCTTTCATTGATATCACATTCTGGTAAAGTTTGAAAAAGATCGGATGAAAATGTAGATAAAATATCAAACAATTTCGATGCACGCCCTCAGTATATAAAAATTTCTCGCTCGCTTCGCTCGCTCGACGCATAATGGCTAATGAGTCGTTCAATTAACACATTGTTAAATCCTTTTATTTCAAAACGGACTTTTTTACCCTATCAATGCACTACCGCAAACATTTTATGAGGCTAGAAACAGACCCGAAAATTGACCAAAATCTTACGCCCACCATCAAACAATTTCGATGCACGCCCTCAGTATAAACAATTGTCCCGCTCGGTTTGCTCGCTCGACGCATAATGGCTAATGAGTGGTTCAATTAACACATTGTTAAATCCTTCTATTTCAAAACGGATTTTTACCCCATCAATGCACTACCGCGACCGTTTAATGAGGCTAGGAACGGACCCGAAAATTGACCAAAATCTTACGCCCCCCCCCCCTCCCCCTCCCCCCATCAAACAATTTCGATGCACGCCCTCAGTCTCGCTTCGCTCGCTCGACGCATAATGGCTAATGAGTCGTTTAATTAACACATTGTTGAATCCTTTTATTTCAAAACGGACTTTTTCCCTATCAATGCATTACCGCAACCATTTTATGAGGCTAGAAACGGACCCGAAAATTGACCAAAATCTTACGCCCCCCATCAAACAATTTCGATGCACGCCCTCAGTATAAACAAATTCTTGATCGCTTCGCTCGCTCGACGCATATTGGCTAATGAGTGGTTTAATTAACACATTATTAAGTCCTTTTATTTGAAAACGGACTTTTTTACCCTATCAATGCACTGCCGCAGCCGTTTTATGAGGTTAGAAACGGACCCGAATATTGACCAAAATCTTACGACGGACTGACGACGGACAACTCGCCATCCCCAAAACGGGCAAAAGATCAAACGGAACGCTACCCAATCACCTACAGAAAAACAGAATGTCTTGAACCTAGAATACAGTTCAGCCGTCTGGAAACCTTATTACATTAAAGATAGAACCGTAAAGGTGCAACGACAAATAGCACGCTTCGTTACTGGGGACTACAAATCCCGAGATAATGGGTGCGTATTTTGTATGCTAGGGCAACTCGAACTTCCAAGCCTACAAAGTAGACGCAGGATGAATAAACTGACATTCTTCTCTAAGGTGGCCGAGGGGCAGGTTTCAGTTTTACCCTGCCATGACATTTTGACACCAGTCAGTGATAAACGAAACATAGAAACTACACAAAACAGCGATCTTGAATGTAAATAGATTATTGAAAACCAAGTCACAAAACAGTAAATGTCGCCTTCCAATGTCAAGCACTCTAAATATATACAGTGTGAACAAGCATCTCTCTTCCGTTGCGATTTGATGCAATCACTTGTCCTGCAACGTACCTGGGATGAAAATCGTCATATAAAGCTCTGAACGTACGTATTTCGATACTCTGTGCAACATGTTGTTTATTTCTCTCAATAAAACTGTTAAAACGTCGTGAATTTGCTCCCACCCTATCTGTTGTGGGGGTGGGGTTGGGGTGGTTGGTGGGTGGGCGGGGTGGGGGGGGGGTGGGGGAGTGGGGCTGGGGGCATACCAGAGAGTGGAGCAGTAGTTTACGTCTACTTCTACGTCATGTTTACGTCGAACTGCCAACTTATGACCGTAACTCAACGGAATTAACTGAATGGACATTCTAAGATGAAGTAAACGAGCTTATAGATTTATTATTTTGTGGCTCTGGCTTCTGTCAAATCACTGAGTACATGTACTTGCTTTGTGGCTTACTCGATTTTGTTTTGTTTTTTGTTGATATATACATGATCATCTTTGTGTTATACTTATATGGCCTATTAGTGCTGTCTAGTTTGTTAAAGGATATATCCAGACGGGGACATCTTTATGTGTACTTGTCTCCTTTAACTGGTATACGACAAGGTAAGAGTGAGGTTTAGTGCGTCCTAGAATCTGGTTTAAACGCACATCGGCATTTTTTAATGCCGCCTCTGATCGTCCCAAGGCGGTAGCCCTATTGTCAACACTTCTTTGTTTGTGGTTTCACATACATTGCCTCTATTTATCCTTGTACTTGTTTGTTTCGATGCGTGGTTTTGGTTGACTGATGCGTCGTTTTGGTTGACTGATGCGTGGTTTTGGTTGACTGATGCGTCGTTTTGGTTGACTGATGCGTGGTTTTGGTTGACTGATGCGTGGTTTTGGTCGACTGATGCGTGGTTTTGGTTGACTGATGCGTGGTTTTGGTTGACTGATGCGTGGTTTTGGTTGACTGATGCGTGGTTTTGGTTGACTGATGCGTGGTTTTGGTTGACTGATGCGTGGTTTTGGTTGACTGGCCCGGGTTCCTTGAATGCTACAGTACCTGTTTGACTTGTATACCTACTTGTCATAATACATATACTGTTTATATGCAAATGACAATTTATACTGCATACTTAATACTATTTGTAATTTGCCTTCCAAATTGTAATGCATCATCCTCAGCTGTATGCTTATTAATGATTTGATGGACTATTAATTAGTTTGTGTTTGTCTCTTTGTTATTGACGATGTCTTTGCTAGCAACCTCAGGTTTTCATTACGATAGAAATAAGGATAGAGAGAAGTAGAACTAGTGTTATATATTATGTATATATGTAATTCCAGAAGAGATAGAATTATAGTATATGTGTCAAGCGATGTATATATATACACATAAACTATATAAACTATATCGTCTTCTCTCTATGCTTCTGTTTCCACACCTGACTTGCATATATTGAAATACTGTAACAATATCTCTTCTCTGCTACCGTAATGAAATCATCACGTTGCTATCATCAACGTGTAGTGCGTACATACTATGCATATAACACTAACTCTTCACACACAGACAAAATAAAGTTAACATGATAAGTACTGTATCGGGTGAACAATGTTTAAGACAAGCATAGTGCGTGTGCCATGCACATTTAAAAGAAACGTTGGATTTTTTAGGTAAGTATCCTTTGATCTTTATATATTTTGAACTAGATCTATAAATTTTAGTACCACACTGTCACACAAACAAAATACACAGTCACTTGAACTATTAAATGTAGTTGTGTATTCATTAGGTGTATAGTCCCGTCGCCAGCTATTGTGTGGCTGACGTTAGTATACTCACCGTCAATGAAAAGTTACCACTTGTTAATCAGTTAAATAAATTCACAAAAGCAATTTTACAAGAACAAATCTGGTATATTTTGAGACGTTAGAGTATAGCCAGTCAATATGGAAAAAAACAGTAAGCGTCACCAATGCCCAGTTCGTCTACACTAGCTTAAAATCCTAACGGTAGAAAACAAACTTCACAGACCTCAGTACCGGGTGTGACCACCGCCTGCAACCATGACAGCTCGGCATCTACGGCCCATGCTTCTTATTAGGCGTTGTATGCGATACTAGGGTATCGCGAGCCATTCCTCAACGAGGTTATCTGAACACTTAAGACGGTCTTTAATTGTTACTATGAAGATTAGTCATTATTCGTCTCTATTAAAAGAGGTAATGTTGCTATCATTTTGCATGTTAGTGGTTTAACCATTTACAGTTCGCCACTACGCTTTCGTCTTTGAGCGTGCAATGACCAAACAGAGAGTGGATCCTATGATGACATCAACCTAAAAAACTAGAAGAGTGTTCCACGGAACACTTGTGTCGCCGTGTGTTATTTCAGCAAGTACAATTAATCTAACTATAAAGTTTGAAGACAGTGGGTGCAATCCTTCATGAATTATGAAGCAGTTTGGTTCAAAGTGTTGAAGTTTATGAAAAGAGACATAAATCTGCATTGGGTAACTGATAAGGCAGACCTGTATAAAGTTTCATGACCACAGATCAATAGTTTGCCAAGTTATGAGCTAGGTTAGATTGCGAGTTAAAGTATTATTAAAAGAGGATAACTCTGCCAAAATGAAAGTCATAGTTATTGGACATATGTAACAACATTCCTTTGGTTAAAATAAAGATGTGTGTGAACTTTCATGAAGAAAGGTCAATTACTTTCCAAGCTATGGACAGTTATGTGCTTGGTTAGGTTGCAGGTTAAAGTTTTATGAAAAGGGGCATAACTCTGCTGAAATGAAAGTCAGAGTTATTTGTCATGGGTTACAATATTATGTGTTGTAAGATGAACATGTGTGTGAAGTTTCATGAACATAGGTCAAATACGCCTTAAGTGATGGTCATTCATGAGTTGGTTAATAGGTTGCAGGTTAAAGTTTTATGAAAGGAGCGTAACTCTGCCAAAAGGAAAGTCTGAGTTATTAGATATGTGTAACAACATTCCTTGGGTTAAGATGAAGATGTGTGTGAAGTTTCATGAACATAGGTCAAATACTTTTCAAGATATTGCCAATGTTAGGTTGCAGGTTAAAGTGTGACGGACGAAAGCGCTACGCAGGCGACACCAAAAGTTACCACCTAACGTTTAATGTTTGCATTAAATGTTGCATTGTCGTTTCATTACTGGGCTATTCTCTTGTTGCTCTGGCTTCTGCCAAGTCATTGTGTTCTTTGTGGATTTATATACATATTCAAATAAACATGATCATCTTTGTGGTTTACTTATATTACCTATTAATACAGCCCAGTTTGTTAGCTTTTTTTATTTAGCGATTTTCTTATTTAATTAATCTCGTTTAATTGGGATGATAGTATGGTAAAAGTGAGGTTTATAGTGTACCCTAGAACCCAGTTACCCCTACCCGTCGGTTCCTTTGCCATTGACCATTCTAAGGCGGCACCGCTGTTGTTTGTGGTGTCGCATGTTTTCATGTAATAATGTTTGTTCGTTTTGAATGAGCGTTGTAGGGTGGCTAAGTTCTGTAACAACAACTGTTTGCAGCTACTCATGAGAGAAAAGGGTCTTGGGAATATTTCGAAATTGGCCTGTCTTGTAGAATATACAGTCTTACAGAAAAATATTCACTTCTGATCGAATGCATTACCAAAAGTAGCACGAACCGAAGTATTACAGTAACTACTAACTAGTATGTCTCTAAAAGAAACTATTTTAGTAACAACAACACTTTACACAAAACCGTCAGTATTGTTGCTATCAATGCTTTATATCTATATTTGCAGAAACCAACCTGAAAAATTTACATTTTGGAAAAGAAAGCCGTTTGCACTACCAATCGTATCCGCTGTAACCGCAATGGTAGCTGCACCACTTATCCTTTGGGGCGCAGGTTTCACCCGTGGTGGTATAACGAAAGGAAGTAAGTAGGTTGTACAGCTACGGAAAGTGTAACTTCAGCAGATCTAGCTCTGGTGCGCTGGAAACATGGTGTCAACAAACGTGTATATAATGGAGGCTGCTTACTGGGCGACGTAAATATTGTGTTAATCCTGCCTTTTTTGGGGTGTGTGGGGGTGGGGGGAGGGTTTCTCCTACTAGCTCACAGTCTATATCGGCTAAACTTCATAGTCGCGAATGTAAGTATATATAAACCTTCTGAAATGTGTAGTCGCTGACATCATTTGAAGTTTGCTGACCGGGGAAATGGTGTCAATTATAGTAGTTGTGCGAGCACTATTATAGTAGTTGTGCGAGCACTATATCCTATCCGGAAGCAGGCCCGTAGCCAGCCCTGAAATTTAACAGAGGCAAATTCCTTCCTAGTGGGCTTTGGGGACATGCAGACGGGGAAAAATAATTCTACATGCGATTTCCTGCATCTGAGTGCATTTCCGGGCCAGATTTTTCAGTTTTAAGTTAGACAATTAAGTTTAAACCGATTTAAATGAGTTTATTTGGTATTATATTAAGATGCATTCTTAAATGTTTGGTAAATTCCCAAAAGTATACAATTATGAGGGTAAACTCCCTTTATGAAATACAGGTTTAGTTTAAACATATTTATTTTAAATCGATTGCGAAACAAGTTCTTGCAACTTAGATTAATCACTCTCGATGGCTTCCTGGGTAGAACCAGTACTAAGCGATGTGGATTAATTATCTTGCTCAAGGATAAATAACGTGGCCGCGGCGAGGATCGAACACACCACCTCTCGATCTGGAGGTCGGCGCTCTACCACTGGACCACGCTCTCCACATACAGGTGGTCCGTCCAGCAACCAAGATGGCTGCTTTATATTGGACATACACAGTAATTCCCATAAAAATATTTATTCCAGGGGCGTAGCTTCCTATAGGCCGCGGCCTACACTTTTTTCTGAGAAATCGAAAAAATAAAAATGCCATAAATGCAATAAAAATTGGAGGCCTAGTGGGGTAAGGGGCTAAATTGTATACTAGTACTTCGTGTTAATATAATAACATTAAATTACTTTAAATCTTTTCAGCTTCTTTTTAGTTATAAGATATATAATTTACGATAAAATGTAAGGATATTGATGCTCTTATAGACATACTCACCGGTACGAAATGCACCTCCGACAGTCTAGCTGAAAAAACATTCAGCCCCCTAGAAATCGGCCTACACATCATATTCAGCCAAGCTACGCCCCTGTATTCGGATGGTTATTCCCACAAAACTGCACAGGAACATCATCGCGATAGCTAGTTAAAGTTAGTATGGAATGCTTAATGTAATTAAAATAGATTCAATTACTTTATTAACATAGATTCAACCATCTTGTGAGCTCATCCAACCATTATGCCTAGCATTTCAAATATTGAGTTCATCAATTCTGTTATGTCACGCACTAATTATATTAGTGTGCGCATTATTTGGCGGTATTGCGTGATGTCTTCATAAAAGTGCCGCACACTACCTACTTTATAAAGGGAGCAAGAATAGAATAGAATAGAATAGAATAATTTTTATTTTCCAGTTGACATGAAAATCAAAATTATTACAGTACATGTACATATTTAAGTGCAAATAATATATAAAATAACGAAAGCTTGATTGTGAGAAAAACAAATAACTAAACATATAGTATATTTAAATATTTAAAAAACATGTTATATTCATAGAAAGCACACTGACCTTATTGACTTATAGTGTGTCAGTTGTAAATCAATAACATTTAAACACATTTACTCTTACAATACACCACTCAACTTTTATGATCGGTTACCCAGGTGTTTGGAAAATAACACGAATACTAAAAACTGGAAATCACCTAAACACATAGCAATATTTTATTGAGTTTTAGTCCAATCAAGGCAGATTAAGTTTTATAAATCGCTAGCGATATTTGTTAAACGACGCCAGTTAACATTTCGAATGAAAACATGAATTATTAAAAAATATATAATTCTTTGAAAAGTGACCGATTATAAAAGTTGAGTAGTATATATAGTGTTTACTAATTGTACTTCATCTTATTTGGTAACATGTGTGTATAAAGCAAACTGGGTTAATACATCACTATTTTCATTTCTAAAGCCATACAAATTTATCCAAATTTGACATATTCATAATATTATTATTTGATTTTGCTAAAATATCAAAAATAGTTTTTCGCTGCGAGTTATAAGCAGTGCATGTAGTGATAAAATGTATTTCATTTTCTAAATCTCCAATTGGACAACTTTCACACAGTCTTCTGTCTGCCGGTATCTTTTTGTATCTACCAATTTCAGTTTGTAGTTTATGTGAGCGTATTCTGAATTTTATGAAACAATTTCTTATTTCCCTTTTTTTTAGTATTTCAAGATAAGGTTCTCTGCAGAGGTTAGTTTTAAAAAGAGAATAGGTACGAAGTTTTCCAGTGTTATTTTTTCTGCATACTGATAGAGTATCAGGCCAATGTATTTTGTATTTACAGATAAGCTTCTGTTTCACAATCTTAAATAGATGTATAGATTTGTTTGATATTTTAAGATAATTTAATAAGAAATAGATGCTTGAAACCCAGCTATTTTTCTTTTTGTTCCTGCAGAATGTTACCTTCTTTAAATGTATTTGATAAGTGACTATCAGATGACAATAAGCATAGCCCTATATGATAGGTACACACTATACGTTAAATTAACGAGCTATGATTCTCACAGCTACAAAAATGCAAGAGTTAATTTAAATATGGATATACCTGTATAGTCCTAGTTATTTGTATCTGAATGTAAATATATATTCTGTTATGTTTGTGATTAGCGATTTAACGATATAGCACAGATTGTGTTCATATTGAGTTCTGCTCAACCCGGGCCTAGATGGCGTTAGCGGTAGCTAGCATAGTTCACTACCGTTCATGAACAGTCTCAATCAAACCGAGAGTTTGTATGACTTTAGACTTTAGACTTTAATAGTTTATTATAGTGTCACATATAAAAGTTACAAACATATGCAAATATTACACAAACAAACTTTTATACCCGGCCGTAATAACGACCTATGGGACACTTAAAACACATATATTTCAAATCAATAATCTCATTATATCTACACTATAAATGTATATACATTATAAAAATTCCATCATCAGATGTGCAGCTGGACGGTTTTGTTCAGTCAGAGTTAATATATAATACAACAACTGATTATAGGTACTATCTCTAGATAAATAAGTATTTACATTAAATATATATACTAGTATAATACTTACATTTAATATGTATTACAGTATGTAAAACAATTACTTAAAATGTGTAAAAGACTTATACGGTACTAACTTAAAATATCTGGTAAAAAAAAAAAAAAAAATTAAATCTGGATAGCCTTATTAACCGTGACTGCACAAACACATATGTATTTAAATGTTAAAATTGTATATACTTATCTCTCTATATATGCATATTCATCCACGCATATATTCACACATATATAAGTAGTGAATTTAAAAGAGCATATATGTGTATTTAATGTATTTATATATATAATGAGTAAACTGTGATTCAGTTAAAATATTATTCGTTCATAAAGCTAAAACTCGCCTTTTATACATTTTAAGAAGTATGTTTGCTAACTTGTACTGTAAAGAATCACAGTTCATCAGAAAAATTAATTTTTCTATAGACGAACAATTTAAAAATCTATTATCTAACTGGCTTGCAGTATTAAAAAGATCATATCTCAGATCTGAGTAAAAATCACAGTCGACTAAAAAATGAGTTTCATCCTCTGTAGTTGACTTGGTACACAATTTACAAAGTCGTTCACTAACAGGTGTTTTCGGTCGAGCATATCTCCCTGTTTCTATTGCTAAGGGCAGATTGCAACTTCTAAATTTAGCAAGAATGCGTCGATGGCCCCTACTTAGATTACACTTTACATAATATTCAGTTTTAAGTTCTGTCTTATACTTTCTATACGTTCTTAATTTATTACCATTTTGACAGTTTTTTCCATCACTCATTAGTTTTCCAAACCATACATTTTTATCTTCTTGGTTCAGGTATTCACGTAATTTACGTACACAGACACTTGCATTTGGATTTATACATATCATATATTCTGCAGAATATGTGCTTTGAATAAACTTTAGCATTTTACTTTCCCATGACCTTGATTTATTCAAAGACCATTCATGCACTCTACGTATTATCTACTCTTCGTATCGAGTTTGACCGTTTCCAAAGGTCCATTATCATACTCTTTTAGATAATACAAAGCTTGAATAAGTATACACATACCACTATTGCATTTTCCATATGCCTCCGTTATAGCCTTTTGGCCTACAACCCCTATTCCGATATAAAACCAGGGCTCTATATGTCATTTTCGTCCCAGATAAAACCTAACTTTTTTTAAAGAGCTATCTTAGAGACACTCAAAAATGACCAGCAAATTGGGGGTAATGGGATGCTTTCAGCCTCTACTATTTCACCGAAGGTGGCCACCCCCAGAAGGGCAGTAAAGAAATTTTACTTTTTGCAAATATACTCTCAGTACAATTTAAATATATCCATAAAAATGCAATTTCAGTCAAAATATGCTAAATCAACATGTTTTATGATGGAAATATAATATGTTGATGTTTTATGGGGATTTGTTATGATTTGGGTAATTTAATCCAATCAGAATCTACCTTACAATCTGACTATATGCTTAAATACTTTTTTTCAACCAATCAGAAGCCCCAAATCAATGGTGGTATGTGACCTAAATGTGATTCATTTACAGGCTTAGCCGCATTCCTACAGTCAACTGGAGATGACGGTATAAGCGCTAAGGGATTTGCCGTCATTGGTACGGCGGCAGCAATAACAACTATCGTCGTGCAGAGAGGGGGAGTGAAGAAGGTTGCTGAGATGTTAAGGAAGAACAGGAAGAAATAACTATAAACCTGATTAAACTCATTTGAATCTTTTTTACACCAGTTTTGATAGCTCGAATATTCAATTTCCCTGCCGTGTTACCGGAGGAACAGTGCAGGACAATAGGTGTAGGTGGAACTAGTAAAAGCATATATGCTTTATCATCATACCTACTGGTCTAAGGTTGATTATTGCTTAGATAATAGTCATAACACAAATATAATTAATACCTGGTAATAAGGCAAGGCACGATATAGTGATTTTTTTTTAAATTCCAGTCCAGCGTCATAATACACGCTTCACAAGTGTATTGTTATGTATGAGCGTGACACTTTACGAATTTATCTATTTATCTACGTGTTTTTACTAAAACGGTCTTTTCGGATTACATGAGTCATGCTTCTGAAGTAAATACTATGTTATAATTGTTTATATGCGTTGTCTGTGTTTCTGAAACGTATTTTATGAAATGTTCATGGATTACTATGGCAACACTAAACATGTTATGATTATTAGTTTGCGACTTTGTCTCGGTCAGCCAGCCTGGATTCAGAACCTACAAGTAAGGCATGCATAATACAGTGGACAGGCCGAGACTATTGCACATCGGATTAAAGTAAGGCATGCATAATACAGTGGACATGCCGAGACTATTGCACATCGGATTAAAGTAAGGCATGCATAATACAGTGGACATGCCGAGACTATTGCACATCGGATTAAAGTAAGGCATGCATAATACAGTGGACATGCCGAGACTATTGCACATCGGATTAAAGTAAGGCATGCATAATACAGTGGACATGCCGAGACTATTGCACATCGGATTAAAGTAAGGCATGCATAATACAGTGGACAGGCCGAGACTATTGCACATCGGATTAAACGAGCGGAGTAACACTTAACTAAACGTATTGTTAGATCACAGAATATAGTAGAGCCTTTAAGCATTACAAGAATGATGTAGGTACCATCGAGTTTTTCCGATCAAGCTCTTTCAATAACAATAATTAAATCGCGTCTTTAACTGGCCTAGTTTAGTGCATCTATTCATTGAACATATTAAGATAGTTTTAGTCGTAAATGGATTGGCATCCGTCTTAAACCTTCAGATCGCCTCCAGTCCTTTACCTTTGCTGGAATGTACTTTTGTTTACACTGTTTTGTCAAGACAGGATAATAGCGAGGTTGTGTACACATACGATCGATTTAAGCTAGCCAGTAGGCCAAATCGCCTACTGACCGTTCCTAGTCGGTAACTCTGTCTTCACCACTCTTTATGTTGTGTATTGCTATTTCCGTTGCATCTTTAATTTGCTCTTTGTTTGTGGTACAGTGCGGACCTAGGTTCAATTGCTGTGGTTTCTATAAGACCGTTTTTTCTCATTTTAGAGGACGGCTAAAATGAAATGATTTCCCCCGATAATGACACAATATAATGTTCATATCTGTATGACAATATCAGCATTTTATTATATCTTGACACGTTTTAACAGTTAACGCTGTTTAATGACAATATTTAATGTTAATTTCTCCAAGAGAATTAAGGCTGTTATTCAGTCTCTGTTGAAATTAACAATTTTAAATTGTTGCTTCGCAGGCATGTATTTTTTCATGATCTTTGTAGACTAGCCATTGTATTAAAATATCGTTAGGTTTTACAAGCATGAATTAGAGTGGGTGTCATGTACTCATTTGAATATTTATAAAATAAATGAATTCCAACCCGTTTATTTTTGGATTCAAGAGACATGATGGAAGAAAATGGTCAGCAAACAAGGTTGTAGAGCAAGCGGAGAGCCGACTGAATTACAAAGACATTGTAGGAACACTTGCAGTCGGTCGTCAAAAGCTGGTACAAACAAGCAAAATAATTGGAGCACAGCTGGGGCCAAGACGACGAGACAGATGATCCAAGACGAAATAGTATCAGCGGAGGAAGAAATTATAAAAGCCAAAGCAGTTAGGATAGGATAACAGGGTGTTGGACATGTTGAACAACAATAGAGAGAAAGCAGACATGGGAGACATGTCAGTACAAGCCACTACGACTCCAGTTTATTCTAAGATATGTTTATGATCTCCTGCCATCACCAGAACACTTACAATGGTGGGGATTGTTGGAAGTTCCCAAGTGTCAAGGGCACCATGGAACATGTGCTATAGGCATGGCAGACAACAAGCACGCTACAGATGGAGGCAGGATTCTGTCCTTCCGGAGTTAGCCGACATGTTGGAGCAGAAATTTGTTAAAGAAGGGGAGCCAGAGAGAAAAACAACCCAAACTTCAAATGCAATACTTGACGAATCTGACCAGTGGGACATAGTAAGCATCTGAGTTTTCACGACATAGTCCAGATCACACAGAGCCCAGATATTGTAATCTGGTAAAACAAAAAGGGAAACAGGTGATGGTGGGCAGTCAAGATATGAGGAGGACACTTGTCCCCACCATTTGGAATCAAATGCAGCAGAGCTGGAACCCATCCATTCACATATAGTGGCTGATCACTTTGGAATGCCAAATTAACATAAACTCAATTAATTGAACCTCTCTTTAATTATATGAAGAGAGGTCTAATTCAATTGAAGAGAGGTTTAATTCAATTGAAGAGAGTTATAATTCAATTGAAAAGAGGTCTAATTCAGTGTTATTGAACCAATCTTCAATTGAATTGAACCTCTCTTCGACTGAACTAAACCTCTTTTCAATTAAATTAGACCTCTCTTCAGCTGAACTAGATCTCTCTTCGAATAACTGAAGAAAGGTTCAATTAATTGAGTTTATGTTGTTTTTGTTTTTTCAGTCTCCAAAAATAATTGGAGACCCATTTATTCTCCATGTCCAATGATGTACGAGGGGTCGAGGAGGAGTTTATGTTAATATGGCGTTCCATAGATCGCCACTATGATACGCCACTACAGATCGTACGCACGCATTTAGACCGATTGCCCTTATAAGTGTTCTAGTGTGTAGAAGATAGTCAGAATACGAGAATGACTACGGCGACAGTAAGATGGTATTTTTGTTGACATGATCTTTTATTATAACCAGTAGTCTTTAATTCTAAAATTCGTGAGGAAATCTACTAGCCCACTCGTTTTTGTATGATTGAGTGTTGCTTATTATCATCCAGCTGATGTTGTTTACGGTTAGCACCGAGGCATTATTTTAGAGCTATGTATTTACAGACCAAATAAACAAATGGTAAAAAGTTTACGCAACTAATGATTTGGCAAGCTTGATGGTAGTTTGCGTTTTAAACGAGTGGAATGTCGAATGAAATGGTAAAAACTGTCATCCGCATACGTTGTCCGTGCTGCTCCAATGATTATCAGTCGAGAGTTATGGGCCGATCTCTGAATGTATTCATTCTCTGAAACTAAATGTTTTATTTTATCTTACTGTTTAATTTGTAATAACTCCTATTATACTGTGACACTGTTTACACATTTAATCATTAAGTATGCTCTTTAATAGTCCCGGAGCGACTAGCATTATAGCTAGATTGCACTCCGTCAGTATGTATGTCTGTCACGTTTCCGCGCAATAACTTTAGTTTCCTGGAGTCATGTTAACGAAACTTCACCACAAGATACGACTCGGGGTTGTAATTCGGGTCATTTGGTTAAAGGTCATTGGTTAAAGGTCAGAGTCACTGTCACTATAAATAGAAAATTGGTTTCAGCTCAGTAACTTAATGTCTCTTGAATGATTAGAACGAAACGTCTCCAACAGGTGCGAATCGTAGAAAAAAGGCTTGGGATTGTTATTTGGATCATTTTGTTAAAGTTTTAAGGTCCCTATTACTATAAATAGAAACGCTTTAAAGTCAATAACTTTCATTTCCACTGAGGGATTAGAACCAACCTTCACTACAAGGTGCATCTCATAGAAAAAAAAAATCAGATCAAAGGACAAGGTCACTGTTACTATAAATAGAAAGGCAAAAATGTCTTATCATGGTAATGTCCTAGTTTTCTCCCATGAACTCCAGTTCACCACTGACTGTGACATAACATGGGTGAGCATACAAGTAGAAGGCGCCCAACGTCATTACACAGCAGCTTATTATCGGCCTCCATGCGAATGATGAGACCGAGAAAGTCACTTGAAATGGTAAGTAGAATTACTGGCACAATATGTTGATTGGAATGAGGATTTACAAGCTCTTATGCCTGCCAACATAAGGCACTCTATGAATATGTTATTGAAAGTATTACCTGATTCAAATGGTCCAAGACCCTATACACGTTTCAAAAATATCCTGGATCTTTTCTTACTACAAATGATACTTTGATTGAAACTGTCTCTATAATACTTGCTATCAGTGACCACGATACTGTCTGTGTCGGTGCCAACCTAAACCCTCATTAAAAATATACCTGAGTGTGCGCGCGCCTTGGAGAGGCTGGGAATTATTGGTGTATGTTAGAGCAAAGACACCGAGCAGATGCGCGCCTCTGTCTGTTCTGTAAAGTAATGCATGGTGTATTAGCTATTCCACAACACGTCGAACCTGGTTTCAGTGTTATTGTTACTCCATGACTTTAGACAGATCCATACAGGAGTTGACTACTATTATTACTCATTCTTTGCTCTAACTGTCTGTTGTCCAGTGCAGTACCCTCACAGCTAATGTCTTGCTGCAGAAAGACCTTGATTATTTCAAGCTGGCTGTCATCCGCGTCCACCACGCCAGAGGTAAGCGTTCTGGTATCAGACCGACTATGACTGTTTTAACCCTAGCTGCTTTCATCTTTTTTATGCTGTTGCTAACAACTTTACTTTTTTTACCTTTTCTTGTCTACACGACGTGCAATTAGGTTATAATAGCCTAAATGAGTCTCCATTGCCCTTCCATAGTAAAGTTAGAATGTTGACAACCTGTTAAAAACTCAAACCTCGTTAGAATGCTGGGAAACTTACTTTATCATGCAAATAAACATGTCTGCTATTAAACATCAACAAGGAAATAGGGGGTTTAATACCTTCTAAGAAACATTTCTTCAGTTGTATACTAACACCGGGTCAAAGGTCAACACTATTTTTACCCCTTGCAATTTCATACCCTGTCTACTTTCACTTCTCAAATTTATACCAAAAACTGTCAAAAACATGATGAGCTGCATTTTCAAATATCAACAACATGTCCAGAATACAGTTACAGCCAAAAAATAACAGGAAACTGCACTAAAAAAATGTTTTTAAAGAAAAAAAGATTAGCACTCTTTAATACAGAACTACTTTCGACTGCACCAGGCGAGCACATCCTGTTGATTTAGTGTAATTAGACCATTACCTGATTATGTCCGTGAGGTCGTGTGACAAAATAGCACGATAGAGGAAACAGTAAATATCAATTATCACACCGTCCAATTCTTACTTAAAACCGCCTGTAAACAGGTGCGCGCTTCATCCGGGTGACTCTCGTTACCAACAACAATAATGGCGGCCTCTACACCATGCAGACGGATTCAATCTGAATTATAATGTTTCAGTGAAATTCTCATAGATACAGATACTTGTCATAAAGAGAAGTTGTGCACATTTTATGTATTAAGTGTTTAATCAAAAATCCGTAAGCATGGATGAACGACATTGGTGGATAGCTAGCAAAATTCAAGAAACCTTCAAAATTGGAGGATATGACAACCCCACATTATTGGAAGATTTTATGATTGAAGACACAACATTAGGCAAATTGAATAGATTCTTGAAATCTGGTGGGCCATGTCGATTGTTTTTCTACTGCGAGAAACCCGACTCGGGGGTGCTCTCGACAAGAGAATTGCATGTTACAGGAACCCTAGCATCCTTGAAAGACACAAACTTGGAAAAAGTCAACATTCTTTACTTTTTGCGCAACAGAGTTGACAAAGATGTTGATAGTACAAGAATGGAGAGGGATGTTTTTTGTGGGGAATTGAAGCATAATACAATAGAGACATTGACAACTCTCCTGTCCGATGTTTATATTCCCCTTGTAAAAGCACAGAAAGACTGGGGGGAATGTAACCAAGAAAGTCAGAGTCATCTTATGAACAATATGGACAAGTTTTTAACTGCACTGAATGAGTCGACAGCATCAATGCAATCATCAAAGCAGATGGTAATACTTATATTTGTCTGTATATGATTAATAACTTAATCCGGCAGCACAGTGAGTAGCAGAATGGGTCCACACAATTAGACAGAGATTGTATCTGTACTGCTAGCCATTATTGCTAATTAATAAGGATTCAGCATGCTTCAACTCTAAGTTTTCTTTACTAAGATGGGCGGCACGATTTACCCAAATATACCCAAATCTACCCAAATACACCGGATTTACCCAAATACAGTTTATGTTTGCACAAATACACCCTATTTAATTGTTTTATTCGGCAAATACTTCAATTTTATAGTTAAGTATGGTATAAATTAATGTAATCTGTGAAAAAAATAAATATATTAGCCGCAGATATGAACTTTGCAGCCATTTTTAAAAAAATCATTTTTATCAAATCGGATACGATTTACCCAAATACAGTCTATGTTTGCACAAATACACCGTATTTAATTATTTTTTGTTCAATCCATTATTATAATACTTCTAGATACTTATAATGAAAAAAGAAAATAATTAAAAAGGGTCAAACATAGGCTATATTTGGGTAAGTCGTATCCGATTTGATAACAGTGAATTTTAAAAATGGCTGCAAAGTTCATATTTGCGGCTAATATATATATTTTTTTCACAGATTATATTAATTTATAACATACTTAACTATAAAAATGAAGTATTTGCCGAAAAAAAACAATTAAATAGGGTGTATTTGTGCAAACATAGACTGTATTTGGGTAAATCGTATCCGATTTGATAAAAATGATTTTTTTAAAAAAGGCTGCAAAGTTCATATCTGCGGCTAATATATATTTTTTTTCACAGATTATATTAGTTTATACCATACTTAACTATAAAATTGAAGTATTTGCCGATAAAAAACAAATAAATAGGGTGTATTTGTGCAAACATAGACTGTATTTGGGTAAATCGTATCCGATTTGATAAAAATGAATTTTAAAAATGGCTGCAAAGTTCATATCTGCGGCTAATATATATATTTTTTTCACAGATTATATTAGTTTATAACATAGTTAACTATAAAAATAAAGTATTTGCCGAATAAAACAATTAAATAGGGTGTATTTGTGCAAACATAAACTGTATTTGGGTAAATCCGGTGTATTTGGGTAGATTTGGGTATATTTGGGTAAATCGTGCCGCCGTACTAAGATGGCTCTGCAGCCATAAAGACATTATAATAAGTGACATTTTTTTTATCCTAGATTTGTCTAATTGTAAAAATCTAAGAACTGGTGATACATTTATCCTACTGCAGTATTAAGAGATATTTCAGGATGTGTAAAATGTATATCTAATGTTTTACTTCTTAACACTTCTTGCATGCATGATTTACACAGCCAGTTCTATATTTGAAGTTTTTTATTACAAGTTTGAAAATGCGCATCATTGCCTATTTGTTTACAGGCCTTTTTGACAAAGTTTAGAAGGCCAATGGGTTTAAAGTTGAGATATTAAGTACAGCTTTCTTTGAAATTTAGGGGGAAAAGTACAATGTAGCTTTAGAGATTTGATTTTTTTTGTTTAAACTGTGATAATTGGAATATCCTCAGAGATTTTCAATCAGCCCAACAAAGCCCTCTGTAAAGAAGGCAAAAACGGCCTTAAGTGGTTTTAACATTTGATCAATATATTGATAATTCGACACCTGGTACTTTTATTTGATTTCAACCTGACATTCGATCGGGTTGATATGGTTATTTTATCTGGATCACTTTATTTTATTTTGTGTCAAAATCATCTGAATTGGTACATGTTTATTGCAACGATATACCATTTTATCAACATTTGATCAGTATTCATGTTTCTTTTTCATTCAGATGTTAAAACAGCCAGATCATGTAGTTTTAAATGACTTCAAGCAGCAGAGAGCAGCAGCTTTAGACCCACAGCTTATCAGTCATTATGAAGAGTTAGTCACTGAGTGGATGAACACGATAGAAGCTGTTCTATTGGACACTTCTGATGAAAGGTTGGTCAAAATATACATAAATTTAGTAATGAGTGACCGACAGTAAATCCCTGTGAATTTGTTGTGAAAAAAGATTGTCACCATTATAGCTTTTTTTTTTAGAAATTGGAGGTCAAATTACTGCCTTTGAATGGATGTCACCTAATAACTGCACTGCAATGTTATTTACCTACACAATTCGTAATATCACTAGTATATAACATAAAAAAATATAACAAAATAGTACTTAATGGTGAAGATGGTTATATTTGATTGTTGTCATTATTTTCTAAAAGTAAAATTATGAACTTTCAGTATCGGAGATAGGACAGTCTGCTGTTATTTTGTTAAGTTTCATTTTTATTTTTTTGTCATTTATAAAATATTTCAGTAATTTTATGTCTTCATTCGTTTCTAAGATATTAAACAATAAATTGAATTGAAAATGTCCATTTTAGCATTTTAAGAATAAAGTTTCTACATAATTAATAAGAGTGGATTAAAATATATACATATATTTGATACCACATTTTACCCACATTTAAATGTGCAATAAACCGTACCCATATAACGTGTAATGCTTGGTATATTATACAAGTAGACTGCCGAGTGGTTGAACGTGTATGTTTTTTGCACTTTATATATTTCATCACCATTACACTTTAACTTCACTGATGTACACATTTACAATTATATTTCTAGGAAAATGGATGTTCTCTTTCCAGAGAGATCAAGGTGATACAGTTATTACACGTAGCTGATTGGATTGTTATTTAATAATGTTTCAGGCATTTCAGCTTCTAATGTTGTTGTAGTAATAAATATTTAACAAATATATTAAAAAGCAATATTGATGCTAAATAACACAGTATTTTAGCTTTAAACAATACCAAATGTTTGTGTTGCGATTGAAACGTTTTTACTGAAGATGTAGAGTGAAAAAGTAGAAATTATAAACTCAAAATGTATGTGATGATGTTAAGTACCGGTTTGCAATAATCATGATAATATTAAATATCTTTTTAAATGTATGTGCAGAGCTTTAGATAATTTTTAACTGCAATGAGTATTTACTCATCAGATTCAAAATGTATGAGTATTAACAACAAACTTGTTCAGAGTAAAAACAATACAATAGTTCAAAAAGGACAATACATACAAATATAATACTCATGATTTTTAAAAGTTTAGAGTGTTTGTAGTAAGTTGATTTGTAATGATACTCACAGCTTAGGAGTATTTGTAAAAAAAGACTCAGCTTATCTACAACTCTGTATGTGTTTGATACAGTTTTATTTTCAAGGTGTCTTTGAGTAATATGAAATAAGTGTACTTGGTAGAAACGTAAAGGTGTGTTACATCTAATCCATTCACCTTGTGCAGTTGCTTGTAACTATGTATAAAATGACAGAGTTAAATGCCATCTGTTTGCTTTATTTCATAATAATTTGCTGATTTCTAACTGTTTTATAGGTGTTCACTTATTTTGTTTTAGATAAACTATTTTACAGGTCATTAAAGGGACACATGGCAGTCTTGAAGTTTAATATTGCGTGTTGGAATTAGTACCTTAATTGATATAAGTTTTACTTTGAATATTTGAATACCTGGAAAAAGCAAAATGGAAATTATATTTTTCTTCATTATTTTGCGATATGTTTTGCAAAATAATTTATGCATTTTACTCAAATGTTAGGCATTTACGGCAATAAGTATTTTATTATTAGTTTAGGAATTACAATATTCATCTTGTGTTGAAAACAGTAACCCAGCAAGTTTTTAAAAGAATCAAGATTGCTTTGTGTCCGTTTAGACTTCATTAGATGTTATAATCTAGGTTCACCAGTTGTTTCGTATACAAACGTGCATCTGTATATAGTATCTGGTCTACTTATGACCTAAATATAGTTGTCTTGAAAACTAAGGTTGTCACAAAATAAAGCTAGAATAACCTATTATAATAAAAAATATGTTTCTTTTAAATCTGAAAATATTTATTAAAACATAAATTTGTCTTATCTTCTCTGTATTATGACTAGCTTAGGTAGCTTAGATGTGTTTCTTTTTTAGTAACTGATAAAATACATAGTATATATTTAATACATTTCCCCCCAAAGGTTTTGGCATTTTATGAAAGAAACTAATTTATTGATGACGGTCTGTGTACTTGCATCATTCAGAGACAACAGCTGTTGTTACCATATAACTTGTCAATAACAAATTTTCAATAACATGTGTACCATATATCTTGCAGTTGTGTTATGCATTTTGGACAGATAGTGGTAGTAGTGGGTACAAATTAAGGAAAAGTGGCAGAATTAAGTAGTAGTGGCAAGCACCTGTTTAAAATTAAGGAATTTGGATGCCACTCATGTGCTTCCGTGGTCCGGGGGGAAACCCTGATGTAATACTAATGAACAAATGTCCACTTAAAGAATTATATCTACCTATTCTTAGTACCCAATACAGCAATACAATCAAATAAATAACTATAGTTTCTTAGTACCCAATACAGCAATACAATCAAAAAAATAACTATAGATTCTTAGCCAATGCATAACTATATTATAAATTTACAGATTCATGGATCCAAATGCAGGGCCGCTGTCAGAACTGGAAAGGTGGCGACGTCGTCAGAGATTGTTGATAAATATTACAGAACAGTTAAAGGGCAAAGAATGCAAGGCTGTAATCGGTGTCCTCATCACGGCCAAGTCACGGCTCCTAAAGAAGTGGAAAACCATAGATGCAGCGTAACTATACTCTTCCAACACACTTATTAAACTGATCACTAACTCGAACAGTGAACGTGAAACTATTGTAATTATATATAAATACATAAATAACAAGATACAACAGTTTTGCATTTAGCCATTGAACTGTCATTTAAGCTGGATAAAAGGGTGGGTGGGTTTTACTGGACACATTAATTTATACTATACATCTTTATACCCAATTCATTATCACTTTTCTCTATATTATAACTGTTATATCAGTCATAATGTCTAAATATTACTCATGCATTAAACAGAATCACAGATGCCATGAATGACACAAAAGACAAAGTTAAGTTTTTGGAGTCACTGAAACGTCATTTTGACCAGCTGTACAGTGTAGACTCCACCCCTGCCAATATCATCAATCATGCGATACCCGGCCTTACCAACAGTGTCAAACAGATGGACTCCATCTCCAGATATTACTCACGCACTGGCTTCCTAGGGCTCATGTTTACAAAGGTATACATGAAGAAGAACTGATATATTTATACTAGAAATGCCGAAACCACTGACATTTTGAGCCATGTTTTTGTTCCTTTAACAAGATGTTTTGTAGTGCTATGTAGTTCTTTGTAAATATATAGAGGATATTTGTTTGTTATGAGTGAATGTAGGATTTATTTTCATCGAGAAGTAAGAAAACATATTTTCACGAGTGCTTTAGCACAAGTGAAAATATTTGAGTTTTCTCACTTCGAGATGAAAATAAATCCTATATTCACGACAAACAAACAAATATTCTATTTATTATTCACAACCTGGAAATTTATGCAGAAAACATAAAGGCCAAAACAATGACTTCAACAACGTAAACAACATCAGCTGTAGCATGACGTCATTTTGAGTGAAAATATATATATATTATATATTATATTATATAAATATATATATTATATTTTCACATGTGAAATATAAACAATGAACATATAAGGTTTTATTTTAATCATAAAATTCGCTATTTCACTGGAAATTATATAATAAAGACTGTTATTATTGTCAAGCTATTTTGTGAAAAGCTTGCCATGGGCCTTACAATGGCTTGTAATAATGTAAGAATTTGCAGGAAACAAGGGTATTAATGTTTTATTGTCATTATTTTTATATTTGTTGTCAATATGGAGAAACAATCTGTTACAATACCGTGGCTTGTGTCTGTGATCAGGTGACCAACCAGCTGGTAATGGCGTGTAAGGAGTACATCAAAAACTCTACGCTGACGATGGAGGACGACGACAAACTCTGGGATAGAATCCAGGAAGAGATTGAGCATCGCGACCCATCTAACACAGATGTTGACCCCAAAATTAAACTCTTGAAAAGTCAGGTGGAATCAAAAATGAAGGTATATGTCTTTTATGGATGTAAACTTGTTAATATCTTAATGTTCACGTTTTCATCTTTTGACTTACACAACTTAATATTATATTCGCACCGCAATGTGACACTTGAGTTTACATATTTAAATCTCTTCTTTGAGCAAATATGGGAACTTTACGATTTTTTATTTATTTCTGATTAATTATTAATATTCAGCATGCTGAACGATTGACCCTAGTTGTAAAGTGAGCAATATAACTCCAGAGGAGTACCAGTCTAAACCTGCTGTTGTCGATTGAAATAATGGTTATTGTGGTTTTAAATTATTCTACTAGAAAGCTGTCTTTTATGCATATGCTGTCAAACTTGCTAAAGAGACCACCTCTATTAAGAGACCACTTTTAAAGACTACCATTTCAGAGTTCCAGTTGCATTGTTTTAAACTAAAATGTACCTGTTTTAATAGACCACTTGTGTTAAGAGACACATTTTGTTCTTTCCTGTAGTGGTATCTTAAGAAAAGATCATCTGTTTAAGAAACCAATTATGCCCTTCCCTTTAGTGGTATCTTAATACAGGTTATTGCAGTTTGCTGACATAATGACTCATGTTTCACCTATACTTCTACAGGGCCCTACTGTACGGGGAAAGAGCAAGGAGGGGCATGACCTTGGTCTACAGGATGACACCCTGTATGGCAGACTGAAGGCATGTCTGACACTGCAGGGGTTCTACAGGGAGACACTGAGGTCCCTAAGGGACTCTATAGGGCAATCACAGAACATGTCACGCTTCCCGTCACTCAGTAGTGTAGGTGGCCCCGGAAGTTTCACTGCCAAGTAAGTTGTTTATGTGATGCAGAATTTTAAGTCGGTCAGACGGGACGTTAAAAAAATAGTTTTACAACCAAAAACAAACACGTCCATAATAGCACCTATAAAAATCAGCCACTGAGGCGAAAACTTTTATTTTTTGAATTTTCTTTGGATGGTTACAACCCAACACAATTATTATTGTAAGTTGAATATGAGTTACTGTCTGTTTTCTGGCATAACCAAACTAATATTTCAAGAGACCATATTTTACAATGCGTGAATCTTCATTACCCTTGCATGGATTTGACCATGTCACATAATTCTATCCAGCTAACGGATAGTGTTTTCTTTCATACTATATACCCAGTGTAAGATTATAAGAATCTTTCATGGGTATTCGGTGAATGTCAGGAATTCCAGCACAATGTATAATTGTATTTACCGGATCTGAGGCTCTGCCAAGGTTTCGATTAAAACAGTTATACCGAGGGTTGGAGTTTCGCTATCTGAACCAGATACCCATGACTGATTCTTTTTCTTTCATATCATTTACATTCTGCACGTTGTCGCCAACTAATAACGTTTTGAATGTTTATTTACACAATGATGTCATGCAACTGTCATTGTTGATAACAGTGCGTGCCTTTTATCTTCTTGTAAGATCAACCTTTCCATCATCCGTGTAAAATGCAGATAATCTTCTCCAGTATGCAAGAAAACTCACAGTCCTAACACTGAGATGAGCTTCATGTGTATTAAAAGCAATGCAATTCTTAACTTTTGACAAAAGGGAGTACAACTAATAAGTATATATTATTATATTTGTCCTGAAATAAGGAGATTGGTATCATTCAGTTGTTCAGCTCGACCATTACTGCATTTATATTAAAATTTTCTTTAGAGCAAAAACAGATTTTAAAGCTAAAAATTAAAATGAATTTTAAAGGTACATGTCAATACATTTATAGAAGAAAAATGATCTAAATTGACATTTATTATGTTTATCTGCAAAAAAAAAAAATAACCCAAAGACACCTGGCTTTACCAAAAGAATGTGCAGACCCTGTTTACATATTTGCGCAGCCAAGGCTTGAATTTCTGCCTCATACATTGGAACTGTTTAATGTTGAATTGCATGAATTTCAGCCGACCGATTTCCAATAGATTTTTGAAAGAATCCTCAAGGAAGCAAAGTTTAAACCCTGAAATGTGGTATGATATAACAGTTACAGCGTTTGTTATTTGAAATTGTTCCAGATGTTTGCAAATGTTATCAGCTGTTAGCTATTTCTTAAATGATGCCATGCCACATTGTTCCTTATGTGTTGCTCTTTTCATAGTTCTGTTGCCACCTGTCATTCAAGATGGATGCTGTTTCCCAAACAAATATTCTCTAATAAAATGTTATGTTCATGGTTCTCTGTTGACCTCTATCAAGTTTGTGTTTTTGGTTGGTGTCCAAAGTTGAATATTTAAGATGGCCACCGTGTGTGTGTGTGTATGTGTATTTCTAATAGTCCCTCCACCCATACGGCACCAGAGAATCCTGGTATTGCTGGGCACAATACAGTGTGGACTGTTTTACTAGGCACATACGATTTTATAAAATCATTCACGTTATTTTATTTCAAATATAGAATTGTGTTATTACACTTCAAGGCCATTAGTTCTGTGATAAAGTCAAATCATTGTATTTCATATTTTAGTATTGCACAGAAGTTTCATTAAAAACTGCTATTCATTTTGACACAGTTTGAATTACATATTACACAGGTCTAACAAGGGTCAGCTCAGTGGTACTTCACGGGTTACAGGATCCTCCCCCAAGAAGGGTGTGTCATCCATTCTGGCAGATGCTCCAGGTCACGGTGTACCCCTGACTGACGAGGAATCCATCATGTCACACATGGACTCCTTCTGTATCCGAATTCGTCAGCTCATTGACGTCATCAACACATTGGCACAGTATAACAGGTTAGTATTGTTTTACCAGTAAAGCCAAACCTGCTAAAAGGACCACCCTGTTTAGCAACCATCTGCTTTAGGAAACCATTATTTCAGTTCCCAATGGTATACTTTTCAAGTAAAATTCACCTGTATTTAGAGACCACCTGTGTTGAGAGACACATTTTGCTCATCCCTAAAGTGGTCTCTTAATACAGGTTTAACTGCATTATGTCTACTGAACACATAAAAAACAAGGGTGTTCCTCAGCAGATTCCTTGTGTGTTATCTCTAACCTGACCATCACCTTTAATGATGAATTGGAAATCTTTCAAACTGTCTGCTGTTTTGATCCCATCTTTCCTGTCACATTCCAAATTACCCTGCAAGGGGTGTAGTAAAAAGTAAAATAAGCACATTTCTATTTCTTTTTAATCAGCATGATCAAATCAACTCGGGGCATTCCAAAACCACGTAAGGAAGACCTTGTGATAGATGATGGAACGGAGCAGGAGGAATGGAGAAAGTATAAGAAACCAGAGGAGGTCAAGCCTAAACAAATCAGTATGCAATTAATGGTCTCAGTTACTAGTAAATTGTTGTTTTCTGATTTCTCACAAGTTGCATATTTTGTTTAAACATATTTTATTGCGAAATTGTGCAAGATTACATACTACAGTTCATCAAATAAAGGATCAGAAAACGTTTTGCAGCATTATTGCAACATACTTGTGACAGTGCTTTCAGAAAGGAGAATTGAACATTTAATGAAAGATCAATCAATCAAGAATATTTTCCTAGGAATTAATAACTTTTATGATAAAGATATGTAATAGATAGAGTACGGTCTCATCAAGTTGGTTAATTTAAACATCGAGATGGGCTTAGCACATTGAGGTGTTTAAACCAACTAACTCGATGAGAACATACTCTATTTGTTTTGTAGCATGTCCATTTCAGCTGCCTGCCATATTCTAAATTCCAATAACTGGTAGTTAGTATACTTTATTCTGACAGGTGTTATTTTCAGTTAAATGATTTACAACTGTGCAGTTACAAAAGGAATTTCAGTGACCATGCTACAAGATGCTTTTAATGGACATTTTAATACACTATTGTCAAATGTTTACAGTTGAGTTTGAAGAGGATGATCCTGACTTGGCAGGAATGACAGTGAAGATGGCATCACCTGATCGGAGCCTGAGAGCCATAGCAGAGGCTGAGGAGGTCATTGAAGAGACGGAGGATCAGGAAGGAGATGCCAAGGAAGACAAGAAACTTGACACGCGCGATATTCGCGGTGACGAGGCATTTGATGTGGTCAATACCAATCAGGGACTCACAGAGGATGAGTTGGCCATACTCAGTAAGTTTTTTATGTTTTGCTTAACCTTAGAGGGACTAGAGGCGATCTTGAGAAGTGATTGATGTCAATCCAAATGAAAACTTTCATAATGTGCTTCATTTTTATAAGAAATAAAGCATATGCATTAATTTAAGCCACATGTTACTTACTGGTAAATTATTGCTTATGAAAATGTTTGGTCTGGAAAGCTCGATGACTCGATAACGTTTTGTTGCTAAATCATAAATATTGATTTAAATGGGGTTTATGTTGCTAACAGACCTGGTGTACATATAATTGAAGTAAAGTGTATCCTTGTCGCAAAACGAGAATTTATAAGAGCCTGAAAACATCACATGTATTACTATTAATGATTTATACAACAAAACTAGTCGAGTTGTCTAGTTTTCCAGACCAAACTATTTCATTACCAATAATTAAATCGTAATGGGTCTTATTTCAGTGTATATACACATTGAATACGAATCTGAAACATGATGACTGTATTCAAGTTTGGATTGACACGCATAATGCTTCCAGGTCACCTAGTCCAGTCCTTTAACAATGAAGTAAGCCTATACTATCATGAATGTTTAATTATTTGAAAGATTGCGCTTGTTGTACATGTAATTGAGACAATTTTATTAGTGGGTGGTTAAGTTCAGATATTATTTATTTGCAGGACGCTACTACCCTGAGGATGAGGAAGATGAAGGTCCAGGCATCTCTGCTATCATCGTGGAACATCTCAATGAGATGACCATGTCACTGAGTGATACAGTCACAACAAAAACCATGCTTGATGTTGAATCTAAGGTTAGTTCGGAGTCCTGCCATATTCCTCTACAGACATAACAAATATTAATTTTTACACTGTACTTAGCTATAATGTTTGGTAGAAGACACAATTTGTGTGGCTTCTTTTTGTTGCCTTATTTTGATTTGAAACTCTCACCAGTACATAAGCTCTGCTTTTCGTCAGTACGTATATTCAGCAGGTAATGCATTTTAGCTGATAATAATACAAAGCTCCATTTTGTTTTTAAAAATAAAAATAAAAAGGCCGTGTAGAGACAAACAGCATACATAAAACAAGCAACACAACTACGGTACACGATAAATAGGTTAAAACATAACGGTAAACAAATCGGGGTTCTAGTACTATATGGTTATGAAACAGCGATGTATTCACAAGTATGGTTGTTGTCGCTACCTGTATCTATCGATTTTTGGCATATAAAGAGTTTAATGCGTAGCGGCTCTAAATTGATTGGTCGTGTTACATTTTAATTAGTATTTTTAATAACATTTTACCTATTTTTAAAAGTCATGTATATGCCTATAGAAAGTGTGTAAAATTTCCTTTTTGACAATTAATTTTCTTTATTCGATGATAATTGAATTTAATTGAATGTTGTTTAACGGCTCATCAGCACAGTGTAGGTTATTTAGAGTCGCCCCAGAGAGAGGGGAAGGATACATAGGAATCCGGGAACCAGTGTATTAGGCAGAAATTCAAGAACTGGGTGTGCAAATATGCAAACAGGGTGTGCAAAATACGTTGCTAACACGCGACAATTCACGACAAGTGGGTGTCTCTGGGGTAATTTATTTTTACAGATAAAGGTGACAAAATACATTTTAGGTCATATTTCTTCTATAAATGTATACAAAACATGACAATATTGAGAAAGTAAGAATTTGGAAGTGTTGCTGAGCAACAACAAAAAAAAAATTACCCCACCCACTCCCTCAAATATAGGCCGCGATTTTTCTAAAACGGCCGTGAAAAAGACGGCTGCACGGTTGGCTGGCTAATACACTGCCGGGAACCATGCCCTACTCTTATTATCGAATAGATTCCTATGGTTCTTTAACGTGCTCAGGGGATAGACCGATACACGGGACCGCCCGGTTTACGTCCCATCCACCGGACGAGTCTACGGGAAAGTGTCTTGCCCAAGAACACATCGACGAAACTCAGTGGTTTTAGTATACAAACTTTGTCCGGACTAGTTCTGCTAAACCCCTGGCCGAATTTCAACGAAACTTGGCTAGTTGTGTACGTCATCGCTGTCTTCTGGTTGAATGATTTTTGGTGGAGTTATGGCCCTTTGAAGGTTTTAATACACTAATTTTGTACAGACCAGTTCTCCTGGCTGGATTTCAACGAAACTTGACAGGAATGATCAGTACCAAGCCTAGTTGCGCAATTCATTGCCATGTTCCAGTTTAATGATTTTTGACAGAGTTATGGCCCCTTATACACAAACTTTATCCGGACTAGTTTTCGGGAATCGAGGCAAAAAAATATATAAAATGGGTTTTGACTGCCAGCATAAAGAGGCCCCCCTACAGGCGGTCAAAATCTGTTTCATACAATTGTTGTGCCTCGGGTCCCTAAATAACAATACAAAATTAGAACTAGGGCCGCTTGTTTAAATTGTTAGCATGGGTTTAAGTTTCTGTTGTGCGTGTTGTTGTTTTGTGTGTGTTTTTTGCAATATTTTGAAAGAAGTACTGATGGAAATTGATGATGACAACCCTTGATATAAGAGCCGTTTTAGCCAGTAGAGCATCCACAGACCCTCTTGGGCCTCTTGTTAAGGTTTAGGCTATTGAAATACGGTGGTTGTTCGTGTAGGCTTTGATTGATGTCTTCAAAAATCTATGAAAGATCGTAGCTCTATGGTAGGTATACACCATAAGAGCTATGATTCTCGCAGCTAGATAGTATTTATGTCGTGTTGTATTTGATTATCAATATTTACTATGTCTGTGTATCTACTATGTGTTGCAGGACAAGGACAGGTTTGATGATCATTACAACAGCTTCCAGAAGATTGTTGGAGACCTGGAGAAGTTCCTGGGAGCTTACTTACACGCCATCTTTATCAGAAAGATGAAAACACAGCAGGGACTTGACATTATAACTAGGTAGGTTCTGGTTGTCTACCTTGTACACTTTTAACATAGCAGTAGTGAAGTTTGTATTTTTCTCCATTTAGGACATTTTGATCCTGTTACTGGAGTATGTATATGCATTTGTAGGGTTTATAGTCCCAACACCTGTTTGTGCACAGTGAAGTCTATTGCTGGAGAATTTATTTTAATGGCAATATAGCTTATTCTAAAGACTGAGTATAAAAAACACTAAAAATCGCAAACATTAGAAATAAAGCACCTTAAGTCTATTCTTAGCTATGATTATAGGAACAAATACGCATACACATGTACAACATTACAGGTTACAAGCGGTTCATAACCGGCCAGGTATTCGAGCCACGCTGGCAGAGAAGTTTGTCGAGATATTCAATTGGTATGAGGAAGACCTGGAGGAAGTACATAAGATATACGAGGAACATAAGGTAGGTTGGCTGTCGTATTTACATTTGAATTTAGTTCTAATGATAATCCATGTGGGTTACATCATATTATACAATTGTTGTTAAGCTTTTTAAAGTTATTCTTTATATATATTATGTCGTATGGTATATTGTAGCACTTTGGGCATTTATTAATGATATTGTGACAATTTGTGTAACAATTCTTATTATAACTATTCCTACAGTGAGAATTATTGCAATTTCTTGCTAGACAATTTTTGGAATATGCCTGATTTTTCAACTTTATGCTTGACAATTATTTTAACATTATGCTTTGTGCTTGACAAATATTGTTATGTCTGACAATTACTGTAACTTTATTCATCTATATTACAGGGAAATCCCCAGCTTGTTAGGAATGCCCCTCCAGTTGCTGGGGCCATCCACTGGTCCAGACAACTTCTCAAAAGGATTGAGGACCCTATGAAGGTGTTCAGGGACAACAAGGCCATCACCCAGCTTGGAGACTTCGGCCGTATTGTGCGCATCTACAATCGACTTGCCACGGCACTTGTCACATTTGAGAGTCTCTGGTTCACACAGTGGAAAGGAAGGATAGACCAAGCACGTAATGGTCTCCGAGCGACGCTGTTTGTATATCATCCGGTCACCAATGAGGTTGTCGTTAATGCTGATGAAAGGTGAGATCATTTCTCCATGTTATGCAGTAAAACTTACCATGGAAAACAACTTTCACAACAGATAGTCCGTTTTAATGACTGCTAGAAATCACTTAAAATAGTTATGTTGTATTTTTTTTGGTTAAAAATATCAGACTTAAGAGACCATATTTTAGCCGTAAAAGGTTTCTTTTTAAGACAGGCTGTTCTGTAAATGTTTTTGCTTTTGAGTGTTTGTTTGGTTATACTTTATGTTTTATATCATTCTTCATTATTATATTGTGTAATTTTAATAAATATCTCACTATGTACATGTTAACCTAAAGTTAATAGAAAGTTATTATTCTCACAGAGTTTTAGAACTGATCCATGAGGCAAAATGGCTGACGCGTCTTGGTATCCAGATCCCGGAGTCTGCTGCAGCCATCATGGCACAAGAATCTCGCTTTAAGAACTACAAAAGTCACCTGGAACTTGTGCTGAATGAGTATCGCCAGGTGTGCTCATCGATCCCAGATCCTCTGCGGAGCTTGTTTACACCTCATACAGAATACGTGAACCAGCAGTTACAGCCGGGGCTCAACACTCTTGCCTGGAATAGCATGAATATAGGTAATGGTACATGTTCATAAACTTTGTAGAGCTGCAAGGATCCATCGATACGTCACAATATTTTTCCATGTATTTAAATACCATTTTTATTTGCGACTAAAGTTTCTATTGTGACATAGTGATAAGTCGCTCAGTGGAATTAATGGATTGTCTGTCGATGATGGATGCCGATTATGGTCATTGATTATGAACTTTTGAAACTGATTATTGGAAAATAATCGAACATGTTTAACTTGAGTATAACTGAGCAAGACAGGTGTATTTTAATATGTATTCGTAAACAAAATTAATAACAGATTTAAACAACATGCATCAAAACACAATAATAAACTAAACCAACCAAGTCTCAAGTCAACCAACATGCTGCAAACAATAACGTAACATAAGAATATTGAGCTAGAGTGAGTGACAGACTCAACCGATAAAATAGATTAATCAGTCGATTGGAGTCGATTGATTATGAGGGATAAATGCTTCTGATTTTGAACCAGCTGCCCATCTCTATTGTGATATCCATCACAACGTGATATCCATCACAACGTGAACCTGACATATCACAAGGTCAACATTTCATAAACGATATGTCAAAGTTTTTCAGTTTTCCAGTCAGTTGCAGACAGATATAAGGAAATTTAAAATCAACATTGCTGTATTATTGTTTTTTTCTGTCCTATTTATTTGATTAGTGGCTATGTTTATAGTCAAGTTGATAAATTTCTGTAGCTCTTTTCTGTTGTGTTTTGTTGAAAATAAAATAGATGATTTTTTATATACTGAAGCGAAAAAGAAATGCAACGGAATTTCCGCTATATATTGTATATACTGCACACTTAATTCCACATAATATTCCAAAGAAATCCCAAGATGTTTGTAAAAAAAGTTGCAGTTAGTTAGAGAAAGGACACAACTGTGATGTTGTAGACATTTTAATCACAGTACATTTTGTAACAAGAAATTCATAAATGTTGAAGTTCCTCTTTGAAAATTTGAGCCATTTAATGTAAAGAGTTAGAGTTTGCATCCTAAGTTTGCTCACATGCTTGAGCCAAACGCATACTCTGTCAATAATGAAATTTTGAAGGAATTCTATTTGCTGTGTTATGTGTTGTTTTAGTCTTTTTTTCCGAAAGGAAAGGTGTTACGTAGCCATGTACCATTCGATTAACAGCAGCATATTGTACATAGAATATATAGCGGAAGTTTCTGTTTTGTTTGAGTATATAAAGTAGCAATAATTTATCAATATTATTTTCGAGATATGGATAATTTTATTAAAAAAACTTTGTGCGTGCAAAATAATAAAGACTTTGTTGTATCGTAATGAATAACCCATTAACCATAATGTACAATTTATTTGAATTTCACGTTACAGTACATGATAATTAGGTAACCTAACTGTGTCACTCTGTAAGCTGTCAATCACTGTATGGATTTATCAAGACACATTATATAATAGCATGTTTATTGTCTTTAAATTGTAAAAAAAATATGTCATGCTTGATGTTGTGATATTTTCTAGATGTTGTGTTGTTTTTAAGGGAAATTTCATACAAACATAATGTTGTGTGTGTGGAAAATTCTACTCCGTTTTTAAATTTATCGAATAAGTAGTTTCTTGAATTTAGTATCACCAACTCATTATACTAACTTTAAGATTTTTGTACAACTGAATATGAGGCATGTGACAATAAGAAATACAAATACTTTTATCATGAACAAAAAGCGAAGTGTGGTTATCGTTCAGGTTAGACTAAATGAGGTAAAACAACCAAAGAAAATGTTTAGAAAGAATTTATATATTGATCAATAGCTAAATACTTACTTAACTTGCTTAAGTACACTTCTATTTAGGTTAAGGGATTCAATTAACAATCCAATTTATTACAATAAGAACATTTTGAGACCAAACTAACACTGCAGTACATTATAATGAGAACATTTATAGACCCTATTAACACTGCATTTCATTTCTAGAAAATATTTTACATTTATTCTCTCTCACTATGGTGTACAAAATCACTATTTCATTTGATTATTCGAACTTCTTTATTTTATCCTACATTATCTGATTTATCTGTTACAGATGCATTCCTGCACCAGATACACACAGCAACACAGAAGTTGAAGAAGATGCAGAAACAAGTGACAGATGTGATGAAAAAGAAGGTGTTTGCCACCCTGGAAACAATCTCAAACTTTTACCTGTTTGATCATCACCTCGCTTTCTCAAAATCTTGGGTGAGTTATTGGTGATAAGTTATCATAAAATTTGTTATTTCAGAAAAAGAACTTCTTATTTTCCAAAAAACTGTTTTGTCACCAACTCTTTAAACTCTTTCAAAACTTTAAAAATATTGCCTTGAATATGTGAGAAATAACAATAGCAGTAGCATTTATTTATGATTCACATTTGATATAAGCTTATCCTTTAACAAAAATAGACTCTTAAAATATTTGATGGAAAAGTTTAATATCAAAAAATAAATTATTTGCAGCCCCCTGAGCATTTCCGTGAGGAGATGTTGAGAAGTACCCAGGACCGCAGCATCCAGTTGCAGGACTACGTGGAGACCGTGATGGAAGGACTTCAAACTGTCGCAAATATACTCGCTGTCAAAAAGGTAGTGTAGTTGTCCAATATTATCTGATTGTGTTAAATTATATAACCCAAGTATTGTTTGTGTCTGTTAAATTTGCTTTTGTATATAAAACAAGTGATAATTTACGTGGGAGAAGAATAATCATTTTACCATTGTCTAAAGAGATTTCGCTACATACCTGCCTGTATTTGCACTTTTCATCCTAAATAAAGGAGTGATCTAATAAGTTTTGCTTTAAATTGGCAGTGACTAATAAATCAAAAGCATCCGAAATTCATCGACGTTTATTCTACGTAATATTATCTGACGTCATAAACGTCATGAAGAAAAACAATAACAATATGAAAGCGTCCACGCCAAGTGTAATATTTTCTTCAATAGTTAAAACTGTTAAAGCTTACAGAAAATATGGGTGATCTACAAGATATAAAAATAATAAAATGTCAGTGCCTTTTACTATCAAATTTATACGGCTCTTTATGAAAATGCAGAATAGCTCGGCAGAGCATCGCCATTTTAAGTCTCGTCTAATAAACTTGATTGTAAAACTCACTGTCAGACATAGTATTCTCTATACAGAATTTGATGACAAAGATAAATCCATTTCTCAAATCAAATATTGTTTTACATGAATGTCAGAAAAAAAATCTGTTATATTATGATTTGAAAATTGACAAATGCTTCTTCTGTTCTGTTTTTATTTGGTTTAAACATATTTTTTTTCCATATTATACAACATGCAAATATAAATAGTACAAAGTTAATAGAATTAGAAAGAAAGAAAACAATCTTACATTAAGTGATCCCGCCTTAATTCCATTAAGCGATGGGAAAACTTATATTAGCAGGATTTTATAACGGATATTTCGACAATAAAATGTGTTTAAAAACATTTTTTACTGAAAAAATGCGATAACCTGTTTAAAATGACCTATTAAATGTTTTAATTTTACAATATACAAACTGTTTAAGCCGAAATTAATGTTTTATTTCATACCCCAGCCAACCCCGTTTTCGCTTCTTGGAGAAGGGGTTGTATGTGGTATGAAAGTTAATACTTGGACCACATAATGTAATAAAGTTCATCTCCTTGGTATTTTTTTTTGATACAAACATGTCTTATAGAAAGGAAAATAAACGGGGGAAAAACAACAACATGGAACTCTTGGGTGACAAAGTGGAGAAGGGTAGGGAATGTGTTATAGTTGACAACAAGCTGACACTCGGTTAACATTTTACAGTTGTCAACATTAAATTTTGTTCTTATTTGTTAAATTGTATCTGTGAATATGTCCATGTTTTATACAGAACTATCTGTGCCAGTAACAATTTCCTGAAAACAATATTTTAATGTTTTCAAATTGACAGTAATATTTTGATCATGCTGTTAAAAGTATTCGTTATGGCATGTCTATTGTAGGAGTATTCCATTGTGCGCTCCAAACTGTCCAAATTATCTGGTATTCAAATTGCTTCTGTAAAGAAGAAATCAACCTCACACGAAAACATCAAGAAATGCATCACGGTTAGATTGTTGACATGTATCCCTTTTTTTTTTGTTATACCTTGCAACCTTAATACAATTCCAGCATGATACTTTAAGTCCCATACCTGCGTGGAACCCTAACCTGAATGTTTATATCTCAAATTATAACCCACACTTCGTAACTGTCTGGTTATAACCCGCACCTCGTAACTGTCTGGTTATAACCTGCACCTCATAACTGTCTGGTTATAACCTGCACCTCGTAACTGTCTGGTTATAACCCGCACCTCGTAACTGTCTGGTTATAACCCGCACCTCGTTACTGTCTGGTTATAACCCGCACCTCGTAACTGTCTGGTTAATTCAGGCACTGTTCTATCCTATAAAATGCCAGATTTCAGCATGAACACCCTCATAACTAGACAATGTTGTCTTCATTTGTTATCCAAATAACTTAACATGTCACATTATTTATCGCAAATAACGGGTGCATTATATAAATGTCACAAATAACGGGTGCATTATATAAATGTCACAAATAACTCTGCATTATGTAAATGTCACAAATAACTCTGCATTATGTAAATGTCACAAATAACTGTGCATTATGTAAATGCCACAAATAACTGCATTATGTAAATGTCACAAATAACTGTGCAGTATGTAGTATGTAAATGTCACAAATAATTGGTGCATAACATAAGGTATATGTCATATGTAACATATACATGTCACAAATAACTTTCATTACATAGTTTATATGTGACAAATAACAGGTGCATTATGTGTTGCATATGTCATATATGATGTATATGTGATAAATAAATGTTGCATTACATATTGTATATGCCATTTGTATTGTAAATGTCACAAATGACTGTTGCATTATGTGTTGTATATGTTACAAATGACTGGTGCATTATGTTATGTATATATTACAAATGTCTGGTGCATTATATTATGTATATATTACAAATGTCTGGTGCATTATATTATGTATATATTACAAATGTCTGGTGCATTATATTATTTATATATTACAAATGTCTGGTGCATTATATTATGTATATATTACAAATGTCTGGTGCATTATGTTATGTATATATTACAAATGTCTGGTGCATTATATTATGTATATATAACAAATGTCTGGTGCATTATATTATGTATATATTACAAATGACTGGTGCATTATATTATGTATATATTACAAATGACTGGTGCATTATATTATGTATATATTACAAATGTCTGGTGCATTATATTATGTATATATTACAAATGTCTGGTGCATTATATTATGTATATATTACAAATGACTGGTGCATTATATTATGTATATATTACAAATGACTGGTGCATTATGTTATGTATATATTACAAATGACTGGTGCATTATATTATGTATATATTACAAATGTCTGGTGCATTATATTATGTATATATTACAAATGACTGGTGCATTATGTTATGTATATATTACAAATGTCTGGTGCATTATGTTATGTATATATTACAAATGTCTGGTGCATTATATTATGTATATATTACAAATGACTGGTGCATTATGTTATGTATATATTACAAATGACTGGTGCATTATATTATGTATATATTACAAATGTCTGGTGCATTATATTATGTATATATTACAAATGACTGGTGCATTATTATTGTATTTGTCATATATCCTGGAACCAAATAACTTTAACATGGACTCTGTTAATGACATATACCATAATTAATGCATTAGTTATTTGTGATATATACATTAAATATGGCAAATGCAATACATAAGCTTGTACATGAATGTCACAATGACTTGTATATGAATGTCACAACCCTGAATTTCAGCACCACTTTCCCACAAGTTGGCTCTTTGCTGATGACTTCACTGATGTTTTCAGTAAAAGTTCCTAACAAGTTGTTTACATTTTCAGCAAGCCCATTGGTCCAATGATAGCGTCAGTGTTTTGGTAAATCCATCCTCAAAGTTAAACTCTAAATCAAACATACCAATAGTTTTACTTCAGATTTGCTTGATTTCACATAAACTTCAGTTAAATTTACTAGTGTACTGCTGTAGTTGGCTGTTTGAAGATTTTGTTTCCCCATTTGTTCACTGTTAAGAGTTTAAGGATCTCATACAAGTTATTTTATGCCCCACATCACGATAGTGGAGGGGACATATATAGTGTTACCCATGTCCGATTAACGAGACACTGTCTGCAATTAAAGCATATACTGAGCATAAGGAATTAACTGTTTGCTTCTTATTCTTTAAAATGTATGCACGGAAACATGAGTATTAGTATAAGGGTGTGCAAACAGGGTGTGCAAAAGATTTTGCTAACACGCATAAAGGGCAGATCCGCGCCAAGTGGGTTGTGCCTCTGGGGCATTTGTTTTTGCAGATAAAGATGAAAAAGTTACATTTTAGATAATCTTTTTTTTGTAAATGAATTCAAAACGTAACAATATTTGGAAAGTAAGAGGGAAAGTGTTGTTTACAAAAAAACAACAACAAAAAAACCCCCACTAATTTTGGTCTAAATTGTTCAAAATCGGCCGTACAAAAAACGGCTACATAGTTAAGTGGCTAATATACACTAATAGCCCAAAAGTATTGACATTTCATACACAGCTGCATTTCCTGCTAAAAGCCAAAAGCAGATTTCAACAATGCTGCTATCTTACTCCATGTTCCAAATGCAAAGCGGGGCAGTCGTATACCATGGACACACTTTCTTGTTAGCTCTGTTTTACAGAAAAAATCAAAATCATATTGCAGATTCCATTTACAGGACAATATTCATCACTATAAGTATTGTAACATCTTTAAGTCGATGCCACCCAAGTTTTATTTGATAAAAAAAAGCATAGAATCAATGAAGTAAAATGTTGGATTGGGTTGGCCAGCAAATCTTGGTTGCACAGATGTTTTCTTGTTTTTCCATCAATTATCTTTTATCTTTTCCAGAGCTATAATGCACATATTTGCTATTGTTTATTCATTGTTTTTAAAGTAATTACTCTTCAGCTAAAAAATCAGATTTATTCATATGCACTAATCCCTTTTTCAAAGGCTTTCTGTGTCAGTAGTATTGACTGCTGTATATTAATAAAAATATGCATGACATGAAAGCTAGCCTAACAGAGTAATATTCATTTCTTTAAGTACTTGTAAATATATACACTGCTTCAGTACTATTTTACATATCAAATTTCTTATTTTCTTTACCACTGTTTTCAAATATGAACTTTTTCTTTCTTGTTTACTTGAACTGTCTTTTGAACACTTTACTGCCATTAAATAATATATTTTGAGATTTTGGTTACACCTGTTTGCAGTTGTGTAACACCTGTTTGCAGTTGTGTACACATTGTTTTTGTTTGTTTGTTATCAAGCAATTTATGATTTATTATAGTTTATAAAAAAAAAATTTGTTGCAGTGAAATAAGTGAAGTTAATTATGCTATGTAAACAAAAAAAAAAGAATTCTAGTTGAATAGAAAACTTTCACCAATAACAGGAGAGACTGAATTTTTAGTTATTTTTAAACAATTCTAAAATAATATATAATTATATATATATATATATATATATATATCTATGAATACATTATCCAGTATGTATGGTATTGCAATACAGTTGCAACTCCTTATCTCAAATTGTCCAGTATTCCTGATCCAAACAGCTGTGATCAACAAGAGATATGCATGACTGCGTATCTCAAACTTTGGATATCTCAAACTTGTAGCTAAAACTTTGATATAACAAGTCTCAACTTATATCTAAATATTAGATAGTAATTGTTTGACTTTTATGGCTTTTTATACCACTTTTCTATAAAATTATCATAAATGAGCTTTAAACTATTGAATTAATACTTCCTAATTGATGTAAGGGGTGTTCTTATACATGTATGTATACTTACCCACAGCCTGACCCACATGGTAAGGGCAAGAGGGTATCTATAATGGTGGACCCAGAGGAAGTTGAGAGGGAACGCCAGAAGGCCCAACAAGAGGAACTGCTTGTTGTTGATCTCGTTGGTATGTATATCATAGACATGTTTATGTCACTCACTTAACTAGAAATCAGTTTTACTTAGGATTTGTCATTTATTAAGTGTTGAATTGGAAATGTTTATGTAAATTATTATTAACCCTTAATACATATATATAATGGACTGTTCTTTCTTTGAATTAAAACCATTCCATTTATGTGACAAAGGGGTGTTTTGGGATATGACTGATCAGCAGCCAGACATTGTAAACCCTGATCAGCCTCCGAGTTACTGGCAGGCTCATCTGGTTTTACAATGGACGCAAAGGCTATTATAGTCGTGCTTAGCGGGTTAAGGGTTAATAGTTAGAAATTGTTTTTGCTTATTGTTGTATATTCAAAACGTACTTAGTGGTGAATTTAAAATTCTGCCATACATTGCCTAAATGCTAATTATATAATAGCTATGTTTCTGCGGTTGAGATTAAATAATATCTTTTATCTATTATTATCTCAACAGCAGAGAAATTGGCATTTTTAGCTCGACTTTTTCAAAGAAATAAAAAGAGCCATTGTCATCACTTGATCGTCGTCTGCATCTGCATCTGGGTTAAAGTTTGTATATAAGCTTGTAAACTAGTTTAAATAATGGATTGGAACTTCACACATGTATTCAACATCATAAGACAATATAATACAGCCAGGTTCTGTAAGTCATGCTTTTATTTTTAGAAAATTATGGTCCCTTTTATACTTAAAAAATATGGTTAGCAAGTGCAAAAATTCTGTTAATTATGCCCATCAACATGATTTCTCAATAAAAAAACAAAGCCTTGAAAGTTGAGCGTCTGCACCGATTGGCGGTGCTTCTTGTTTTGGTATCTTTAGGCAGTTTTGACCATAGCTTAGTTATGAATTAGAAACCACCAATGCATTACGTTCATGTTTGCATCAAGTTACCGGGTCATGTACTTTGTTGTCATTAAAGTTCTAAAAAAGAACATCTACAAATTGGATCCTGGTATGAGTGGATATATGTTTTGCTTTGCTTTGCACACCCCAGGGTTTGGTACCTGAGTTCAAGAGCACTTTTGTATGTAGAAGCATGTTTACAGACAAATAATTGCTTCATACTTTTGCAATGACTTATAATAAAGTAGGTTCCAGGTTGCAACATTTTTCAGCCACCATGTTTTTGAAACATGTTTTTAGAATTTTATGGCGGTATGCCAATTTACTGTACTGTTTGTTCCGTATCTTCAGCATATTTCCGCGACCAAGTTTACGACGCCGTGCTGGCGGCTACAACACGATCACTGTCAGCTCTTGCAGAGGCGTCCGGCTGTGAGAATTTGAATCGTCCAGATAGTGCAATATCCAATGCAACCAGTGAAGCCAGCGCAGCATGGTCCTCACCCCGGGGATTTGGCAGCAATGCTGGTACACCTCTGCCTGATGAACAAGATAAATTGAACTCACGGCCAAACTCGGGTCTATCAATCCTGTCAAACATGACATGGACCACGAAAAAAACTCATCATGTCACATTGCTACAGTGAGTCAAGTTTTTTATCGCACACTTTTCTGCCTGATAAAGGACTGACCTAACAATTTTTGTTTTATCAGGCAATGGCTAATAAAGCAAAAGATTGCGGAATACCTTGGCGTTTGTTTTTCTTAACATAATCTGAGGTCATGAAGAAAAACTATGGCAGCATCCATGACAAGCGTAACGTTCTGTTCAAAAGATAAAAGAAGTTAACCAAACAAAAAACGTGGATATTCCTCTTGCTAAAAAGAATATTATGTCAGTGCCTTTGACGAACAAGTTTATTTGACATGGCATAAAATTCGGGCAGAGCCTCCCTGTTCAGTGGAGCCTCACTGTTCTTTGTTTTCTAGACCTCGTCTAATAAACTTGATAGTAAAAAGAACTGACATAATATTCTCTATGTTTAAACACAAAGCAATTTCATGGTGTTGAATGGTCTGTCAGCTTTACTCTTTTCCCCACTGAAACCCAACTGTATTTCACTTTTAAAATGTAAATGATAAATAAGCACAGACACAATCTCTTCTCTTCTTTACTTGTCAGTCCTGCTGTTGTTATTCAACTGGTATGTTCTTCCTTATACAGGTGTTGTTGCATATAAATGTAGATTGATCATTCAAAAAATACCAAAAAACATTAACATGTTATAGTGCTAGAATCATCCTGCTCTGTAGTAAGATCACCATGGGCAATGGACTTAGTTCACAATAACTTGTATTTTGGTAATTAATTCATGCTGTCATTCTATTCTTCAGGTTTGAAGTTGAAGTAAAATTCAGTATACCAACCATAATTGTAGAGCCCACCCTGGACATTGCACAGAATGCCATATCTGACGTGTCGAAGGCCATACTGGAGGCCAACAGAGGTAAGTCACGTCTCAGGAACTGATCAGTGTTTTACATCCTCTTTAAACACAAGGAAGGTTGGAACTTTGCTGTTTTACATCCTCTTTAAACACAAGGAAGGTTGGAACTTTGCTGTTTTACATTCTCTTTAAACACAAGGAAGGTTGGAACTTTGCTGTTTTACATCCTCTTTAAACACAAGGAAGGTTGGAATTTTGCTGTTTACATCCTCTTTAAATACAAGGAAGGTTGGAATTTTGCTGTTTTACATTCTCTTTAAACACAAGGAAGGTTTGAACTTTGCTGTTCTACATCCTCTTTAAACACAAGGAAGGTTGGAATTTTGCTGTTTTACATCCTCTTTAAACACAAGGAAGGTTGGAACTTTGCTGTTTTACATTCTCTTTAAACACAAGGAAGGTTGGAACTTTGCTGTTTTAATTGTGTGCAAAAAAATTGGTAAGGTTAGTGATTGAAAAGAAGTAAAGAAATTCAGATAACATTTTAAAATGACAATGCTTTAAATAAATTCAACTTCATTTGGGTCTTGAATCTCATGTGCATGTTCATTTGTTTGCTATTTTTCATTGAACAAATTTCGCAAATTGTGAGTTCTTATTTATTATAGGAAAACAGGTTGATTTCATATTTATTATAAGAAAACAGGTTGATTTCATATTATTTATTGGAAAACAGGATGATTTCATATTTATTGTAGGAAAACAGGTTGATTTCATATTTATTATAGGAAAACAGGTTGATTTCATATTTATTATAGGACACAGCTTGCTTTCATATTTATTATAGGAAAACAGGCTGGTTTTAGAAATGTTCAATGTTAACATGTTTTAAATTATATATATTTCACTATATTTTATAAAGCATGAAACTTACTCACTGCTTCTATGAAAATGTGACAAAACACGACATCGTCTTATTTCAGAAATAGTGTGGACGAGTGATAGAGGAGATGAGAGTTTTTACAATCTGATCTCGGATGATGAAAATGTACAGCAAACGATGTCTGAGCTATCCACTGTTGTACAAGGTACAGAAGACACTTCTACATGACATTAAACAATCTAGAGGATTCAGAGTGCTTGTATATTTTTTAAATCATTTTTTTTTTGAGAAGATTTGCACAATGTCATCAATGAGAAACAGTACAAAACAACTTTGAATATATGTCTAAGTTGACAAAGTTTTATTTTCCTCATATGTTTGATAACCAAGCTCATTTGAATATATATTTGATATAAAAATAAAAAATAATCCAAACTTGAAAAAAAAAAAAAAAAAAAAAAAAAAAAAATTTATAATAAAAAAAATAAAAATAACATTTTCTTTTACTTCGTTTTACTTTTTTTCTGAAAACAATTCATATTTTACAAAGTTAAAATTCTAAACCTGAGGATTTTTGATGTATCCTATCATTGTAATGGCATTTGTAGATCTAAGTCCAGTCGTTGAGTCGCACCTGTTCCAGTTCTCATACTACAACTTCCTGTGGAAGGACGATATGCACGGCAATTTCAAGGAGTTTATAATGGCTGATCCGGGTATGCTCGCCATCAAACGCGAAGTGGAAAGGTTCGTATTGCATTTGAAATATTATGTTTTCTGGGATTTGTAATTTCAGGTTGGGCAATTTATTATAAACAAAACATACCGTTATCCAAGTAATTTTTTTAAACAGATTTATCTCCATTGGTTCTAACTTGTCCATTCCAACCGGATATTTCCTGTTTTAAAAGCAGTTCCTTTGATTGTTCGATCATTCGTTCATTCGTTTGTTTGTTCATTCATTCATTCATAAGTTCATTCATTTACTTCATGGCTGCCCCATCAAATGACTTAAGAACAGACTGAATTGTTGATGTAATTTGAGTAATATATATCCCATTGTTTCTGTATGTACATGTATGTCTTGTACCCATAGGTTTCTGTATATAGAGAAGAATGTTCTGGCCATCCCCTGTGTGCTCCCTTGTGGACCCATATGTCTTCAGACTGACCCCATCAAAGATGCCCTACATGGCTTCTCCATGGCCTGGAAAACACAGTTTGCCTCGATACTTCACGAGGAGGCAAAGGTTAGTTTGTCTGAATTACATAAATGTCTACTTTCATGTGTAAAGAAATGATTTCTGAGAGACTAGTATTTCTAAAACAACCCTAATGGAATGAATAGAGCCAAAATAACCAAAGAACAATTTTATAACCAGGATCACCTATTATCTGGAATTTCTACAACCGAAATAACTTTAAATATTACTTAAAACTTAAAAAATGAAGCATTATTTAAGAAATAATAAAAACTTATCGGTGAATAAAATACAGTTAGGAGTTCAGATGCATAGTAATTAAATCTTGAGTTAGTTATTATTTTGATTCTAACCCCATTGTTTACACTATTGTGGGGACACTATATATTATCTCGGAGGTCAAGGTAATCAGGCTGCTATGTTTACAGGCTGTTCCATTGGGCGCCCCCTTATGCAAAGTTTTGCGCAGTACAGTATGTTTAAATACACTAGTAGTCATGTGACAAACAATTAAGTCATTGCTTACGTCGGCTGTTTGACGTCAAACGTTCTCAGCTTGTTCAAAATGCTTATTAATGTTATATGTACTGGTGCATATGATGGGTTTATATTGGGGGGTGTGCAAGGTTTAGGAGCATGGCAAGTTTGTTGTAATTAACATTTCATTAAAATTACTGTTGAGTTTGTCTTTGTGACGTATAACAAGTGACGTCATGTAACGTGGCGCTTCCAACAGATGAAATATATGCGGGGAATTAATGGAACAGCCGTATTTTATCGTAAAATAACATACAGTTGTCTCTCTTCTTTGTGTATATGGAAGACTGCGCAGGTTGTGTTAGAATTAACATTAAAATGTTATGAATGAACAAACAGTTGTTGGCTTGCTTAAAATAAATATATTTTGTTTATAATTTTTGTCCATTTCGCTTTCAGAAAAAGCTGGATCAGGCTGTGTTGTACAGACTCAATGTGCGTAACCGTCTTGAGCTGCATGTACAAACTCTCGACCAGTTGAACAGCACCTTACACTTGCTGGAGGAATTAAGGGACATGGAGAACAAGATTGATGGAATATATCTACCTATAGGTGAGTCTGTCATGGTCAGGGATCTATAGATGGAATATATCTACCTATAGGTGAGTCTGTCATGGTCAGGGATCTATAGATGGAATATATCTACCTATAGGTGAGTCTGTCATGGTCAGGGATATATAGATGGAATATATCTACCTATAGGTGAGTCTGTCATGGTCAGGGATCTATAGATGGAATATATCTACCTATAGGTGAGTCTGTCATGGTCAGGGATCTATAGATAGAATATATCTACCTATAGGTGAGTCTGTCATGGTCAGGGATATATAGATGGAATATATCTACCTATAGGTGAGTCTGTCATGATCAGGATATATAGATGGAATATATCTTCCTATAGGTGAGTCTGTCATGGTCAGGGATCTATAGATAGAATATATCTACCTATAGGTGAGTCTGTCATGGTCAGGGATCTATAGATGGAATATATCTACCTATAGGTGAGTCTGTCATGGTCAGGGATGTATAGATGGAATATATCTTCCTATAGGTGAGTCTGTCATGGTCAGGTATATATAGATGGAATATATCTACCTATAGGTGAGTCTGTCATGGTCAGGGATCTATAGATGGAATATATCTACATATAGGTGAGTCTGTCATGGTCAAGGATCTATAGATGGAATATATCTACCTATAGGTGAGTCTGTCATGGTCAGGGATATATAGATGGAATATATCTACCTATAGGTGAGTCTGTGATGGTCAAGGATCTATAGATGGAATATGTCTACCTATAGCTATTGTGATTGATTGCCAGGACTATTGATCGCAATTAGCAAATCAGGTTTTAAGTCAGTGTTTTATTTTTTTATTTCAGAAACCTTTTTGTTAGGTTTTGAGAGTCTGAGTTGCCTATTAATGCTGCCTTGTTTGTTAGAAATATAACCTGGCATCAATATCTTTATTTACACCGTCTCATTTTATTGGGATGACAATAGGGTAAAAGTGAGGTTTTGTGCACCCTAGAACCTGGTTTAAACTCCCAGCGGCCTTTTTGCCACCGACTGTTTCAAGACGGTAGCCCTGTTGTCAACCCTTTTATGTTTGTGATGTCATATATTGCCTTTTATTCATCTTTGTAGTTGTTGATGGTTTCTGTGCGTGTTTGTGGTTGACTGTGGTCCTTGAATGCTATATTTCCTGTTCGACTTTTAGATCTACTTTTGCAGTTGCCTAACAGAAGGGTTTGCGCCACAACTGTCCTTCCCCATCCTTATCTTACTGTTGTATTTTAGAAACAATGTATGCAAAGCTGCGAGAGTTTGAGTTGCGGTTGCCTCGCCAGGAGGTAGAGGAGGTGGATTCCCTGAGGGAAAATTGGATAGAACTGATGGAGTTGGCAGAGCAAGTACGAGACATCCTTCTTAAGGAACGTAGAGGTGCATTTGAACAAGAGCTCGACAAACAAGTCAAGGTAATCTTTTTGTGTGTGTACATGAGTAAAAAATCTTAAGTTTTAGCTATTTAAAGCATGCATTTGTATGCCGATGAAAATCTAGTATTGGTTTAATATTGAATCAATGCTGTGTGAAATATAAGAGATTAAGAGATTTGTTGAATTTCTATAATATTGATTTTATCAAACAAGTTCACTAAATTGATTTAAAGAACTTTCGAGCCAGTGTTGGATCGTGTTGACACTTTTTTCAGATTTATTTTTTTGACTTTTTTCTTCACAGATAGGCTTGTTAGAATGTTAGTTTTAGCGCTCTTACATTACCAGTGTTTATCTAGTCTATTTTTTATTTCAGACATTTGTAGTGGAGGTGATACAGTTCCGTAATGCATTCGATGCCCAGGGTCCCGCTGTGCCGGGGATCCCGCCTTCTGAAGCCGTGTCAAGGCTACAGGATTTCCAGCAGAGATACTTACTGTACGACTCCAAGAGGAAGACGCTCGACTCTGTGTCTAAACTGTTTGGCATCATCTGTAAACCCTTCCCAGAACTTGACAAAACTGGAGAGGTATGGAGTTTTGAAGTACTAAATGTTATGTAAATCGTTCTTGCTGTATATAGTGACTTAAACCTTTATAACAATCTATACTAATGATGACTTAAACTGGATGTTCCTTTATAACAATCTATACTAATGATGACTTAAACTGGATGTTCCTTTATAACAAGCTATACTAATGGTGACTTAAACTGGATGTTCCTTTATAACAAGCTATACTAATGGTGACTTAAACTGGATGTTCCTTTATAACAATCTATACTAATGGTGACTTAAACTGGATGTTCCTTTATAACAATCTATACTAATGATGACTTAAACTGGATGTTCCTTTATAACAATCTATACTAATGATGACTTAAACTGGATGTTCCTTTATAACAATCTATACTGATGGTGACTTAAACTGGATGTTCCTTTATAACAATCTATACTAATGATGACTTAAACTGGATGTTCATTTATAACAATCTATACTAATGATGACTTAAACTGGATGTTCCTTTATAACAATCTATACTAATGGTGACTTAAACTGGATGTTCCTTTATAACAATCTATACTAATGGTGACTTAAACTGGATGTTCCTTTATAACAATCTATACTAATGGTGACTTAAACTGGATGTTCCTTTATAACAATCTATACTAATGGTGACTTAAACTGGATGTTCCTTTATAACAATCTATACTAATGATGACTTAAACTGGATGTTCCTTTATAACAATCTATACTAATGGTGACTTAAACTGGATGTTCCTTTATAACAATCTATACTGATGGTGACTTAAACTGGATGTTCCTTTATAACAATCTGTACTGATGGTGACTTAAACTGGATGTTCCTTTATAACAATCTATACTAATGATGACTTAAACTGGATGTTCCTTTATAACAAGCTATACTGATGATGACTTAAACTGGATGTTCCTTTATAACAAGCTATACTAATGGTGACTTAAACTGGATGTTCCTTTATAACAATCTATACTAATGGTGACTTAAACTGGATGTTCCTTTATAACAATCTATACTAATGGTGACTTAAACTGGATGTTCCTTTATAACAAGCTATACTAATGGTGACTTAAACTGGATGTTCCTTTATAACAATCTATACTAATGGTGACTTAAACTGGATGTTCCTTTATAACAAGCTATACTAATGATGACTTAAACTGGATGTTCCTTTATAACAATCTATACTGATGGTGACTTAAACTGGATGTTCCTTTATAACAATCTGTACTAATGATGACTTAAACTGGATGTTCCTTTATAACAAGCTATACTAATGATGACTTAAACTGGATGTTCCTTTATAACAAGCTATACTGATGGTGACTTAAACTGGATGTTCCTTTATAACAATCTATACTGATGGTGACTTAAACTGGATGTTCCTTTATAACAATCTGTACTAATGATGACTTAAACTGGATGTTCCTTTATAACAAGCTATACTAATGATGACTTAAACTGGATGTTCCTTTATAACAAGCTATACTGATGGTGACTTAAACTGGATGTTCCTTTATAACAAGCTATACTGATGGTGACTTAAACTGGATGTTCCTTTATAACAAGCTATACTAATGGTGACTTAAACTGGATGTTCCTTTATAACAATCTATACTAATGGTGACTTAAACTGGATGTTCCTTTATAACAAGCTATACTAATGATGACTTAAACTGGATGTTCCTTTATAACAATCTATACTGATGGTGACTTAAACTGGATGTTCCTTTATAACAATCTGTACTAATGATGACTTAAACTGGATGTTCCTTTATAACAATCTATACTAATGATGACTTAAACTGGATGTTCCTTTATAACAAGCTATACTGATGGTGACTTAAACTGGATGTTCCTTTATAACAATCTATAGTGATGGTGACTTAAACTGGATGTTCCTTTATAACAATCTGTACTAATGATGACTTAAACTGGATGTTCCTTTATAACAAGCTATACTAATGATGACTTAAACTGGATGTTCCTTTATAACAAGCTATACTGATGGTGACTTAAACTGGATGTTCCTTTATAACAATCTATACTGATGGTGACTTAAACTGGATGTTCCTTTATAACAATCTATACTGATGATGACTTAAACTGGATGTTCCTTTATAACAATCTATACTGATGGTGACTTAAACTGGATGTTCCTTTATAACAAGCTATACTGATGGTGACTTAAACTGGATGTTCCTTTATAACAATCTATACTAATGATGACTTAAACTGGATGTTCCTTTATAACAATCTATACTGATGGTGACTTAAACTGGATGTTCCTTTATAACAATCTATACTGATGGTGACTTAAACTGGATGTTCCTTTATAACAATCTATACTGATGGTGACTTAAACTGGATGTTCCTTTATAACAATCTATACTGATGGTGACTTAAACTGGATGTTCCTTTATAACAATCTATACTGATGGTGACTTAAACTGGATGTTCCTTTATAACAATCTATACTGATGGTGACTTAAACTGGATGTTCCTTTATAACAATCTATACTGATGGTGACTTAAACTGGATGTTCCTTTATAACAATCTATACTGATGGTGACTTAAACTGGATGTTCCTTTATAACAATCTATACTGATGGTGACTTAAACTGGATGTTCCTTTATAACAAGCTATACTGATGGTGACTTAAACTGGATGTTCCTTTATAACAATCTATACTGATGGTGACTTAAACTGGATGTTCCTTTATAACAATCTATACTGATGATGACTTAAACTGGATGTTCCTTTATAACAATCTATACTGATGGTGACTTAAACTGGATGTTCCTTTATAACAATCTATACTGATGGTGACTTAAACTGGATGTTCCTTTATAACAATCTATACTGATGATGACTTAAACTGGATGTTCCTTTATAACAATCTATACTGATGGTGACTTAAACTCGATGTTCCTTTATAACAATCTATACTGATGGTGACTTAAACTGGATGTTCCTTTATAACAATCTATACTGATGGTGACTTAAACTGGATGTTCCTTTATAACAATCTATACTGATGGTGACTTAAACTGGATGTTCCTTTATAACAATCTATACTGATGGTGACTTAAACTGGATGTTCCTTTATAACAATCTATACTGATGGTGACTTAAACTGGATGTTCCTTTATAACAATCTATACTGATGGTGACTTAAACTGGATGTTCCTTTATAACAATCTATACTGATGGTGACTTAAACTGGATGTTCCTTTATAACAATCTATACTGATGGTGACTTAAACTGGATGTTCCTTTATAACAAGCTATACTGATGGTGACTTAAACTGGATGTTCCTTTATAACAATCTATACTGATGGTGACTTAAACTGGATGTTCCTTTATAACAATCTATACTGATGGTGACTTAAACTGGATGTTCCTTTATAACTATCTATACTGATGGTGACTTAAACTGGATGTTCCTTTATAACAATCTATACTGATGGTGACTTAAACTGGATGTTCCTTTATAACAAGCTATACTGATGGTGACTTAAACTGGATGTTCCTTTATAACTATCTATACTTATGGTGACGTAAACTGGATGTTCCTTTATAACAATCTATACTGATGGTTGGTGTTGAACCAGAGGAATCTTATTGATGTATTAGGCAAAAAATAAGATAGAATAAAGGATTACATAATTGGCAGAAGGCTTATCGTCCCTGTTGCAATCCCAGAATCTTCTGTATAGACTACTCTCCCTCATTCTTGGAGCAGATCTAAATAACCTCATGTGTTGATTGACTAGAAATGCACCTCAATTCACTTGCATTTAGTTTCAAGTCTGACATAAATAATATTGCAACTATTTTTATTTTTTTTTATCAGTTTCTTGTAAAAAAAATAATTTCCCCTCAGGAACTGGACCTACTCGGCCTCTAGGTCTTCACATTAAGTAATTGTATAAATTACTTCCCTTTATGAACCGGACGTTCTCAGCCTCCAAGTTTTACATTAATTAATGTATCAATTCCCTTTAGGACTTTCCATCAGGTTATAACACTATTAATTGTATGAATTACTTCCTTTTAGGAACTGGACCTACTCAGCCAGCTGTACGGGCTGTTTCAGAAGTTTATCAGGTTTGACACAAAATTCCGAGACACACTGTGGGCAGAGGTTGACCTTGATGCTTCATACAAAGAGGTATATACTTCTACAAAAACATATCTATGAACTGATTAGATAAAATAATGTATTTTTTTGTCGCCTTTTCAAAGAAAAGCAGCTACTTATGCGTAATAATGTATGCTTAAGTCCACCGCAAAGGGCATATCTCACAGCAAATAAGTTGACTCGTTTGGCAATATATCATACTACATCAGTTATGTATCTTCACTACTATATTAAGGTTGAGAGTTACTGGGACGAGTGTCTGGCCCTGCCAAGTAAGCTGAAGGACTGGGACGCGTACACGGATCTCAAGACAAAACTACAGACCTACCTGGAAGTCTTCCCATTACTCAACCGTCTCGCAGCTAAGGTATGTACAAACACTGATGTGCCATTATTCTTGACATTATTTTAAGCTACCTATTAAGTTTGTTTAAATTCTGGATTTGACATTAACATTAATAATCAATTGTCCTGACATACCAAATATTTTGCTTGTAATTGACACGTGTTCAAGATTGGGACTTAAAACGTTTGTAGGGCAAGTTTTTTTCCCAAAACAATCAAGAGAGACTAACTTTTAAAGAACACCTGTTACAGATGCTCTTTTTAATAATTGTACAGCCATATTAATATTCACTCTTAAATTTTCTGCCAAAAGCAATTTTCCAAGATAAATTAACTGTCCAGGACCATTAGGCAATTGTTAATGTTGAATGTTAAATTATATAGCTGTTTCATTTGCCTGGATCTATCATAATTTTTATGATTATTTCGATATAAATCATAAGAATGGTGACATGGATTGCTTGCCAAATTAAACATGCTGTTTGTTGAAGAGTTATTCCAATTATTCTATTGTTTACTTTTGATACTAAACCCCACCCATGTTTGTTTCACATCAGTATATGGTTTGGTGTGGTGGTCATTTTCCTACAAAATCACAATGTTTTATGCACAATAATCATGTTTGCTGTGAATCAATATTGTAATATACATCTTCAGTAACTTATGTTCAACTTTGAGATATGATTTTTCATATTAATGATGCCATTGTGATTACTAGTGTAAAAAACATAAATTGAAATTCTTTATCTAGCAGTGGTTTAAATTACTTTTACCATGTCATTATCATTTATGGGTAAACGTCTGCAAACAGGTCTGCTAATATTGGGTACCAGTCTAGAAAATATCATAAGTCTACAACTATTGGGTATCAGGTTATAAAATGACACAAGTCTACACATAAAAACCAGTCTTCATATTGTTATCTATTGTAGTTTTTAAAATACCACATTTTTCCATTCATCAAAGCTCATCGCCACCTTAAATGTAACTTCACCAAAAACAACCAGTCTATACAATATCACAAATCTACGGATGCTGGGTACCAGTCAATAAAGTATTTCATCTATTAATACTGGGTACCAGTCTATACAATATCACTAATCTACTTCTACTGGGTACCAGTATGTTAAATATCACAAATTTACTGACACAGGGTACCATTCTATAAAATATAACATCTATTAAGCTTTACATTAACACATCTAAATAATAAAATGTTGCAGTTCTACTCATGCTTGATACCAATCTATACAGTATCAGATTAACAAGAAAATTTTGATGAAAAGCATCAGTTCGCCGGTAGGAATGTAAAAAATAATGATGCTAAGGTGATCTGTAAGACCAACGTAATATGAAACTCTAGTCTCGTCCCTTTAACATAGCTATTTAAATCGTATAGATTATCTATCTTTACCTAGCATACTGTAGTATGTATTCTACAAATACACTCCAATAGTCTGTAGATGATCACAAATGTGTTCTAAAAATAGAAGTAATACCTGGTTCCCGATTTAACAATTTACCAATAAATTAGGAAGAACGATCCAGGATTTTACTGTAATAAGGCGTCATACCATAGACACGCGTTTGGAAGATATCGTAGTTTGGTAAACACTTGACACACAAACAAAACAATTTTAATCAACATTTAGATTCGAACCAAACTGTAATTATCCTATTAGGTCATTTGCTCAAATTAGTAAAGAAGGAAAATAAAAATTGTTCCCCATTAATTACTTCACCTTCCAGTGCACTTAGGCAAAATAAAATTATACCTGTGTTAACTGTAACATTGCTGAAAAAAATAGGGTAGGTAGGTAGGCATTTTATTTTATTTTATTTTTTTATTTTATTTTTTGGCGAAGTTACATTTAAGGTGGCGATGAGCTTTGATGAATGGAAAAATGTGGTATTTTTACAAACTACAATAGATAACAATATGAAATTGTGAATGTTTTATTGTTTCCTAAAAGGCCTGGTAAGAACTGGCTCTTTTCCAAAACACTTGCAATTATTACAAAGGGGTAAAACAGTTTTAAATGTTTTCCGCAAGTCCGAAAGAGAGTCAGCTCCAACAGCAATGAGTACATGAGTCGGCTGGGATCAGTCCAGCTCCATACAGTGTGATCTCCAGTGGGGCCTGACATGTTATGAGTGACTTGACTTCCATGCTCTTCCTGAATATATGACTGTCAGGAAGGATGGGGGACTCACAGGTGAAGTCAAATTCTGTGGTTGGCATAATTAAGAGCAGTTCTTGCCTCCCAGACAGCTGAAAAAATATTCAAAGTTATAATGTCAAATGTTAATTGACCATTTGAATAGTTTTGTAAAAGTGTTGACTTACATGTATTACTTCTCTAACATCAGAAAGTAATAAATAAATATATATTTCTCATGTTAGTTATTATGAGTCTATATTGAGGTTGACTTCAGAAAATTATTATGGAACGGCATACTTCTTCAAGAAGTTATAATGCAGTAGTAGTCGATGCCAATGCTTAGTGCTGATAAGCAAGTAAACATATGCACATTAATATTACTATTTTAGAAACAAGCTTACGACAGGTGGCCTGGAACTCTGGGCATTTACCGACCTGTTTGTGGTACTTGCAATTCAACACTTGATTCTTTATGGAGAGTGCACGCCATAACAATTTGAGCGCTTCCATGTGCTGACTTTTTTGAAACTGTACAGCCAAAACAGCTGTCAAAACTGCACCGCAAAATTAATAATTGCACCGTGATCGCATGAACATTATTATTTGTTCAAAAAAAAAATTCAACATGTTTTTTTTTTTTTTTTTTTTTTTTTTTTTCCAATAAAATAAAAAGGAGTCAGGGGTGTTTTCAGAGGGTCGGTCAGGTTACAGTAAATTCAGGTATAATTTATTTAGCCTTATCAAATATAATCACAAATCCTGACAGGCATATAATAAAGAGAATCATCGCAGTAATTAAATGCTTTAGTTGGTCAAGTTAATAATTTTCAATCATTCAACAACTGGTAAATGCATCACATAATTTAAAGCAAACTGTTGTGCTATGAATCTTACATATATTATGAAATAGAGACAACATATATATAATAACACTTCTGCATGAAAAATGTGATAGGCTTCATGAAAGAAAAGTTGCAAGGATAAAGAGTTGCAATGATAAAGAGATGTAACTGCCAGGATCAAAACCTAAAGGTTTCATTTCACAGTTTTGTATCGCTAAGCCTTAAAGGGACACATGGCAATCGTACAGAAGTTATGAAGCATCAACATTATCGCTGCCATTTATTAATCCAGTACTTTTAAATCCGTTTAAATATGATTCAATAAAATTTGTAGTTTTCAGTTTTTCTACCTTATTTTCTGATTTATTATTGGTGCCATATAATCAACAAGTAGTAATATTTAAAAAATGGTTTGATTTCAACTATTCAAATAAAAATTAATAATTATATGCAAATATGCAAGTTAGGTAAAAAAAAAGGTAATGGGATGCTGCTAGGTTTTTAAAAAAAATCAAAAATCAATATTGCCGTGTGTCCCTTTAATGCCATAGGTTCATTAAAACAGAGATCTAAGTAGTGGTTCATTACATCTCAGATTCGGGAACAAAATCATCAAAATCTCATCAGCGTATGATTGTCAGTATTTCACTTGTTTAATTAGCTTTGTCATAATTCATCATCATATTTATGTGAACAAACTAATATTTTTGCTGATGAAAATTTTGTTGCAGCTTTGGCAGGTCAGGTCTTATTATCTCCCCTTTGTATGCAGCTTTTCATCTGTTACCCTTTTTTTCAGCACTTGAATGCATTGCAAGAAACTATTTACATTTTTACAAAGCATGAATCCTCAACTTGTATATACCCGGTACCCATTTTAAAAGCTTGAAATTACTTCCAAAATAGTTTAATTATTTAATTTGTTTAAGACTTACTGTATTTAAGACTGTACATGTGTATGTCAGTGGTGAAAGGCATGGCGTTATGCAATAGTATAGACATTTGTTGGAGTGGGGTTTGAATCATTTTTGCGGCATGTATAAAATTAGAGACATCATCTCATCCGCCATTCCTCCATAGTCGCCAGTCTAAATTTTATGTGTTAACACTCTATAAAGTACATTTATACTATCATTTTCATAAATTGAAAAATAAATAATGTTCATTCTTGCGGCATGTTTAAGATGAGAACCATCATCTCATCCACCATTTCTTAATAGTTGCCAGTCTAAATTTTAACTTAATATGTTTTAAAACTATATAAAATTCAGTTACACTAACATTTTCATTCAAATGAAAAAAGGAAGAAAAAATAATGCACGTGATATTTTGTATAATACACGTGATATTTTGTATGTCATACAGGGAGGTTCTGGCAAATATCTTAACATAGTAAGTAAATTGTATAGACCTATCCAATCCTTTGGTGCGCTGTTACCTTGTGTATATACCATTGTATTTTTGTAGCCATAGCTTGTATGGAAAGATGATTTATTTTTGCCCTGTTTGGTCCTATAGCCAGAATAAGAGCTACAATCAAATACTGGATAGCTTGTAAGCTTTGACAGCCTGTGTTTTTATAAATTTGATGGCAAAAAAATTATTCTGAAGGAAAATTATTACGAGATATTCTTTAACTACCAAAATGCAATATTTTCTGGAAGACAGCTTCTGTACTACATGTAGAATTGGCTACATGCTGTTCAGGGTATCTGTGCCATCTCTAAATACTGATTTCAGCAGGGTTGCGAACACTAAATTTAACATTGAAAATACAAATGCTTAATTGATAATAACTCAGTTGTGCAGCCCAAAAAAGGCTTAATTAACACCCAAAGCTTTAAAACCTTACATGCGTAATGTTGCACTATTCTCTAACAATAAAAATAAAAATACAGGCAGCCATCTTGTAACACTGTCATCATGAAGCTTTTTACCATATTTGGCATATTGATAGAAATTGTTTAAAGCAAATAAATGAGCAAATAAATGAGCGATAGTATTAAAATTAAATATACAAAGTGTAAAAGGTGCACATTGTAAGTTCATTTTATGATTTTCTTTGCTTTAAATGATATTTATCAATGTGCTATATATGGTAAAAAGGGCTGATGACCTTCCAAGATGGCTGTCTCCATTTATGTTTCTTTGCAATGGGTCATATCTCTTTTATTTGGTATGGTATTTTGATTTCAAACTTTTCCAATCTTTTATAGCGTTTTTTAAATAAAATATGTTTGAGAATAGTGCACTTACCACTTTAAATAAAATGATAACATTAAAATGCACATATTATAAATAAATAGAATAAAGTTTTAATTAGCTTGAATTTTTTGTTATTTTCAGTTACGTATCAATATTAATTATAGACTAGAAGGAATAAGAAATTGCAAAAAATTATAATTGTTGTAAATGTTGACATTTTAACAATATACTAGGATTAATCTCCACTTATTAATAAAAGCGCCTTAAAAAATGGTGCAGATCATGGCAACACTGATTAACAGACAGACAGACAGACAGACTCTTTATTCAGACTTGTACAAAGTACATCGTCTACAATACATACATATTAGCATATGTGATGTCAACGTATATATACAAGTAAATGGTGAAATATATACAAATGGTATAATTAATCATTTCATTATTATTATTATTATTATTATTATGTAGTATAGTAAATAAGAGTAGGAGGTTGAACTAAGTAACTACCTTTCAATAGTTAATAAAGCGTTTCTTAACCAATGCTTCTAACAAAATTAAATAATTTGTCTGCACAACAGTACCATATTGACTTGCATTGCTTTAACAATAAAAAAACAAACACATTGCTTGACACTGCCACACTTCAGCAAATGTTTAATTTAGTGTTCTCAACCCTGCATTTTTTTAATGAAAAAAGTGATATAAAGTAAGAAAAATGCCAACAGGGCCATCTTATCTGTAGAAGTAGAGTGTGTCCCCATCAACTTTTAACATGGCAAATCAGCTATCATATTAAACGTGTTTTGTCATTAAAAGTTGAGAAGTGTGGAAGAGACGCCAGGATCCAGGGTAATTCCAAATCATTTTAATATGTTAGCGCAGTACTGTAATGAAGAATTAACTTCATAGGGAAATCTACTACACAGATATTATTAGTACACCATCACACTGAGATATCACCTGTTGAAATGATATGGTGTCACCAGCATTGCATGGCTGACAGCAAAGGGATTACTTTGTCTTCCTTCCGTTTTATCTGTCTATCTATATCTACTGCTACAGTGTAATACCCTCTTTCCAGTATTAGGTCTCACAACACACTTCGATTTTACTGTGTTGGCCATAGACAGTAAAGTCCAATTTTCCATTCTGAATCAAGCATTTACAGTCTAAAAGTATTTTTTGGGGAAAATACAGTTACTGCTGCTCATAAAAATCCACAAAATCTGGTACAGAGCCCACTTTTTTTTTTTTAATGTGAGTGGTGGCAGTCAAGGTACTCTTTTCGGCTTTCACTAAACAGTTTGCACCTAAATTCATATACATTTTGAGCACCCACAAATGTGTCACATTTTGCTGTCAATGTCGTCTAATCGCTGTTCATCCAATCTCACACTATTGTTTTCTCACCTGCAACAAGAAAAGAAAATATCCATGGGCAATTATTAAAATATCTCAAACCGAAGAACACACCCCTACTTAGAATCATCCTACAGTCACATGCAAGGGAGCTAAGTGTGTAGTGAGACCTATTATAAGCAACTACATTTCTGGAAAATGTATTTGTTTGTGAGTGTAAATCTATTATTAACACAGCCGTTCAGTGTGATCTTTAACATGCAGAAGTTCTCCATGCACTCGAGGATGACAGATTAACACCCTTTTCAAAGGATGGCATACTGACACAATACATTAAAAATAGCAGTAACTTTTATGCGCTCGATATAAACTGGTTCCCTGCTGTTATTTCTGGTATCCTTCATATAAAACAGGCATGGAGTAATGCGTTCTCGAAACTGGTTGGTTGGTTGCTTCCATGGAACAATGGAAATAATGATTTTAATAGAGGAGTAACAGGTGTCACATGTGTTTAGAGAAAGACTAAAGTTATTAATGATGGAAATTCATAGGAAAATGTGCCCCACCCCCATAGATACTAGGCAAATTTGAAAATAGCATTTTTTGTTTTCTTTGACCATTTCATTGTTAAATACTACTCACTTTTAAACGTGAAGGTGTTGTCTGTGGGAGTTTGCAAATGCAGATGGAATATCAATGTCTGTGAATCAGTCACGACCATTTTGGCCTTACAAGCACATTTTCCTTCGTTTTGACACCATCTTAGTCATGTTAAGCAATGTTGTAATTTTTGTGTAGAATGTGCCAGTATTTAAGTACTGGCTATTTGCTATCAACAGCCAACTGACTTAGTTAACTATGATTTAGTATGTTAGATAATACATGATATTAATAAAACACAGATAATACATGATATTAATAAAACTGTAGATTGTAGCACACATAATTCATTATCATGTTATATGCATGTTTTCATATTTTATACTTTGCAATAATATAAACAGAGCACCATGTATCATTATGAATATATATCAGTATCTATTGACTAATTGTAAATATTGTCTAAATTGTAGTCATAATAACATTCCGAAATAAAAATAAATAAAAAGAAGATAGCCGTGTATATCAAACTATTCAATAAACTATTAAAATTGATTTATCACTAATGAAGCATTTATTCATAATATTTAAAAACGAAAAAAATATGTGTTGCATTCGATAGTATAATTATATACTGGAGGAGATCCAGGAATGCAGATTGTATGTAACTTCCCAAACAAATAAAAAAGCACCACCACCCACCCCATGATCTGTGCTTGACACGCACACAATATATTTATTTGTAAATATGTCTCTATAATTATATTTAGTATGTGGTTATGTGAATGTGTGCATGAGTTGTTACTCAGATACTTATTTTTTACGTTTTGACTGTTAGTATATTATACTGAACAAAATAAATTTAGCACATAAAATACATGTTATTTCCATAGACGAGATAAAAAGCCGTGTGTTCGGGGTCAATGATAAAGTGACATAGATATGACCGATAATAATGCTACAAAGTCATTAATAAGCAAAGGCGGGAACATACTTTTATAGGTTATCGATAATCCTTCTCAGTGAAATGGAAGGGGAGGTAATTTTAAAATTTGGAATGTTTTTGTTTGAGAATAACAATTGTTTGTGAACACATTTTAACAGTTTTTAAACAATGGCATTTCTTGCCAGTGCCAAACATTATTTTTTTCAAAGCAATATGTTTGTATAATGAAATAAATTTTTTTTTTTAATATATGGGAGATAATTCTGATACCTCGTTTAGAAAATAATAAAATAACACAATCTTTTGAAATCATATCCTTACCTAGCATTTCTAATATCTTCGAACAATTATATCATTTTTTATATGTTGAATCTTATGTCCCTAAAAAGTGGTGCTAAACTTTTTTTGTTCAGTATATAACATAATTATACCCAGTCGAGGTTTGAATGCGACACTGTTGTATCTTGTTGTTTATTTATATATAGTTACAACAGTATCCCATTCACGCCTCGCAGTGTGCAATCTCACTCTTTTGGGAAAGGGGCAAAATGCCTTTCAGTTTTGGTATTTCAATTTTGAAATCCTTGAAGTTGGCCTAAATTTTTACAGTACTGAAAATATAAAAATAATGGAAATTGCAAGCAGAATAATTATTAGGTAAAGGGAGAATTTTCCCCTTGAAATTGGATATATAGCTACCTTTTTATCATTATGAATGGGACCAGAAATAAACCACCGAGAGTGGGTAGATTACACACTGTTTGATAGTACTTATATTTAGAGTAAGATTTTGTCATAGCTACTTTATAATAGTCATCAATGTACCGTATTATAACTATTATGATGTTTTTAATATATTGAACCATAGATAATTATCCAAACATTGGACATGTGAATCTAGCTAGACTTGTAGAAGTGTGTTGAACAGAATGCATGAAAACCAGCAGCGATTGCTCCCCTTTGAAAATAGCAGCTCCCAGAATAGATTACCCCTCTTTGAAAATAGCAGCTCCCAGCATTGATTGCTCCCCTTGAAATAGCATTAGCACCCAGCATAGAGTGACATTGAAACAACATGTGTGTATTTTCCCTTTTGATTTCAGGAACTATGTCATGTTATGCTTACAATTTAACAACAAATATGATCATTTCAATTTTGGTCAATATAATACTCACAGGTCTGAGGGGAAATACATAAAATATAAAAAAATACGAAGGGCAACAACTCTAATTTATACGAAAACAAGAGTTATAGTTTGTATTATAAAACCTCATTTTACACTGTTAAACTACATAACTTTAGTTTAAAGGTATTAGAAACAGGATATGAATTTAACACTTAATGTTGATTTATAACATGTTTGAACGAAAATACCGTAAATCCAAAAATTAATACATTTAAAATTTGAAAAATAAGCACACTTGGGATAGTTTCATTAACCTATGAGTTTGTTGTGGCGTCGGTAGCTCAGCGTATCAAGCCTTGGGTTTGAAGCTACCGACCTCTAGCCCACGTGTGTGCTCCCTGGTGAAGGCATGTCTGATGGGAAACTTCATCCTTCATCTCATCTCCCTCTGAGATGCCATCCCTATATTACTTATATGATGCAATTACGGGACGTAAAACCTCATTTCATTTAATTTCTATGATTTTCTTCATTAAAGCATGTCACTTGATTTCTATATTATGATACATATCTGTTACATGCTATCAGGGAAGTCAACGGTTCGAGATACCAGTAAGTATATTGACAGGGACACGTGTACATGTTATAACAGAGCGTGAATAGCAAAACTAAAATTTTAAACAATTGTTTTGCTTTATATTTGAATTTTGAGATCATAACGATGTATTTTAGTTGTTGCTTTTGTTTTTTAATGAATTCATAAATGTGTTAGGATACATTAATTGTATGTATGTCCTTTCTTTTTTTTATTTGTTTGTAGATATTTTGATTAATTTATTCAGTTTAACCAGAAAAATACTTTGCTGTGTATTATGTTTCTTTAATTTTATTTAACATATTTGTAAGGTATGATTCTTTTATTTGTATTAGCAATGTTGAGTAAGAGACAGTCATTACACAGTTGGATCATGGAAGTTCTGTATAATATATTTGAAGCACATTCTATGAATTGGGATGTTGTATTAAAAGTTATTAGTCCTATACGAAGTCACTTTTTCTACCTTTTCTAATTGTCTGCTACATTTAATGCCAGACAGTACAGGACATTAAAAAATCAGCCTAAGAAAAGTTTTGGAGTACTTTAGAGTACTTTTAATTGAAATACTTTTAGTTTACTCATCAGATTCTATACATTTTGTGATGCTCCGTGTTGTAACGTTCGCATGCTGATGAGGACATGAAGGCTATCTGCACACAACATCTTTCCATTGAAATGAATTCTTAATCATTCATAAACCCTGAAACTATCTGTCAGTCTTAGCATATTCTTATAATCCATGGTCCCTATTCATCAGGCTTCTTAGCAATATCATAACATAATACAAAATGTACCAAACACACAGCTAAAGATTTATCTTAAAGTGGATGCTCTGCACTTAGAGGTTAATAAGGATATTTGAAAACATGTAAAAGTCTTAGATCTTGACTCAAGTAATATTTTCTGTTTAAGTTGCTTTATGAATACAGGCCCAGACACTTGAGCATGAAAACTTAATTAGGACCTTATACAATCTCAATAGGAATATTGCATATTTCCTTAAAAATGTTTGTTTTTTTCTTAGAAAAATTACATTTCATAGCTGATTTTGAGTGTGAGCTTTGTGCACTATGTTTGGGTAACTCACTGTGCTGTCTACACTGGTCACATAGACTATACATAGTGTTTATTTCATGTCTACAGACAGTCCTAACATTGTATTTACCTTAACTTGTAGGAGATCAGAAACCGTCACTGGCTACAGGTTATGCAGGTCACGGGCAGTTCCTTCCAGCTGGAGGCCAATGTGTTTAAGCTGTGTCATCTCCTTGACATTGGACTTATCAAGTGAGAAACTCTTTTAGCTTTTTTATTTTATTATCAGCTACTGTAAGTCCCAATATAGATTGAAGATTCTAAATAGTCTGGTGTAGTGATCTTGTTGTCGACAAAACCAAAGTTCTCATGAAAACATGCATACCTGGATGAAAAATTACGTGAAACTGGTTTATATTGCAAAGCTACCAAGGGAGGAAATCCAGACCTCTACTCAGAGTACTTTTCGTTTATTAGATGTGCCCAACAAAAAAAAACAGCAAGACATCGTTGTAACATTATTTGCTTTGGTCATTTCTCAATAAATTTAATTTTTACATGAGAAACTGATTTATTTTCCATTGAAATGAATTCTTAATCATTCATTTTTGTGCTCATTTATGAAAAAAGGACAGCAAAAATGATTGTGTTTGTAGAAAAAAAAAGTATCTTTTTTTATCGGCAAAAAACAAATCAGATTTATTTGGTACATGCTTTGAAAGACCATGCTGTTTCACAACCATTATAATTATGTATATACATTTACAGACACAAGGCATCCATAGAAGAGATCTGCCTGGGAGCAAGCCGTGAACTTGAGCTCGAGATTAAGATGAGAATGACAGAGGAGGAATGGACGGAGCAGGTGCTTGCCTTCGAGCCATATAAACGTCGTGGACCCATCTACCTCGACAAAGAGTTCACAGAGAGATTACTAGAACAACTGGAGGATGCCCAGGCTCTGTTGGCAAATATGCTCACATCCAGGTAAAAATTATTAATTGGGTACTTCTCCCAGCAGTAGTGTGGTAAATCCAGGGAATTAGAGACCAGTTTAAAAAATTCTTCCTTATAACTCATATCTTAAATAAAATGTAATTAATAATATTGAAAAAATGCAGGCTTAGCTAAAACGGAACAAATATGATTGTGCAGGCTAAGGTATGCTTTTAAAAAGGTGAATAAATTTGTAAAGTTTGTTGATCTACCATATTTGAACAGTCTGTGGATCAGATATGCTTCCGTACAGGAATGTCTGTGGATCAGACATGCTTGTATACAGGACAGTCTGTGGATCAGACATGCTTCCATACAGGAAAGCTTGTGGATCAGACATGCTTGTATACAGGACAGTGGATCAAACATGCTTCCATACAGGACAGTCTGTGGATCAGACATGCTTCCATACAAGAAAGTCTGTGGATCTGATATGCTTCCATACAGGACAGTCTGGATCAGACATGCTTCCTTCCATACATGACAGTCTGGATCAGACATGCTTCAATACAGGACAGTCTGGATCAGACATGCTTCCATACAGGACAGCCTGTGGATCAAACATGCTTCCATACAGGACAGTCTGTGGATCAGACATGCTTCCATACAAGAAAGTCTGTGGATCAGATATGCTTCCATACAGGAAAGTCTGTGGACCAGATATTTTTCCATACAGGAAAGTCTGTAGACCAGATATACTTCCATACAGGAAAGTCTGTGGACCAGATATTTTTCCATACAGGAAAGTCTGTAGACCAGATAGTCTGTGGACCAGATATTCTTCCATACAGGAAAGTCTGTGGACCAGATATGCTTTACATGAAAGTCTGTGGACCAGAAATTCTTCCATAAAGGAAAGTCTGTGGACCAGATATGCTTCCATACAGGAAAGTCTGTGGACCAGATATTCTTCCATACAGGAAAGTCTGTGGACCAGATATGCTTCCATACAGGAATGTCTGTTTACCAGATATTCTTCCATACAGGAAAGTCTGTGGACCAGATATGCTTCCATACAGGAAAGTCTATGAATCAGATATGCTTCCATACAGGACAGTCTATGAATCAGAGATGCTTTCATACTGGCAAAGTTTTGTTTGGTCAGATTTAATAGTTTATGAGTAAAACATGTTTTATGCATGCACAAATTATGGCCACACTTAGATCAAATTAACACATGCAGTTAAAAGTGTGTATATCAGATATGAAGTTGTATTTAATTACAGATACATCGGTCCATTGAGAGATGAGGCTGCCTCATGGGCAGAGAAATTGAAGGAGGTTGCTGAGGTTTTAGAGCTGTGGTTGGAGGTACAGGACCTCTGGCAGTACCTTGAGGCTGTCTTCAGTAATCAGGTTACTGCTAAGGTATACCATTATGATGTCTTTTTACAGAAAACTTACTTTACTCAAATAGCATTTGCCATGCAATGTATAGGCTTAAAGTAAATGCATTGTTTCACTATGTTGACCAGATAATTCATAAATTGTTTCCGATAAGAGTGGCATAAATTAGAATTTATCAGAAATAAAATATTGCTAAAATTATCAATACTTTTCTTGAAAACTGCCCTGTACACCATAAATTTATAAAATGAATATGTAAAAACCAAAGATACATGAACATCCATTTTGATTTATTTTATTAATTTTATGAGCTTATTCCATTCTACATGAACATGTAAAACCAAATTGTGAATTTTCTATTTAGGAACTACCGCAGGAGGCCAAGAGGTTTGCCAGGATAGACAAAAGTTGGACAAAAATGATGAAGAGAGCTTTCGACACAAGAAATGTTTTACAGGTAAAATGTTTCTTTGTAAATGATGGTGCAGTTTTAGTCACGAGAGAATTGGACAAGGGACTTAAGGTTATACTAAATGTGCCAAGGTCTAACTAAATGTACCAAGATTTAACTAAATGTGTCAAGACCTAACTAAATGTAAAATACCTAACTAAATGTGGCAAGACCTAACTAAATGTGGCAAGACCTAAGTAAATGTCTCAAGACCTACCTAAATGTATCGAGACCTAACTAAATGTGTCAAGACCTAACTAAATGTCTCAAGTTTGTATGGTGTTTTACGTCATTTTCAACTCATACAAGATTATATATGATGGTCGATTTTTTTTGGTTCAGGCAGTCCACCCACTTTTCCTGGGTAGAACCAGTACTGTACTAAATGTGTCAAGACCTAACTAAATGGGGCAATATCTAACTAAATGGGGCAGTATCTAACTAAATGTGGCAAGACCTAACTAAATGTGTCAAGACCTAACTAAATTTGTCAAGGCCTAACTAATTGTGGGAAGACCTAACTAAAAGTGTCAAGACCTAACTAATTGTGTCAATACCTAACTAAATGTGTCAAGGCCTAACTAAATGTGTCAAGACCTAACTAAATGTGTCAAGGCCTAACTAAATGTGGCAAGGCCTAACTAAATGTGTCACCTATAAACACAAAGACTATTATTATTATAAATAGCATAACAGTCTACAACATGAAAAGAAAATACTCATGTGTGATGGGATATCACACCCTGGACAATAGATATGTGGTAACAAAGCCTCTAGAGAATTCTTCATTTTATTTTATATCTGAGGGCTGGATAAACTGCTCTCAGAAATGTATGAGGAAAACATCTTGTCAATGAGTTATAACATTTTGTATAACATGCAAGGAGGTGACACACTTGTCAGCATTTTACTTTAAATGTCGAATGTTTTGAATTAAAAAAAAAATCATATAGTTTCATTGAATTAAAAGTTGTAATTGGATGGTAATATCTTGTACATTACTCTATTTCAGTGCTGTTACGGAGGGGAAGTGCCAAAGGCTGTCTTGTTACGGCATGTATATGAGGAACTTGAAATCTGCTTCAAGTCGTTAGTTGGTTACCTTGACAACAAGCGGAGGGTGTTTCCTAGGTTTTATTTTGTGTCCGACCCAATTCTCCTTGCCATCCTCAGTCGACCAATGGACCTGGAGTCTGTTAAACCACACCTCAAGTAGGATTTTATGAATAACATGATTTAGAAATGATTTTTTTTTAGTAATTATCAATTATGTATTAGAATTTAATGTCAAAAATCGTCATTGTTTATTATTATATTAAACAATACCTCATATACACCAAAATGTTTTATGAATGCTCAGGCAAAAATATATATGCTAGTAGTCAAGACAACAGACCTAAAAGTAAAATAAAGATCTTGGTAATTATTAGAAAGTAGGTAGATATTGATAGCAATAGTAATAGTTTAGCAAATTTTGAAAAACTGTAATACTTATTGGGGAAAACACACTGTGGAATATAATAATTATTATATGATAATGTTTATTAAAACTATCAAATATCACAAACCATTCATCTATACATCATTCATAAGCACACATGCACTCTATCATTTATTTGCAATCCTTCTAAATAATGTACATCTACGGGGAGCCGTACTGAATGGAATAATGTAATAATAATTTCTGCAGGTCCCTGTTCAGTAGCATACATGATGTGAAGCTTGAAGAGACAAGGTCCGGACCTGAAGAGCCCACAGACGAGATCGGGTTTCCGGGCTTAGCAACAGGGATGAGATCCACCACCCCAGGCAGCAGACACAAAACGTCGAGCGTTTTATCCAACGCCACACGCGGAGACACGCCACCCAAGATTGATAAGCGCCTGACACAGGTCTATGTAAGTTTGCGTAAATCTGTAGAGTAAATGTGACCAGGCAATTCTTTATTCTTTTCTGAGTGTGAATGAGAAAAAATGAGGGTTCAGTTAGATGCTCAGGATTTTATTAATTATACAGAATTCAGAGCCAGCCTACAGCATAACCAAGCATTGACCAATATGAATCTTGCTTACCTACTGCTGGTTGACCTTGACATTTATTTTAAAAGGACGTAAAAAAACAATTAGTGATACAGCTTTCAAATTTGATCAGTAGGTGTGTGTGTATTATGTTGGTATTTATTTATTTCTTCTTATAAGTCACTCTTCTCTTATTTATTTTTTAAATATTTTGGTCACATGTTTCTGGCAGCTTGACTTGCCGGCTGCAGCCTTCTAGTATTGGTTATATATAGATGACCACCACCATGTGTGCATTGTGTGTCATTTATATTGCTTATACAGACAATGAGAAGGATATTTTCTGATTGGTTTGCAAATTAATCGTAACTATTTGTCTTGGATAAAGAATTGCCTGGACATGTCAATGTTATGCATGTTTTGATTTTGCACGTTATATGTATACATATTTATATACCCAATCACGTAAATGCTGTGCTCGATTATTATAGCATATATATACTCAGTTAAACATAGAATGTAACTAATTTTGCATGGAAATAATATTTGCCTTCTAACTTGTATACGAAAAAGGCTTTTAGTATAATTGATTAAGGAAAACAAAATCAAGGAAGCATAAATAGTAATTGAATGACTTGAATATGATTTTTTTTTTATATATTTCAATTTTTATGATATTTTTTATTGATAATAGTTTTAATAAGTATGCAAGTTAAATTTGGTCAAAGAAACAAGGTAATTTCGATTTATTTATTAAGCAAAGGTAGTATAAAGATTGTGTGGTTACATTAGGTGAAATTGCATATTAGCTTTATGGATAAGAATAGTGGGAATTCAAATTAAAACACTCTTTGTAATTCCAATACATGTAGTCATTTATATAAAGGTTTTATATGCACTTTCTTTCATAAATTTACTTAAGAATAGGGGTTCTTTGGTATGTCCAAGTATAGTGTTTCTTTAGGATGCTCAAAAATAGTGTTTCTATGGGATGTTCAAGAATAGTGTTTCTTTGGGATGTTTAAGAATAGTGTTTCTTTGGGATGTTCAAGAATAGTGTTTCTATGGGATGTTCAAGAATAGTGTTTTTATGGGATGCTCAAGAATAGTATTTCTTTAGGATGCTCAAGAGTAGTGTTTCTATGGGATGTTAAAGAATAGTGTTTCTTTGGGATGCTCAAGAATAGTGTTTCTATGGGATGCTCAAGAATAGTGTTTCTATGGGATGCTCAAGAATAGTGTTTCTATGGGATGTTCAAGACTAGTGTTTCTATGGGATGTTCAAGAATAGTGTTTCTATGGGATGCTCAAGAATAGGGTATCTTTGGGATGTTCAAGAACAGGGTTTCTTTGGGATGTTCAAGAATAGGGTATCTTTGGGATGTTCAAGAATAGTGTTTCTTTGGGATGCTCAAGAATAGGGTTTCTTTGGGATGTTCAAGAATAGTGTTTCTTTGGGATGCTCAAGAACAGGGTTTGTTTGGGATGTCCAAGAATCGGGTTTCTATGGGATGTTCAAGAATAGGGTTTCTAAGGGATGCTCAAGAATAGTGTTTCTTTGGGATGTTCAAGAATAGGGTATCTTTGGGATGCTCAAGAATAAGGTTTCTAAGGGATGCTCAAGAATAAGGTTTCTTTGGGATGTTCAAGAATAGGGTTACTTCTTAAGTATGTATTTACTAATTTCAACCTTAAAAGTATTTTGAAGTATGTACAATATTTTTAGAAGTGTTAATGAAAGACTATTCAAGGTTAGATATTTAAAATATTAATATATTTTCTGCAAAGGAAAAGAATATTCCAGGAGGTATTTTCTGTAAGGAATAACAAAACCATGTTCAAGAGAATAAGATCTTTTCTGCAAAGGAAACATAAAATTAGATATTTTCTGAAGGGGATAACAAAAGAATAAAAATGTCCAAAGTCAAGTTAAATACTTGCAAACAAAAGAAAATTCGTGGTAGTAAAATGTTCAAGGTACATATTTTCCATAAGAGAAAAAATAATCAAGGTAGATATTTTCTGTAAGGGACAAGAATATTCAAGGTAGATATTTTCTGTAAGGGAAAAGAATATTCAAGGTAGATATTTTCTGTCAGGGAAAACAGCAAAATGAATGTTAGTGGTTACATAATGAGATATTTTTAGCAACTGTTAATAAAAGAAGTAATATTAAGTAGAAAAATAATCTAAGTGCATTTCATATTAAACATCAAAAGCACAACAAGCCAATCATTGGGATAGGAGTGTGCGGGTGGGGGGAATTTTTAATATGATTTACTCCTGAGATTGACAATATGTGACTTTTATACAGAGAAAAGATAGCGGGAAGATGAAGCCTGTAAGTGACAGCCGTGTCTCTCAAACCATGTACACCAACTCTTCCTGCATTTATAAAACTGTCCACTGTCAAACTGTCCATGCAATACTCTAGATATTAACATTATGGTAGCCGTGAATCAGTAGTTCTGTCTTCAATGTGCATACAATAGATTGTAGATTAAAACATTTATAAAAAACATATACTTAGATCTACAATACAATAGATTACAATAGATTGTAGATTAAACATTTTTATAAAAAAGAAATATAGATATAGATATATATGTCACCCTCGACTTAGTGACAGCCCCTTACCTGGATTGAATTCCTGTCCCCTTGCTGACCGTGGCACAGCATTTTATGCTGTATGACTAGTGCTGTCACATATTTTAAAATGTATTATAATATTATATGTGTGTAAAGCCGGGTACTAGTGACCTTCAACAGCAGATGAGGCGTATAGCTAAACCGAAACTCCGGCATCGGGGTAAAGTGACTGTGGAAATGATCTTGTTTAGCTCCACCCCTGGGCCAGGCAGAGTGAGTAGCCCGTGGGTGCCTTGTCAGTGATATGTGATTGGGCGTGGTCAAAGTACAATGATGTGCCATAAAGATGTGCTTGTGTGTTGAGAGTTATCCTAATTCATCATATTAAAATAATATCCAGTTTGGATAGTGACTTTGTGTAACATTTATTTATCAAACAACTTATGTCATGCGTGTGTAATAACATGATAATCCACTAGTGGTATAACAAGACGTCAATCACGGTAAAGCACACTTTCTGATGTTATGTGACGTTCGTGAATTATGTGATAAATAGAATCTCGCGTTCATGCTTTTAAAACTCGTTGGTTAACTGTTGCATCATATCAGTTTTTCCAGCTCTTTTAATAATGTCGATAATAAATTAGCACCCTTGTAAGATCCTCTATTTAAACATTCTTGCAAATTATTAAAACTGAGTTTTTATTTCTGTTTAGCTTTTTGATTTCTTTTTGGATGTGAATTTTAACAATCTCGTTTTGGAGTTTGGGCAATGACATAATATACATATATACTCAGCAATTAACATCTAATAATTGTATTTAAGTGTTAAATGTTTGTGAATATTATTTCTGTTTAATATCATTATTTTCTAGCTTTATGTGTTCATAGCCTTTGTGAAGCTTTTTATATAATTGTTGCATCAACGAATAATGTAGAACTGTTGCATCAGTATCTGTATGGTACACATTTCCATCACCTTTGTTAGACGTAGAAAGTCCATAAGTAGGATACTTGTAAATTTAGTAATATTTTCACCGAGCACACAGTCATTTATTCTGTAGCAATTTTAATTTTTTAATTTTTTACCCAAGTTAGCCTTGCTTAATGTTCAGTCTTATATGTATGAGGCGAACTATTTATTAAACTATCAGAAGTAACCTACCTTATATCCCTGTATAAACAGTTCCCTGCTAATAAATATATATTACATATATAAATTGATCAAGGATTAAAACTGGAAATCATTAATGAGTGTATCCATAATTCTCGTGTTGGCACCCACATACTGTTAGTCACCAATGGCCACTGATGATAGTATAAGGTAACCATTGGTTCCTGTTTTTGTACTTGTCAATCAATGGCCAACAATGAAAGTATAAGGTAACCATTGGCTCCCATCTTTGTAGTTGTCAGTCAATGGCCAACAATGGTAGTATAAGGTAACCATTGGCTCCCATCTTTGTAGTTGTCAATCAATGGCCAACAATGGAAGTATAAGGTAACCATTGGCTCCCATCTTTGTAGTTGTCAATCAATGGCCAACAATGGTAGTATAAGGTAACCATTGGCTCCCATCTTTGTAGTTGTCAATCAATGGCCAACAATGGTAGTATAAGGTAACCATTGGCTCCCATCTTTGTAGTTGTCAATCAATGGCCAACAATGTTAGTATAAGGTAACCATTGGCTCCCATCTGTGTAGTTGTCAACCAGTGGCCACCAATGTTAGTATAAGGTAACCATTGGTTCCCATCTTTGTAGTTGTCAACCATAAAGTTTAGAACTAGAAGTAATAGATGGTACCATTGACAGCTTAAGACAACCCTTGGTTACTAATCAATTAGCCGAATGGCTAGGCAGGTTCTACAGTCGATTGTTATGCTTCAAACTGGACATTCAAGTTGTGCTTAACAATAATTTTGTTTATTTTGTTGTTGATTCGTTGTTTTCTTGGAATTAAATTATTCACAATCCAAGATAAAATTATTCCTTGACATTTTGACATTTTGTCATCATGAAGTCCCTGATGCTTCCCATGGTTTAAGTGTCTTGGCAAGATCGTCTGACCATGTCTTACCAATCAACCTATCGACAATTCCAATTAATAATGATAACTGATGATAACCGATGTCTATCGTCAGTCATCGATGGTGCATACAGAAACAAAATCAAATCCCTGAACACACTTGATCAGGCAGGTTACTCATAATTCAATTTGAAATTGGGGTTAAGGAAGATATTAACATAACAGAAACATTTTACCAGGCTAGTTTTTAATATGCAATATTTAGTGCTATATAAGCTTTGTTGTTATATGTTTGTATGTATCTTTTACATTAGAAAAAACAAGAGTTGATTCAGAAGGTAAGTAGTAGGTTAACAAATGAGGTATACAGTTGTGTATTTCAAACAGGCACGATCTGCATAAAACATGTTTTAAATCGCACATTTCTACCTTTCAGAATCACAGTCTGAAAAAACCCCATTGAAAGTAGCACATACTTTATTTATTTTTTCAACAAGTGAGGTACAAATGAGTTGTATTGTTTTGTTTTCAGTGCAGCATATTCTGAATAAATATAGTTTAAGTAGCAGTATTTTACTTTTAAAAAAAATCATATGTTTTGAATTAAACAGGCTATCAGTTGCACATATTTTTTATCTGTTATATAAATTAAGATTTCTAGCACTTAAACTACAATTTGCATTATAGCTTAGATTAATTTGAATTAGTACTGGTCATTCTGTTGCCTATATAATGTCTGGAATTTATGCTTTTAAATTTGGAACAAACACAGGTAACATGCACCTATTCTTCCGTTCCTATTTTTATGATAGTTATTAATGCACTGCAAATTCCTTTAAAAATGACATAACAATGTTTTTTTTAAACTTAATAATCCCAATTTAATAACTTTACAAAAAAAGACTGACTGATAGGGATAACAGTGCTCGTACACAACCCTCTGGCTTTTATTTTGGGTGTCTTTACCTGTACACAAAATTAATATAACTCTGATAGGTGATGACTTATTTTGATCTATCCTTTTTATACAGAAGCCCATTACAGCTGCTTCTATTATAAATTTGACAAATCCTTGATTTACACAAGCTATCAAACAAAACATGAATTTTAAACAAGAAATTATGTGTAAATATGTACATCTGAAAGGAAAGTGTCAAGACATCATGAACATAAATGGTTGACAATAGCCCAGTTTGATAAGAACATCCAAAATTACTTCCACTTAAAACTCGGAGAAAAGCATAATTTACTTCCCGGAAGTTGGAAATGACATCTCTGCATGTGTAAGAGTAATAATGTCCCTTTAAAATCTCTCCAGCTTTTGAGATAAGAACAATGTAATTTGCTGACAACTATGCACTTGCCGTTAAAGGGAAGCAAGTCATGTTACCAAACTGGGCTATAGAGGCTCCACCACAGTCACTGGTTGGAGTTTAAAACTAGGTTCTAGGGTGCACTAACTCTCATGCTTACCCTATTGTCATCCTTATAAAGCAGGACACTGTTAAAAAGTAAAACAAATATCAAACTTAGCAGGAAGTTGTAATTGATGTTTAAGTATTTTTGCATAACATAAAGTGTCCCCACTGCAGTCCATATTTTCAAGTGACACAATGCCTGTGGTTTTGTAATAAAAAATACCTAATCCTATTTTAAATTTGCTTAAATTTCTTAGGATTTCCAGAAATATAGCTTACATGTAGGATTTAAGAGTTAGCTCCATATCTTTTTTTCTGGACAGATCTATTTATCTTACTCACACCTTTCTCTAAAAGAAAGTTTTGATTTTGTTCAGACTACCACAAAATACTTTGACTTTTTTAACTACCAGCAGATACCTGTTATAATTCACTACGACAAAAAATAGCAATTATGACATTTTTTATCCTCCACACCCACATAGTCTGAGCCTATATGAGATATGAGAAGATATGAGATTATGCCCACACCACACCCTCCACCCCAGGAAAAGTCAACCCTTCAAGAAAAGTCCCATCAAGCGAATAATTATCATGCAATGGAAAATGTATATCTGACAATTATATTTCTTTAGAACCCTTGGGCAGGGATGCTGACCGAGTTATTACAAATGCATACCAAACATAGTGACGCTATAGTAAGATAAAAGAAATTATTATCAAAAAATGTTGCAGTTTTTAGCTGCCCTTGCTTTAATCTGTTAAGTTACCATTTGTTTTGTTTTGAGAACTTCGTTTTATTTTTTGGGCAGTGTTATTTTGTGTTTGTGGAAGGGGATGAATAGTTTGATTGGAGTTTTTAATAATTTGAAGACATTCTTTATCTGTTGTTGGTTTGAATTTTGATACAGTATTATTTTTTATATATTCTCTAAATATTTTAATAGTAATATTTAATATGTTCCAATGATATTGACAAATTAAACATAAAGTATTTATAGATCTATATGCTTTAAATTAAATTTGCTCGTCTATACAAATACAGTAATTGGTGGTGAGAATTATTTATGATAATTTAGTTTCCGTTCTTTAGTAGTAATTGTAATAGAATGGTATTGTACGAGATTTTAGTTTAATATTTTTGGTAAAGCAATGGTATGCTTTAGAAACCATTTCAGTGTTATTGATGTAATCCTCTTCATAATACGAGATTCTTAATCAATAGACAAGATTAGTAGACAGATTTGTAGTAGTAAATAAGGATTTTTTTTTTAATTAAAGTGCTTAAAATAATACAAATCAGTAAGAGAGTTACTCAGAATGTTTCTGATTCTGAGTCCGTGATAAATAACTGATACATGGTAACTAATCTGTATTCCTTGTAATTATATTTACGTAGAATATGAACCCGAGTGCACTGCAGCATGCGCCGCAGTACCTTCCGTCAGAGGGCCTCATGGAGGAAGTGGTAATTAAAGATGCCGTTTCTGTGTCCAGCGCCGATGGCGAGTCTTTTGTACTCAGTGAAAAGGTAGGCCAGCTTCTTGTTTGTCTGCTGCATTAAAAATCTTGATCTAAAAACGGTTAGAATGTTTTGAAAATTAAGACTTCCAAAACATTTTATCCCAAATCTTAAAGACATCTTGTTATTTAAAGTGGCTGACACCTACTTGAAAAAGAGTAAATGATAATCAGAACCAAAAATCAGAATCAGAACTTCTTATGCCAAATAACCGTATTATACCAAATATTATAGGTGACCCTAACAGATGAGGTGGAGACCTGGTTATCCAAGCTGAGGGATTCTGTCAGCAAGACGATACATGAAATGAACATAAATGTGATACAAGACTGCAACAACGGTGTGGCCATTGATGAATGGGCATCGAAGGTGGGCTTCTATATGTCTATGTCGTAGTCCTCAATGATAAATAAATACAAATAACATATAAGAGTTCAAGACTATACAGTGGTAAACTAGCTTCATGCTGTTGCTGATAAGCAGATAAGCAGAAATATTGCTGAAATTGAGCAGATATTTTACCATTTGTTTTAGGACTGTATAAAACAGTTAAACAATATATATATATATATAAGTGCTGATCTAAGACAAGCTGGAGTGCTGTAAACTTCAACTTCTACTTGACAAAAGTGACAGGCATGGTTATGCCAGGAAGTCTTGTGTGCCATCATAGTCCATTGTTTATTGAACAGTTTCGGATACTCACCGGATTTGATTTGGTTTGACAGTAAGCAGAAAAATCATTGAAAATTCCTGATTTATAGCCCTTGATTATCTTAGAAGTAAGATTATTTCAGCTTGTGAACACAATAACTGTTTGTTTCAATATAATATTGTACACATTTGGAATTGCAACATTTTTTTGTTTTTAGCATATGAATGTATAAATAACAGTTGTGCAAAATATATAAAAAAAAGTTTCAAAATCAAGGTTGTAAAAATGACTTGGGCATATACAACTAGTAGATATCAGCATTAGTACTTCTGTCAAAGGAATATAAAAAAATACATTGTTTCTTAGCCCCAAAATTGCAAGTAAAAAAGTTGCCCCGCACAACAGAACACCCCGCCTGAAAAGTTTAAAAAAATTAATATTATATCAAACAAAGTGGGGCATATATACTCTTTTTTTATTAGACACTGAAATAAAAAAGGGGTGTAAAAAATTTGCTTAAAATAATAAAATGTAACAACTTCAACTGACAACAATGAACATGTTCTTGCTGACATTAAAGGGAACGATGATATAAACCCTTCTATAATTCTATACCCTACTTCATTTCAGTACCCAGCCCAGGTTTGTCGGTTGGGCATGCTGTACCACTGGACTCGGGAGTGTGACTTGGGAATTGGCGAGATCCGGTATGACCGGAAAGCTCTGCAGGGTACATTAAAGAAGTACATCAGCACCACCTCCAAGCTGTCGACCGTCCTGGGGCGGGGTCAGTGGCGCACCCTGGAGGACCCTATGTTACCCATCCACAAGAATAGACTGGAGTGTATGATAACTGTACGTGGTTCGGTGTCTGCTTTTATCTTATTCAGCATTTACCTTCTCCAGTATTTACAAGGATTTCATTGTCCATCCATTAGTATAATAATATTCCATGGGTTTTCAGTTCAGATGGTTATTTCCAACACAAGGTAAATAAATACTATAAAGGAGATCCCTCGGACAAACACAAACATGGGAAGAAAGTAACAGACTCAGGTTATGAGAGGTAATATAAGTTACAAGACCTCTCACGTCCACGGCACTAGCACAGGCTTAAGCAGTATTCTCCTTTAAAAGTAGATATAAAAGTCGAACAGGAAATGTAGCATTCAAGGACCACAGTTAATCACAAACACGCACTGAAACAAACAACAACTACAAAGATAAATAAAATACAAGAAATGACATCACAAACATAAAATGGGTGACAATAGGGCTACCGCCAAAAAAGGTTGCTGGGGGCTAAATGATTCCAAAGGATCAAATCTGCTTTTATCAAGGCCGTCTCTGCTGAGGTTCCGATCAAAACATTGATAGTGAAGGTTTCCTATTGAAATGGATACTTATTTGTGAATACCATAAGCCCATGATTTTTATCTGTATCGGTGGACAACATTTAACATCACAATCATGTACCATTTTCTGGTATACAAAGAACATCGTTTTGTCATTCATTATGCACAGTGAGCTGGGCATGTGTGCATTTGAGGGAATAAATACACTTAATATTATATTTCAGGTTAATTTTGCATTTATAGCAAATAATGCATTGAATATGACTATTCTTTCCTGCTTGTTCTATTGTAGAACAAGAACAACAAATACACTACAAAACTCTTGGGCCTCTATTATTTGATAGTATAATTAATATTCTACACAGATCATTTTGAGTTTCAGTGCTGTGGGTGGTTGCGATCATGTGGGGATGGCGGGGTTGGGTGAGGGGGATACATACTGTGCCTATTTGAATATGTTTACTGTCTTCTTTGTAATTAATCTAGTTTCTCTAGTTGATAATGCTCCTTTTATATGCCATCTATGAATGAGTATTCACTAACGTTCTTGTTTTCAGCAATCCCTGTTCCTACGCGACATGTTAGATAATCTGTGTCAACGAAAGTTACGAGAGAGCTCAGACTTTGAGTGGAGGAGAAGTATACGCTGCTACTACCAACCCATAGGTAAGCTTCTTAGAATGTAACATTCATTTTCATTGGTCAATTTTCACTTAGGTAATAAGCCTTAAAGAATTCTTATAACCTTTTCATTGGTCAATGTTCACATAGTTAAGCTACTAATTATATAACAAGACCACTAACGTCTGAATGTTAATGTTGTTAGTAGTCATTAGATAAAAAAAAATCAGCTTTTCTCGAGTTACCAATCTTGAATGTGCTGAAAAAATAATATTAATATCTAATCTCATAGATTTTGAGTAGTCCATTAATGGTTAAGTGTCAGATATGTTTTTGATATGTGGATGATCCACATGGTCAATTAGCAGGGAAAGATATTTTCATAATCCTTAAGCATTTTCTTGGTAATTTGTGGTATTTAATTTAAACTTGAAAAAAGTAATCTTTGCAATATAAAATAAGGTTACAATCCTATGTTATAAGAATTTGAATTGTATATGTCATAGGATCCTTAAAGAACACAAAAGGTTTTTATTAAATATACTGCGTAAAGTAGATGCTTAAACATCTATTCTATAAGTGTTCTTTTTTTGTGAGTTAAGCATAGTTAACAAACAATATTCTCGTATAGAAAATGGAAAAGCTAGAGAGAAAAGCTTAATATATTTTTTGTTTGTTTACTTGTCTAGCATTATTAGTACATATGCAGGGGCATAGCCAGGTATATGTAGATAACTATCATCACAGGAATTCAAAGTTATGTAATAAAAATACACCACCACTTTTTACTCTATAAAAAGACAATTGAAAGTTCTTTTGGAGAGGAGAAACCTATTTATCTTTTATTAAATCATGATGTTTTTGACAAAACTTTGACTTTCTGTGATATTATAATTAAAATGAATAATAATAAATAATTATAATAAAAAATTAAAAAAATGCATAAATAACTGGAGGGTGAAAGATGGGATTGTGATGGGGGCAGGGGTACCCTCCCCTTGCATGCCTTGAATTTCAGCCCAGCTACGCCCCTCATATGAGACAATGGGTGGTAAATGATTGCCAGAACAAACCAGTACTCACAGATTAGAACATGTATATAACCTATACTGTTTTATTATTGCATTCTTGCCAGTTGAGGAGATATTGCCAGATAATAGGTGTAGTGATAGTAACGGAGTCACTCCAGAAATCAGTAAGATCTGCACACACATGCATATTTATTATTGAAGCATTGCGTGTCTATATTGTGTATTGTGTAGCCTAGATTAGACATGTATCTTGTGTATAGCATGAAATGGTAAATTTAAAAAATCTGACAGTAAGATCAGCATACATGCACATGTTCTTTTGTGTGGCATTGTGTGTTTCATCTCTCTTGAACAGAAATATATCTTGCATGATATAGTATATATTCAGAAAATCAAATGATAAATCTGACAGTAAGATTAGCATACATGGGCATGTTAACCTTTGTGGCATTGTGTGTTTCATCTCTGTTTTTCATCTTGTATCTTGCATGAAATAGTATATTCAGAAGAACAAACTTTATAAATCATGGAGACAAGCATTTTGCATTTTGAGAAGAATAAATTTTTTGTAAGTCAGTTTAAAAAATGGCTTAGGAAGTGGAGTGTTTGGAGGGTTTGAACCTTGCCATGGCCATGTTATTTATCCTTGATCAAGATAATTAATCCACATTGCTTAGTACTGTTTCTACCCAGGAAGCCATCGAGAATGATTAATATAAGTTGCAAGAACTTGTTCTGCAATCGATGTAAAAGAAATATGTTTGAACTTAAAAATGGTACATATTATATGGTATAGGGTCAGTAGTTCAAAGGTCAATGTTGCCATGACCTCATACAGATAACCCCATAATAAACACCCAAGCTCATGGTGAGAGGAGGAACCCTATTTCTTTTGGGGTGAAGGTCTCATTGTCTTGACAATGACCCAATTCTAAAAAACACTTCCCCACTGAAACTTGTAACTATTAGACCTACCATCTTGACACTTTCCATGGTAAAACAATGATTCCTATTGATTTTGGGATTAGCCATATTGCCGTTTATTAGCTCGACTATTCGAAGAATAAGAGAGCTTATGTAATCACCCCGGGGTCGGCGTCGGCGTCCCACATCAAGGTTTGCGTGTAAGCTGTGTTTACAAGTCTATATCTCTTACATTTCTTATCCTAGCACAACCAAATTTGGCCATGGGCTTCCTTATAGCATTATCTTAAGGGCTACATACGCAATTTTGGTTCCTGTAACCCATGGGCTCCCATGGAACCCAAATTATGATAGCCCATAAAATGTGTCCCATTTCACATCAAATTTTGCGTGTAAGCTGTGTTTACAAGTCTATATCTCTTACAATTCTTACCCTAGCACAACCAAATTTGGCCATTAGCTTCCTTATAGCATTATCTTAAGGGCTGCTTAAGTAATTTTGGTTTCTGTAACCCCTGGGCTCCCATGGAACCCAAATTCTGATAGCCCTTAAAATGTGTCTGTTTCACATCAAATTTTGCGTGTAAGCTGTGTTTACAGGTCTATATCTCTTACATTTCTTGTCCTAGCTGAACTCAATTTTGGAATTGGTTTCCTTATAGTATGTTGTAAAGGGTTGGATAAGTAATTTTGTCTTCTGCAAATTCTGGGCTCCCATGGAACCCAAATTGTGATGGCCCATAAAATGTGCAATAAAGGCAGATCTAGGTTTGCATATAAGCATGTATATATGTATAATTTTGGTTTGGGATTTCTTACAGCATTATGCATCTTATTCATACTTCACCCATATTGGGGCATGGGCTCCCCCCTCCCCCACCCCTCCCACCCACCTCCACACTTTATTTTATTTTATATATTTCTGTGTTGTTTTAGTAAATTCTTACACCCACACCCCCAACCCACTCCCGCCTCTCCCCCCCCCACTCCCCCCCTCCCTATTGATTTCATGGTTAGTAGGTTTAAGGTCTAGGTCACCTGACCTGATAATAAAACAATCTTTCCATGCTATTATTGATGAACTGTATGACCTACAGGCTTGGAACTTTATACAAAAATATGACTCTTGGTTAAACAGCAACCCCTATCAGTTTGTTTGACAAAGGTCAAGGTCATATTGACCCAGCACCGAGGAAATGCTTTTCACAAAAAATATTAACAAACGGGTGTATAATACCCTGAGCACCTAATTAGGAGGCGCTCTAGTTTTAATTCTGAAAGTAAGTTCATCCTACATGTTAGATGTTGTAGAATTGAGTTTTTCATCTTGTATCGTGCATGAAATAGTATATTCAGAAGAACAAACTTTATAAATCACTGAGACAGATCGGGCTTGCTCGCTTTTACATCATTGTGAGATTCATCAGTTTAAATCAGTTAAATTAATCAGAAAATGATTATAACCAGGGTGAAACATTGTACTCTCAACAGAAGTGTAACATTTATATAAGACCTGCACAAGCACTATATCAACTATTGTTTAGGTCAGGAATTTTTGCATGAATAAAAACACCTATAAATATAAATATGGAATTAATATTTTATGTTTAGATAGAGCTTTCCTCTCGTAAAATCCTTTTTACTCGAACAGCAGGAAACATGGTAACAAAAAATCTTGCTAACAAAAACTTCTTTTTGTAAGGTACTTCTGAAAAGAAGAAAAGACAAAAAATTCTCTTCAGTATCATCTTTTGGATATATTATTTTATTTTTACACATGTAAGGTGTTCTTGTTTAATGCTAAAAGGACCTGTATCCCTGATGTATAGTTCATTTTGGTACCATTTAATGCCTAAAAATCTTCAGCTCAAGCAAGTGTCCAAATCAATAGTCTTGTATCATCATTACATGGTCTGAGTATCAACTTTCATACCCCATCCAGCCCCTTCTCCAAGAACCAAAAACGGGGTTGGATGGGGTATGAAATAAAACCTTAATTTCGGATTAACATTTTTGCATAGTGTAAAATTAAAATATGTAATTTTAAACAGGTTATCACATTTTTTCAGTCAAAACTGTTTTAAAACGTGTTTTATTGTCGAAATATCCGTTATAAAATCCTGCTAATACGAGAGGTGCCCCACTTATATTTGAACACTTTTGTTTAAGGTGGGTTTTTTCAGCGGAAGTGATTGTCATAAAAAATACGTGATTTAATGATGTGAAACTGTCATTTAGAACGTATGCATTTAAAAATAATATCCAATTTCACGCGGTCCTTTTTAAATTGCATTTTGAATAAGGTGTACACCATTTTCTAATTTGAAGCCTATATGTTGCTGTTGCCGTGGAGTTTTACCTTAAACCAAATAATTGCACTAAATGCATATCATAATTGTTTAAACCTGTGTTTATAATTTAAATATGATCGTATGTTTTATTTTAAGACAAAAATATAGATGCTGAATTAAAAGCTCGACTTTTTATCGCAATATTAAAACATTGACAGATAATAGGAAAATTTGCTCCTGTGTTACTGATAATTTTATAAATTAACCAAAATAACTGTTTTTAGCGTATTTTGTGATATAAAAACATGTACAGTTATTGTTGATGTATATCATATATGTATATCTTATACCTTATAAAGATATATTTGGTAAACAAATATATTATTTTTATCAGTATTTGCAAATGTGTGTGTTTTGACCCTAAATTTTAAGTTATATATTTTTCTATCTTTTCTTTTGAGAAACTTATGAAACTTGTTTTTTATAGCGGAGGAAGTCACAAAAATGCCTGCAGTTAATGTTTTGAACTAGACGCTTTCGTAAATTTAGTCATTTTCATAGTTGAATTTCATGTTAATTTTCGCTAAAATCTTGAAAATCGACAAATTAAAAAAAAATGCATATTACACTTTTCTACGTTCAGGCATGGACATATCGGATTACTATAACCTTTAACGATATTTTAAAAGCATTTGTGTTAAAATTTGTATTGCAGTTATTTTTATAATTGACGATTTTTGCTTCAAAATGTCATTTTCTACCCATTTTCAAAAATGCGGATGCAGCAACATTAGGAAGCACATAATAGTGCATGTCATAATGTTTCATATCGAAGGAATCATTGGACTTGACATTAAAATCAACATATTCGGCGAGAATTTCAAGATAGTTGATTCAGTTACACAATGAAAGTGTTCAAATATAAGTGGGGCGCCTCTCGTATAAGCTTTACTATCGCATAATAGAAATTAAGACGGGATAACATAATGTGTTCTATCTCTTGCAGTGTGTACTCTTCTAGCACAGAATTATATATTATATATTATGTGTTGTATGGAATATATTATATATTACGTTTTGTATGGAATAGCATCAGTTTGTCATGTACACTGCTAGTGTAGCATCTTGTATAAGCAGATTGTTTGTTTGTGTCAGTTGCTTGTTCCTATATTTTGTAGAAAATTATTTATGATAAACTCTTGTCAACATGCAATTCTGGAAAAATGAAAACAAATGAAAATGGAAAAGAAATATTTTGTTTGTAAGAATTATTATGGATTTAACAGTATAATACAAACCCTAGTGTAGCTCAAATAAACTCATATATTTTGAAGTTTAGGACATGGCATAAGTACTAGTACAACATAATAGTCATTTGGGAAGATACATTTTAGCAAAGCACATTAAACGTCTCTAGGGATTTGATTATAGGAGTTCTCTGAAAGTCTGTAATTGATTTAAATTTTTCAAATGTTACTTGTCAATGCATTCAAAACTCAGACTGCTAGAAGTAAGTATCAATTTATCCTAATACTAAATGATATTAAGATTGTACCATACATGGCTGATGTGTTTTGGAATTGTAAGTACTGCCAAATTCTGTGAATTTAGGGTTAGGATACAGGATTTTCACATGCATCTAAGACATATTGTTACATGCATATGACATATTGTCACATGCAGATGACATAATGGCACATGCAGATGACATATTGGCAGATGACATATTGTTACATGCATATGGCATTGTCACATGCAGATGATATATCACATGCAGATGACATATTGTCACAAGCTGATGACATATTGTCACATGTGGATAACATGGTCACATGCAGATGATATATTATCACATTAAGATGACATATTGTCACATGCAGATGACATGTTATCATATGCAGATGACATTGTCACATGCAGATGACATATTATCATATGCAGATGACATTGTCACATGCAGATGACATATTATCACATGCAGATGACATATCATCATATGCAGATGACATATTATCAGATGAGATAACATTATCATATGCAAGTGACATATTATCACATGCAGATGACATAATGTCACATGAGATAACACTATCACATGCAGATGACATATAATCACATGCTTGCATATGATTGGCTTTATGATTACATTAAAATTGGTGAGATGTAATTATATGTGAATAGACTGTATTTTTAAAAGGGGCACATGGCAATTCTGAGGTCTGTTTTACAGATGTTCAAGAATCAAAACAAATCATTGTGTGTAATAAAAATAGTTAAACATTTACAATTCCTTTGGCTAGAGTTATTTTCAAAAATTAAATAAAGTGCTTTTAGAAATTCTATTGGTTTTAAAGTTTTGCTTGAAAATTCTTGCTTTCAAAATAAATTTAAGCAAGAATGGAGGCATATGTCCCTTTAAATCACGTATATTTTCATATTGGATTATTACCATTGTCAAACTCCGTGTTTTTGGGGTGCACTATCAGTTGTATGTGCTTAGTTTATGCATTATGTTATTTTATATGTTTTGCAACATGTATTAAAATTATAACATTTTGATAATGTTTAATCAATCGCTTAACCTGTCAGCATGTAGATTATAATTAATTCCTAAATTAAAACAAATTAACCTTAGGTATTGTAAAGGGCAGTAAGTCAAAAAAAAAAATCCTTGATATTTTATACAATAAACCGTAATGAAAAATCCAAATGAATAGATATAAAAAATTCTGTTTTGCATCTTTTTCTTTTATTATTTTCTTTTATTTAAAACATAAAATATATATATATTATATCCATCTTTATGTCATACATTTATAGGCGAAGAAAAATTTGAGCCACTCATCTGGGTCCTGGACTCATCATACAAGTACGGGAATGAGTTTTACGGCACAAACACGGGTGTGGCATTGACCCCTACCACAGAGAGATGTTTTCTCACTATGTCCCAGGCTCTACAGAAGCACCAAGGAAGCTGTGTGTCGGGACCTGTAGGGTCTGGAAAGACAGAGACCATCAGGGTAAGCTGAACTATTAGTAGGCTTAAAGTTTGTACATAAATGTCTAGGGGTCAATGCGAAACTATCGTATCTTGTTCTTTAGTTATATATATAGACACAGTAGCATCGCGTTCACTCCTCGATGTATGTTTGTAATGGTATGGGTCATATACTCATACTGAGTTTGGAGTAAGTTAATCAAAGATCAATGTATGATTGTATGTTATATTGGGGTTAAACGTTTCTTTTAACAATGTTTCAATCATTTTACAACGAGCTTTAGCTACAGTCATTTTACAACGAGCCCTAGCTACAGTCATTTTACAACGAGCCCTAGCTACAGTCATTTTACAATGAGCCCTAGCTACAGTCATTTTACAACGAGCCTTAGCTACAGTCATTTTACAACGAGCCCTAGCTACAGTCATTTTACAACGAGCCCTAGCTACAGTCATTTTACAATGAGCCCAAGCTACAGTCATTTTACAACGATCCCTAGCTACAGTCATTTTACAACGAGCCCAAGCTACAGTCATTTTACAATGAGCCCTAGCTACAGTCATTTTACAACGATCCCTAGCTACAGTCATTTTACAACGAGCCCAAGCTACAGTCATTTTACAACGATCCCTAGCTACAGTCATTTTACAACGATCCCTAGCTACAGTCATTTTACAACGAGCCCTAGCTACAGTCATTTTACAACGAGCCCTAGCTACAGTCATTTTACAACGAGCCCTAGCTACAGTCATTTTACAACGAGCCCTAGCTACAGTCATTTTACAATGAGCCTTAGCTACATTCATTTTACAACGAGCCCTAGCTACAGTCATTTTACAACGAGCCCTAGCTACAGTCATTTTACAACGAGCCCAAGCTACAGTCATTTTACAACGATCCCTAGCTACAGTCATTTTACAACGAGCCCTAGCTACAGTCATTTTACAACGAGCCCTAGCTACAGTCATTTTACAACGAGCCCCAGCTACAGTCATTTTACAACGAGCCCTAGCTACAGTCATTTTACAACGAGCCCTAGCTACAGTCATTTTACAACGATCCCTAGCTACAGCCATTTTACAACGAGCCCAAGCTACAGTCATTTTACAACGATCCCTAGCTACAGTCATTTTACAACGAGCCCTAGCTACAGTCATTTTACAACGATCCCTAGCTACAGTCATTTTACAACGATCCCTAGCTACAGTCATTTTACAACGAGCCCAAGCTACAGTCATTTTACAACGATCCCTAGCTACAGTCATTTTACAACGATCCCTAGCTACAGTCATTTTACAACGAGCCCAAGCTACAGTCATTTTACAATGAGCCCTAGCTACAGTCATTTTACAACGATCCCTAGCTACAGTCATTTTACAACGATCCCTAGCTACAGTCATTTTACAACGAGCCCAAGCTACAGTCATTTTACAACGATCCCTAGCTACAGTCATTTTACAACGAGCCCAAGCTACAGTCATTTTACAACGATCCCTAGCTACAGTCATTTTACAACGAGCCCTAGCTACAGTCATTTTACAATGAGCCCTAGCTACAGTCATTTTACAACGATCCCTAGCTACAGTCATTTTACAACGATCCCTAGCTACAGTCATTTTACAACGAGCCCTAGCTACAGTCATTTTACAACGAGCCCTAGCTACAGTCATTTTACAACGAGCCCAAGCTACAGTCATTTTACAATGAGCTTTAGCTACAGTCATATTACAACGAGCCTTAGCTACAGTCATTTTACAACGAGCCCTAGCTACAGTCATTTTACAACGATCCCTAGCTACAGTCATTTTACAACGATCCCTAGCTACAGTCATTTTACAACGATCCCTAGCTACAGTCATTTTACAACGAGCCCTAGCTACAGTCATTTTACAACGATCCCTAGCTACAGTCATTTTACAACGATCCCTAGCTACAGTCATTTTACAACGAGCCCTAGCTACAGTCATTTTACAACGATCCCTAGCTACAGTCATTTTACAACGATCCCTAGCTACAGTCATTTTACAACGAGCCCTAGCTACAGTCATTTTACAACGATCCCTAGCTACAGTCATTTTACAACGAGCCCTAGCTACAGTCATTTTACAACGAGCCCAAGCTACAGTCATTTTACAACGATCCCTAGCTACAGTCATTTTACAACGAGCCCAAGCTACAGTCATTTTACAACGATCCCTAGCTACAGTCATTTTACAACGAGCCCAAGCTACAGTCATTTTACAACGATCCCTAGCTACAGTCATTTTACAACGAGCCCTAGCTACAGTCATTTTACAACGAGCCCTAGCTACAGTCATTTTACAACGAGCCCTAGCTACAGTCATTTTACAACGAGCCCTAGCTACAGTCATTTTACAACGAGCCCTAGCTACAGTCATTTTACAACGAGCCCAAGCTACAGTCATTTTACAATGAGCTTTAGCTACAGTCATATTACAACGAGCCTTAGCTACAGTCATTTTACAACGAGCCCTAGCTACAGTCATTTTACAACGATCCCTAGCTACAGTCATTTTACAACGATCCCTAGCTACAGTCATTTTACAACGATCCCTAGCTACAGTCATTTTACAACGAGCCCTAGCTACAGTCATTTTACAACGATCCCTAGCTACAGTCATTTTACAACGATCCCTAGCTACAGTCATTTTACAACGAGCCCTAGCTACAGTCATTTTACAACGATCCCTAGCTACAGTCATTTTACAACGATCCCTAGCTACAGTCATTTTACAATGAGCCCAAGCTACAGTCATTTTACAACGATCCCTAGCTACAGTCATTTTACAACGAGCCCTAGCTACAGTCATTTTACAACGATCCCTAGCTACAGTCATTTTACAACGATCCCTAGCTACAGTCATTTTACAATGAGCCCAAGCTACAGTCATTTTACAACGATCCCTAGCTACAGTCATTTTACAACGAGCCCTAGCTACAGTCATTTTACAACGATCCCTAGCTACAGTCATTTTACAACGATCCCTAGCTACAGTCATTTTACAATGAGCCCTAGCTACAGTCATTTTACAATGAGCCCTAGCTACAGTCATTTTACAACGAGCCCAAGCTACAGTCATTTTACAACGAGCCCTAGCTACAGTCATTTTACAATGAGCACCATCATTATATGGGTTAACGACAACCAGTCTTAGTATTACGCTTTATATGCTGAATTTCAAGCAATGGAGCTGCTATAGTACTACATGTATATACATTTTTGGTATGACCCAGCCGGATTGAACACACAACCTCTCGCATGTTAGGTGAATGCTGTACCGACGCGGTCAAGGTCACATTGAACTGAAATTTGGTCTTAAAATGGTTTAATTGACATCTAAATTGTTGTTAACTTAAGTTCTACTCATTATGTCAGGGTTTTATTGTTGGATTATACCCAGGACAGAAGGTGAACAATTATGACCAAATATTTCTGAGGTATATACCTCTGAGGACAAAATAAATAATATACTGGTTTTTAATGATGTTAATAAATACGTAAGTACACTTAATTCTAATAAATGCACCCATTTATGGTATGCACTTATATTTGATTTACCCTTAGGCCACAATGGATTAATTGCTAGTTTATCATCCAAATTTATTTCAAAATAGGGGCGGGGGGTTAATTTTTTTAAAAATATTTTTATTTTATACGACAAATCGGATATTGCCTCTGCACACGGCAAAAACAGTAACACATACTACTAGTACGGTACTTCCAAGATTGAAAACACATTTTTAATAGTGTTTTATACTTTCAGGCACATATTAATTTAAGAATTGAACATTTTCAGATGTTATGAAATATTTTGTGTATAAATAATACAAAATAGTTCAACTGCAACAGAGAATAGTATAGGCAGAGATGTAATAAACCACTACTTTTTAGATCTCTGGGTCATACTAGGCTACTAGCTTTTTTAAATCACAGAGCATTTAACTGTTTGCGACATGACCTCTCTTTGGTACAAACAATTTCTCTTTGGTACACATTTTGTTTTACAAGATACACAAATTGCAAACATGGTAGTTGTATTAAGTTAGAAACACGGCCTTCATCACTGAAGACGTGAGTGTGCAGTGACATCGTCTGCAACAAGAGATTGTTTATCTAATTTTCACATAGAAAATCGTTATAAACGTCTAGTAACAATGTAATATCCTCCGCAATATTACTACCAAACCAATCTTTCATAATTGCAACACCCTTTACCACTTTAATGATAACAAACATCATTTGTCCCCATTTAATTTCCAGTTTCGCGCGAGAAAATTTTGTACCTTAACACCGGTTATTATGTTTCCGGGTTTCAGTGGACAGATTTAAAATGCGGCTCTCGAAACAGCGGTAAAATGCAGAAAGCTGTTTGGAAAATCGGCATCAAAGCGAATTTTTTCTTCTTTTTGTTTTTGAAGAAGAAATAAAAAATGCCGGGGCGGCATAAAAAAACAGGGCGGGCGGGGATGATAATCTAGCAATTAATTTATTATGGCCTTATTTTGTATTGGTTATATTAATTAAATATGATATCTTCCTGTTGCAGGGTTTAGCGAACATAATGGGACAGTTCCTGGCCACATTCCAGTGTTCAGAGCAGTCCGACCATATCACAATGTCCAAGATTATCCAAGGATCTGGCATGGTAATAATTCTCTATGTTTAAACGTATGAAAAAGTAAATTAATTTTACTGAAATATTTTTACATTGAACATTCATTTTACATTGATAATAAACTTGATTCATTTAACATTTGTAATAAACTTACCATCTTTTATTTGCATGAAATTGCATCGATAAATTAACAAGCCATATGGCTTATATAGATCAGTGTTGATGAATCGGACGACAGCATCTATGTTGTTTTGATATGGGAGAGGAGTGTCTCCACTGTCCATTTTTGCTGTTGATAGTTGATTTATTTCAATTCTCCCCTTATGTTTTCAGGATGGTTGCTGGTGTTGTTTCGACGAAGCGCAGTCTCTCAGCCCTATAGCAATGGCCGTGATGTTGGAACATCTTGAGGCTGTTGTCTCAGCACTCAAGAGCAGACAAGGATTTGCCACATTCGGAGATGGACAAGAGGTATGTCATTAACTTAATGTGCTACATATGTGATCATATCCACCTTGGTGTATGTGTTTACACTTTAAAATGTACATGTGGAAAATAAATCAACAAATGCCCATCAATGTGTGTGTTAACAAGTAAATGTAAATAAAAAACATATTACTGTGAATTATATAAAGAACTTCAAAAGATGTAAACTTGTAATTTCATTTACCAGTATCTGTTTTTATTTTAATTCAGCAATGTATCATTTGACATAATGCAGCCTATAAATTTGCGAAAAATGTGTACTATATACTTTAGTTCTTTTACAGTTATGTATAATCTAAACAGATATTGAACATTTCGTTGATAATAACAGTGTAAGCATAGCCGTTACTAATGAATTGTGGACATTTACAGATTCCAGTAAAGAAGAGCGTTGCTGTTCACATGACTGTGGATCTATCCGCATCATCTTCTACAATGTCTGCCATGTCCCAAGACATACGACTGATGTTCCGTAATGTGTCCTTGGTGAAGCCCGATGTGGGCATGATCATGAGGGCCAAGTGTGCATCCCTGGGCTTCAAGGCACCGTTGGTACTCGGATCCAGGCTCAAGGTGTTAACAGAGTTGGCCCGTGACACACTGTGAGTAGTGATTATGATTATATAAATGTACTCTTGTTAAAAACTATTAAGACTCAAAAAAGCTGTATCTCTTAGGGCTATAGATGGAAAATTGAGTTAAAAGAATCAAATTTCGAAAAATAGGGTTCGCCCATAGCTGTTTATTAAATTGCCTTCCTGGGGTCCTGGGTATGTTTAATGGAATAGTCCTTAACAGAAGTGAATTCATTACAGCTGATTTAAACTTGAGTGCTGTGTGGGAGCTGTAACTATATGAATTTGAATCTGAAGCGTTACTACTTCTGGGCCATTGGGATCATCAAGCCCAGTCACTATGGCTCTAAACTAGAGTACCACTTAAGCTGAAGCTGGGGTCATGAAAGGTGTTACATCTCATATAACCTCTCATAAACAGACTCGATCAAACCGAGTCTGCTACTTTCTTCTCTTGTTGGTGTTTGTTGCTTCCAAAGGATTCCCATTAATGTATTTGTTTTCTCTGTCTTCAAAAGTCATTTCTCTGTCTTCAAAAGTCATATTTCTGAGGTAAATAGCATTGTAGGAAATGTTGATATTAATATTTCTGTTTACAGACCACCGCATGTACAGCACCACTTCAGTATTGAGTCCCTGGTTGGGGTATTGAAACGTGCCATGCAGAAACGTAAATATGTCAGAGATGAGAAAACGCAGGATAAGATAGACCTACGAAGCAAAGAGGAGTCATCGCGGTCAAACAGTCAGGCTTCAGACGCGCCCAACAGACCTTTTCTTCCACAACAGAGCTCAAATGGTAATATTGTCCAATTAGGAAATCTGTAATACTTCCGATGCAACATAGTATCGTCAGATCTATAGGAATTATGAGATTGCAAATTATTTGTTTCCAGCCATCTTCAGCCGTCAAACACCATTAAACGCCCCATCACATATTGGGACAAGGGTAGGGGTTACCAAAAATTGGCTTTAAGTAATGTCTCTACAGGTTAAACATCATGTGATCATGTAACTAAACAGTGAGTGGTTTTGAATATTTAGAAAATATTTTATGTTTGTGATACTGAAACTCCTGTATGTATTAGCCAGTCAGAATGTTTGTGGAGAATATGAATATTGCAGACTTTTCCATTGAGTTATTGAATGATGATAAGGAGACAGTTGAGATTGCTTATATAAAATATATAGAAATATGTACTCAAATCATTTACAAACATGTACTGATCAAACAAAAATATCAAATAATAAATAGATTATTTAACTTCTGGGTTAGATTGTAGGGAAATCCTTCACTCAATGGTAGGCTTGTTATCCCAATGGGATAGTTCTTCGCGCATTCAGATCGTGCATGAAACCTCTGTTTCAGACTGTTTCACCCCTGCTTAGTGAGCGATGAAAAATGCGAGAAACAGTTGGAAATTACTAAATACGCGTTATAAATCGGGGTAACAGTAAAAAATATATCACGCAGGGTATAGGTAACGTGAGGTATAATAATTTAAAACAGTTATGGTTTTAAGCGCCTTTTGTTTTAAATAAGGTTATAGAAAAGTGTGATGAAAATAAATGTGTATGGTGTTTTACGTCGTTTTCAACACATGTAAGGTTATATATGGCGGTCGATTTTTTTATGGTGGAGGCAGACCACCCAGTTTTCCTGGGTAGAACCAGTACTGTACACCTCCTGCCATCCGTAAGAATCGACACTTCCTCTCTTACAAGACGAGCTCTCAGTGGGTTCGAACCCGCAGTGGTGAACGGTGAGAAGGCTTACAACACAACGTCTTTAACCACTCGGCCACGGAGACGCTATACATCTTTAGATATACATTATATTACAAATCTAAGTCTGAACCAGAACTTATGGTAAAAAATCTTTTAGGCAGGGTGAAGCAGTCCTGTATAGTAGCCTACCTGAAGAACTTTAAGAAGACGAGTAAAGTTAGATATATGGATCCAACTTGGAGCGCTGAATACTGCAATTGCACTCTTTGTTATCGTGCGTACGCATGTTAAGACGTTTTCCCTTGTTGAAAATGTTCTCTCTTTCCAGTAATTCTGTTGTCTTTTGCTGACTTTAAGGAATTTATTAAATGTTTATTTATTTATTTTTATTTTATTTATTTATTTATATAAATTTTTATAAAATTATTAAACTGCAGATATATGCATGCTTATATTTTAGTTGTGTTTTGATTATAGGTGCTGTTATCGTTATTGTTTTTTCCATAGTGATAAACCATTGTGATAGTAATAGGGACACTTTAAATCTCTTCTAAATTTGAATGTTATAAATGTTATTTACTATATGAATGTGAATTAGATCAAAGCGTATAAGCTTGATATCTTAAATACGTGTGGTAAATATCTGTTACAAAATACATTTGTGAAAATTTTTAATATGCTATTATGATTTTAACTTATACTTAAATATTACAAATTAATTTTCATTGCATATTTGTCTTAATATGTTACTCAGTATATATATGAATGGTATTTTTAATTTAAAAGTAGAGTGATCATAACCTGTTTATATATTTTGATATATTTTTTATGAACTTATTTTATCACAAACTTGTTCTTATATATGTATTAATCAAAATGCTTTTGTCTGTGAAAAGCTCACTTGAGCTTGAGTTACTTGTTGCTTGTCATTTCCTCTGTAAATAAAAAGCTTTGCATCCTGTAACTATATCTTTAGTGCCTCGAATGCTGATAACATTTTAAGCCAATCTAATTATCATATTTGCTCGGTACAGTTGCAGGCGCCGGCGGAAAATTGGGAAACAGGAAGGCTGGCACACCCAACCCGATGACTGTCGCGGGTAAGGCAGAGCATGCTCTGGTTGCCGCGACAATAGATGAGATGATGGGACCGAGGCTCACCATGGAGGTTTGTTTAGTTTAAACTTATTTATTTTACATCGATTGGAACGAAAGCTCTCCATACTTATTTTAATCACTCTTGATGTCTTCCTGGGTAAAACAAGTACTAAGCAAATGCAGAAAAAATGTCTTGCTCAGAGACACTACACACTTGGTCATAGCAGGGATCAAACTGTCGACTTTTCGATCATGGATCAAACGCTCTACCACTAAATCATAGTGCTCCATATTAACCGCAGCATCTGGAGATTTGTTTACATGTTTATCATCCGGGTATTGTTGGGTAATTATTGATGTTATTCTGTGAGTAATTAATAATTCAAAACGAATAATTAAGGATGGTTTGATTGCCCTTGCATAGTGGTGTTTCTTCCAAAATAAGGAAACCTCTCTTTCTGTTAAAGTTAATGCCTTCTTTCTAAATGATGTCTTTTCATAAATAAACCCTTATCAAAAATCAAAATCATAGCCTATGGACCTTTGCATTCTTACAGTTGTTGTAAGAATGTTTGTTAAATATTTATTAAATTATATTTCTCGAACAAAAACTTAACATCTTAACCAGAATTCTTATATTTGAGACGCAGCCTTGGAACACAGTGTTTGGGATCGTCAGCAAGTCAGATACCTCCCATCTTGTCCATCCAAAGGGGCATTAACCAAGCAGTCCTATAATTTGAAGATTAGCTTCTAATTAGGAATCTATTTAATGCTAAAAGAAATGCAATCCTGGATTCCACTGTTTCTTTTCTCTCTCTCTCTTGAAGAGGATCTAACTATCCTTAATTAATTTGTGGATGGAGCATTAAAAACATTTATCTGACCATGCTATTTCCATTTATAGAACAATCAGATATTCAAGAACATTTTACGTGACATATTTGCTGGACTGCCTGATCCTCCACCAGTGATTGGTTCCATATCTGCAAGGACACGTGGCTTCGACATTGACTCAGCGCTGGAATCAAAGGCCAAAGAAAAGGGAATGATTCCACACAAACCATGGTTGGCCAAGTGTAACCAACTGTATAATCTGTCAAGCGTGCATCATGGTATGTGCTCATTTGTTCTAGCACTGACAAATCTTTTCTAATTTTGAAAGATTGCTATTAAAAGTTGAATTTATTAAGCTCTGAAAAATTGGAATTTTCTTTTTATTATCCTTTTTGTTTCGCCTAGGATAAAGTAAACATATTTGTTTCGGTTGACATGTTGTTAAAAGTTGTTGGTTTTCCCATATAGGTATGATAGTAGCTGGACCTCCAGGGAGTGGAAAGAGTACTTGCATACAGACCTTGATTGAGGCCCTGTCCATGGCCCCACGGGGGATGTCCCGAGGATCTGCAGGCAGTAAGACTACTTCATCAACTGAGAAAATGCACAAACTGATCCGGATAAACCCCCTGGTGGTGGACGAGTCAGACCTGATGTTTGGTCACCTGACCCAGAACAATGACTGGGTGGATGGCATATTTACAAATGCTTGTAGGAAGGCCAACAGGGTACGGCAATATGTAATATCTACTAATAGTATCGATTTAATATGTATGGCTGTATTCTGAATATTATTTATTTGTTCAAGTGACTGTTAAATGGAAAAATAATTACTTGTGACTTTTTGTCTATAGATGACTAGAATGAAATGGGTTTTTACGTTAACACATCATATTAGGTTATATTATTGGGACAGCAACATTAGAGGGAGATGAAACAAAGGATGAAGTTTTCCATCAGACCTGCCTCCACCAGGTATTGAACCCATGTGGGGCAAAGGTCTGTAGCTCTTAAGCCAAGGCCTTATAAGATGAGCTACTGAGGCTGCTGACTAAAAGCAGTGCAATATCATTCCAGTATATACTGCATTTGAAACCATCTCGCTCTCACCGCTGAGGGTTTGAATCCCACTTATAAGTGAGAAAGGGTCGATTCTTACGTCGATGACGGGAGATATACAGTGCTTTTTCAACCCAGGAAAAAGTCTGCCTACACCACGAAAAAAATCAAGCATCATTTATAGCCAAATGGGCTTAAAATGACAACCAACCAATCCAGTATATGAAAACTATATGAACAATAAACACTGAGGCTGCTAATTGTATTCGAAAAATAATGAAATTGTTGTGCAAGTAACATTGTGCTTCTCTTCTCCCTCAAAAATGGGCAGTGAAGAACGGTGTAGGCAGGTATTTATTGGACAATAATCATGTTTTTGAGTTGTGTCACATATATTGGTCGAGTCACATATTTAGTTCTGTACTTGAGTTGATTCATGTACTTCATTGAAGTCATTTTATGGATGTTTTTTTTCTGTTGTTTCAGAATTTGAGTAAGACGTGGCTGTGTCTTGATGGCCCCCTCAACAAGGGCTGGGCGGACAACTTTAACAGTGTTCTTAATGGTGACAAGGTAAAGAGCTAAGTAACAAGTTTGAATTAAATCTTAAAAGAAATACTGTTCAATACAAGGTTGGCCCATTTGAGCTTGTGAAGTTTATCTACCAACCATTCAGAAAGGCCTTTCAAAGAGTATAAGGAAATTGTGTATAAATATTAATCAACCAATTTATTGATGCTTGCCGTTAAATCAAACCGCAGCGAGAAAGCCGATACATTTTACCTGATATTCTGTTCAATGCCCTGTATTTTTGCCAAACATTGTTTTCAGGTGCTTCATTTACGTAATGGTGACAAGCTGTTCCTGGCGGACAATATCAACATCATATTTGAGACAGACAGTTTGGTTGATGCCTCACCATGCACAGTAGCCAGATGTGTAAGTTATATACAAATACAATTACGTATTACTTAAATTATACCTACAAATTTTATTTATCTTGTAAACAAAATTGGCATGTGAAGTTTTTTCTAGAAAATATGAATTTGCTAGTATTTCACACATCATAAGCTGTGGCTGGGGCTGTTGTTACTAGCTGATGGTCGAATGTTCCAGCTTGATTTAAACTCAAAGGATGTTTTTGCATAGAAGTTGTTTTTTTCCTGGGATTTATGAATGAATGAAAAACACAATTATATTGTTTACTGAAAATGTATTTCTGGCTTTTTCAGGTAAAGAATATAACTTATACATAGTAATACATTTCTAATATGTTTGCAGTAAATATATTGACATTGCATTAAAAGTATGAGTAAGTAGGTTGTAGAGAACAATTGTGTTCACAAAAAGTGTTTTTGTTTGTTATAGGGATACCGTAACTGTTTACAGTTAATTATGTTTGTGTAACTTCAGGGTATACTATACATTGACAAAGATGTGGTAGGCTGGAAGCCCATTGCCAAGGCGTGGTTGGAGAGCAGGACTCCACAGGAAATACATGTAAGACCCATACAATACATGCATGTCCTCTTTAGTTTCCACAAGGAGCTGTGCTTATCTTTACTACTAATGATCTGCTATATGAGGCCGTACATTTGTGACTGTTTATTGGTTATCAATGTTACATGCACAAGAATTGGTTGTATGAGGCCGTACACACAAAAATATAAGCTTGAATGTTTATGGGTTTACAGTATTTATGAGGCTGTACACACAAATATTACATGCTCATATATTTTTTGGTCTACAGTATTTCTTTTTAAGGCTGTAAAAGAGAAAGTTATATGCCCAAATATTTATTAGTTTACAGTATTTCTATAATAGGTCATACACTCGGACGTTATATGCGTGAATTTCTTTTGGTTCAGTATTTCTGAATGAGGCCCTATATGCACAAACTTTATTACAAACTTGAAACGAAAGCAAGCATAAAAAAATCATCAACTTACTATGCTGTTCCGTAATTTTCTTTGTGTTTGTTTGTATATTGCCAATCTTTATTTACATTTGTGTTTATGTTTTCATCCATATCCATACATCATATAGGAGCAGGTAAGTCTTGTGTGTTAGCTTCCATCACACTATAGACATCTTGTTACACAACCTAGCAGCTGCCTGTGGGAGAGAAGCACAAATTTCAATCTACAATTACCTGTTGATACAATATATGTCCTTATTGGGCCTAGATTTCCTCTCCTTCACAAAACTGTCATTTATGCAATTATCCAATTGTGTGTAAATGCAAAATTTGTCTTTCTGGGACCTTTGGCAAAGTTGTCATTTACAGAAGAATATAGATGCAACATCTAACCTTATGGTTCCTTGACTGCCTCCCCTTTGAAAAAAAAACTGTGTGTAGATTCAACATAGTTGTGAGGCCGTGGTTGCTTCCCTTGAGAATTTTTTTAATATATACATGTATAGATTAACTTAATTTCTGGTAACAAAGGTTAAGTTCTTCTGACAAGTATTGTATTATGGGATACCTGTTACTATGTTTTATTCTGTGTTTGATGCCTGCAGGTGGAGTTGATACATTCTGTTTTGTAAAGGTGATGAACGGGTAATAAATGAAATGGTACTAAAGGAAATTTATCTGTCAAACATTTGCAAATTTTAAGATATTTAACAAAATAAGTTTAATATGGGTTTTCATTGTCTTTTGGCATATGTTCCAGCTTATGAATGGTTTTGAAGAGAGGATAGTTTAGCCAAATCATCTCTTACGTCTTTCAAACACTGAACCATGCATGACATATTTTTTAGCATTCTGACAATAATTTTTGACTCATCGACTGGGAACAATGTTACACTCCATGGCGGGTGTGTTTACAGAATTTTATAGATCCATGAATTGCACCAGTCTTGAAAAAGTTATGATAGAACATTTTGGCATGTAGTGGCTCAAATATTGTCTTCGCTGTATGTATTGGAAAATTAGTTTGCATTAATTTACTTTAGTATATATGAATATAAACGGAATACACAAAAATATTGTACATGTATATACATATTTTATTTTTTTCAATCACAAGAATCGGGAGGTAAAGGACTGTACTGTGCTTGTTTGTGTTGGTTGTTGATTGATTGTTGATTTGTCATGGATTTATTGTTGATTTGTCATTGATTTGTCATGCCTTTGTCAACTTTTTGCTGTGCTTTATGGAGACAACAGCTTGACTAAAAACAAGGCTTTCAAATGTCTAGAAACAAGTTTTTTACTGACATGCCTACAGAGTGTTTACCTATTTCAGATAATAACAGCTTGAGCTATACTATGTAAAATAAGTTTAGCAACACATAAGGAATTTTGAAATATTTACCATTTTTCAAAGCATAATAACACAAGCACAACGTAGAACATTTAATTCAATCCCTTTTTGATATTTAACACACATTGTATTGGTAATTGGTAAATAGGGATTGAATTAAATGTTCTATGTAGTGCTTGTGTTATTAATTATGCTCTGAAAAATGGTAAATATTTCAAAATCCCCTAAGTGTTGCTAAACTTATTTTACATCGTATATAATGTCCTATAAAATATTAAATAATTGCTAACTAAAATCTAATTACCATAAAAAACAAAATAGGTGGGAAATTCAAGCAAATCATGCTGTATACCTTTAATGATGCATTATATATAATATGGTATATAAGATCTTATAGATATTCTATAGCAAATATAATTTTTAAAATATGGTAAATATATAGGCACATTAGGGTCATCCCAAAACTCTCCCTTTGTGGAAATAAATTATTATTTATAAGTTTCTTACTGGGGTGGTGGGTGCTGGAGATTTATGCTGGCCCAGAGCTCCATGCAGGGAAAATTGTTACATGAATCATAATACTGTGTTTTTGTTTGTACATTGTTGTGGGTTTATATAAGCATTGTGTTTAAGTTGACAGAAAATAGATGGTAACATGATATGTGTGTCTTGGAAATATGTCTAAAATCTAATATTATGTTATGTTTGATCATACGGTGGAGGTTATTTTGAAAATAGCACTGCATGCAAGACGACTAGGTCTCTCAAAGCAAGTGGTTGCCAATCAACGCCCATGTTTGGTTTTATTTCGGTAATATGATGCAATAAAACCAAGAAATTTACCATGGGTAAAGTTATGCATTCAAACAAGCATTGGAGGGTATATCAGAAAAAATGGTATTTCATAGCAAGTCGTAGCTAGTCAACACTCATTTTTCACGTCTGTAATGTAACACAATCAAAGAATGAAGGGTTAATGTCAGAAAAGTAAGTCCTCTCCAAGCAATTCAAATCAATGTGAATAGAGTGTAATGTAATGTACTTAAAACAGGAAATCAGCAGGAATACAGGGTAACATAATGAAGGGTAACAGAGTGAAGGGTAACAGAATGAAGGGCAAAATAATGAAGGGTAACAGAGTGAAGGGTAACATAATGAAGGGTAACAGAGTGAAGGGTAACATAATAAAGGGCAACATAATGAAGGGTAACAGAATGAAGGGTAACATAATGAAGGGTAACAGAATGAAAGGTAACATATTGAAGGGTAACAGAATGAAGGGTAACATAATGAAAGGTAACATAATGAAGGGTAACAGAATGAAGGGTAACATAATGAAGGGTAACAGAATGAAGGGTAACAGAATGAAGGGTAACATAATGAAGGGTAACAGAATGAAGGGTAACAGATTGAAGGGTAACAGATTGAAGGGTAACAGAATGAAGGGTAACAGAATGAAGGGTAACAGAATGCTATCAACCTTGTATGGCAATTAATGCAATACCATCAAACACAGATGAATTCAAAGCTAATAAAATAATATGATGATGCCAACTATGCTATTTTCCCATAAGACATTAAAGTGACTGGAGGCGATCTGGTAGCATTATGGGTGTCAATTCAAATATGAATACAACCATCATAATGTGTTCAGAGTCATATTCAGTGTGTATATGCATTGAACTAGGTCCCATACAGTTTAATTATTGTTAATGAAAAAGTTTTGTCTGGAAAACTAGACGACTCGGCTTAATTTAATGCATATGCACATTCCATATGAAACTGAAGCACATTCCATATGAAACTGAAGCACATTCCATATGAAACTGAAGCACATTCCATATGAAACTGAAGCACATTATGAAGGCTTTTATTCGTATTTGGATAGACACCAATCACTCTACTAGATTGCCTTCACTCCCTTTAACTACCAATAGGTCTACTAACCAGTATATAATATTCAAACTTCAGGACTATTTTCGAGAAAATTGGGAAAAGGCCAAAATTGGGAAAATACAGAGCTTTGCAATTGAGAAGAGGGTGAATTTCAGTCCTATTTAACCTATTTAAATAGGTTATAAAAGCTCCGAACTTTTACATTATATTTTGATCCCTTTTATGTCAGAATGTTACAATTGGCAGAGATTTATTAAGACAGGTTCCACTGTAATAGTGACAGTAAGACTTTGTTTTAGCCTATCGATTACTGTGACATGTCAGAGTACTGTAAGACTATGCTTTAGCCTATCGATTACTGTGACATGTCAGAGCACTGTAAGACTATGCTTTAGCCTATCGATTACTGTGACATGTCAGAGTACTGTAAGACTATGCTTTAGCCTATCGATTACTGTGACATGTCGGAGTACTGTAAGACTATGCTTTAGCCTATCCATTACTGTGACATGTCAGAGCACTGTAAGACTATGCTTTAGCCTATTGATTACTGTGACATGTCGGAGCACTGTAAGACTATGCTTTAGCCTATCGATTACTGTGACATGTCGGAGTACTGTAAGACTATGCTTTAGCCTATCGATTACTGTGACATGTCAGAGCACTGTAAGACTATGCTTTAGCCTATAGATTACTGTGACATGTCAGAGCACTGTAAGACTATGCTTTAGCCTATCGATTACTGTGACATGTCAGAGCACTGTAAGACTATGCTTTAGCCTATCGATTACTGTGACATGTCGGAGCACTGTAAGACTATGCTTTAGCCTATCGATTACTGTGACATGTCGGAGCACTGTAAGACTATGCTTTAGCCTATCGATTACTGTGACATGTCGGAGTACTGTAAGACTATGCTTTAGCCTATCGATTTCTGTGACATGTCAGAGCACTGTAAGACTATGCTTTAGCCTATCGATTACTGTGACATGTCAGAGCACTGTAAGACTATGCTTTAGCCTATCGATTACTGTGACATGTCGGAGTACTGTAAGACTATGCTTTAGCCTATCGATTACTGTGACATGTCGGAGTACTGTAAGACTATGCTTTAGCCTATCGATTACTGTGACATGTCGGAGCACTGTAAAACTGTGTTTTAACTGTAAAACTGTGTTTTAGCCTGTCAATTACTATATGTCGGAGCACTGTAAGACTATGCTTTAGCCTATTGATTACTGTGACATGTCAGAGCACTGTAAAACTGTGTTTTAGCCTGTCAATTACTATATGTCAGAGCACTGTAAGACTGTGTTTACGATTACTATGACATTTCAGAGCACGAGACAGAGTCAAAAGGAACATCATGATATCAAAGTACTTAAGTTATATGTTTTAGTTTTTTTTATTTAGTTGCCTAGTTAGATATGTGATTAGTAGGCTCTGAAACATATGATTGAAATCTACGATCGATTTACTTAAACATTTTTAAGTTTATTGTTTGTTTCTTTTGACAAACAGATTATTTTAATTATATTTCTATAGTTTTGTACTATTAATGTCGATTTGAATTATTAAATGATAATCACAGTTCCAAAACATTTAATTTCTTTTTCTTTCTATTTTGGAATTTCTGATGATGCTTGGCATGGCACATATAATGAAGGACACCCAACATGACATATACTGTAGGACACCCAGCATGACAAATATAATGTAGGACACTCACCATGACACATATAATGTAGGACACTCACCATGACACATATAATGTAGGACACTCACCATGACACATATAATGTAGGACACTCACCATGACACATATAATGTAGGACACTCAGCAGGACACATATAATATAGGACACCCAGCATGACATATATATAATGTAGGATACTCAGCATGACACATATAATATAGGACACTCAGCATGACAAATAATGTAGGACACTCAGCATGACAAATATAATATAGGACACTCAGCATGACAAATAATGTAGGACACTCAGCATGACACATATAATGTAGGACACTCAGCATGACACATATAATGTAGGACACTCAGCATGACAAATACAATATAGGACACTCAGCATGACAAATATAATATAGGACACTCTTCATGACACATAATATAGGACACTCAGCATGACACATATAATATAGGACACTCAGCATGACACATATATTATAGGACACTCAGCATGACAAATATAATATAGGACACTCAGCATGACACATATAATATAGGACACTCAGCATGACACATTTAATATAGGACACTCAGCATGACACATATAATATAGGACACTCAGCATGACAAATATAATATAGGACACTCAGCATGACAAATATAATATAGGACACTCAGCATGACAAATATAATATAGGACACTCAGCATGACAAATATAATATAGGACACTCAGCATGACAAATATAATATAGGACACTCAGCATGACACATATAATATAGGACACTCAGCATGACAAATACAATATAGGACACTCAGTATGACATATAAAGTATGACACCCAGCATGACAAATATAATATAGGACACTCAGCATGACAAATACAATATAGGACACTCAGTATGACATATAAAGTATGACACCCAGCATGACACATATAATGTAGAACACTCAGCATGACAAATATAATATAGGACACTCAGCATGCCATATATAATGTATGACACCCAGCAGGACATATATAATGTATGACACCCAGCATGACACATGATATGTATTGTTTTAGCATATATGAAACTATATTATGTATTTATTTTTTCGCACTGAACAATTCAATTTGATATCTTGTTTCCAAACATACATTTTCTTAAATGCTGGTCAACTTTACAAAGTGATCTACTTTTGACTGGGGTAGTAAGTCTACTTTAATGATAAATCTTAATGTATTTCTGAAACACAAACTCTGTGGATGACAATCTTTAACTAGGTTTGTTTAGAGAATCTCAGTGCTAATGTAACGGCAGTACATTATCATTTAGGTTAATATAAATGATTTTCGTAATATATAATTATGAAGTATGAAATGTTGAGGGGTAAACTTAGAAACAAGAAGTGTTTCGATATTTTGTTTTTTTTGTTGAATTTTCTCACTTACAATTGGTTTATAACTGTGTGTTTATTTATTCGCAAATCTAGTTTTCATTGCCAAGTGAAACATTAGAATCTGAGGAGGACGCGGTTCGAGAGAGAACTGTTGAGGGGGTAAACTCATAGCACTTTGTTGTGACAGTGAAATATGCATCTATACTCGTATTGTTATTGTGAACATTAGATGCTGGCACCATATTCTCGAAGTTTAAAGTTTCATGGCAAATGGAAATCTTGATTTTAAAATACCTGCAGCTTCACGATAATTTTTCTACGCAATTTAAATATTGGCATTTCTAAAATAGTCTAAACAAATTATTTTGGCATACTAGTATTTGCAGAGTAAAATGTATTATTACGTAAATAATAAAAGCAAAAATATAAATTTCAATCCCTCGATATATATACACTTACATGTAGCTGTCAGTAAAATCAATGTATATGATTGTTTCAAAATTGACTCTCCATCTTTATCTTTTAGGATTGCTACATGTCTCTTAAAACCAAAATGAAAACAATAGTAATAATCAGCTTTCATTCACGCACACAGTCTACATCTTCTCATGCTTTCACAATGTTTCGATTTTTTTCGCCTCGATCTCTAATAACAAAATTTTAATGTTTTTATTTACCAGAAAATATTAAATATCTGAATATATTTTCGATTTTTTTAAAAAATTTAAATGAAAGATAATGATTATGATATTGGTTTGTAAAAATACAGTAAACAATGAAAAGATGTCTGTATGGTGTTCAGTGTTCATTTTCTTGGTCTACTTTCGAGAATATGGGGCCAGAAGTGATGCAGCTAGAAGTCCTGTAAATATATAACAATTATTGTTTTTCGTATAAATAGCATTCAGCCATGCTGACTGATTGTTGAGCACAAAAAAACAAAAACATTGTGTGATGAGCCTATGGTGGGCGTGGTTCTATGTTTTGTTTTTGTTGGGTAAATGGGTAGATGTCTAGTTGTGTGTTTGTAGCTGAGTATGTATGATTCAAAGGTTGAATGTCTCGCCATCACATTAAACCAAGAGAGATTCCTCAAGGTTGGGCACATTGGAGTGTGGGCTTGATCTGATGAACATCGTGCTTGTGTCTTCTGTGATGCAGTTGGCCACCCCACATATGACAACCTGCCTCCCTAGCTGTGTCAGACATTGCTTGGGCAGGCAGGTTGCTTTATGTACTTCTCCACTTGTCCATAGTCTAGATTTATTTTCAAATGATGAGTTCACTGCCACAGTACTGTTAGTACAAGGCCCTGCATTCCATGCCATGCCACAGACGGTCAAGTCCCCCTCTTCTCGCATTATCACCCTGTGGCTGATTCCCTGGATCTGTACAAGTTCAGGCAAACCGAGGGGACCAAATGGTCTTGGTCAGCGGCCGCCGATATTGTTGCTAGCTTGAGCTAGCCAGTACTATACTGTGTGCCCGCTCCTCGACAATCATGTGTGACTTGAAGATGTTTTTGGATTAAGATATTTGGATATCCAGCGTGCAGTCTTTACTTTAAAACTGGACGTATTTCAATAGCGACTACAACTATTTAAAATTTAATGTGAGTTGTGTTCTATGCATAAAGTATTAGCTCACATAGGTTTTTAGAACACCAAGATACTGGTTCTGTCATAACCGTCCTGTAGATATTAACTGGTGAGTTACCAATGGTAGGGTAGCTTTGTTGTGGAACCAACCCAGAGTAGCTTTGTCGTGGAACCATCCCTAGATAGAATCTGTAACATTAATTAGTTGATTTATCATATTTTTAAATCATAATCTCAATGAAGCACAGGGCGTATCATTTGTGAAATCAGATTAAATGTGTGGCCAAAACATTGTACAATATTATGCTAGCACGATTTTTAAATCATAATCTCAAAGAAGCACAGGACGTATCATTTGTGAAATCAGCTTAAATGTGTGGCCAAAACATTGTACAATATTATGCTAGCACGATTTTTAAATCATAATCTCAATGAAGCACAGGACGTATCATTTGTGAAATCAGCTTAAATGTGTGGCCAAAACATTGTACAATATTATGCTAGCACGATTTTTAAATCATAATCTCAAAGAAGCACAGGACGTATCATTTGTGAAATCAGCTTAAATGTGTGGCCAAAACATTGTACAATATTATGCTAGCACGATTTTTAAATCATAATCTCAATGAAGCACAGGACGTATCATTTGTGAAATCAGCTTAAATGTGTGGCCAAAACATTGTACAATATTATGCTAGCACGATTTTTAAATCATAATCTCAATGAAGCACAGGACGTATCATTTGTGAAATCAGCTTAAATGTGTGGCCAAAACATTGTACAATATTATGCTAGCACGATTTTTAAATCATAATCTCAAAGAAGCACAGGGCATATCATTTGTGAAATCAGCTTAAATGTGTGGCCAAAACATTGTACAATATTATGCTAGCACGATTTTTAAATCATAATCTCAAAGAAGCACAGGACGTATCATTTGTGAAATCAGCTTAAATGTGTGGCCAAAACATTGTACAATATTATGCTAGCACGATTTTTAAATCATAATCTCAAAGAAGCACAGGGCATATCATTTGTGAAATCAGCTTAAATGTGTGGCCAAAACATTGTACAATATTATGCTAGCACGATTTTGCTTGAACTGCATCTTCTTCTTTTATGGAGAGTTGGTGTTTGTATGGAAATGGTTAAAAGTATATACAGGCATGAAGGCTAATATGAGATCTGTATATGGGCATTCAGAAATAATCTGCATACTGCAGTACACTTTGATTATAAAGCATAAAATAAAAATAAAATTTGTTGTTTTGTCGTGAATAACAGATTTTATTTCATCTCGAAGTGATCAGACTTCAGTATTTTCACTCATGCTTCGCATTCGTGAAAATATAAAGTTTTCACACTTCTCGATGAAATGAACTCTGTTATTCACTCCAAAACAACAAATATCCTCTATGTGGTAGCAATTTAAAATGTGTACAGTAGGTATTGAAAACTGAGGTAAAATCATGCCTGTATTTACTGCTTGATGTGTGCATGTTTGGCATTGTATATTTTTATATGCCTTTTAAAAATAAAAATGCAAATTGTTTCTTTTTGATTGTCTTGAAGTAAACTTTTGAGTATTATACATTTTTGTAATCTCTTAAAAAAACACTAAATTAAACTAAAACATTAAAGTCAGTATTTTCAAGAAGAAGCTCAAGTGATAATATTCATACTTTTGTTTGGGACACTTGTTTCAGCCAAAGGTTTTTCAGCATTAACAGGAGCAATTTTATTCATACATATATATATATAAAATATATATTATTAGAAATGGAATTTTTAATGATAAATAAAAAATACCTTACTTCCCAAAGTCAATTGAGAAACAAATATTTTACAGCCAAAATGCTTTTCTGGTGGGGCTATTTCCATGTAAATTCCATGTTGCTGGGATTGCAGGAAATTAAGAAATCTCAAGTAACTTTATTTAACCCTAATATTTTGCTATAAAACTTCCATTCTTAATGTACATTTATTCAACACATTAATACCATTCTTGGATACAAATTCTATTTTTTTAATTTTTTTATGCAATGTGTCGTCCGTCCGTCATCCGTCTGGCCGTCGTCCGTCCGTCGGTTAACTTTTGTCTTTTTTACGCAATAGGGACTTAATTACTAATTGGATCTTTACGAAACTTTGTCAGTGTATTTATACCAATGAAAGCTTGGATAAGTTTGAAAATCAGCCAGAACGGATCAGTAACACCAGAGTTATGACCTTGTTTTACAGAAAAATGCCATTTTTTTCCTTGTGACCACTCTAGCACCTTCATTTATTATTTGATCTTTACCAAAGTTGCACAGATTATTAATATCAATGAAAGCTCAGACAAGTTCGAAAACCAGCCAGATCGGATCAGTAACACTGGAGTTAATGGCCCTTGTTTTCCTGAAAAATGCCATTTTCAGCCTTGTGACCACTTTAGCACCTTTATTTAGTATTTGATCTTTACCAAAATTGCAATATCAACGAAATCTCAGACAAGATGGAAAACCAGCAAGATCAGACTAGTAACACCAGAGTTATGGCCCTTGCTTTAGTATAAAATGCTGTATTTTGTCTCGTTAAGATGATAGGGCTGTCATTTTTCATCCGATCTTTGCCAAACTTTACAAGATGGCTAATATCAATGAAAGCTTGGTTAAATTCGAAAACCAGCTAAATTGGGTAAGTAATACCAGAGTTATGGCCCTTGATTTAGTTAAAATGCCGTATTTTGCCTCGTTAAGACAAGAGGGCCTTCATTTGGCCGGATTTCAACGAAAGTTTGCAGAGATGATCAGTATCAACCCTAGTTGTGCATATCGTCACCATGTTCTGGTTGAGTGATTTTGGCAGTTATGGCAAGGTTTAAGTACACAAACTTTGTCCGGACTAGTTCTCCTGAACCCCTGGCCCAATTTCAACGAAACTTTGCAGGGATGATCAGTACCAAGCCTAGTTGTGCATATGATGTAAGATTTTTGGTGGAGTTATGACCCTTTATAGGTTTTAATACACAAACTTTGTCTGGAATAGTTCTCCTGAACCCCTGGCCGGATTTCAGCGAAACTTAGCAAGGTTGATCAGTATCAAGCATAATTGTGCATACCATTGCCCTGTTCCAGTTGAATGGATTTTGGCGGAATAATGTCCCTTTAAAGGTTTTAATATACAAACTTTGCCGGATTTTTAGGGATGATCAGTACCAGGCCTAGTTGTGCATATCATCGTCGTGTTAGGGTTGAATGATTTTTGGCGGAGTTATGACTTTAAAGGTTTTATTACACAAACTTTGTCTGGACTAGTTCTCCTGAACCCCTGGCCGGATTTCAAAGAAACTTTGCAGGGATTATCAGTACAAGCCTAGTTGCGCATATCATCGCCGTGTTCCAGTTGATTGATTTTTGCATTGAAAATACACTATCAAAAACAATTTCTGTATGTGAAATGTTTATTTCTTAACCGATTTTAAAAAGGGGAAGGTATTTTCATGTATCACTAAAATTTCTTTCTCTGACACGCATCTTATTTAGGTACTAGTAAAATTTTGTCTTAAAAGCCAAAAATATATTGGCTGAAACAAGTGCACCAAACAATAGATTTTATTTTGGCAAACATATTTTTGAATTTTGGTTATGATTTAATTAAACATGTATATACTTTGTTGTTTCATTTATTCTTGTTACATTCCAGTTTAATATATTATTTAAATTTCAGCTAATTAGTTCAGTGATCACGTAAAACTGTCAGACTATATTGATTGGTTTATATTGGATTATATGGATCTTTAAATTTATAGCTTTTCTTACGTTTTTATGTTTAACAAAAAACTGATTTGTTGCATTGACTTGCATATTGTGTTCTGAACTACGATATAGGTGACTACATAATATACAGAGAATTCCGCCACTGGTTGATATTGCTACATGTATACATATATGCCTGATTATTGGTTATTGATATATGTATACACATATGTGTATCATCAATATGTGGGTGTGTTTCAGGTCCTACAAAGAGCTTTCCAGAAGACGTTGGACCCCGTGATCAATCTCGTCATTAATGAAGCCAAGTAAGTTAAAGCTCATTGCATATTCTGGAGTAATGAAATGTGAGGAAGATCATCAAGGCCAAGAACATTACGTGGTCCGAGTATTAACTTTCATACCCCATCCAGCCCCTTTTCCAAGAAGCAGAAACGGGGTTGGCTGGGGTATGAAATAAAAAATTAATTTTGGCTTAAAACGTTTACATATTGTAAAATTAAAACAATTAATATGTAATTTTAAACAGGTTATCACATTTTTTCAGTACAAAATGTGTTTGAACATGTTTTGTTGTCGAAATATCCGTTATAAAATCCTGCTAATATAATCTTTCCAATCGCTTAATGGAATTAAGGCGGGACCACGTAATTAGGATGTCCCAGTTGCTTCGATCAGACTTTCAAGTATTCCATTTTTTTACCAGGCTGGTAACAGTAGATTTGTTAAATGTTTATTAAAACTATTTCATGTCGAGAAGCATGTCACAAGTAATAATCTTTGAGCCTCCGCCTGTCTCAAAGTCAAAGGGAGCAATCTGAAGGAAAAAAGGTTGAACTTATTTGCATGATTCTCGATCTAATATAATAAAAAAAACATCTGGTTCATTGCCTACAATACTGTTATGTTAATTTTCTTAAAAATTTAAATCTTAGTATTTTTGCCAAAAAATAATCAGGCTTTAATTTAAACTGTATAAAACTGCTGCAAGTTTCTTCTATTACCAGCACAATCCTATTACAGGGAGACAATTTGCCATCGTTTTTTTTATCTATTTAAAAGAAACTAGATATAGAGAACCTGTAAGAGAAAAACATGTATGTGTGTTTCAGACCGAGACTGAAGCTGTCGGAGGTTGGGATGTTCAAGACGTGTCTGGGACTGTTGGCAGCCATGTTGGCAGACAACATAGAGATAGGGGGAGAGCTGCACATAGAGAGATTGTATCTCTTCTGTCTTATATGGACATTCGGTGGACTGCTTGACGCCACTGACCGCAAGATATTCAGTGACCTCCTCAAGACACTGTCTACGGCGTAAGTTTACATGACATTACAAGACCCTATTTTCTGTAATAATGCTCAGGCGTTAAAATATAATTCTGATCTTGTCGGAAGATGGGGGAGGGCGATAATTAGAGACAATAGGTGTCACCATAAATGAAAAGTCCATTATGATACAAGGTTTTATTTTCATCATTGAAGCCACTATATCACTTGTAAACCTGACTAAATAAGGGAATGGGCATTTATATGATGCTAACAAAATCACCGTTTAACCACAAAAGTGTGGGGTCACTGGTGGACGTTTATTTGAAAAAATAGTAAAGTGTACATGATTCAGAGCTGCCTCTCGTATTTAAATCTTTTCTTTTTGAAAATAAGTATAAAAGCTATGGTAACACTTTGGGTAGTATTCATTGATACTTGCTTATTAATTAAAATCTGCAGTTAGTTTAAAGTTTTTTAGCTTTATAAATATAAGATTGTCATAAATATTAATTTTAAGAATAATGTATACTTTTGAAACTGTTTATTTTATTTATCATTATTTGATATATACATATATATACATATATATATATGTGCCAGGTTGCCGGATGATGACCGCGACATCTGTGTGTTTGACTACTATGTAGACGAGTCAGGGGAATGGGACCCCTGGATATCTCGTGTCCCGGAAGCCGTGTACGGCGACAACCAGAATATGCTTGGCGAAGTCTTTGTGGATACAATAGACACTATACGTACACGAATCTTGATGGACTTTGCCTCGGCATCAGGACAGAATGTGTTACTGGTGGGGCCACCTGGATCAGGAAAGACAACTCTGATTGACGAGTTCATGGACTTCCAAGGTGCGGATAAAGTGTTGATCATATCTACTTTAATATGCTTATTTTTCAAGCTGTGTTTAGAGAATGCAAATATTTCTCCAGATTTATTGGTTTTGTCAAGCTTGCATTAAGGATCTATTTGCATATGTGTTTAGAGTCTATATCTACTGATACTGCATCAACCTCTTTCGAAGATTATGTGAAGGTTTCCTGGACAAGTTCTAAGCAATGTGGATTAATTATCTTGCTCAAGGATAAATAACATGGCCATGGTGAGGTTCGAACCCACAACCTTTTGATCTGAAGTTCGACTCTGTATGACTCCAGTCACTTATATTGAAAAAAATAAATAAAGGCAGTTGCCGATCTGTTTTTAAGAAAACCATTTGTCATTTGATGTCTCAACTCGTTGTGAAACCTACTACCGCAGGTAAGACATGTTGCTTTAATTTAGTTTTTTTTTTCTTTTACAAGTGTTTGAAACTAATAAAATTTTGCTAAGCAGGTTTGTTCCAAGAAAGAATGCACAATAAAAACTATTCATATCACTGTTAATATTTTACCTCACCTTGTCAGATGCGGGTGAGTGTGTGTGCAAGCGCCTGGTGTTCTCCGGTGCCTCCACAGCCAAGCAGCTGCAACAGTTCATCGAGGCCAACATCTACCATCGCCAGGGCTTCGTGTACGGGGCCAAAGAGGGCAAGAAACTGAAGGTGTTCATCGACGATGTAAATCTTCCCGTGCCAGACAGATATGGTGTTCAGAAGTGTAATCAGGTATTTAGACCGACGGTGTCTTTTAGCTTTACTTTTTAGATTGTAATAGATTGTACGTTACAAGTAAAATACCACAGTACCAATTGCTTTATTAAAATCGTTGGAACTATTTCAATATATGGAAAGCATGATATATTATTGACGATTTTAGCAAAAGGAACTATTGGCTTTATGGTAAGGTATTAAATTGATTAAAAAACACACTACACAGTTTATACAAATCACTTTTAATTACATAGATGGAAGGATTATATCGGTCTTGATGCGTAACAAACCTTAGAACCAGGAGAACATTTAGGTGTCCAAGTGGGATAGTGGGATTATAACCACCATACCCTCTCACTTGCTATGCTGAGACAAACAAACTCTGGTTAGTGGTAGTGAGAAGCCTGTGCGCTACTCAACTACCCAGACAACCTGAGTGTACTCTTCTTATGTTGTGTCGAGCCGTCTCGTACCAGAAAATATGTAAATTTAAGTGAATATTGACAACTATTTTACTTTTATGTTGATATAAAAAATGTTGACTGAACAATCTAAACTTTCTTATTAAAGGTTATTCGTCTTAAAGGCATGCAGTAAATATTATTCTGTACCTATTTTTAGCTTCTGAACCAGTTGCTAGATGACAAGGTGCTGTGTACGCTACAGAAGCCGTTTGAGTGGAAGACAGTCGAGGGCCTGACCGTGATCTCCGGCATGTCCATGAGTGAACACCCCAGCGTGAACAACCAGCTCCTTTCTGAGAGGCTTCTCGTATGTAACACAGTGTCTTCCACATTGATTTCACTTATTTTTGTGTTCTTCAAAACATTTCACCACTGCAATTATCAATTGTTTTAGGACATGGATAAAAAAACAAGGAAAGTGCCTTACATAATAGTAATTTTATTCTTTTTGGCTGTAAGGTACAGAGGCATACATGTTTCTAATCAAGGCTCCTATAGAGAAAAATAAATGAACAGTACAAAGTAAACTAATGTTCAAAACATATACAATAATTTCATGTATTATTAAAAGCTTTAACAACACACTGTCTATTCATAATTTTGCATTGACAAAATGTTCAGATTTTACCTTATTTTCACTAGGTGATAAAAAGTGTGTTACTCGGTTTTTATCCTTGAGTTCTATAGTAAAATAAAAATCTTTGGCAGAGTAAAATGTGACAATTTTCAAGTTTCAATTTTGAAAGATACATATTTTGAATCAATTTGCATCAATTTATATGAAATATGCAGGGTTTCAAAACAATCACACTGTAAATGCATTAATTTTAACAGTAAACTTGGTTGAACATCAAGGATAAAGACCGAGTTATCACCTACCAGAATGTATTGTCATGTCTTATTTGTGGTCACTGATTGGTCAGTATTTTTGATGATGCTCTATCAAAATTATGAATATACTTGTATGTAAATGCACGCATTAGAGGTCAAATATCATAATTTATTCCTTTAAACCGTTCAGTCGTTCACCCCATCTCAAACTACATGTATAACCTCATCCCTTTTCTGTATGTAGTTTAGCATGGCAGACAGGTATCACTTGTACGTCGTCTGTTCTTTCCGTCTGTCACACATTAACCTTCAACCTATCCTTGGTCATAACTTGAAAATAATTTGACATCTGTTCAGGAAACTTCACACACATCTTCATCTTTCCTCAAGAAATGTTGTTACACATGTCCAAAAACTGTGACTCATTTCAGCAGAGTTTTGCCCCTTTTTCATAAAATATTTTAACCTGCAACCTTACCTAGCTTATAACTTAGCAAAATATTTACCTATGGTCATGAAACTGTATGTAGTTCTTCCTTATCATTTATTCCATACCACATTACGTGGTCCGAGTGTTAACTTTTATACCCCATACGGGGTTGGCTGGGTATGAAATAAAACCTTAATTTTGACTTAAAAAGTTTGCATATTGTAAAATTAAAACATTTCAGTAAAAAATGTTTTTAAACATGTTTTTTTGTCGAAATATCCGTTATAAAAACCTGCTAATATAAGCTTTCCCATCACTTAATGGAATTAAGGCGAGACCATGTAATGATTTACATGTCCAATAACTCTGACTGAATATTGATGAACTATCAGTCTGTATGCAGGTAATTATTATAGACTTTTTTTCAGTTTAATATGTATTCAATATGTTTTTTCAGCGACACTTTGCCGTGTTTAATCTGACTGGACCTCAAGATGAAGCTCTTAAAACCATTGTTCATGGAATCCTGGAGGTAATTATATTTTCAGTTGTAGATAACGGCTTCCTTTATGTTTGCTTAGATAAAACACATGTGTCAATGTATCAATGTATTGTATATGCCTAATTAAAAATATCACAGAAACAGTATCCTGATTAGATCTAATAAATAAATTCACAAACTTATTTTATTGCTATATAACTTAAATGAGTTTAAATGGCATTTTCTAGCATTATAAGAAATTAAAATTAATGCAAAAGCCATAATCAACATTGATAAAACTGTTTACAGTATGAACAGTACATTTTAGAAAAAAACATTCCCGATTTTGAGGCGTGATTTTTTCCCCAGAAAATAATCATAAATATTGAAAAAGCCATTATTAAAAAAAGTGTTTGCATATGCAAATACATGTCTATAAGCTATCCCAGCAAAATTTACATCTATATAGTAAATAATGTAAATATTATACCAAAAAACATCTGCCTATTTCTATCCCTGAACTGCCTATTTCTATCCCGGAACTGCCTATTTCTATCCCAGAACAGTTACTGCCTATTTCTGAGATCAGTCTAACAAAGTTGGCAGATATGATTTTGTAACATATATTCTCATCTTACAGGCAAATGTGACGGACAATGACAAACCAGGCCTGGAGATAGAATTGCACGCTACCATTGTGAAGGCGTCATGTCAGATATTGTCTCTAGTACAGAGTGTGCTACGACCCACCCCTCTCCCTGGCAGGTTCCACTATCTATTCACACTGAAGGATCTCACCACATGTTTCCAGGTATGGTAATATCAGAAGACATATTAAGTGTCTCAACTATTTTGAGAGACTCATGATAGTGAGATAATCTCCCGATAAATTCTGAAAATGCAAATTATAAATATTAGCAAATAGCAAATTGGTCAACCTCCATACTTTTTATATGGGGTGCATTTTGCATGCATTGTACGTACGTATGCCATACTTTCATACGTATGTCACATTTTCTTGTCCGGAATACTCCTCCTGAATTTCTCAACAGATTTAGGTGATAATTGCTAGGAAGTATCAGTGTGAAGTCTAGTTGGGCATGTCATCATGCTGTCCCAATCCATTGATTTTTGGTAGAGTTATGGCCTTATTTCTGCTGGTCGACTCTCACTTACGTATGTCACATTTCCTGTCCAGACAACTTCTCCACAGATTTAGGTGATAATTGCTAGGAAGTATCAGTATGAAGTCTAGTTGTGCATGTTGTCGTGCTTTTCCAGACCATTCACTTTCAACAGAATTGTTGCTTTATTTTAGCTGATAGCTGATAGCTTACAGCTGGTGCATTCATGTCCACAAACACAATTCTAGGTTTTACCTAAAACATTTAGGGTACTTAACACTGGTGACATGTGCAGATTGTTTTTAGTGAGACCTAGAAGGATCTAACTGAATTCCCATATTTTATGTTTAGTGAGATGTCAGATGAATTCCCATGGCATATTTTATGTTTAGTGAGACGTAGAATGAATGATCCGACTTCACATATTGTATGTTTAGTGAGAGGTAGAATGATCTAACTGTATTTACACATTGTATGTTTAGTGAGAGGTAGAATGATCTAACTGTCTTCACACATTTTATGTTTAGTGAGAGGTAGAAGATCTAACTGACTTCACATATTGTATGTTTAGTGAGAGGTAGAATGATCTAACTGACTTCACATATTGTATATTTAGTGAGAGGTAGAATGATCTCACTGACTTCACATATTGTATATTTAGTGAGAGGTAGAATGATCTCACTGACTTCACATAGTGTATGTTTAGTGAGAGGTAGAATGATCTAACTGTCTTCACACATTGTATGTTTAGTGAGAGGTAGAATGATCTAACTGTCTTCACATATTGTATGTTTAGTGAGAGGTAGAATGATCTAACTGTCTTCACATAGTGTATGTTTAGTGAGAGGTAGAATGATCTAACTGTCTTCACACATTGTATGTTTAGTGAGAGGTAGAATGATCTAACTGTCTTCACATATTGTATGTTTAGTGAGAGGTAGAATGATCTAACTGTCTTCACATATTTTATGTTTAGTGAGCGGTATAATGATCTAACTGACTTCAGATATTGTATGTTTAGTGAGAGGTAGAATGATCTAACTGTCTTCACACATTGTATGTGTAGTGACACATTGTATGTGTAGTGAGAGGTAGAATGATCTCACTGACTTCACATATTGTATGTTTAGTGAGAGGTAGAATGATCTAACTGTCTTCACACATTGTATGTTTAGTGAGAGGTAGAATGATCTAACTGACTTCACATATTGTATGTTTAGTGAGCGGTATAATGATCTAACTGACTTCACATATTGTATGTTTAGTGAGAGGAAGAATGATCTCACTGACTTCACATATTGTATGTTTAGTGCTTGAAAAGACTACCAGATGAGTCGATGGCAGATGAGACGATGGTGGTGTCCCTGTTCAAACACGAGCTGAACCGGATTATACGAGACAGAATCAGTCGCAGCTCCGACCTCAACTGGTTTGATGACATGTTGGAGAAGACTATATCACAGGTAATATGTCGTTTATAATGCCCCTTTATACAATATATTGGATAGGAACTTTTTTAAAGCATTCGGAACTCCCTTTGGAATGAATTTTAGAATAAAGCACATGCTTCGTTGACTTATAGTTGTACATAAGTATCTCATCACACATATTAACAAAATATACATTTGTAATATGGCAGTGTAGTGGCCGTAAAAATTTCCCTGCTCTACGAATCGGTGGTAGGGCTTTGAAGTAAAATACCACTTACGCCAGTGCTAGCACGCATGAATCTTATATTACCTCTCATGAACAGACTCAATAAAAACTGAGTCTGCTACTTTCTTCTCTTGTTTGTGTTTGTTGCTTCTGAAGGATCCCCTTTACCGTATTTATATTGCAGATATGCAATTTTCTGCCTAATAAAGGGGTGACATAATAAATTTTGCTTTAGTAGGCACTGACCAATAAAGCAAAGCAATGCGGAATCCCCCAACGTTTATTGTACGTAACGTTATCTGTCATGTACGTAACCTTATCTGACGTCATAAAACAAACAAAGAAAAAAACATGGCGGCGTCCTCGATATTAAAGCGTCACATTCTGTGAAATAGATAATAATAGTAATTCATACAGAAAATGTGGATAATCTACATGATAAATAGAGCCTCGCCATTCTTTGTTTTCTAAGCCTCGCCTAATAAACTTGATAGTAAAAGGCATTGACATAATATTCTCTATTTATTCATTATTAACAATACGTGTATGTTTTCAGTTCTGGCCAAAGTTGGAGGCTCCAGTAAATGAGCACTTTGTGACATTCCCAACAGATGCCCGGCTGTTCCAGAGACCAGTTACAGGTGTTGGGGGTAAAATGATTAAGGTAGGATGTGTGTAGTAGTGTTAACAGTCGCCGTCTATTTGTTCTTTTCAGTGATAGAACAAAAAAAGAAAAAATATATTATTTACTCGATCAATGCTTTGTAGATGATGGATGGGATGAGTGACCATTTTGTGTTGCTTTATAGTGGAATAAAACTTGCTTTATACCTTTTCCCAGATAATCAGAAGGTTTGCCTCAGCAAAATATTCCAGTATACTTCCTATGCGTCCGGCCAAGAAATAGCCAACTGTCATTTCTCGCAATGGGAACTGGAGACTGAATATCATGGTGATGAATTGAATGGGAATTGAGAACACGATACTCATTTCCAGAAATCATCTTCATTATTGTAATTTTGCTCTGACGTCATTATTCCTCATTCCAGCCCGACAATCTGACCTTAGCTGTAAAAGGATTGTTAAAGCTGTACAGTCCCTATTTTAACTGGTAATAACTCATGAATATGAATGAGTCACGTGTGAAGTAGTTTCAAATATAAGAAAACCCCAAAAGTCGGTATATAGGGAGAAATCGATACGTAAAATTTCACATTTTTATTTAGCCTCCGTACAGGTAACATCGATAAATATACGGCTCCAGAATATATGTGATAAAAAAATAGTTGCCCGGAACTGAACCACAGCCTTGCACTTATAAGATTTAAAAGATGTATGCTGAACCTCTAGACCACTGCTATTTATTGGTATTTTGTAGCATTTTTAACACTAAATAGGCATTACGTAATAACAAGAGCGCGCACACAAACTCATCAAGCGCTAAATAACAAGTCGATATATGGTTGATTTGAGACAAAGTATTAGTTTCATATTGATAAGATACAGTATTACACCAGGCAATGTTAATTTACACGTGCGACAATATGGACTGCATATTTATTAATCCATCTTTAGTTGCGCCCAAATATGTTAAGTTATTTTGCCTCATAATATATGGTAGTGAGTATACTATTTTCTCAAGTAGCGTTGTAGTTCAGTGGATAGAGCACAGGACTTGAAATCAGAAGGTCATGTGTTCGAGCCCCGAAAGAATCTAACTTTTTTTTTCGGTAAAAATTACTGTTACCTGTGTATAGGTACGATGTGCACTGGTCGATGTATATACAGTAAATGATTTCATGCGCTATATTTGCTCGCTTAAATACCCGATTTCGACATGAGCTGGTGAACATGAAGTTACAAATAAAGACACGCCTACAAAGAAGAAATCGATTGATATTGGAACTCTGTAGCTTTAAACACAATTCTTCCAATATTGTAAAGGATGTAATAGTTGGCTTTCACTGTGTTACATAATCATCCTGCCTGTTTATAATCCCCAGCCGCCGCAGGCGGAAGGGGGATATAGTAATGCCCTCCTCACACAATACAGGGCAACGAGAGGAATTGCAAAGCACAATAACCATAACTCTGTCTTCATTTAAATTAGAGTTATTGCCCTTTGTAATTTTATACTTACAATTTGTGTCCGATCTATAACTGGAAAACTACTAATGGGACTGGAATGAAACTTGACACAATGATAGGGGGTAATGAGAGGAAGTGCAGAGTGCAGTAACAATAACTCTATCAGACTGAAGTAAGAGTTACTGCCTTTTGTAGTGTTATATTTTTTGTTCTTTCTTTCTGCTTTATGTGCACTTATAAAACTTCCTTTAAACAAAGCACCCAATCATGCATTATACAGTTACATAGGAAAAAACACTGCGGTGGGGATATCATATGGCTGTCTCTCAGACTGCTTCTTGTTACTAAATAAAAAACACAATGGTAATTCAAAAAAATAAATAATAAAAAATAAAGAGTGTCTGATTTTCTCATCCTGGTATCACCGCTATACAGTTAACACATCGTGTGTGTTGTTTGTAGATTGTGCTGCAGCCCGTGGAGACACTACGAGACCTACACTCCTGTCTGCACACACATCTGACCAGGTACAACGAGGAGTTTGGCAACGTCCGTCTCAACATCATGTTGTCCGACTTTGTGATCGCACACATTGTCAGGATCCACAGAGTCCTGAGTTTCCATCATGGGTAAGTTGACATAAGGTGGTGATGTGTCATGTCCTAGCTGTAAATTGCCATTTGACCAGGTATTATGTAATGAGAAGTGCGACAATGTTTGCCACAACATCATGTGGTCTGACTTTCTTTTAGGTTTTTATCACGGTTAAGTTGACATGATGTTATATCCTGGCTGTAAATAGCCATCTGATTTTCATTAACTGCTTTTAGGACACTTATTAAAAAGGTAACCCATAATAAATTGAAATTGATATGCAAATCATGATGTTTTGTTTGACACTTAGGGTTAGCTTTATCAGAAGTTATTATCCATATTTCCCCTAATAGTAGCACCTCGATGCTATGCAAACGTGATTCAGAAGACCGTATAACAACCAACACACCAAGTGGAATACCCACTTATAATTCCTGTAAGACTGAGTTTAGACAAAAAAGCTAAAGCTCATTACGGGGTCCCGCCTTAATTCCATTAAGCGATGTGAAAGCTTATATTAGCAGGATTTTATAACGGATATTTCGACAATATTTGCGTTTAAAAACTGTTTTTACTGAATAAATGCGATAACCTGTTTAAAATTACCTATTAAATGCTTTAATTTTACAAAATGCAGGTTTTTTAAGCCAAAATTAAGGTTTTATTTTATACTCCAGCCAACTCCGTTTTCGCTTCTTGGAGAAGGGGTTGGATGGGATATGAAAGTTAATACTCGGACCACGTAATGTCTAAAGGTTGGATTGCCTAAATGTTTTGATAATTATTGTGGCAAGCAAATTCTGTTTATTTCAGAGGTAATATGATGTTGGTTGGAGCAGTTGGTTCCCATCTGACCACCTTGTGCCAGTTGGCCCTGCACGTGGCTGACGTACAGACGCTCAAGATGGATACCTCTAAGCAGAGTAACTTCTTCGATGGTCTCCGGTCAGCTGTTCGGCTCACTGGGTCTGAGGGGAAAATACTGACCCTCGTCTTTACGGTAAAATATAGTATTAATATTTCTGGATGGTACATGTATAAACGGATACTGTATCGTGCCTCTCAGGCAAAAGGATAGTGACATGTTAACTAAAATATCTCTGTTAATTAAAAAGAAAAAAAGAAAATAATCTTGTTGAATCTTAATTAATGTTCATTTTTTCAGTGGTTGAATAACTAACCCACCAAATGACGGCAAAATTACACTGCAAAAACGTTCAGGAGTTCAGATCGTATAATAATGTATATGTGCCAACTAGAAGTAAAGGTTTATTCACGGATTCTTAAAAAACGTGATTGAATATGTGTAAAACGAATTATGAGTTGGTAACTCTTAATTCGATTCTCCAGTTTTGGGGTTTGGCCTGTCTGGTTAAAGCCATTTATACTGTGTCTATAGAGTTTGGATTCTCAAACTATGTAAGTTACATATCTATCTCATTGTCTGTAGGTTTAAAAACAGGTTTGTGTATATGTCGTTAAATGTGGCTGTCGTTAGCGGTATAGCTACTTTAAAGATAAAAAAAATAATTATTCTACAAATAATCAATCAACTCTACATTAAGAGACCTCAGTGAAGAAAATCTCTTAACACAATACAATTGGGAACTGAAACAGTGGACTTTTAAAGCAGGTGATCTCTTGAAAAAGGTAGTTTCTTGAGACTGTTTGGCTATACACATTTATGATATCAGTAATTTCCTTTAATAATACATTCAGACAGAAGTAATCAACGTATATTTATTATGTCACCCAGGCTCGTGATTTAGAGGACCCTGTGTACCTGGACGCCATCAACAGTCTACTGATCAGTGGCGAGTACCCACACCTGTTCTCCAACGACGAGATGGAAGGACTACTGATGGCTATCGGTCCGGCAATGAAGCGCGAGTTCCCAAGTATGTCCGTGGACCCGATGAAGTTCTTCATCGCACGTGTCAGGTGTAACCTGCACATCATCATCTGCCTACAGCCAGGCAACAAACTGCTCCATATTGCTTCTAGGTATGTATCTGTGGAGATCATTCATAATCAGAATAATACTCCTACCAGTGTTTTCCAGACTTGAGCAGGTGGCAGACACATGCTTTGTAGTTAGACATTTCAAAATAATTGTGCAATTCCCTTCCCTAGTGAACTGAATGAAGTCATATCTCTTGACATTTATGCAAGGGGGACAAATGTTGACAAAAGCATGATCTGACTTTATCTATTTGCCAGTGAAACAGGATTTAGCTTTATATAATTCCTCTAAATATGAATCCTTGACAAGGAATTTTATTTTAATGTTTTAGTCTGTAAGAAAATAATGTTCTCTTACATGTGCTGTGTTTTTCATATGTTTCCGTCAACAAGGGATCTCTGTCTTAATTTGATGGTTTTTAATCAATCATTTTAACATTGAATTGTGTGTTCTATATGTTGTCTGGCTTTAATGATTTTTTGTCATATTTGTACGCTTCATGTTTCTATGTATCACCTTAGTGGAGTATTTATCATATACTTACATGCTTTGTGTTTGTATGCCTCATGTTCTGTGTTACATTCACAGTCAGTACCCGGGTCTGCTGAGTGGCTGCAATATCAGTTGGATGTGCGACTGGCCCCAGGATGCCCTTCTGGGGGAGGCCTCATACTTCATCACCAAACATCAAATCACAGAGGAGTTTGAGGAACTTACGTAAGCTTCCTTTCCATTTAATTTTTTAAAAAGTTGCTCAAGACAGCCACTTACTCGTAACTCTCAATAGTATTGATCATCATCAAGTTTCCCTTTTCTTTAATATATTACTTCTTCTTATTGGAAAATCGCTTAATATCTCCATCTTTTGGGTAGCCACATGTTGACAATTGTGAATTAGTGTAAATCTTGTATGAATTAATGTGGAGCAAATATGATTTAGTGTAAACAAATGATGAATTAATGTGGAGCAAATATGATTTAGTGTAAACAAAGTATGAATTAATGTAGAGCAAATATGATTTAGTGTAAACAAAGTGTAACATGAAAATGGATTAGTGTAAAGCAGATATGAATTAATGTAAATAAAGTATGAATTAGTGTTGCTTAGACTGATTAATCGTTATTATAACTCAGACACATACTTATCTATTCTCTTTATTTCAGTGAAAACATCACCACATGCTTGGCCAACATTCACAGCTTCGTACTACGTGACTGTCGACAGATGCCCTGGGCTGGGGACTTGAACCCCGAGATCACCATCTCCACTGTGAAGCAGCATGAGAAAAAGAAGGATCAGTTGAAGACATCGAGTGCCAAGGTGCCAAACCTACCCTACTCCAAAGTGATCTTACATGAGAGGATCAGGTAGACCATTTGTGTAGTTCCTTTGTGTGGTTGTAAAGAAATAAGAAGTTTAAATTCACATAAATTATGAATTTCAATTAATAAATATAAAGTTGAACTTTTTACCATAGGTAATCAGTTTTATGACTGCAATATATAGATTATATTTGTACAGATTTTGCCTCCTCAGTATTCTATATGCTTAAAGATTAATCATGTGAAGATTTCAGCCTGTCTTTGGCGTGTATTTGTAATTTCCAAGTAAACAGTTTGATGCTGAGTCAACAGTCATGGAATCATAGGTAACAGTTACAATTGTATGGTAACACTTTCAAAAACACATACAGGTACGTCTACTGTATTATCCACATTCTGTTGTCTGTCTACTTCAGACTGAAGCACCGAGATCAAGCCAATGTGGCCAAAAATGAGGTGTATGTGGGTCCAACCACGTTCCGTAGGTTCATGGAAAGCTTCAAGTATCTATACAAACTCAAATCCAAGGAGAGAACGCACACTGTCGAGCAGCTGAAGTAAGTTCATATAACTGATGGCCCAGTGGTTTAGTGTCGAGGATGTTTGCTGGTTTGAGACGTTGCTTCAGGGCACTGCAGTTCTGCCCTTGAGCATTTGTTTTAACTGATTTGTCTGTTGTGTTGGGACATTAACCCATGGTCCCATGGTCCCATGTATAGGTGTCTATCCTTCAAGCATGCGAAAGAAGCAGAAAAATCTTTGAGATAGCAAGAGAAGAAAAATTCTGGATTCTTCTATTGTCTCCCTTTCTGTGTGTTTTTCCTGCCCTAAATAATGTGTTGATGAGCTGTTGATCAACGACTAAAATTGAAATGAATCAAACTGTCAGATAAGTAAAAGATGTCATATGTATAATTATGCAAAATCTCAGATTTAGTTTGTCTGAGTTGTGTCCATTTGAAAAATGTGTAATGTATTATTTGTGAACTGTGCAGTCTTCCGTTCATAAATGTTAATAAATTGTATTGAATTAATTGTCAAAATTGACATCTGTATTGACAACATTGACACTGACCAATATCAGACTCATTCACACATCTTCATAAACAATAATTAATGTAAGAATAATCCTATCTTAATAAATGGGTCCATATTGCAATAAGAGTTTTGTTCAGATGTTAATTGTATTTGTTAGTATTAAAAACTTGACCTCAAGCATTCATTACAGTTTCTCTAAACATTTAGTTAACTATTTGCCTCAATATAACACTTAAAACATACAATAACAGAAAAGTTCTGGCGACCTTGGACCAGACCAGGAATGATGCAAAGGTTATGAAAAAGGCAATCAAGAGCACAAACGGGAAATTTGACGAGGCAATGACGCGTACGGAGAAGTTGCTCGTGAAACTGACAGCGAAGGCTACAATACTGGAGAAACTGAAGGCGAAGGTTGGACTGAGCACATCGCTGGATGCCTACCTACAGTTAAATGAGATGGAAGCTGAGGAACAGGAGGAAGATGAGCTTCTTAAACAAGGTAATTGAAGGGGTGCATGTGAAACTGCTGTAACTAGTTGTAAATAAAGCTCAAGATAGAATAGTCTTGTATTGGACCCTTGTTTAAAAGCAAGTACACTGAGTTATTAAGATAATGATGATGATGATGATTAAGTTTATTTTAATATTATTTAATATAGCTAGACATGCTCAATATAGCACCTGTATAAAGAGACCACCAGCTTAACCAGACCACCATTTCAGTTGCACATTTTATTGTTTTAAATTAAGCTGCATCTTTATTAAATGTAGGTTATTTTCCTTTAGTTTCCAACAAAACAATGTATGTTTGACTAACAAACAGCACAGTATCATTAAGTAAGCTAACACACAGCACAGTATCATTAAGAAAGCTAACACACAGCACAATATCATTAAGTAAGCTAACACACAGCACAGTATCATTAAGTAAGCTAACAAACAGCACAGTATCATTAAGTAAGCTAACACACAGCACAGTATCATTAAGTAAGCTAACAAACAGCACAGTATCATTAAGTAAGCTAACACACAGCACAGTATCATTAAGTAAGCTAACACACAGCACAGTATCATTAAGTAGCTAACAAACAGCACAGTATCATTAAGTAAGCTAACACACAGCACAGTATCATTAAGTTAGCTAGCACACAGCACAGTATCATTAAGTAAGCTAACACACAGCACAGTATCATTAAGTAAGCTCACAAACAGCACAGTATTATTAAGTAAGCTAACACACAGCACAGTATCATTAAGTAAGCTAACAAACAGCACAGTATCATTAAGTAAGCTAACACACAGCACAGTATCATTAAGTAAGCTAACACACAGCACAGTATCATTAAGTAAACTAACACACAGCACAGTATCATTAAGTAAGCTAACAAACAGCACAGTATCATTAAGTAAGCTAACACACAGCACAGTATCATTAAGTAAGCTAACACACAGCACAGTATCATTAAGTAAGCTAACAAACAGCACAGTATCATTAAGTAAGCTAACACACAGCACAGTATCATTAAGTAAGCTAACACACAGCACAGTATCATTAAGTAGCTAACAAACAGCACAGTATCATTAAGTAAGCTAACACACAGCACAGTATCATTAAGTAAGCTAACACACAGCACAGTATCATTAAGTAAGCTAACACACAGCACAGTATCATTAAGTAAGCTAACAAACAGCACAGTATCATTAAGTAAGCTGTTTGATTAATTTGTAGAGGAATATGATGACTACGACAAAGAGTTTGATAAGATGCGAGAGGCAACATTGAAGACTCGTGGTGTACAGGCTAGGGAGGAGCTGACTAGCTCACAGAAACAAGTGGATGAGTGCAGGAAACTACTCGACCATGCTCGCGAACAGGTCAGTTAATGTTATATGATGATGGGTTTAGTCCATTTAGCTTATTAAAGATAGAAACATTATGCTGGAAATGGGTATTTTAATATTTTTTTCATTAATTAATAATATATTATATATGCTGAAATGCATTATTTTATAAACACGTTACATAATTATTGTTTTTTTTAATAACTCTGGCTTTCATTTTAACAGAGTTGTGCACCTTTCATAAAGCTTTAACCTGCAACCTAACCAAGCTCATAACTGGCAATAACTTAAGAAGTATTTGCCTATGTTCATGAAACGTCACACACCCATTCATCTTACCAAGCAGAATATTGTAACCCATGACCAATAACTCGGACTTTCATTTCAGCAGAGTTATGCCGCTTTTCATAAATCTGCAACCTAACCAAGTTTATAACTGGCCATAACTTGAAAAGTATTTGACCTATGTTCATGAAACTTCATAAACATATTCATCTTAACCAAACCAATGTTGTAACACATGTCCAATAACTCTGACTTTCATTTTGGCAGAGTTATACCCCTTTTCATAAAACTTTAATCTGCAACCTAACCTAGCTCATAACTTGGCAAAATATTAACCTATGGTCATGAAACATTATACAGTTTTTCCTTATCAATTATTCAATGCAGATTTAAGCCCCTTTTCATAAACTTTAACACTTCAAAAAAATCTCCATACTTCACTCATGAAGGAAGTGCTCCATGGAACATCCTTCTCGTATATGGTTTTAAGACTTTGTTATAAAATTTTGCAGTTTAGTGACTTCAAGTCCAGTATTAAATTAATAGATGTTTAAAGCAACATTATTATTGGGTGTGAACAAATACTGTGTATTGTGTTTTGTTGTATATGTTTAAAACAAAATACGTTTAAAACCAAAGCCACATTACTATTTCCCCTTAGCAGTAAATTCAGTGGTAATACTCAGCTTATTTTATTTTTTAAAGAGATCTCTCCATACCTTTTCTATAGGTTTTGATCTGGAAGGGCAAGGTGGATAGACAGTGTATCGAGAGGTTGAAGGCCTTTTCCAGTCCTCCAGTCCTCGTGGGTCAGGTGATGGAGATGGTGATGATCCTGATCGGGAAACGATTGCCGTCACAGCGCATCACCGAGGTACGAGACAACCCCGGCAAGGAAGACATGTCAAGCAGAATGTCATCAAGCTCCAGTGGTACCAAGATTGTCAAGAAATGTAAGCATCTCAGTGACACTGATCACTCTTGGCAGATGTCATTGGTCCTGTATATTACTGGAAGGAGAAACAGAGTTATATAAGCCGAGTGTAATTTTAGTTCTGAATTAATTCTTTATTCAGACATAGATCATTGTGTTGAGATGAGAGTGTTGTTTTTATGGGGTTTTAGGGGTCCAATTTAAAATAAACATAAAATGATTTTCTGTTCTAAAATGTCTGAAGATAATGAATCTTAAATCTAAAAATGACCCTTTATTTACAAGGAAATTTATTTTGCCCAATAGTTTTTGCTATCCTGGGTTATGCACTAGGGTTAATTTAAACATTTTACGACCGTTATCATTCGCAGTCTATGGTGAATTCAAATTTTAGACCTGAAACCACGTTGTTAAAACCATACTTTTATTGATATGACATTTTTATCATGAATTGAAACACCCTTTAATTAATGTACAGCTTGTAAACAATAAATGGGCACCTACTGTGCATTTCAGGGTGCCTAGATGTCGAATTTGAATCCAGATTTTGTTTTATTATTTTCTATATGTTTTCATGCCTAATATGATTAGATAGAATGAAAACAGACACTCCCGGATCTGTTTGCAATCTTGCCGTAGACATCCGCTAAGCTTCGCAATGCCGAAAAATCATTTTGACCCCACATGTTTATGCTGTAATTTTATAAGCAGCTGAAAACCAAAATGGCGACGGAACATTCCATTTTTCTAAGGTAAGGTGACTTAATTAAGAAATAATAAATATGTACATGTGTTTTATCGGTGAATAAAATACAGTTAGGAGTTCGGATGCGTAGTAATTAAATCACGAGTGATTTAATTACCCGCATCCGAACGACTAACTGTATTTTTATTCACCGATAAAATACAGGTACGTATTTATTATTTCGATTCTAACACAACAATACCCCCATTGTTTAGGCTATTGTTGGGGCACTATATATTATCTCGGAGGTCAAGGTAATCAGGCTGCTATGTTTACAGGCTGTTCCACTGGGCACCCCTGTATGCAAAGTTCTGCGTTTCAATACACTAGTAGTCACGTGACAAACAATTAAGTCATTGCTTACGTCATATAGCTTGCGCTGTATGACGTCAAACGTTCTCAGCTTGTTCAAGATGCTTATTAATGTTATATGTACTGATGCATATGGTGCGCACGGATTGGGAGCATGGCAAGTTTGTTGTAATTAACATTTCATTAAAATTACTGTTGAATTTGTCTTCGTAATGTATATTTACCAAGTGACGGCATGTAACGCGGCGCTTCCAACAGATGAAATATACGCTGGGAATTAAAGGAACAGCTGTATTTTATCGTAGAATAATACACAGCTGTCTCTCTTCTTTGTGTATATGAAATACTGCGGAGGTCGTGTTAGAATAAAAAATAATTTGACCAATAGTGGTGTAAATATTAAAATAAATCTCATCAAGTATGATAGATTACTGGAGGTGCTGACCATTGAACAACAACACCACTCTGCATAGCTTAGTTTTACTTGGTACATCTGAACCCTAGAGACAGTCATGCGCAGACTAAAATTTCTAAAAATAATGCTGCCATGTTGTTTTATATTTACAATGTAAACATGGGGGGATCAAATGAATGTTGGGCTTTGTAAAGCTTAACAGATGGCTACAGCAAGATTGTAAACAGATTCAGGAACGTCTATTTTCATTCTATCTAACCATATCAGGTATGAAAACATATAGCAAGTAATAAAAACAAATCGACGTCAAGGCACAGTGAAATGCACAGTAAGAAGAAACACTTTGAGCTGCCATCATTTTTGACCAATACTATGTGTCTTAATCTGGTGATTTTTTTTAATTTCACAACAGTTATCGTGCCAATAATATTTTGGGCAAAGTTCTCTTTGATCTTATTTCTTTTGTTGAACCATATCAGGTATGAAAACATATAGCAAGTAATAAAAACAAATCGACGTCAAGGCACAGTGAAATGCACAGTAAGAAGAAACACTTTGAGCTGCCATCATTTTTGACCAATACTATGTGTCTTAATCTGGTGATTTTTTTTAATTTCACAACAGTTATCGTGCCAATAATATTTTGGGCAAAGTTCTCTTTGATCTTATTTCTTTTGTTGAACTGTGTGACCTTGATCTTGATATATTAGCAACAAATGGCGTGCCGGCCGAGAGCTATAAGAAAGACCTGTACGTCATATTTGAAAGTGATGCAGATCATCTGGGTGAGAATGGAAGAAGGTTTTAAAAATGTTTTACATTTATATTTTTATGGCAAGGGTTTTTATCCTATTTCAGGAAGACTTTGTAGACATACATTCTTCTGTATAACTTTTTGAGCCGAAGGTTTCAATGCTTTGATTATTAAAGGGAGATTTTTCAAAATAATTAGTGTTTTCTTTTGTAGTACGGACAGAAATCCAGTATATTTGTGTCATAGGTTTATTTATTCTTGAAATAAATGGTGTGGTATTCTTTTAAGATCACCTGAGCAGAAGGCTCAAGGTGATCTATTGGGATCACTCTTCATCCGTCTTCCGTCGTCAGTCCGTCCGTCTGTCCTCCATCTGTCCTCCGTCATTAACTTTTGCTTCAAACGACTTCTCCTCATGATACTCATGGATGATACTGAGGTCAGTGCCTCTCAAAGTTGTTCAAATTAGATCAATGCAACATCCAAGATGGCTGCCATTGCCATATATGGTCCAAACCTTAAAAAATCTTCTCTCTCAAGAACCGCTGGACAGATTTCGACATTTTCTCTTTTAAAATGATCGCCAACGTCTAGACTACCAAGTTGGTCAATGAAGTCTCTGGGGTAAAAAATGGCCGTTCCCCGGTGGACCAAAGTTTGTATATGTAAAATTTTCATGTTTTTCATAGACTTACATAGGAAAGAAATTAAAAAATCCCTTCTCTGAAACCTTAAGGCACATAGCTATCATGTATAACATGTAGCATCAGCTTATGGTCCTCTATCAAGTTTGTTCAAATGGTAACCCTGGGGTCAAATTTGGCCCTGCCCAGGGGGTCACAGTTTTATATAGACTTAAATAGGGAAAATCTTAAAAAAAAATCTTCTCTGAAACTACAAGAGCCAGAGGTTTAATATTTTGCGTTACTATAAGCTAATGGTCCTCTACCAAGCTTGCCTGGGGTCACATTTGGCCCTGCCCCAGGAGTCACATGTTTTAAATAGACTTGTAGACTTGTATAGGGAAATACTTAAAATACTTCTTCTCTGTAAATACAAGAGCCAGAGGTTTAATATTTTGCGTTACTATAAGCTAATGGTCCTCTACCAAGCTGCCTGGGGTCACATTTGGCCCTGCCTCAGGGGTCACATGTTTTAAATAGACTTGTAGACTTGTATAGGGAAATACTTAAAATACTTCTTCTCTGTAACTACAAGAGCCAGAGGTTTAATATTTTGCATTTACTATAAGCTTATGGTCCTCTACCAAGCTTGTTTAAATGGTGATCCTGGGGTCACATTTGGCTCCGCCCCAGGGTTCACATGCTTTACATAGACATATATAGGGAAAATCTTTAAAAAATCTTCTTCTCAGAAACCGCTTGGTCAATTTTGACCAAACATCACATGGATGATCAAATCCATGTGATGGTTTTCAAATTTTTAAAATTAGGTAAGTGGGAACTAGCTAGGGCCAAGGGTTTAAGTCCCACTGGAGGTAAATTTTATTTATTTATTTTTATTATTGTTTGTTTTTAATTCTTCATTTTTATTATTGCTTTCTGTTTGGATGCGTTTTTCTTTTGTTAATTTTTCAAAAGTTTGTATATAAAGATTTTGCATGTTCTACGTAGACTTATATAGGGAAAACTTAAAACAAATCTTCTTCTCTGTAACCACATTTATTATTATTATTGTTTCCTGTTTGGTTGTTAAACTATGAGTTTGTGTTCATTTCTAGGGAACAATTTTTTCATCATTGCGAAGTTCCTCAGTTGATGGATTCAGGGTCATTTTGGCCCTCTTCTTTCATTTTGTATAACTGCTATTGTAGCTGTGGATGCGGTTAATAAAGGTATATGTGTGATACACTTTAATCTGAACTGTATTGGTAGATGGGTCCTGTATGTGGAACTTCTTTATTTTTATTTTTTTTTAGATATTTGCACATTGTAGTGGTATTGTCAGACACTGAAAATGGAAGACTGCAGTGTTGATGTCATTCAAAATTAATGATTTATCGATGATCATGCCTAGTCCAGGGAGATCAAAATAGGAGGTGGTATAATTGAAAACCAATAAATTTAGTTCAAGGCTTACATTATAAAGTTAGGGATATAGTCATAAAAAATTGGGAAAAAGTCCATGTCTTGGGTAAACAGTAATTTATAATAAAAATCACATATTAAATCAATTCTCTTCTTATGAGGTGTAATCAGTAGTTCATGTTTTATGCTATATTTTCAAAATAGAATTTTAAATGCCTTACCACTTTAAGTTGATAGTTACATTGTAGATAATTACATGAATTCACAGAAACACTACATGTTCTTTATTAAAAATGATCATTGTTTAGGTGTAAAAATTGTAGCACACGTTTTCTTTTTTATGTTTTTGGTTGGGTACATTATTCATTCTTTCTTTTGTTTCTTTGTCAACCAGTGACACCTGTAACTATATCACATCATCGGGTGAATATTATTGTATGCCGTCCGACCCTGGTCCAAAAGTGTATAAAATGACAAAGCTCACTTGATGCAGAACTTATTTCAATATAATATAACAAATATAATATTGCACGGTGTTTTTGACCATATGCAAGTGTATCATGTAGTTCAGAAAAGGTATATGACCTCAGTTTCTCTTTATTCCATACACCTTTTCTAGAGAATGCTAAGTCAATAATGTTGTGAATGGCTGCCAGCATCATGCAATATTTGTGAAATAGTAAATAATGTTCTTTGCTTTTTCCTAGACATGATACATCAGTATGTGTTTCCTAGACATGATACATCAGTATGTGTTTCCTAGACATGATACATCAGTATGTGTTTCCTAGACATGATACATCAGTATGTCTCTCAAATATGAACATTCTGCCACAACAATAAACTATTCTTTTCAAAAAGATCACAATATCTGACAGATATTTAACTGATGATGACATACTTCTTAAGCTATATATAAAACAGCAATAAACTCATGAAAAAATGTAGCTATTTGGTGCAATTTCAGCAATATTGAAATATTAAAATCCATGAAATATAGGTATTTGGTACCATTTAAGCAATAAATCTCCAAATCAAAACTATTTGGTACCATTTACATGATTTAAGTGATAAACTTAGAAATAAGGCATGTTTGAGACATTCCAGCATCTTTTTGTACTTAAACTTCACTTCCACAGCTGATTTCAAAAATGTATAATCAAATTTGGGTATATGCATTTGATTTGGTTTTATATTGCCAATATTGAAGATATATAAACATTTTAAGTTAATCTTCTTAACCAGTACTTCTGCGGCAGGTAGTCTGAACATAACTCATCTTGGATAATTATTTCCAATCATTTATGTTACCAAAAAGTGATACTTACGTTTTCTGTGACATTTGTAGCCAAGATTCTGAGTGACACAGGCCGTGTGGACCGTACACAATGGAAGGCTATGACGCATACAATGTCGGACGTGGGCAAGTTTGTTGACATGCTGCACAACGTGTCCTGGGAGGACGGACTACCTGAGGATGTCCTCAGAGGTAGGTTTGGGGTAGTCTTCATAAAATCTCATTAAATCTTTAATTTGCACTATGCTGCCTGTAAATGAATACTTCCCTGACATCTTGAAAGAAACGGAAATATTGGTATAACTTTATTCCTTGCACAACTCTAAGTAATGCTGTTTGAAATATCCAAGGTAAACAATGGGGTTTGCTTTTCTACAAATATTCATAGCTTGTAAAGACCCTGCTGATTTTGGCTATTTCACATTTGTGTAATGTATATATCACTAATTATTAGCAGATGGTTTTGGTTGTTTGTATGGTGTTTTACGTAATTTTTAACACGTAAGGTCATAATGACGGTCGATTTTTTGTGGTGGAGACAGACCACCCACTTTTCCTGGGTAGAACTAATACTGTACACCTTTCGCCATCCGTAAGAATCGACACTTCCTCATCTACAAGTCGAGCTCCCAGCGGGATTTGAACCCGCTTCGGTGTTATCAGAAGGTAAGATCTAGACTAAAAAACACTCAGCCATGAAATTGCATGGAACACAAAACATGAACATATTTGCAGTTTAACAAATAAATGTGAACTGAATATGTTGTTTTTTGTTTTAAGCACAAATATGTTTCTGTCTTAACTTGCAAGGGAGCTAACTGTTAAGTGACCCTGTAGCTTATTGCATTACATCTGATGTGAAATGTTGCTTAATTAACACTAAAACCATACAACAACTGTTCGAACCTAATTTGCAAATAACACAGACATAGAATAACGAGGAAAAACTGCAACTTCAAAATTATCTTAGGATGATATTTAATTACACATAGGCATGTTTACAGTTCAAATTATATCAAATTAATAAATCCCGGTGCTATAAATACTTAAAGATTGCCTTGTAGGACACTTCCTAGAAACGTAGTTGCCACAGAAACATATTTGCGCTTGAACAAGTAAATGCCATGTTATTCAGTTCTTGTTTATTTGTTAAACGGTGCAAATATGTTCCCGTTTTGATGAAACCTTTTCACCATAAGGGACTTTCTATCTGCCATCATTTATTTTTGTCACATGGTTGGTAGGCTGTGAGATGGCTCCTTAAGTAAATAGACATGAGATTTGACAGTGATATGTTTGAATATTACTGGGTTTTTAAAAAATTAGCCCAGATATTTCGGGTTAATTTATTTGTAAAACCAGTAGAGCTGCCTCAGGCCCTCCTGGACCTCTTGTTATTAGGTAGTAAAACAGTGCTGTTGTTTATTTTGTCAGCGGTGGAGAGCTACCTATCCCAGGGCAAGGATGGAGAGTTGGGAGTCACTGGGGAAGGATCCCTGCTTGAAAATGCCCAGGGTGTGTATCATTTCTACTTATTTTTCATTCACAATATTCTTGTAGGGTTTTTTACATTTATGTTGGTGAAAGATTTTGGTCCCTGCTCGATAATGCTCAGAGTATGTATTGTTTCTACTTTTGTTCATTCACAGTGTTTCTTCTTTAATACCAGACAGTATGAATATAGGAATCTTTCATGGGTATCTAGTGAAGATGGGGAATTCCAACATGAGGTATATTTGTTTTTATCAGAACCGATTCTCTGCCGAGGTTCCAATTAAAACAGTTATACCGAGGATTGGAATTTCCCTATCTGAACCGGACACCCATGATGGATTCTTTTTCTTGCATAATATTGATATTCTGCGCATTGACATCGCCAACTACTAACATTTTGCATGTTTATTTACACAATGATGTCATACAACTGTCATTGTTGATATCAGCGTGTGACTTTTATCTTCCCCCATGTGTAAGATCTGGCTTTCCATCACCAATGTAAAACGTATACGGTTATCCGAGATGCAAGAAATACAAATCAAGACTTATGAAATCATCACTGTTATTCACATTCATGGATTGTACTTTGCTGAAATTGTTAAACAGTTTCATTTTCTTACCAATTTCTAATAATTTCAGTAGTGAAGAAATTTATTTTTAATGTAGTTCCAGGTATTCATAAACTTCAGTATTTCATAAACAGAAAATGGCAAATTTTATGATCTTTTACAGACGTGACAATTGTTGCCAAGAAGCGCACCCCATCCCCCGACTTTAGTAAGGGCATCACGCTTGCCGCTGCCAAATACTCAAGTGAAGATTGTTCCACCCTTGTGCAGTACACCATCGCCATCGTGGAGTACACGCGTAGATGTGGCCCACTGAAGACCGCAATGGAGAGGATGCACGAGCTGCAGAGAGAGATTGAGGAGAACAACAGACTGCAGAGGGAGAAAGAACTTGAGGTAGGTGGGGCTGTCTGTGTAATCTGTTATCAGTTTAGTAAAACATATTTTTCTTTTCTTTGTATAATGTGTTGATTTACATACACAAATGGTATTTTCGCAATTTGTAAATTACTTGGATTTGAAGGGAAAATGGTAAAATACTTCCTTTGCAAACTATGTTGCAGTTACTAACATAGCATTTTACATATTTTAAAATACATTTCAAATCTTTTTACTATGAAATTGCTACAGACCATTAACAAATGTATGTTAGTTACCAATGTTAAAAGTTCTTTCATTTACAATAACATGAATCTTTTGTTGGATATGAATACAGTTTTTCTCTTTGGGAATTTGAAATACTGCCAGCAATATATTCACAGTATTTTTTATGTGAAATGTAAGAAAAGTGATAGAAGAATCACTTTACAATAGTTCTCATGACTAATCTCTCCTTAAATACTTAAGAAGGCTGAAAACAAAGAGCAGGTAATGAGAGCTTGACTGTGTGTAACTGTTAACAAACACCAGCACACAAAACAATAAACACTGTGGAAAAGAAAATAACATTATTATTTAACAGAAATTATGGCTATGAATATTTACTTCATTAATAAAACATTCAATTTAATATTCCATGTAAACGTACAGCACCGTATTCCTATTTGTTAAAGGCACACACAGGAATCTTGATATAAACTCACCCATTTTATTACCAAGACAATCATCTAATGTTGAACCAGGGATTGTAGAAATTTTTCCGAAGTGAAAGTATTTATGATTTCGAAATCATAATATGAAATTTCAGATAATAGTATGATTAGTTTAGAAAAGACAAAAGACAAAAGGTGTTGAGTGCGTGGTTCAGTAGTAGTTTGATTTTTATGGTGTTTCTGCGTAATTTTCAACACATGTAAGGTTATATATGACGGTCAGTTTTTTTTTGTGGAAGCAGACCACACGCTTTTCCTGGGTAGAACCAGTACTGTACACCTTCCGCCATCCGTAAGAATCGACACTTCCTCACTTACAATGGTTCAGAAATAGAGCATCAGACTCCAGAATCGGGAGGTTAGGATTCAGTCCTTGCCATGGCCGTTATTTTATCCTTGAGAAGGATAATTAATCCACATTGCTTAGTACTGGTACTACCCAGGAAGCTCAAGAAACTCAGTTATTTTTCCACAGTGTTTGAGTGAATGTTTTTGAATTTGGTCCTAAATCAAAGTGTGACAATAATATTTGCAGGCTGGTTTTTGAGCACCCAGTTTTCAAGTTCTCGTGATGTTTTCAATTGATTTTTGATATGAACAGATCTTAGAATTGCAGTAACAAACATAACAAATATTGATGGAGTTGGCGTGCGTAATAAATAATTTGTGCGTAATAAAAAGTAACTTACTTATTATACTGGGGAGCACGTACATTTTAAAATTATGAAATTTGCTTGGATTATTTACTTACTGTTTATATGCAAATGACTGAACTTGAACTTGAAAATTGTTGCTGTTGTTGAGGGATGCCGACATAAGATTTGAATATTAACTTTGGTTGTTTGCCTTTTTGCTCACAAATAATCAAAGTTAGAAACACTCACTTTTTGATGAGGCATTTTTCTGTTTAACTAACATTTTCACCTTTTCCCACACACGTTGCCGTTTTATAACATCTGTAGTGCTGAAACTTTTTTTTGACCAACACTTGTTTAGAATTTAAGCATTACTTTGCGCATCCATTTTGCTTACTATGTAAAGGTATTGAGGAAGGAAAATTTTAACCTGAGTTTAAATTGTAACTTGTAGTTTGTAGGTAGGGACAATTGCCCTGAGAGATGGCAATCCACTGAGCAGTATCTGCTGCTAAATGATCATTGAAAAGGCATGGAAAGCTTGCTTATATATTGCAAACATGTTACATGACTGATTAGCTCAGGTATATAAACTGAGACCTGAGTTTCTCTACGAGACGCATTGGTACATTGAACAGTATCTAGGGTATATAAGTATATACATGTAATACTTCAAACGTTACTTTTATGAAGAAGAAAAAAGCAAAATAACACGTAATCTGTACTCAGTGCTTTTTTTTCTACATTTTGGGAACATAACCCAAACCCTCAAAATTCGGAATTTTAGCGAGATTTTTCATAAAATTGGGAAACAAAACAGACAAACATTTATTTCATAATTGTATCTTTCATACTGTTTACAGTACAACAAGACCAGCAGAGGCATTTTGAAGCATTTCATGTTCAATACTTGTCACATTTTTGCTACTTTTCAGTGTTCTTTCTTTTTCTTCTTTCAGCTGGGAATTTTCTACTCAAAATTGGGAAAAAAAGATATGTTTTGTCATTGGGAATATGACTCAATAACGGCTATAAAAACAGCCAAAAAAAGCCCTGGTACTAAATACAAAACTGTGGATAATACATTGTTTTTAGAGTAAAAACACACAAAAACACAACTACTTGCTTTTATGTTTTAATATGTTGGTTTCATGCAAAAGCAGTATTGGGAGTGCCTCATCAGCTGAAACAAAATTGAATACCAACATTTTCTCATGCAATTGTATGTCTAACAGTGATTTGCAGTGTTACCTATACAAATGTTCTCCTCCCCCAAATAAAATAGGCTGGAAATAGGACCTTAAACAAACCCTTACAGCCCTAAACGCTATTGTTTATGGACTATTTCAGTATTTCCCAGTCACAAATATATGTCAAGTACATGGTATGCACATATTCTAAGAGTTTTGGGTTTCGATTAGCTTGTGTCAGTATCGACATTTGGTGGTTTGCCATCCCTCAGTGACTGGAAAATAGTAAATACCCATGTCAGAACGAGTAACATATATACTGAACGCCGAAAGAAATGCACCACTTTTATAATTGTAATATGTTTTGGTTTGTTGTTATTTATTTTTTATTTGTGGGGACATTTCAAACACTGTTCATGTGTGTTTTTTCTCTGTTGGAAAGGTTTACAGGGAAAAGCTTCAAACATCCAAATAGTTTAGGTTGTGCTTATTGAAACAGCATGCAATATTTGAACGTTCGAAATGGTGCTGCGTTTCTTTTGACTGTCAGTATATTATATTTGAAAATAGATTATTTATATATAACAGTTTAGGTTTATAAGCAATCTTCTTCTTCTGGTATATTAATTACTCCGATTATAAGGATGTAGTGTTACCTTCATTATACATCGTTTATAGATGGCCAGAAAAAAAAAGGTAAACCCAGACTCTCAATTACTCTATAGTGTTAGATTCTACATGTATATTAAATTATTCATTACGTGGTCCAAGTATTAACTTTCATACACCAACCCATTCTCCAAGAAGTGAAAACGGAGTTGGCTGGGGTATGAAATAAAACCTTAATTTCAGCTTAAAAGGTTTACATATTGTAAAATAAAAACATTTAATAGGTAATTTTAAACAGGTTATCACATTTTTTCAATAAAAAAAGTTTTTTAAAATCCAGCCAATATAAGCTTAATGGCATTAAGGACCATGTAATGTATGTTATAACCCCACTTATATACTTGCATAAGTATGCCTGTCACGCTGTTGTATCTATATATCTTACATTACTATAAAAGCAAAGTCAAGCATTAATAAATCATTCAATAATATTCATGAAAGATACTTCCAAAATCTGTGTTTTGTAACTTTTGCTGGATACAATTTTGATGAATATATTTCTTTTTTAATTTGGAACTTTTATGTTTGACACAAATGCATGTTGATGCTTGACTTTAATAAGACATATTTAATTGAACATTTGGATACTCTATCAAGGCCATTTTAGCAATTATATTCATTTGGACTTTAAAAAAGGGTCTTTACACTGAATTGATCAAATGTATATACTAGCCGTACTCAGGTTATACTGTACCATACCTAGGTTGGAAACCTAGCGAATTATTATTTCCTCTGGGTATGCAGATGTATGCAACTAATTGTCCTGGGTGCACAAGTGGGTACCCAATTACGACAGTGACCAATTCAGCATTTTGATTCTTTTAAACAGAAAGTCATTATGTTATTTTTGTGTTGCAATATCAGCTGGCCTTTATAGACCTTTGTTCAACTATACAGTATCATCTGGCCTTTATAGACCTTTGTTCAACTATACAGTATCATCTGACCTTTATAGACCTTTGTTCAACTATATAGTATCATCTGGCCTTTATAGACCTTTGTTCAACTATACAGTAGCATCTGGCCTTTATAGACATTTGTTTAACTATACAGTATCATCTGGCCTTTATAGACCTTTGTTCAACTATACAGATTCATCTGACCATTATAGACCTTTGTTCAACTATACAGATTCATCTGACCTTTATAGACTCTGTTCAACTATACAGTATCATCTGGCCTTTATAGACCTTTGTTCAACTATACAGTATCATCTGGCCTTTATAGACCTTTGTTCAACTATACAGATTCATCTGACCATTATATACCTTTGTTCAACTATACAGTATCATCTGGACTTTATAGACCTTTGTTCAACTATACAGATTCATCTGACCTTTATAGACCTTTGTTCAACTATACAGATTCATCTGACCATTATGGACCTTTGTTCAACTATACAGATTCATAGACCTTTGTTCAACTATACAGTATCAGCTGGCCTTTTTAGACCTTTTGTTCAATTGTGCAATACTACTTGGCCTTTATAGACATTTGTTCAACTGTGCAGTATTACCTGATCTTTATAGGCAGTTGTTCAACTGTGCAATACAAGCTGGCCTTTGTAGACCTTTCTTCATCTGTGCAATCATCTCAGTAGGCATTTTATAGACATGTTCAATTTTCAACTGGCCTAGACTTTCGTTCAACTAAACAGTATCTGTATCAGCTGGCCTTTACAGACATGTGTGTAACTATACAATATCAGATTGCATTTACAGACATGTGTTCAACTGTGCAATATCAGTAGCAGCTGTCCTTTGTAGACATTTGTTCAACTGTACAATGTCAGCTGGCCTTTATAGACCCTTGTTTAACTATACAGTATCATCTGACCTTTATAGACCTTTGTTCAACTATATAGTATCATCTGGCCTTTATAGACCTTTGTTCAACTATACAGTATCATCTGGCCTTTATAGACATTTGTTTAACTATACAGTATCATCTGGCCTTTATAGACCTTTGTTCAACTATACAGATTCATCTGACCATTATAGACCTTTGTTCAACTATACAGATTCATCTGACCTTTATAGACTCTGTTCAACTATACAGTATCATCTGGCCTTTATAGACCTTTGTTCAACTATACAGTATCATCTGGCCTTTATAGACCTTTGTTCAACTATACAGATTCATCTGACCATTATATACCTTTGTTCAACTATACAGTATCATCTGGACTTTATAGACCTTTGTTCAACTATACAGATTCATCTGACCATTATGGACCTTTGTTCAACTATACAGATTCATAGACCTTTGTTCAACTTTACAGTATCAGCTGGCCTTTTTAGACCTTTTGTTCAATTGTGCAATAATACTTGGCCTTTATAGACATTTGTTCAACTGTGCAGTATTACCTGATCTTTATAGGCAGTTGTTCAACTGTGCAATACAAGCTGGCCTTTGTAGACCTTTCTTCATCTGTGCAATCATCTCAGTAGGCATTTTATAGACATGTTCAATTTTCAACTGGCCTAGACTTTCGTTCAACTAAACAGTATCTGTATCAGCTGGCCTTTACAGACATGTGTGTAACTATACAATATCAGATTGCATTTACAGACATGTGTTCAACTGTGCAATATCAGTAGCAGCTGTCCTTTGTAGACATTTGTTCAACTGTACAATGTCAACTGGCCTTTATAGACCTTTGTTCAACTTTACAGTATCATCTGACCTTTATAGACCTTTGTTCAACTATATAGTATCATCTGGCCTTTATAGACCTTTGTTCAATTATACAGTATCATCTGGCCTTTATAGACATTTGTTTAACTATACAGTATCATCTGGCCTTTATAGACCTTTGTTCAACTATACAGATTCATCTGACCATTATAGACCTTTGTTCAACTATACAGATTCATCTGACCTTTATAGACTCTGTTCAACTATACAGATTCATCTGGCCTTTATAGACCTTTGTTCAACTATACAGATTCATCTGACCTTTATAGACTCTGTTCAACTATACAGATTCATCTGGCCTTTATAGACCTTTGTTCAACTATACAGATTCATCTGACCTTTATAGACTCTGTTCAACTATACAGATTCATCTGGCCTTTATAGACCTTTGTTCAACTATACAGATTCATCTGACCTTTATAGACCTTTGTTCAACTATACAGATTCATCTGACCTTTATAGACTCTGTTCAACTATACAGATTCATCTGGCCTTTATAGACCTTTGTTCAACTATACAGATTCATCTGACCTTTATAGACCTTTGTTCAACTATACAGATTCATCTGACCTTTATAGACTCTGTTCAACTATACAGATTCATCTGACCTTTATAGACCTTTGTTCAACTATACAGATTCATCTGACCTTTATAGACTCTGTTCAACTATACAGTATCATCTGGCCTTTATAGACCTTTGTTGAACTATACAGATTCATCTGACCATTATAGACCTTTGTTCAACTATACAGATTCATCTGACCTTTATAGACTCTGTTCAACTATACAGATTCATCTGACCTTTATAGACCTTTGTTCAACTATACAGATTCATCTGACCATTATAGACCTTTGTTCAACTATACAGATTCATCTGACCTTTATAGACTCTGTTCAACTATACAGTATCATCTGGACTTTATAGACCTTTGTTCAACTATACAGATTCATCTGACCTTTATAGACCTTTGTTCAACTATACAGATTCATCTGACCATTATGGACCTTTGTTCAACTATACAGATTCATAGACCTTTGTTCAACTATACAGTATCAGCTGGCCTTTTTAGACCTTTTGTTCAATTGTGCAATACTACTTGGCCTTTATAGACATTTGTTCAACTGTGCAGTATTACCTGATCTTTATAGGCAGTTGTTCAACTGTGCAATACAAGCTGGCCTTTGTAGACCTTTCTTCATCTGTGCAATCATCTCAGTAGGCATTTTATAGACATGTTCAATTTTCAACTGGCCTAGACTTTCGTTCAACTAAACAGTATCTGTATCAGCTGGCCTTTACAGACATGTGTGTAACTATACAATATCAGATTGCATTTACAGACATGTGTTCAACTGTGCAATATCAGTAGCAGCTGTCCTTTGTAGACATTTGTTCAACTGTACAATGTCAGCTGATCTTTGTAGACATTTGTTCAACTGTAGAATGTCAGCTGATCTTTGTAGACATTTGTTCATTGTACAATGTCAGCTGACCTTTATAGACATATGGTCAATAGTGCAATATCAACTGGCCTTTATAGACCTGTTTAACGATACACTTCAATATCATACTGTATTAAGCTATTTAGCTGCTTGTTAATAATTGAACTGATACAGTATACATGTATGTATTGAACACAATCTAGTTTACTTGCATTTTTACAATGAAAGACTTTATCAAAATTGTTGGGATTAAGAGTGTTAGGGCATTCAGTTACAATAGCCAGCATACTACCAATATCAGTTTGAATTATTTCCCATGTTCAGCTCTTTTGTAGCGCTTTTAAATTTCATGTTTTAGTTTAGTGATATTGTTGAGTTAGTAATTATTTCTTCCTCATAGCAAACTTTGTCAATTTGTATATAGGCACACTCTCTGGGCCATGCTCAATAATAACCCCGTTACCTCAGTAATTTCAGACATGGACACAATTGTAGTTCATTTATCATAATATTTATCGCATAACACCAACATAATGTGAAAGTTTCACTTAATGTTGTTTAGCAGGAGCTGTGAATGTCTGTTTGTGACCATTTAATCACAGCTTAGCCTGGTATGGTTTAATTGTTCAATTTATTCCAAATGCATAATTTGATTGTTGAAATTGTTCAAATCATAATGTAATGTTTTTGAAATGTTTTTTGATTTCTAAATGTTCAGAATGCAAAGTTATTTGTTTGAACTTGAAAATTACACACAAAAGAAATAAAGCATGGTAAAATGACAACTGTTTAGGACAGAGATTTCTTCTTTGTAGATTATGTGCACTTTTTCTATTTCCTCAAGGCTTTTTATGTAACCATAAATCCTGGAAAAATGAGTGGTGGTGGTTCTCAATACAAACAAAGTTTAGCTCTTTAATAGAAACTGCTAACCATTAAGCATTATCCTGAGTAAGAAAATATGTCATTAATCATAATAGAGTACATATGATATCAATAATAAACAATTGTAAAGTTTCAAACCAATAAAATTTAGCATAAATTATTCCCCTTGATTGCACCTCAGAGAAATTAGCCATTGTTAAGGTTGGGTAATCAGTGTAATTATTCCCCTTGTTTCATAAGCATATTTCAACCTTATTATCTCCCCTGTTCTGGTATGGTTTTTCAGCCTAATTATCTTCCCTTGTTTCTACGTCATAAACCAGCCCATTTATGTCTGCTATTTCAGCCAGAAACTGTGGAGGAGAAGGAGGAGGAGCCAGAGGAGGATTATGAGGAGGACGACCTTCCAATGATACAGGAGCAGGTCAACAAGCTTCAGGCTGAATTTGATCAGGCTGTGGTCGAGAAACACTCCCTCGAGATGGAACTTATCTCCATGAATGAGAGGCTGAAAGCAGCAACAGAGATGGTAGACAGGTATAAATAATAGAATAGAAGAGTTAATATCCACTGGTATTGGGGTGTATAGTGTTAACCTGTTTAAGGATAACATGTGCAGCACAGTATAACCTGAAACATTACGCCTGGTTTATAAGAGCTAGTGTGGCCTAATAGCTAGCAAGTCTCACAGGCGCCACTGAGTTTTGTCAATGTGTTCTTGGACAAAATGCCTTCCCTTAGCCTCATTTGTCAGATGGGGACATAAAACGGATGGTCCCTTGTCATGTATCGAATTCCACCGAATTCCACTGTTAAAGAAGCATAGGAATCTATCTGTTAGTCACAGTAGAGCAGGTTCCCTTTTATCCTTCCCTTTTCTCTGCGCTGGCTCTAAATAATTTGATGAGCCATTAAGCATCATTCAATTCAATTGATTTATTAAGCCTGAGGTTGCTATAATAGTTTGATCGACTATTATCAAAATTGAAGTTACTATATTTGTTAAAGTCTAGTTTGATTTTTTCAGCCTTAAGTTACAGGAGGTCGAATGGAAGCAACATGTTAAGGACAATGACTGTAATGAACTACTACTGGCCAACTGTATATCTGCTGCGGCCTTCCTCACATACTGCGGACCTGCAAATATGGACACCAGGTAAGCAGCAAACATTAAGCAAGGGTCTGTTATTTGCCATGCTACTGTTCTGTTTACGGACATCAGATATTTACGAATTATCTGTTGATAGACTATGTTGTATGCCAGCATCAGATATTCAGGAATGATCTGTTGATTGATCTGTTGATTGACTGTGTTGTATGCCAGCATCAGATATTCAGGAATGATCTATTGATTGATCTGTTGACTGACTGTGCTGTATGCCAGCATCATATATTCAGGAATGATCTGTTGATAGAGTGTGCTGTATGCCAGCATCAGCTATTCAGGAATGATCTATTGATTGATCTGTTGACTGACTGTGCTGTATGCCAGCATCAGATATTCAGGAATGATCTGTTGATAGACTGTGCTGTATGTCAGCATCAGATATTCAGGAATGATCTGTTGATAGACTGTGCTGTATGCCAGCATCAGCTATTCAGGAATGATTTATTGATTGATCTGTTGACTGACTGTGCTGTATGCCAGCATCAGATATTCAGGAATGATCTGTTGATAGACTGTGCTGTATGCCAGCATCAGATATTCAGGAATGATCTGTTGATAGACTGTGCTGTATGCCAGCATCAGATATTCACGATATTCAGGAATTATCTGTTGATAGACTGTGCTGTATGCCAGCATCAGATAGTCAGGAATGATTCGTTGATAGACCGTTCTGTATGCCAGCATCAAATATTTAGCAATGATCTGTTGATTGACTGTTGTATGCCAGCATCAGATATTTAGGAATGATCTGTTCATTTACTGCTGTATGCCAGCATCAGATATTTAGGAATGATCTGTTGATTGATTGTGCTGTATGCCATTTAGGAATGATCTGTTGATTGACTGTGCTGTATGCCAGCATCAGATATTTAGGAATGATCTGTTGATTGACTGCTGTATGCCAGCATCAGATATTCAGGAATGATCTGTTGATTGATTGTTGCATGCCAGCATCAGATATTTAGGAATGGTCTGTTTATTGACTGTGATGTATGCCAGCATCAGGTATTTAGGAATGATCTGTTGATAGACTGTGTTGTATGCCAGCATCACATATTCAGGAATGATCTGTTGGTTGAATGTGCTGTATGGCAGCATCAGCTATTTAGGAATGATCTGTTTTTTTGCCATGCTACTCTTCTGTTTACGGACATCAGATATTCAGGAATGATCTGTTGAGGTGTAACACGCCCATTGATTGTTGCATTGAGTTGTGTGTGAATTAAAATTTAAATGGCATGTTGTCATTCATATCTAGGCCCAAATTAAAAATGACACATATGCTGCCAAAAAATCCACATAAAAATTGGGGTCATGTATCTTCTAAGAAAGAACTTGTCTCATGAATGAATGGTCCCTTTAAAAACATAAACACTGAGATGCCATAATATTGTATTCATACACTCATTTCCATATAAGCAAACTAAATTAAAAACTCACAATTTTAACATGGCAATGCTTGAAAAATGTAACAAATAGATCAACAATGTGATATAAACCCAAAATAGCACTTTAAATTACTGAAAATGCCTTTTTTTACAAAAAGAAATGAGAATTATTTATTGACGCCATTATGCGACTACCCCAGGCCGACACTTCCTGTGTTGCAATGGGTGTGCTACACCTTGACTGTGCTGTATGCCAGCATAAAATATTTAGGAATTATCTGTTATTTTTCATGCTACTGTTCTGTTTACGGACATCAAATATTTAGGAATGATCTGTTGATTGGCTGTGCTGCTAACCTTCTTCCGTGGACACAGTTTCGTAAATTATAAGAATATTTCAATAGGCCCACTAATAATGTCAGTTCTGATGCTTTCTAAACAGAAATAATTTGTAAATTACATTATATGCAATGCAATTATCAAAATTTTAATGTATTATGAAAAAAATAATTTTATTCATGAAACCTTGATTACACTATTACAGGAAGCGTATGGGAGAGTTCTGTATGCAGGTTTGTGAGCACCATGGTATGCCCATGCCCAAGAAGAGTCTCTTCAGGACACAACAACTGGTGGAGTTCCTCTACACACCTGTAAGTATATGCATCATGAGACACCAAAATTACATCACATTGATTAATGACCTAGACCTCTGACTTACCACCCTGAAATTTGTGCACAACATACATCAAGTTTCATCTCCTTATCTCAATCAAAATCTTGATCAGTGACCTTGGCCATATGATCTTGACTTAAATGTGATAAGCATCACACCCTTCTATGGTGATACATATGCACTTCAAATTTCATCCGGAAATACGAAAATTATATCTCTTTACATTGGTGATGGAAAAATATGCTCTTGAATGCAATATTAACACAAACTACGCTCCTTTCAGCTTGACATAATGCATCTGAAGATTCTACGACTGCCCACAACTCAGCTGATGTTAGAGAACTCCTGCTTCCTGATGCAAGAGGCGAGCATCACTGCCTGGCCCCTTGTCTGTGACCCCACCAGTCGTGTCATAGAGTGGACCAGGTTCTTTATGAGGGACAAGGGACTGGTGGAAGTCAGATACTCGGTAAGTCAGGGGAGAGTGTTGGCTCGCATATATATTGTTGTTATCATCAGGCATTAGTAAATTCTTGTGTCTTCACCTCTTGAAAAACTATAAAGCCTACAGGTTTATCAACGCTAGGTTAATATTGACAAAATCAATCTTGTTTGCGAAATTATATATTTTTCATGTCAAAATTTGGTAGAGTTATGGCCCTTGATTTTCTTAAACACTTCAAAATTTGAAAACTGTTTGGTTGATCAACAACTAACTTCATATAACTGGTTTATATCACACAAAATGTATTCCGTGAACGAGAATTCTTTTTCATCGGCTCTCCAGTCACTTTCCACCCTCATAATAAAAAATGTTCTTTAGCTGCTAAAAGACAAGTATATGACTTGCTGCAAACTGGCTTATTCAGCTGGTACATTTTATGCCAGTACATCCCTGCTTTCATAGTAAAATTAAAATAATAGTAAATTAAAATAATAGATTAAGGGAAAAAGTGGGGAAGAGGTAAGTTAGTTGTGTTTTAATGTTGTCTTTAAGTTAGCAGAACAAAAAAAAGAACATATCCTTGATTTTTGACAAATGTTTTTGTCATATATACATGTACATACATATGACAATTGTTATATTACTATTTTTTTTCATTTGTCTTTATGTTTATTTACACAGTGAAACTTAATCATTGATTTCATTGAAAAGTATTAGGCATATCTCTGGCCCAGAAATTTGGAACGAAATCCCAGAGCATATAAGATCTTGCACGTCAGTTAAATCTTTTTCAAACAGTCATATAAAGTGGATAAAAAGGACTATATAACGGAAATTATATTCGTTAAAATTGTTATTGAATTATAGTTTTATTTTTTGTGAACACTTTTGTTTCCATTGTCAATATCGCTGTGTTGCTATAAACGTGTATATATGTTTTTGTTTACTATGTTGCTTACTAAAGAGGGCCTCAGGGAAGATTAGTATTTTTAGTAACTGGGCTACCCTCTTAAAATAAAATCTTCAATTCAGTTCAATTCAGTTCAATTGATCGTGCGCATGACTTTTATCTGCCTCTTATGTAAAACCAACAAATAACAATGCCTTGACCGCTGAAGCTGCTAACTAACTATTCAAAATGCAGAAGGGGCAATCGTCTTATTAATAATCAATTTTATAGTACTGCCGAGTGCAATAGAACCCTTCAAGGGTCAGTAGTCATTCCTGAATAAAATAATAGTTGTTCCATTACATATCATAAAATATAAGGAATTAAATTGTTCCTTTATTAGATTTATTTAAGTTGATTTGTTTACTGAGAAAATTAAATCTGAATTTAAGGTGCTATAAGGCCATGTTAACAAAAAAGTGTGTTTCCTTTGTGGAAAAAAAGCGGGCCAGTGACGTAGATGAGCTGTTGCACGCTAAATATACTATTGTATGGTCACGGAATGAACTATTGCAAGTTTGACACATTTCACATCAGAATGGTCAAAACTATTTAAACACGTGACCGATTTTAGCCCAATGAAAAGCTTTTATATTTTATTATATATAATAATTATTATTATTGTTGTTGTTGTTCCACGTTAATTATACGATGAGTACCTGGCATCTGATACAGATTTCTGCCCACAGCTACATGATTAATTTGGCAGACTATACACTTTTGAAATTTAAATGATTTATAAGATTTATTCCAGTAGATTATCATTTCATTGGGTTCATTTGCTTTTAAATAAACATGAAATGACACTGAATGTTAATTTATCATAATAAGAAATTAAATAGTGTATTTTCAATAGAATCACATAGATTAATAAGTTCCTTTGGTACATTTTAGTAAACTGTATTAAAGAGGTTCTAATGGTACCCCTTCAATATTGGCATGTGTCCCTGATGCACATTATAATGCATGAGGAATCCCAGCCCTGTGGTGTTTTCCAGATGATAATCCCATTTATTCTCTTCTCTACAGGAGTTACGCTCGCAGCTAGAGAACTGTTTGGCTGATGGCAGCCCCCTGTTGGTGACGGACTGTGATATAGAGAGGTTGGCCAAGGACAGCAGGTTTAGAAACGCCATACAGAGGTGCCCTGACTTTATCAATGGCAAGAATAGATTCAAGATCATTGTAAGTGCATTTAAGACCTGATTTGCATTTTAAAGAAACTAACCTGCCAAAATAACAGCCAATTTACACTACAACACTTTTTATCAAAACTCTGTCCAGGTGTTCAGGTCATATAATCATGTATTTGTGCTGAATAAAAGTATAGTTTTTATCACGGGTTTTTAAAATTCCCGCGATTGAATATGCATTATGAGTTGGTGACTCTTAATTCGACGCTCCTTTTTTTGAGTTTGGTCTGGCTGAGTAAAACCGTTTATATTGTGTCTAGAGTTCGGATTCTAAAACTATGTAAGTTATATATATACCTCACCATTAGAAGGTTTAGGTGGGATAGCTACTTTAATAAATTCTTAAATCATTTCCCCATCGCTCTAGTACAAACAATACTGTGCCTTGGGAGAATGATAATGATGAAAAAACAAGTAAAAAACATAAAGAAAAAAGAAACTGAAGAAACGTCTTTTGAAACAATTTATTTACAAGATATTTAGATTTTGTTATGTCATCTGTAGATAAATTATCTATGAGCATGTATTTTTATTAACAAATAATAGCTATTATTTAGGAAAAATGATCTCAGACTCAAAATGTTAGTCATGAAAAAATAATTATTAGCACTTTTAAACATAAACATGTTGTTTATTTCAGGTTGAGGACCATGAGGTTGAGTGTGACCCTAGATTCCGTCTGTACCTGCACACCACTGTAGAGCCCCACCAGGTCCCTCAACATCTGTCTGCGTATTCCTCGGTCATGTACTTTCAGCTGTTCAGACAGTGTGTTGAAGAGGAACTGCTCGACAGGTTCATGGCGCACGAGAAGTCACGCCTTGAGGATGAACAGACCGCTCTACGTCAGGTCGGTGTACTTTGTGTAAAAATACACACTCCATTTCCCACTGGAATACAAAAATAAATGTATATAAAAAAATAAAATGAAATGCATTTGAAATAAATTCAGACTGCCAATGGATTGCAAATGAAATGCAAAGAGAACTGTGAATGATGTTTTCCCTGCTGAGTGTATTTTCCAACATGGATCATGAATAGAATTTGACTTCTTACAAATGATACATAAAAAATTATTTAAAAAAACACAAAAAAAACATAAAAAGTCATTAATATCAGATCTTTGTTTCCCTTCGACTGATGAAGATCCTGGGTCAAAAGTCAATGTCACAGGGTCTCAGAATAGATAAATATTCTAATTATCATTATTTTTGATTACTTTTATTAAATCATGGCCCAGTGGATAGCATGGTGGACTTGAAATCCAGAAGTCATGGGTTGAAGCCTCATTGGCAAACTGAGTTTCGTCAGTGTGTTCTTGGGCAAGACACTTTCAAATCTGTCAAATGTGAAATAAGCTGAGTGGCCCATGTATCAAAGTCTATCCATTAAAGAACCTTAGGAATTTTATTGAATAGTAAGAGTACGGCAGGTTCTTGGATCCTTTCTCTCTCTCTGGGGTGGCTCGAAATATATTATAATTTGTTGATGAGCTGTTCAACAACATTCATCTAGTGATCATACAATATAATGATACTGATTGTACAGGAGAAGATGGAGAACATGCAGTTTCTGGACAAACTGGAGAAGAAGATGCGAGAGAATCTCTCCAGCGATGTACGTCTTATGAACGACCTTCAGGCAACCAAAAAACTTGCCGAACTCAAGAAACAGTTTGATGAAACAGTAGAAAGGTGTGTGCTTATCATCCAGCAATATTGTTATCATTTGATATCAGAGATATCAGTTTATCTTTGTTTTTTATAATTATTGTGAACATTATGTTCAATGATTTATATTGTAAATTTGTTTGAATCTCACTTGGAGGTCGACTTATAAGTGAGAAATTGTTGATTCTTATGGATGGCGGGTTCTACCCAGGAATAATTGGGCGGTCTGCCTCCATCACTAAAAATTGACCGTCAGTAATTACATATGCTGAAAATGACGTTCAACCCCAGACAAACAGATATTTATAATTTGAAAAGAAACAACTTCATTAAAGAGCGTTCACAATAAAGAGGCAAAGTGTTATGATATTGAAATTAATTATAAGGAAGTAAATTAATTTGTTTCTCTGCATATAAAGTGGCTTTTTTATTGGTAAATATAATTGAAAATGGCAACAATAATGGTTACCAAGACAGATATGGCAACACAATGGTTGTCAAGACAGATATGGCAACACAATAATGGTTGCCAAGACAGATATGAACTTTCTGGATCCAAACCTCATTTCCATATAGATACATACAAGCTCAGAATCAATTCAATAAGAGATTAACTACCTACAACCATTTTAATGTTACAAGTACTAGTTTGCATTGTTTGTAATAACTATGTATTGTTTATTCCTTAGTCAAACTCGAGTAGAGATGAGTGAAAGTTCTATTCTGAAGGCTCGAGATGGTTTCCGGTCTATTGCCCAGCGTGCAGCTGTGTGTTTTGATGTGACCCAGTACATGCGAGAGTTGAACCCCCTGTATCAGGTGTCGTACAGCAGATACCTGGACCTGTATGACGCCGCCATCAGCCACTCGGAGAGGTAGTTTATTGTCTTACAAACTAGTGGTTCATAATCTGAATACAATGTAGCTAAAATATCTATTGAAAACTTTTAATAATTCTTCCAACTTTTAATAATTCTTCAAGTGTGTCCAAATTGCAAAGGGAGCACATGTGAGAAACTCTGTTCACTGCCTGTCACCTTGTGTTTTAATAACCTTTTTGTCATACAAGTGAGTGTGGGAATCTTCCTTACCTATGTTAAACATTCCCCCTCCCTTCACAAGTCTGTAATGTCATTGCTCTTCCTGTTTATACATTTGAGTATGGCCATGTTTATCCTCCCCATGTGTCTATCCACCAGGTCTGCAGTGAAGGCAGTGTTGGAGAAGGTGACGAGTAACGCCTATTACTACACCGCCCGTGGACTCTTTGAGAGGGACAGGTTCATCTTTGCACTACTCCTGGCTATAGAGGTATGTTATGTGGCTGGCGTTATGTGCTTCATATGTTATGCCTGTGGGTATGCCCCTGTGGTTGTTTGTCTGTATTTATATACCCGTGCTTACATGCCACTTGTTTCATATAGGATTTTTAACAAGTCCCTATTTCATATAAGATTTATATTTATGGAATGAGTTGTGAATTATTTTAATTTTAACGAGCCTTCTTGTGAGTTAAAATTAAAAACAATTCATAAATCTAAAATGGAATAGAATTATTTTTTTCTTGCATACTGGACAAGGAAATCCATCATTTTACCGAGGCTAGATATTTCCATCTCACCCTAGGGTCGAGGTAAAAGTCATGAGCGCACCAGCATCCGGTATATATGCAGGAAAACGTTAGTTGCTGGCATCAACGCACAACATATCTGATATGCAAGAAAAAGAATCTATCATGGGTATTCATTTCAGATAGGGAATTCCAACCCTCGGTATAAGTGTTTAAATCGGAATTCCAACCCTCGGTATAAGTGTTTTAATCCGAATTCCAACCCTCGGTATAAGTGTTTTAATCGGAATTCCAGCCCTCGGTATAAGTGTTTTAATCGGAATTCCAACCCTCGGTATAAGTGTTTTAATCGAAACCTTGGTTCCAATAAAACACTGATACCTCGGGTTGGAATTCGCTATCTTCACAGGATGTCCATGAAAGATTCTTATAATCTATTTCCCTATTTCTTAGACCAAATTTTTCTGCTTCAACCATCAGGTAAAAGTGCAGTATTCAAATGTTCTTAAATTTTAAGTAATTGTTAACAAGGTATCTATCTTGGATGTCTACTCCTCTACCTTTATAAATAATTAAATAACCTGTAAATCAAGTACACAGTCTCTCTTTTCTGTATGACAGATTGAAGATTCACTGAGTCGTATCGGCCCCGGCGAGCGGGAATTCATGATATCTCCCGACTACAGCTCCGTCGTCATGCTGTCCCTGGGCCACATTCAGCAGTCGCAGGAGAACAAGATTGCCCAGACCAAGAAGCCATTTGATTGGATGTCGGACGATCAGTTCCATAACCTGCAGGTGCTCGCCACACACTTCGAATGGTTCCAGGTAGGTGATGTCTCATGTCTCATGTTTGCTTCTTGGTACAATAAATTGTTTCCCCTAATAAGAGACCTCCCCAAATAGAAGTGCCGCCCCGCAGATGTAAATAAAAAAAGCTTCAAAATTCTATATATTTTTAATCTTTTGTATCCCAAAATCCCCCAATAAAAATTCAATAAAAATAAATATAAAAAAACAGTTTGTTTTTTACATATTATAACGCTACTATTAGTGGAAATATAGTAATAGCATCATTGTAGAAATGCACACAATCCGACTCAATAATTGATCTCTTAACAGGATGCCCCTAATTACAGGTGCATTTTAATTTAAAACAATACAGTAGTATTGGGAACTGAAATGGTGGTCTCTTAAAACAGGTTCTCTCTTAACTGAGATGGTCTTTTAAGTAGGTTTGACACTGTGTTAAGTTGTATCATCTTGACAACAGGAAATGTTTGACCGTATGCCTAAGGATGGACGTGAGACACAGTGGCGTAACTTATGTGAAGCAGACAACCCAGAGACCATGCCTCTACCAGACAAGATGGATGACGTGTATAAGCCCATGCAACGCCTCTGTGTGGTACGCGCTGTCCGCAGCGAGAAACTCTTGCATGCTTCCACGGTGTTTGTAAACACCGTCCTCGGCAAAAAGTAAGTATTCCATTAATTATAATGTTAACTATTTATATTTAAATGTTCCCGCTGAAGTCCCATTGTAGAGTTAATCTCATGTGGTATCTATTAATTTGTTTGTTAATTCCACCTCCACCTACCTTCTTTTATTTAAAAAAGCACACATTAGAAATGGTATAACTGCGAAGTCGTATGTCAGTCTGAGTTGTTTTTCCTGATACCGCATGTCTGAATATTGTTTATGTAAATTGTGTTGTTGTTTTTGTTGAGAATGCATATTTAAATTAGTATTTAGTCCATAGAAACGCTTGGAGTTTAAACAGAATTTTATGTAGAAGTGAAAAAGGGCAAAACTTTAAATGAGGTCTTTCCACAAGACACATGAAACAGATTTTATGGAATAGAATTAAAGATTATAATATTGTAATATTATTTATTTAAGTATATATTAATCAAAAGGTTTGCTGTTTTGTTTATAAGGATACTGACATTTAATATTTAAAGACAAGCCTGCTACATTGACTGGTGAATTTATTCTGGTAAATTGGTATTCTGTAAATAAAGAGACAACTCAGTCATTGTAATATTGACTATCAATTTATAGTAGTTTGCCAGCGCCATCTGGCAGAAAGGGGTAAGTCACTCGGAGGATCACATGTACACTAATGTATTCTGTAGTGGGTGGGGTATAGCCGCGCATATTTCACTAACTCAGCTGGTAGAACAGGTTGTTGCACATTTGTATTTACTCATATAGAGGTAAAGTGTGTACGCATATGAAGTAGTTTTTCAAGATTTTGTAATTTTTTTAAATACATAGAAAGATGACGGTGCTGCAACCTTAAATTTTAATATAATTAAACAAATTCTGGTGACACATTCATGGATATAAATTAAATTATAAATTTACATCCAAATGAGAGCAATATTTGCTACAGGTTAGAACTGCAGACTTAAATTATGTTCAACACATTATTAGACATTTCAGTAAAAAGATAATATAACAATATAAGTTAAGATGAAGTAGTGTATTTTGAAATACAACCTGCTTAAAAAGTCTTTAAAATTATGAAAAAATCTTGAAAAACACTCACATTGAATTGTAAGGTGAAGGTCATTGGCCATGTTTCGTGATTGGCTCGTGTGACTGTGCTATGAACTGAGGTGGCTTTCACTACCAGTGTTTGCTGTTTCCGTGTTGTTGCCCTCTGGGTTGTTGTTTAATATAGGTCAGGTATTGTATTCGTCTTCATTGTCATTTGTAAATGTTCCTGCAACATGTTTTATTGTTCCAGTAAAAGACTGAAATACGCAATGAGAAATGGGTAAATTAATATAACAAAAATTACAGAAAAAGTTAGACTATATAGTTCCCATCCTACCAAAAGCATTGTCATGACTTGTAATGTCTGTCCAACATCAGTTAGGAGGTCATCAAGGGAATGGGAAGGCATGGCCTTTTAACACAGGTTACCTCTTAAAGGGACACACGGCAATCTTGAAGTGTTGATCAAGCATCAAAATTAGCATCAGGGTTTATTTATCCAGTGTCATTTTGACTAAACATGCTTGCATATAATTAAATAAAATTTAGATTTTTCATTGCTCTGTCTTATTTTACCATTATAAGTTTTAATATATTATTGATGTAATGTAATCAACAGTTAATAATCATGCAAACAGCATTTGCTTTATACTATTCTTATAATTAATATTAATGATTGTGTAATAGGAATCAGTTGGGGGTATGTAAATAGATAGGTTTATAAGCGCGTTACTACTGTCTCGCCGCAGAGCTAGCTTTTATGGTGATATCGGTAGAGCGCCGCTTCACATGCAAAGGGTCTAGAGTTCAAACCTGCTGAGTGCCTAAATATTTATGTGTAATTTTTCATTGTAATTTTTCCGGTCCGATTACAATTGAACAAAAGTGCAAGTTATGTAGAAAAACTAAGGGGACGCCATGAGTTTTTAAAAAATCAAGATTGCCATGTGTCCATTTAAACTGGTTTCTCTGTACTAACTTAATAATGTCAGAGAAGTTTTGGAATTTTAGGCAATTTAAATTTAAAAAAAAAAAATGTGCAAGCTTTGAACTGTGATTGCTGACACGTATTTATTTATCTCCTGAAAGCAGACTAAATTCATGATAGTGCTTACTGGTATATTGAATACTATATAATAATTTCAAGTCCTTTAACAGGATTTCTTATAGAAATATATATCAATAGTTGTTTCCAATATCTTGTCATGCCATGCATGGATAACACTAGCTGTATATCATGCCAGAGGTTCAGTTGCATGTTACTGCGAATAACCTATATATATGTAAAGCATGCAAAAAAGACTGGCTTGGTTTCTACATGAATAAGTAGAGGGAATCGGGGAAGATAAGTTCATTCAGCTGACTGAGTAACCCTGCCGTCTTTCTTTCTTGGAAGATTTCTTGGAAGATCAGAGGTTCTGTGTCATATCAAATTGCTGTGAAAATTCAACTCAACACCTTTTCATAGAATGCCAAATTAATTGGCATGTACTATTTTACCTCTAGTTAGGCTAGGCTAGTGCTTTCTTCAAAGATAATATCTGTACTTATTAAACACGTGACACAGCTGCTCTCAATTTATTTGTTAACTATCCTGATTTCAAAAGTATTTGAAATAGAGAAATTCTTTTTTTATTGTGTCAAAGGTGTACTTATTTGTCAAATTGTCTCTTACAGTGTATGGCAAAACATTCCTTTTCATATAGATGTGTTGTCATGTTTTGGGACACCATGCAACCACTTGCCCAACCTCCTTAGTGCCAATTCAGTTACACCATGGGTCTTGTTTGGCTTACACATATTTTGGCTTAATAACTCAAACAGGGCCTTCAAGTTGCATATTGGATCTTGTTCGATAAACAAAAAGTCAGTAGTGGCAAATTTTCAGAAGTAATTATTATTTCCCCACTTTGAATGTGATTGAGCATATAGCTTTGGTAATGCCCATACATCATTGCGTTTGTTATTTGTCCCATCTATACAAAAGAGTGTTGATTAATCTGAAAGAGATTAATTGCATGGATTGAATTAATATTTGGTGTGTAGGTTTATCTTATGAAAATACAGATCAAGTTCAAGTTTGGTCTCACAGCATTACATGAGTTATGCACCCTTAACGACTTTATTATTTATAGACTGTAGTGCAAGTGGGGGCATTTGTGTGTTACAAACACTGCGTCAAGTTTATTTTATTGAGACCGAAATACACAACTAGAAAGCACTTAATTATAGATAAATGTTTATTTTTTTGTTTGAGTGAAATAATAACCTGGGCCCATATTCATAAAGCAAATTAAGTGCAAAATATTACTTAAGTCAAAATTTAAGATTTTTACATATTTTTAAATATCCTTATTAACCACTCAGGGTCACTACAAACCATCTATTTTAATATTTATTTTTATATCTATATATCTTTATATTTATCTTAATATTTAAGATAAATATTTAGCTGTAGGTTTTATTTATCCATAACCTTATTATCAACATTAAAAAAAACGTCTTAAATCGATAGAAAAGGGTGTTTAAAAAATTGATACTTTACTTAAGATATTGCTAAGAAGCTTTATGAATACGGGCCCTGCTTTATATGTGTATGCAAATGTGATCAGTTTAGTTGTCTTGGGTCCTTATTCCTTCCAGACAAATGTGATCAGTTTAGTTGTCAGGAGTCCATATTCCCTCCAGACAAATGTGATCAGTTTAGTTGTGGCGGGGTGTGGGGGGTCCAAATTCCCTCCAGACAAATGGGATCAGTTTAGTTGTCAGGAGTGGGGGGGTGGGTGGGGGGTGGGGTTGGGTCCATATTCCCTCTAGACAAATGTGATCAGTTTAGTTGTCTTGGATCCTTATTCCCTCCAGACAAATGGGATCAGTTTAGTTGTCTTGGGTCCTTATTCCCTCCAGACAAATGTGATCAGTTTAGTTGTCGGGGGGTCCTTATTCCCTCCAGACAAATGTGATCAGTTTAGTTGTCGGGGGTCCATATTCCATCCAGACAAATGGGAGCAGTTTAGTTGTCGGGTGTCCTTATTCCCTCCAGACAAATGTGATCAGTTTAGTTGTCGGGGGTCCTTATTCCCTCCAGACAAATGGGAGCAGTTTAGTTGTTGGGGGGTCCTTATTCCTGCAGACAAATGTCATCAGTTTAGCTGTCGGGGGTCCTTATTCCCTCCAGACAAATGGGATCAGTTTAGTTGTCGGGGGGTCGTTATTCCCTCCAGACAAATGTGATCAGTTTAGTTGTCGGGGTCCATATTTCATCCAGACAAATGGGAACAGTTTAGTTGTCGGGTGTCCTTATTCCCTCCAGACAAATGGGAACAGTTTAGTTGTCGGGGGTCCATATTCCCTCCAGACAAATGTGATCAGTTTAGTTGTCGGGTGTCCTTATTCCCTCCAGACAAATGGGAACAGTTTAGTTGTCGGGGGTCCATATTCCCTCCAGACAAATGTGATCAGTTTAGTTGTCGGGTGTCCTTATTCCCTCCAGACAAATGGGATCAGTTTAGTTGTCGGGTGTCCTTATTCCCTCCAGACAAATGGTCCTTATTCCCTCCAGACAAATGGTCCCTATTCCCTCCAGACATATGGGATCAGTTTAGTTGTCGGGGGGTCTTATTCCTCCAGACAATTGTGATCAGTTTAGTTGTCGGGGGGTCCTTATTCCATCCAGACAAATGTGATCAGTTTAGTTGTCTTGGATCCTTATTCTCTCCAGACAAATGGGATCAGTTTAGTTGTCGGGGGGGTCCTTATTCCTCCAGACAAATGGGATCAGTTTAGTTGTCGGGGGTCCTTATTCCTCCAGACAAATGGGAACAGTTTAGTTGTCGGGTGTCCTTATTCCCTCCAGACAAATGGTCCTTATTCCCTCCAGACAAATGGGATCAGTTTAGTTGTCGGGGTCCATATTTCATCCAGACAAATGGGATCAGTTTAGTTGTCGGGGTGTCCTTATTCCTCCAGACAATTTTGATCAGTTTAGTTGTCGGGGGGTCCTTATTCCATCCAGACAAATGTGATCAGTTTAGTTGTCTTGGATCCTTATTCTCTCCAGACAAATGGGATCAGTTTAGTTGTCGGGGGGTCCTTATTCCTCCAGACAAATGGGATCAGTTTAGTTGTCGGGGGTCTATATTCCATCCAGACAAATGTGATCAGTTTAGTTGTCGGGGGTCCTTATTCCCTCCAGACAAATGTGATCAGTTTAGTTGTCGGGGGTCCATATTCCCTCCAGACAAATGTGATCAGTTTAGTTGTCGGGGGTCCATATTCCCTCCAGATAAATATGGGCGGTTAGTTGTCGGGGTTCCATATTCCCTCCAGACAAATGTGGGCGGTTAGTTGTCGGGTGTCCATATTCCCTCCAGACAAATGTGAGTGAGTAGTTGTTCTGTTGGAAAAACAGAGATCATATCTCACAACATACCTGGGCAACATATTTTTTCTAGAGGGAAAGAGGTACAATATTCACCCGTGATACATGTGAGCGTGACACAGATGTGCTGAAGGGCCCCAGCCATATTTGCTAACAACAAATTGGAGAGATGTAGTTGTGCTTGGGGAGCAGTAGGGACCATATTCCCTCATGACAAATGCAAGAGACTTAGTTGTGCTCGCGGGAGCAGCGGCTATCATGTTCCCTTGTGAACAAATTGCAAAATTGTTCCATTAACTGCAGTCTAAGACACTTCATCATGGGACATGTTTTTAATGAAATGCAACCTGAAAATGACTCTGAGACTGAAGATCAACTTCCAAATCGCCTTGCCAAAATGACTTGGGAATGCAATAAGATGTTCACACCTTTATGTACAATTTAGCAGCTTGGTCACTTTTTTTAAATAATCTCGTCACTTTTTTAAATAATTTCCACTTTTACAACTTCTATATATGCATTATAACCATAAGCCAGGATAGCATCTGTAGACTGTTAATTGTCGTGTTTGCTTCATGTTTGTAATAAGTTTTCAAATTTTTGCTAGTCTGTCAGACCTGAATCCTGGGTGGTAAGCTATGTGTGTGATAATCTCTTGACTAGATCTACCATATACCAATATTGACAAATACCATTATGTGTGAAATGGTTTTTGCATAGCGTTTTTTGACATCGTATATTGCAGTTCTGTGCTTTGAGTGGACTTCCATGTTTGTAGCACTTAATTGCATGTTTTTTTGTTAATTATAAGCCGTTTTTATAAGGCCATGTTTGAAAAATATTTTGTTTCCCCAATAGCGGACAACCCCTGAAATACAGACAAAACCAAAAAGAACTGATTTTTCAGTTTTTTCTGTGTCCATAAAGACTTAATTTATTTGATACTGGGACCATACGCCGTACGACATGGAGATGCGTTACACTCCATGTCCACCGCCATATGCATGCCATCTTTGGGATGGTTTAAATTTTTGTACTATTGATTTTATGAATATTGAGTTCTGCTCAACCCGGGGCTAGAGGGCGTGAGCGGTAGCTAGCATATTTCACTACCGCTCATGAACAGTTTCAATCAAACCGAGACTGCAATATTTTGTATGTGTCGTTTTCGGCCATTTCCAAAGGTCCATTATCACTCTTTTCTCAATACTGAACTCAGTAAGGATTTAACCCAACTACTTGCTCAATTCATTTTATGTACAGTCGGGCTTGGGGAAACAAAAATACTTTTAGACATAACCTTAGTTGGATGTGTGTTAATAAAAAATAAACTTTTCAAATTTAGGAATTTCTTTTGTTCTTATTGGCTTAGCTATACAAATTGGCTTCCTATAAAAACCAGATAACTAGACATATGCTTTGACTCCTCTCTTTACTGTTTTTTTTCAAGGATATTGTTATGCAATAGTTGACACTGAAACACGCATAAACGAGGTCAGACAACGTGAGCAAATGATGTCATCAAATACTACTCTTGTTTTTTTCCTAAATATAGGTTTACCAAAATAACAGCATGGGATGTAGTTCCTAAACAATTATGTCATCTATCAAAAGCATATTTCCTTTAGACGTTACTAGTAATGTTATAAAATCCAGGTACACATAAATTATATTCTTGCAGAGTCAAGTGCTTGTAGATCCAAGAACCTCTTATTTGCCTTTTTTAGCTCGACTGATCAGAGATCAGCAGACTGATCAGAGATCAGCAGAGCTTATGCCGTGGTGCGGCGTCCGTCGTCCGTCCGTCTGTCCGTAAACTTTTATTTGTAGCGACAACTCCTCTGAAACTACTGGATGGATATTCATGAAGCTTTACAGAAATGTTGCCCATAAAGTCTAGTTGATCCTAGCAAAAATTCATGTTGATGTGAAATCCAAGATGGCCGCCAAAGCTAAAAATAGAGTTTTAAAATACAAGTTTGTAACGACTACTTCTTGAAAACTATAAGTGATATTTATATGGGACTTTTTCTAAAATGATCAGCATGACATGGTGTTGATCCTTGTCAAAAATCGTTTTGATTCAACGTTAAACATGGCTGCCAGCGGCCATCTTTGTTTACATAGAGTTATATAGTAAAAACTTGTAGCGACTACTCCTCTGAAACTACTTGGCGGATTGTCATGAAACTTTACAGGAATGTTGCTCTTGATGTCTAATTGATCCTAGCAAAATTTTAGATCTGCCAGAAATTCAAGATGGCCGTCAAAGCTAAAAATAGATTTTTAAAAAATAAGTTTGTAGCGACTACTTCTTGAAAACTATAAGTGATATTGATATGGGACTTTTTCTAAAATGATCAGCATGACATGATGTTGATCCTTGTTGAACATTATTTTGATTCGACGTTAAACATGGCTGCCAGTGGCCATCTTTGGTTACATAGAGTTATATAGTAAAAACTTGTAGCGACTACTCCTCTGAAACTACTTGACGGATGTTCATGAAACTTCACAGGAATGTTGCTCTTGATGTCTAGTTGATCCTAGAAAAATTTCAGGTCGGCCGGAAATTCAAGATGGCCGCCACAGCTAAAAATATATTTAAAATAAATAAGTTTGTAGCGACTACTTCTTCAAAACTATAAGAGATAATGATATGGGACTTTTTCTAAAATGATCAGTATGACTTGATGTTGGTCCTTGTCGAAAATCGTTTTGATTTGACGTTAAACATGGCTGCCAGCGGCCATCTTTGTTTACATAGAGTTATATAATGAAAACTTGTAGCGACTACTCCTCTGAAACTACTTGACGGATTTTCATGAAACTTCACAGGAATGTTGCTCTTAATGTCTTATTGATCCTAGCAAAATTTCAGGTCGGCCGGAAATTCAAGATGGCCACCACGGTTAAAAATAGATTTTCAAAAAACAAGTCTGTAGCGACTACTTCCTGAAATCAAAATCAATCAGTAGAGCTTCAAGGTCATTGACCTCTTGTTTATTATTATTATTTATTTTTTTATGAACAATTAGTTTTATACAGATAAAATGATATACTAGTTAAAAAAAAAAATTGAATTTGATGTATTGTGGTCTTATATTAAGCACTATTTCTGTATTTGTAAATCTATTTATTTTGATTAATATTTACATATATATTTTCTCTTTTCTCAAAAACAAAATGTCAGAAAGCTTTGAAACTTGGCACATATGTTCATTATCATTACCCAATGTTATATGACAAAAAACATAACTCTTGTATTTACCTGAATTATCCCACTTTTTACTTAGATTTTTCAGTTAAAATGTTGACTTCCTAATCCAGCATTCGCAACAATGTTGGTGCTTCACTTGTCGTATTCTTAAAATGCACATAATTTTATTGGTAATCGATAGATGTGATATAAAAATAGCTCATGTTGAAAATTTAATCAGATTTTGAAAATGGATGGCATTAAACAGGTCAACTCATTTGGGACTCACTGTAGACCTTTACATGGTGGACAGTTTTCTTTTTTTTTCTTTTTTTTTATCATATTCAAATAATTTGTGCAATATTGCATGCAGTAGGTACTGTAGGGTAGAATATATTTGTATGCATGAACTATGTTTTTGTTTTAGATTGTGCTTGGCTTGAGGAGCATATCTATTTTTATTTGTCTGTGTATACATGTCGTTATTATAGTGATCAGTATTTAAATTATTTGGCTTACCGTAAACTTTTTTTCTTTTTATTTCTTTACAATATTTTATATTTCAGCATACATTAGAGTAAAAAAAACAATATTAAAGCATTAAAACAAAAATGGTTAAAGACTTCTTCTCCCTAATACAATTATTGATCCATATACGGCTTTGTTAACCTACTGTTTATATAAATGTTTTATAATTGTCTGCATTTTTGGGGGTGTGGGGGTGGGGTGGGAGTGTATTTTCTAAAATCCCTGTCAATAAAACCTGCTTGAGAATAGTGCAATGTTCACTTTAAAAGCAATGTTCTTATACCATGTTAATGTTAAAACAAACCTCCCAAAGTGCGGCATATATATTTTGTCTTACTTACAAGTAAGCTGTTTTGCATTGAAATATGAGTTATTAACTCAAACATTATTTGAACTATGAGTATTTTAATCATGTATTGGTAAATGTAATAATAATGCATTTGAAAGACACATACCATATGCATTATATAATTAACCCTTAACCCACTAAGTATGAATATAACAGCGTTTGTGTTCATTGTAAACCCAGATCAGCCTGCGAGTAACTCGCAGCCAGGCTGATCAGGGTTTACCTGCGGATCAGTCATTTTCCCCCAAAACATCTCTTTGTCACATAAATGAAATGGTCTTAATTCAAAGAAAGAACAGTCCATTATATATATATAGTGGGTTCTGGGTTAATAACATGGTCTACATGAAACTATTGTATCTTGTTCTTTATTTATATATAGTTACAACAGTTTCATGTTCAACCTTCAATCTGGGAAATCTCGTATTATGCTGAAATTGTGAAATTTAGTAATTTGCTTACTTTAATAAAATCTCAAGTGCATTGGTATCATTTGATCATTTGGTAATTCATATTGCAAACATTTTTTTATTTGTTTAATATAATTATATGGAAACATTTGTTTAAAGCTTGTCATTCGGTAAATATAATAAACATGAGAACTTTTGAAACTTTTATGAAATGCTTTTCCAATCCTGCCATGTTAAGAACTGAGTGACATTATGTTGCCATGGAAATGTTGTTTCATTAAATTGTCTTTACATAAAAAAAAAACCAGTTTGAAAGAAATTACACTAAATATAATACTTAATTACTTCTTTAAGCATGTTTTCCAATCACCAAGCTATATAAAAAAGACACATTTTAACGATCTGATTTGGATAACCCCTTTCCCCACGAACATCACATGACCTTGTTATCTTCTGTTGTTACAGGTATTTTGGTGATGTGGGAGTGGACCTGCCTACCCTACTCAAGCAGAGTGCCCCCAACGTGCCCGTCATGCTACTGTACAGAGTGGAGGCAGAGCTTGCTATGAAACTGTTTGTTGACTTTGCTTACAAGAAACAGAATAAGACGCTGCAACTGTCTGTGACGGACAACAACGTCAACACAGAGAGGACGGCAAGGAAGTATATACAGAAGGCCATGGCAGAGGTATGTGCAGTCAAAGAAGTTCAATTAAATTTATTGAGTAAAACATTGAGAACCAGGGCCTCTAAATAAGTAAAAAAAAAAGAAAGTTTTAAAAACAAATACGAAAAGTTGTCTTAAAGTTGTGTGATGATTGTTGTATTTCTGAATGTTGTCATTTTGTATTTAAAGCTTTATTTAAAGGTTTTGAATAATAGATAATCAAAATAAAATCCATTGTTTCTGTTATTTTCAGGGTATGTGGGTCTTACTGCACAATGCCCACAACTCTCCCAACCTCCTGCTGTCCCTGGAGAGTCTCCTAGAGGAGATATCTAGCTCCACTCCACCAGATCCTCTGTTCAGGGTGTGGATATCCTCACAGGCCCTACCCGAGGTGCTACCAGTCACACTTATACAAAACTCTGTAAGGACCATCGTAGATACCCCCAAGGTCATGAAGGACAGTCTCGTGCGCTCATTCACTGGATTTGATCCAGACATTCTGAAGCAATCAACACGGGCGGAGTGGCCGGTGATGCTTCACAACTTATGTTACCTCCACGCAGCTGTGCAGCTAAGGACGAGGTATTCTCACGGCGGCTGGAATAGTCCTGCAGACCTCCAGGGAATTGGAAACAGTGAGCTTCAGGTAAATGTTTCGATGTCTTCTTATTTTTTGTCCACTTTTTTAATCGGCTGTAAGAAAACAATGTGATCATGGATAATTTCACTTTGTATGATTGTGTATTATATAAAACTTCAAAAGTGCATGTGCATTATTGGTGTGTGTGTGTGTTTGTTATGCAGCTAGTCATTCAGTTTTGAAGGGTTTTAATTCATATTCGGTAGGTTGTTTGCCATTATGTGAGGATGATCATATTAAATCGCATTTGGTTATAATTTTTTTTTTAACAGTTGTGACCTTTTTGACTTTTAGGGCCTAATAATGACCATGTGGCTACAATTAGTCATTCATATTAAGTAGGATTGTTTGCCATCATGAGACGATGAATATATTTCATGGTCATTGTCTACTGGAATTAAGACCTTGTTGGACCAAGGGAATAGTCTCAACTTTTTGCGTTTTAATCTACAGTCTTTCTCTTCTATATTTACAGGAAGCCCTCAGCTTTATTACCAATGAGTTCAAGGACCAGATAGTGTACACATCCCCAGATGGTACCCCACAGCCCAGGCTCACATCATGGACGGGCATCCGATATATGCTGTCAGAGGTAGGTCGCAATAAACAATGACATTTCTCAGTCTAAAGAAAAATGGGTTAAATATGAAAGCTGCGTTTATGCCAAATAGCCCGGGCTTTCAAATTTGTTCCGCAAATGCTTAGCAAATACACCCCCATCTAGCATTCCAGCAACATAGGGCTAGATGGCTAGATAGGGCTTGCACATCGTTTGTAGTCCAGTTATGCTACTGATCAATAAATAATGTAAGATAATGATAAAAAGTAATGTAAGATAATGATACAAAATAATGTAAGAGAATGACAAAAAGTAATGTAAGAGAATGATAAAAAGTAATGTAAGATAATGATACAAAATAATGTAAGAGAATGACAAAAAGTAATATAAAAGAATGATAAAAAGTAATGTAAGATAATGATAAAAAAGTAATGCAAGATAATGAAAAGATAATGATAAAAAGTAATGCAAGATAATGATAAAAAGTAATGTAAGATAATGATACAAAGTAATGTAAGAGAATGATAAAAAGTAATGTAAGATAATGAAAAGATAATGACAAAAATTAATGTAAGAGAATGATAAAAGGTAATGTAAGATAATGATAAAAAGTAATGTAAGATAATGAAAAGATAATGACAAAAAGAAATATAAGATAATGATAAAAAGTAATGTAAGATAATGATAAAAAGTAATGTAAGATAATGAAAAAGATAATGACAAAAGGTAATGTAAGAGAATGATAAAAGGTAATGTAAGAGAATGATACAAAGTAATGCAAGATAATGATAAAAAGTAATGTAAGATAATGATAAAAAGTAATGTAAGATAATGATAAAAAGCAATGTTAGATAATGATAAAAAGTAATGTAAGATAATGAAAAGATAATGACAAAAATTAATGTAAGAGAATGATAAAAGGTAATGTAAGAGAATGATACAAAGTAATGCAAGATAATGATAAAAAGTAATGTTAGATAATGATAAAAAGTAATGTAAGAGAATGATACAAAGTAATGCAAGATAATGATAAAAAGTAATGTAAGAGAATGATACAAAGTAATGTAAGAGAATGATAAAAAGTAATGTAAGATAATGAAAAGATAATGACAAAAATTAATGTAAGAGAATGATAAAAGGTAATGTAAGATAATGAAAAGATAATGACAAAAAGTAATGTAAGATAATGACAAAAAGTAATGTAAGATAATGATAAAAGGCAATGTAAGATAATGATAAAAAGTAATGTAAGATAATGAAAAGATAATGATTAAAAGTAATGTAAAATAATGATAAAAAGTAATGTAAGATAATGATACAAAGTAATGTAAGATAATGACAAAAAGTAATGTAAGATAATGATAAAAAGTAATGTAAGAGAATGATAAAAAGTAATGTAAGATAACGATAAAAGGTAATGTAAGAGAATGATACAAAGTAATTTAAGAGAATGATAAAAAGTAATGTAAGATAATGATAAAAAGTAATGTAAGAGAATGATACAAGGTAATGTAAGAGAATGATACAAAGTAATGTAAGAGAATGATAAAAAGTAATGTAAGATAACGATAAAAGGTAATGTAAGAGAACGATACAAAGTAATGTAAGAGAATGATACAAAGTAATGTAAGATAATGATAAAAAGTAATGTAAGAGAATGATACAAAGTAATGTAAGAGAACGATACAAAGTAATGTAAGAGAATGATACAAAGTAATGTAAGAGAATGATAAAAAGTAATGTAAGAGAACGATACAAAGTAATGTAAGAGAATGATACAAAGTAATGTAAGAGAATGATAAAAAGTAATGTAAGTTAACAATAAAAGGTAATGTAAGAGAACGATACAAAGTAATGTAAGAGAATGATACAAAGTAATGTAAGATAATGATAAAAAGTAATGTAAGAGAATGATACAAAGTAATGTAAGAGAACGATACAAAGTAATGTAAGAGAATGATACAAAGTAATGTAAGAGAATGATAAAAAGTAATGTAAGAGAATGATACAAAGTAATATAAGATAATGATAAAAAGTAATGTAAGAGAATGATACAAAGTAATGTAAGAGAATGATAAGTAATGTAAGATAATGATAAAAAGTAATGTAAGAACAAGTAATGTAAGAGAATGGTAAAAAATAATATAAGATAATGATAAAAAATAATGTAAGATAATGATACAAAGTAATGTAAGATAATGATAAAAAGTAATGTAAGATAGTGATAAAAAGTAATGTAAGATAATGATACAAAGTAATGTAAGAGAATGATAAAAAGTAATGTAAGAGAATGATACAAAGTAATATAAGATAATGATAAAAAGTAATGTAAGAGAATGATAAAAAGTAATGTAAGAACAAGTAATGTAAGAGAATGGTAAAAAATAATATAAGATAATGATAAAAAGTAATGTAAGATAATGATACAAAGTAATGTAAGAGAATGATAAAAAGTAATGTAAGATAATGTAAGATAATGATAAAAAGTAATGTAGGATAATGAAACAAAGTAATGTAAGATAATGTAAGAGAATGATACAAAGTAATGTAAGATAATGATAAAAAGTAATGTAAGATAATGTAAGATAATGATAAAAAGTAATGTAAGAGAATGATAAAAAGTAATGTAAGATAATGTAAGATAATGATACAAAGTAATGTAGGATAATGAAACAAAGTAATGTAAGATAATGATAAAAAGTAATGTAAGAGAATGATACAAAGTAATGTAAGAGAATGATAAAAAGTAATGTAAGATAATGATACAAAATAATGTAAGAGAATGATACAAAGTAATGTAAGATAATGATAAAAAGTAATGTAAGATAATGATACAAAGTAATGTAAGAGAATGATACAAAGTAATGTAAGAGAATGATAAAAAGTAATGTAAGATAATGATACAAAATAATGTAAGAGAATGATACAAAGTAATGTAAGATAATGATAAAAAGTAATGTAAGATAATGATACAAAATAATGTAAGAGAATGATACAAAGTAATGTAAGATAATGATAAAAAGTAATGTAAGATAATGATAAAAAAGTATTGTAAGAGAATGATACAAAGTAATGTAAGATAATGATACAAAGTAATGTAAGATAATGATACAAAGTAATGTTAAAAAGTAATGTAAGATAATGATAAAAAGTAATGTAAGAGAATGATACAAAGTAATGTAAGATACCGATACAAAGTAATGTAAGAGAACGATACAAAGTAATTTAAGAGAAGGATACAAAGTACTATAAGATAATGATACAAAGTAATGTAAGAGACGTACAGTTATGTGATGGCCAAAGTTATCTTGAAGGCATCTTGACATTACTCACTATAAAAATTTTATAAACATTAATCTCTATTTATATATTTATATATATCATAATAAGGATACATCTTAGAAAGAAAGGAAAATATCAGTAGAGCTTTTTTTCCTTCATAAACAGGGGGCGATATCCGGCCCCTTCCCCTAGCAAAACAGACTACTTTTTCCCCCTCTTTGGCTGAAAAACTTCCCCGAAAAACTTAACATTATTTCCCCCTCCAACTTTCTCAACATTATTATGTTTGGGATATATTTATAGGAGACAGTTTATCTAAAATGTACCTCTTTTGCATATTTGCACGCCCAAATCTTCAATTTCTGCCTTATACACTGTTCCCCCTATAATTCGAAATCGCATTATTTTTTCCTAGGGAATCTAGCAACACAGCCAAACAAGCTATGTTATTGAGAGGTCTGAACATCTTGGAAAAAGGTGAAAGAATTATCAAAATCGGATGATAAACAAAAAAGATATGACCATTTAAAGGTTGTTCTAAAACGAATATGGGAGCCGCCATTTTTAGAACTATGACGTCATAGTTCCATATTACCATATATAGAATATTGATAAATATCATTTAAAATGAAGAAAATCACTGCAAATGAATGATTTATTTAGTGGTCATATAAAGCATTATTGCCATTAAGTATTACATATTTTTCATACAGTTGCTGTCATTATTTCCCTATAAATCTGAACATTTTCATATTTATGAATATTCCATATATGGTCATTTAGAACCGTGATGTCATAGCTCTCAAAATGGCCGCTTCCATATCCGTTTCAACAGAAACTTCAAATGATCATATCTTCTTTGTTTATCATCTGATTTTGATAATTCTTTCACCCTTATTTAAGTATTTCAGAACTCTCAATAATAAAGATGATTTGACTGTGTCGCTACATTCCCTTTAAACTCGAAAATCACTTTTTTCCCCCCTATTGAAGGGCCTGGGCCTCTTCTCCTATTTCCGAAAAAAAGCCCTGATGAGTGAAGCACATTCTCAATCCTAGATACAAGTAAACAAAACACTGCTTCTTTTGTAGATTATTTATGGCAGTTACTCGACAGATGTGAATGACCAACAAAGTCTGAGTGCTATGGTGGATTACTGGGTGTCACCCACAGCTGTCAAGAAAGATTTTGAAGTGGCAAGACGTAAGTTGTCTTTGAGCCTGTCTCTGCTGTCTGTGCAGTTTTCTTTCTGTATTTTGTCTTGTCTGTGTTTATCTGTGTCCTTCTGCTTCTTCATGAAACATGAGGAAGTGTCGATTCTTATGGATGACAGTCATATATGGCCTAAAATGTGGAAAAAATTAAAAAGATGTGAAACATTAATCAAATAAAGAAGCAAATCTTCATGAAACTTACAGGGACCACTTGATAACTCTATGGCTGTCAAAAACTTGTTTAGATCATAGAACTTACCAAAGGTTTAAAACCACTTGCAGCTGTTCCATGTGTTCTGTGTGTCAGTCTGTGTACACATTTTGTTTCATCTCCTGATCAATCTTTTTATTTATCCAGTTATTGATCTTTCTTTTTTGGATATATTTCTTGATTCCAGACTTAAAAACAGGGTTTAAAGTTTAAAATAAAAAAAAAAAATCATTGTTCATCTATTGAAAATAAAAAAAGAGAAAAAAAAGAAAGAAGAAAACTGACACAACTTAAGTTATAGTGAGAATAATTTTGATTCTTCTGCTAATTCAACAGTGAAGTACCGCCACCCAGCTGCGTTCTTCAATCCAAACGTTCGGCTAAGTACATTGATACAGGCACTGGAGGGCATAAACTACCACTTCCTGGATGTACCCGAGGGATGTCATCTTCATCCTAATGTAGAGGTACGTAATCCTTACACATGTTATACATATCAGAATAAATGTATAATAAATTATTTACGTAATTTTTAGATCTGCCTATACATCTTATATTGCCGAATATTGCTGAGTTTTGTAATCTCGACTCCTTCAGACCTCACACCATTTACTTGAAATGTTGATTTAAATTGGCAAGATTTAGTTAAAGAAAATATTTTAATGTTAAATATAAAACTATAATGTTTCATAATGCCTTCATAGATCATTATAATACAATAGTCATGTGGACATAGAATTTGGTAAAAGAACATGTATTGAATTATTTAGAATTTTGAAATTACAGCTGTCCCTAGTTAACTTTGTAAGTAGAGAGGGCCCCAACATGAACCACCCCACTTCCTCGTCCTCCCTCCATGTTATATTCACCTACCCACTTGATTATGTTCCATCATTTACTGTTATATGCCCATGTATATATGCACATTTCCTTCCACATGCATGCTGTCTCCCTTGAAGCATTGTTCTCCACCACAGCACACTATTTCTTTACCTAGCACAACCTGTTATTACCATGTATCATTGAATGAACAGTGCCATTATGTGACGAAATAAAGAAGAGTAGAATCTACCGGGGAAGACGACCATTTCTCGATTTTTAAGAATTAAAAAATCGAAAGAGTGAGATTGTCAATTTTGTATGAGACAAAGGAGTAATTTTCTGACTTAAAAATGAATAGTGATTTGTCCCACTTCTAATGTGGGGAGCTGGCATGCATACATTCTGCTGAATGTTCATCTTGTTTAAGTTATACATACATGTACCGGTACATGAGAATTCTGGAGCTGATCTCAGATTGGAGTGGCCTCTTAATACACATTCTTTGGTCCCTAAATACAAGTTTCTGGTGTCTTAATACAGGGTTAGGTTCCCTAAATATGTTTCTGGTCTTTTAATACAGGTGTCTGGCCTTTTATACAGGTGTCTGGCTTTTATACAGGTGTCTGGCATTTTAGTACAAGTTTCTTACCTCTTAACGAAAGTTTTTTGCCGCTTAAATAGGTTCCAGGTATCTTGAAAAAAGGTTTCTTTCTGGTTTCTTAATACAGGTTTCTGAACTTTTTTCGAGTCCTCATAGTTTTCTTTAACCCATGAGTTCATGTTAAATTTACTTGATGTGTTTCGGCCATTTATGACTTGAAGTGAGCATCTTGAACCCCTTGGTCAGTTAGTCAACAAATCTAGTTTAGCCTGACCATGTAACCATTATCTCTTCTTGAAAAAAAAGCTAAAGCTGCGCATGGAAGGCACGTGCGTATGCGAGGCATGATCACCTGGATACTTCAGTGTTTTGTATACATGTTACATTTGTTTATATAGAACAATGAGTCAACAAGTTTGGTATGAAATCTGTCTGTAATGTAACAGTATAGAGGTCTCTATAACAAACTGTCACTATAGTATGCAAGCATACAGTTAGAATAATCAAAAATATCTGTCTCCTACTTTCCTGTTATAATATTATGTAACAGGGGTTAGTCGGTCTGCCTTTAACTTAAAACAAAATATAATTGTCTGCATATTTTGTATTGTTTAAATGTCAATGTTTAGCATATCTTCTAACATATCATACCACCTAGGCAATTAATACACCTTATTAACACTAAGGCAAACAGAAAATAGGTTTGTTTCCACGTACCAGCTCTCTGCCGATGCTGCATCTTTTTATTATGCCCCCGAAGGGCGGCATATAGTAGTCGCACCAATGGTCAATCAGTCCGTCCATCAGTCCATCCATCAGTCAGTCCATCAGTCAGTCAGTTCGTCCGTACAATCGTGTCCGGTCAATAACTCTGACATTCCTGGACGGATTTTCAAATAACTTGGCACAAGTGCTCATCACAACAAGACGACATGTCGCGCGCAAAATCCAGGTCCGTGGCTGCAAGGTCAAGTTCACACTTAGAGGTCAAAGTTCAAAACCACTTTTTTGTTTGTTTTTTTAAAAAGAAATGAAGAAATACATTTTTAAAAAAAAGTTAAAGGAAAAAAAAAGAAGAAAAATAATCATTTGAATATTACAATTATGATAATATTTTGAAAATACAGCCGTTCACGATTGAGCATGGAATTACGTTCATACTGACGCAATGTCATCGTGTGCTCAACTCCGCCCCCTTCCTCACTGGCTGAATGTAAACATGAGTGTGAAAACAAATCTCGATTTGAACCCGGCGGAGATGTGCTTTAGGCATATAAACCAGCCAGCATTACAGTAGAATTGCTTGAGAGACACACCTTGAATATGCTATTTTGAAAATAGTAAGTTCCATCACTGCTGGGGAAGCCCGAAGTTATTTTGACAATCCACAGCATCTATATAATAGCAAAAAGGTGAATTGTACTCAGTGTTATGTTATGATATCGATTTTTGTCACGTGAGACTTGTAGACGAATGGGAGGTGTCAACTAGTTTCAATTCACTGAGTACTTCCATTTTATTGGACGGCGTCATCGGTTGTTTATATGTCTGACGCGTCAAACATCCATTGACGCAATCGATGTAATTCCTTGCTCAGTCGGGAACGACTGTATATCATTTGCCAGTGCTGTTGATTCTCTCCTATCTGAGTTCAGGCATACTAATATATTAATGTTGTAGTTTGTTGGTTACTCATCATCGTAGAACAAAAGAATCAAGTCTGGAGAAGTAAAAAGACAGAAAGTAAAAAAGGAAGATCAATTGACCTAGCTACCCATTTTTTCTTGCTGTTTACAGTGGAAACACTCCTATTTTTTATGTTCCTTATATATTGTTCTGCATGAATAACAATAACTGTGATAACCTCCTGATACCACCAGCTGCAGATAGTGAATCTGCCTATTGTCTGGGCCACATGTTTCAGCCAAAATTTTTCAGCATTTACATCAACAATTTTGACAATACAGCATAAATTATATATCATTGGAACTGGCATTTATATTGGTAATCAAAAATACCGTAATATTTAAAACTTAGTTTTACAGCCAAAGTCTTTTTTTTTTGATAGTTCCATGTAACTTCCTTGTTGTTGGAACCTGCCTTTTCCATGTAACTTCCTTGTTGCTGGAACCTGCCTTTTCCATGTAACTTCTTTGTTGCTGGAACTGCAGAAAATTAGGAAATCAGAAATAACTTCAGGTACGGTAGCTTAAGCATTTTGCGATAAAAGTTTCAGGGTGTCTAATTTAGATTTATCCTAAACATTTAAAACACTTTTATATAAAATACCTAAAAAACAGAATCAGTTAGGTGTTTTTATTTACCACACTAAAGTGTCTGTTTGAGTGATATATGACTTATTCAGATATAAGCTAAATTGTCCGAAAATTCCTAAAAAAACTTTGACAGAAACAAGCCTCCCCAAACAATAGGTTAACCATTTCAATACATTTGTTTCAAGGTTGTTTCTTTTAAACTTGGCAAAAACATAGTATATTCTTTTCTGAAAACAGAGACAAATCTTAATAATTGTTGATAGCAATGAGCTGCTTCAAGCCTGACACAATTTAAGTTAATCATACAGAAAGTCACAAAGAGTCTTTAAGAATTTCTATTAATGATTCATGTCAGTAGGGTGCCATGACCAAAATTAAGAAACCTGAAATTGCTTGAAAGTGCAAATACACGAATTTCAGAATTTCTACCTGAACACACAACAAATCTTGAATTCATTTACAACTCGCTGTAACCTGTTAGTTTTTCTACATAAGGCTCTTTTTTTTTAATAACTTGGTTTACGGATTTTTTCTGAAAAAATTACGTCAGGAGGTCGAAATAAAAATAAAAATAACTCGTGGGGGGTGGGGTGGAGTTAAGAGAAAAAATTACAAGCAAAATGTTGACATTTTAAGTCAAATAGGGGGAGAGAATCAAAAATCAAACATCACTTTTCGTAGATCCCTATCGAAATCCATGTTTAATAGCATACTTTAGATAACTTAGCATGTCCTTGACACGAGTGGAAAAAAAAAAAAAAAAAAAAAAAAAAAGTGAAAAGTACAATTTTTTTTTTTTTTCCAAATTGGGAAAATTAGACTCGGCGGATCCGTAAACCAAGTTATTAAAAAAAAAAAGGCCTAACTTGCATATTTGTAAATCATTATTAATAATTATTTGAATATATTATACCTCATTTGCATATTCCACTCTTTGTTTAAAGGGACACACGGCAATCTTGATTTTTTTTAAACTCACGGCGTCCCATTAGTTTTTCTCTTCACTTGCATTTGTTCAATCATTAATAGTAATTGTTAGAATAGTTCAAAGCAAATTATTTTTACATATTACTGACTTTTTATAATAGTGCATCAATAATGTATTTAAAAATTTGGTGAAATAGTGAAGAAAACTGAAATTTCAATTTTTTATTTAATTATATGCAAGCATTTTTAAAGTCAAAATGACGCAGGATAACTAAATTGAGGAGCAAATTTTAATGTTTGAATAAAACTCAAGATTGCCATGTGTCCCTTTAATGTGACGTCATCCGGTCCATCAAGCTGCATATTCACCGGGCGCCCGGTCCGATAGCTATATTAACGGACGTGTGAAAAAAACAACATCAAAATAAATCATAAAACTTATTGATTTAATTTGTTGGTCAGATTCGGTATAATATAACAAATAATGTATGGTGCTTCGGTCCATATGAAGTTTATGGACTGGGCAGTCAGACCTAGAATGTTATATAGACCTCAGCTTCGCTTCAGTCCATATAACATTCTAGGTCTGACTGCCCAGTCCATAAACTGGCATATGGACCTCAGCACCATACATTATTTGTTAAATATTGAGGCATTGTACGTACTACTTCAAAATTGATGGGTGTTTTTTTTAGCCAAATTACATTTCTTTGGAAAAAGACAATCCAAACACATTTTATGTCCACAATACATTACAATTTGAGACAATTTAGAATTATTTCTTGATAGAACGCAAATATGTTTCAGCCAAGTTTGGTGGAAATATTATTGTGGATTAACTTTTCATATAATTAAATAATCATGTTCTGCAGCTTATGCAATGCACTGTTGTCTGTATCTTAATGTCATCCAGTACGATATTAATATATTTAGTGAAATAATGTACATAACCTTTGTACATATGTCACCATGTCCTGGTCTGTTGGTTAGGGTGTTTTAGCCTCAGGGTTGAAATATTTGCAACCTGACTGAAATGTTGTGGGTTCAAGATACTTTGTAATAACTGCAGAACACTATTGACTATGCTTTTGACATTGAGCAAGTCTTTTCAACTCCACTGCTTCTTCCATCAGATGAGGACGGCATTGTTAACTGGGGTCCCAATTACTGGAGTCTATCCTCTTGGAATGTAAATAAGCAGAGGACTCGATAGATGGATTCCTCTGTAGCTTCTTTTTCTCTGGGAATCCTTCATCTCATCTTCTTTTGAGGTCAATGTCGTAAAATCCATTAACTTTCTTGTATACAGGGTATGGTTATCGGCATTTTGCATGAGTGATGAAAAGCCTAAACATACATGTGGGGGATGATAAAGTCACGGGCATCAACAATGGTGTCGATAATGTCAACAGTTGCATGGCGTCATTGTGTAAATAAACAAGCAAAATGTTAGTAGTTGGTGACAAACGCACAAAATGTCCAAAAAAAATAATCCATCGAGAATCCAGTTCAGATAGGAAAATTCCAACCCTCGGTATAACTTTTAGAGCTTCAGCAGAGCCTCGGTACCTCATGTTGGAATTTCCGATCTTCCCTGGATACCCATGAAAGATTCTGATATTCTCTGAGAGCAACTCTAAATAACTAATGTGTTGATGAGCCATAAAATAACAGTTCTTCTCAATTCTTGTAACAGGAATTTTAACTTTTTCAACCAATCACTTGCCTCAGATTTTCAAATATTTTACCATTTATTCATGAAGATTTTACTACAAGCAATCTTTGTGATTAAGAGCATGACCTGTATAGAGACTATCGATTAAACCTTTGGTAAACATTAAGTCGCTACATTCCCTCCCTTTCGGTTTCTTAATGATGAAGATTTCTCTTCATAGTGTCTATCCTATATGTGACATATGCATAACTTTAATACTTTAAATGATAACTGTTGTACAAAACTAAAATTGTTTATAACAACTACTAAACAAATATTCAGTCATCTTTACTTGTATTCCTTTAAATGTTTTTGATGCATATTTTCTTTGAATAGTAAAAGGGTGCCATAGATTACAGATATACAGTTGTGTGATTTATTTTGATTTATAACAGTTTAAGCCTTGCATTTTCTTCTCAATCGTGTGTTGTTATATCACACTTGCATAATGTTGTTTTGTGCTTAGTGTGATATCCATCATTTTTCAAATCCAAAAGATGTGCTACAGATATTCATAAAGAGTATATTGCCCTTGCGAATGTAGACTAATCCTTTCACTATTCAATATTCCTATACAAAATTATTTTTAAATTCAAGATTCAAAATTGGCACATTCTTAGAAAATGAATAATTTTGTATTGGTACATGCAGTGTAAAGGATGATTTATATAACGACTTTTACGAAAATGATGATTTTTATAATGGCACATGCTGGGAAAATAATGAATATTTCATAATGGGAAAATAATGAATATTTCATAATGGGAAAATAATGAATATTTCATAATGGCACATGTTGTGAAAATAATGAATATGTCATAATGGCACATGCGCTGGAAATTATGGATTTACTTAACATCATTCATCAGTATCGTCCAATGTATAAAGCTGTTTGTTCTGATAATATTAACTCCATTAATCCAATATACCATATATGTTCTGTAGACGCTGTTGGGTGATGACCAGTACATATTTACACGTCTCAACAAGGTGTTTGACGGCATGCCATCCACGGACACCCTGTCGCATAAACTCTTCCCCAGACCCCCAACTCCGTTTGAAGGTAACTAAATATATATATATATATAATTGTATTCTTGATAGTGGCTTAGTATTCCAGCTCTCTCCAGTATCATTCTTTAACTAACAAACCTTGTGTGTCTTAAGTTCTAACCATGCCTGGCCGAATATTCATCTCATTTGCAGTATGTGTAAATTGATAAGTAATTTTTAACCTTCATAAAGACAGTCTCGCTCCTAAAATTAGAGAGTTGACCAGTATGGAGTCATGAATATGTTTCATTATCTTCTCTGGTATAAGTGTTTCATGGTTTCTGTCTTTCCTCACACAGGAAATGCTTTTCTATTATATAAATGCTGTACCATGAAGTGAATGGGAAATGCTGTTCCATTAAACGAATGGGAAATGCTTTGCTGTTCCATTTAGTGAATGGGAAATTCTGTTCGAATTAACTTCACAAGTGATGAAATTCTGTGTAACAAGTTACTTCTAAATAAACCAACTGGAAACACAGGACGAGAGGACCTCGTTATAGAAATTTACAATTACACTATTTTATATAACTGTACTTGTTAATGCAGTCCAATTGTTGGCTCCCAAAAACCATGCAATTAAGGGTCAGGAGTAGATAGTTTTTCATAAAAAAAAAAGCATACATCTAAACCTATATGTGTCCATGTTCAGGCCCTGCCTTGGCTGGGATCAGTCCCCAGAGCAACAACCCGGCTGTGGTGGGACAGGGGGTATTTGCGACAGCCAGTTTTGCCACATTTAAGATGAGGAAGGACGTGGAATTATGGGAAATCTGCTTTACAATGTTACAAAAAGTGCCAAAAGCTTATAACAAGGTATGTTCAGCATGAATACATAGATATTATGAGTTTATGATGGTAAATAAAGAGTATTTATTACATTTCTATGGGTGAAAGATTGGGATTTCTCAGTGAAAGAATATTCATAATCGCAAAATATTAATAACTAACTCCGAACACAAAAATAACTGTGGCGTTTCATGACATCATTACAGGGTTGCTGATGTTGACGTCATCCGCCGATAACGTTCAATAAAGCGAATAATTTTGGTTGAAATCATACATAAACTGATTGAAAATGTAATAAATAGATTATTTAACTGCTGGCATCGATTAAAGGGAAATACTTCCCTCGATGGTAGACATTTTTATTTTCACAGACTCGCATACGCTCGTTCGTGAAAAGAACCACACGTTTACCATCTTGTGAAGGATTTCACTATAATCGATTCAAGCAGTTAAATAATCTCTGTTTCAGGTATTTTAAAGGAAATGAAACATGCTGAATGAATTAAGGCTAGACAACCATTGCTAATTGTATATAATTTTAAGCCTTTAAAGAGTTTTAGAAACTGAAGCGGGCAACAAAGAAAATCATTCAATTCTATGATTTTTTTTTATTATAAAACCACATGAAACGATTATCAATGATGGTCTGGTCAGAAAATATAACACAGCTATTTAATTATAAGTGTTTTCATTTAGTCTGTCTGGCGTTTCTGGGTTACTTGAAGCTAAAGCTGCTTCAATGCTAAAGCATCTGTATGTATATTTTACAAGAAAGAGTGACACAGGCATTGTCCTACATCTCACAATGTTATGCCTTCTTTACCCGCTTGATAAAATAATGTCTTTATCTTCCCCGTGTGTGGGTATGACGAGCTTCTGTGTGTGTTTTTCAGGACTACATCGTGGAGAAGGTGAAGAAACTTGGAGGGTTCACCACCTTTAACTGTTACATCATGAAGGAGCTCGAGACCATGTACAGATTACTCACAGAAATCAAGCAAACACTCACCGTAAGTTATGTCAATTGTGAAGCTGTGTATTATCACTATTATAACCGTAAGTTATGTCAATTATGAAGCAGTGTATTATCACTATTATAACCGTAAGTAATGTCAATTATGAAGCAGTGTATTATCAATATTATAACCGTAAGTTATGTCAATTATGAAGCAGTGTATTATCACTATTATAGCCGTAAGTTATGTCAGTTATGAAGCAGTGTATTATCACTATTATAACAATAAGTTATGTCATTTGTGAAGCAGTGTATTATCACTATTATAAGAGGGGTGATCTAAAATTACATAGACTTTTACTATAAAATAAAGATTGTTGACTAGTTAGCAATACAATTTACCCACAATATTAAGCAATGTATCCTTTATGGGATAGTTGATATCAGTTTATAATTAAAATTATATAAAGACATTTATACGCCGTCATATTTAACAGGAGAGCGGGGCAGTCCAAATTAAGCTTGTTTTTTTCCAAATATAAACTCTTATTCAAATGCCCATTACCGGTATTTCATATTAAACACGCGAACATCCATACAATTTCGTATGATACCACATTGATGTCAGCACAAGTTGCATGTTACACACATATTTGTTTGTTTGTTTCCTCTCTATCTTTGCTTCTTAACCTATAAAATAAATGTATAAAAAAAAAGAATGTCCTGTCTGAAGCGATTAATTTTGAATGGTTAATATTAAATTTAAGGGTTCAGTAATTAATAAATGTTTGATAGCGGCATATTCCAAATAAACCTCAGTAGCATATTTTGATTTGTTTTGATTATTGTGATATATTACATTTCTTGCAAGGATTTACCAAGATTTCTGAGGGACAGAAAAGTGATAATAACTACAGGGAACAGAGAGTGACATAACAGAGTCGTGTTAAAGTCATGTTATCCGTTTGCTTGCTTTGTGTCAATGATAAAAGTATTTCATGTTTCTCAATGATTGTAAATGATGGACCGATAATAAACCTCAAGAAGACTGTATATTGTAGAATACAAGAGATTTAAGTAATTTATTCTCCAATTTGTTAAAATTCAACTCACTAACTGACATTCTTCAGTGTCAATGACGACATGCGATTTGAGATGCATACGCAAAAGAATTTCAATATGCGCAGTGAAAACTGGCTCCTGTAAGGTATTTAACATTTGCTTTAGCGCACTCGTTTGTTTATGCGGACATATTTTCACTCGGGATAGATATCCCATATTGAAAAAGTCATGGTAATTAAAGTCTATTTAGGAGTGAAGGGACTGTACAACTTAGTACTTCACACACACAGTCGGATTATTTATTATTCAGATAATCAAGAATGCATGCGAGTCCAACAGCCTGGGAGATCTCGTGTCAGACATGGTATTGTCTGCAGCCGATGATCTGTTCCACCTGCGTATACCCCAGGTGTGGTGTGTCATGTCGGGAGCATCAGCTCCACCCCTCACCTGGGGCCTGGGCTCATGGCTGAATGAGCTACAAAATAGGTGTCATCACTTTGAGAAGATTCTTATACTGGTAAGTGAGATACGATAAATAATCTTGTTTATGAGACACAAACTCAAATACTCTTTGGCATTATCCTTTGTGCCCTTTTGCTTCTTCCAGTAGACAAAAAAGCAGATTTTATAATCATTTTAAAGTGTTTGTAGGACTGTAGCGTAATAATGATTTTCTAGATTTCACGGTCAGTTAATTTCAGTTAATCTGTAAAATTGTTCGAAATATGATTTATTCCCCTTGAACCAGCTTTTTACACATGTTTTATACATATATCACTGCTATTCAGGGTCGTGAGAAGATGCCAGCATACTGGCTGGGTGCTTTCTTCAACCCCCGCGGACTGCTGGCCCTCATGAAACAAGACTACCTGCGACAGTACTCGGGAGACAGGTCTGGAAACTTTGAACAGTTCATCTTCCAGACGGAAGTCACCTCCAGGGATAAAGATCATGTAAGTTTGCCAGCTGATGGCATAGACAGCTAGTCAAAAGTTAACATTTGGTGCTTTAATTGGAAAAGTTTTCAACATATCTCCTTGTGTATTCTGTAAGCATGCATTCATCAATTCAGAATGGCTTTATACTAATATTTTATTAGTAAGTAGGGAAAACATCTACATTACATTACATAAGACTTTTTACACCCCCGCTTTCACAAAGTGAAGTGGGGCCTATATAGGAATCATGTTGTCCATAACGTCCCGTCACGTAACATTTTTGTCCCGTCCTGTCTCGTCGTGTTTTGTCACGTCTCATCACGTCGCATAACTCATTTTAATTACTTGCATTCCTCAAACAATTTTGAATGGGTTGTTCCCAAACTTCATATACACATAACAACTGATGACCTTATGTCCTTCTACATCACACATTGTTGATTGCCTAGTTTATAACAGAGTTTTGGCCCTTTGTTTCACTTAAAATTTAAGTGGGGGTATTCATCACCTTCACTAATAGTTCTAGTTAAAATAATAATTTATGACAAATATATATACAATTTTCAGTTCTCACGAAAAAAGTTTCTTAATTAAATTGCCATTGATCAAGTATATATAAAAAAACAACGGTTGTAGTGTCATTTTCAATGAGGTTGTATGGTTTGATATGAGCTTATTAAATGACAGCTAAAACAACATCAGTTTTTTGTCTGTTCTCTTTATAACTGTAAACAATTTTTGAGCCCCAGTCATGAAAGTGTTACAGCTATAATTACCATAACAATTATTGTATTGTAGTTACGGGACCCACCACAGGAGGGCATGTTTGTGTACGGGATCTACATCTGGGGTTGTGCCTGGGAGAAGACAACTGGGGAATTACAAGATGCTCCACCCCGTAGCGGCTACGCCACCCTTCCCGTGGTTCACCTCACATGCTGGCCCCTCAATGAGAAGCCCCTGCTGCAGGATGCAAACAGAGCTGCGGAGACGTACCAGTGTCCCGTGTATGCGTCGAGGATTGCTTCGCGAGACCCAATCCTGGAGTTAGACGTACGGAGGGAGGGTATACCATCGACACGCTGGTCACTGAGAGGTCTGTCAGCAACCATCAGACCGTACTGAGCAGCTTACAGGCCTGAGGGAAAATGCTATTGATAATCAATACTGACTTTATGTTTGAATAAACCTCCATGGAGAGACAGATACATGATGATGATACTTACTCCTATATCTTATTCTGTTTTGAACAAGACCAATCGGAATAGATAAGCAAAACTGTTTCAGACTGACAGTATTATCGTTATTTAAGATACCATAAAAGCATGACGAGGTTTGATCGGAGAATGCCTTTTGGAGAGGGAATAATAGTGTGGAATAGCTTCTGTGTTGCAAATTGGAATTCATTGATCAAAGCATTGACAAAAGGACTAAAGATGCTCAATCTTGTAAACTCTGGTTAATTTTTAATATTAATTTGTCAGAATAAGTGAAAATGTTGATGTTTTTCTGTTGGTGCAGTGTGTCATATTTTAAATTCTGTGTGAAGATATTCATGACAGGAAGATGAAAAGACAGGAAGCCAGGATCTGCGAGATAACATGTGGTTTGCTCTGTTGGTTTCAAAGAATGATATTTATTAATTTGTTAATTTTCAAAATATTTTTATATCTGAATTGTTATGATGTGTGGAATTCCGTCCAAAACCAACCTTTATGACATTCCTAAATCTTGGTGCAATTTTGATATATATGATCAAAGTGATATACATTGATCGAAGCCCATTTCAACCGTCCATTTACATATTATATTCAATGCAATTTTCTAAATTCCAATTTGAAAACCTTTTAGTTATAAAATATTGTGTTGGTTGATGTCTTTAAAATCTGTATTAAGAAAAAAAGTGTTTGAAAATTGTTGGTGAACACCAATTTCATATTAAGGGAGTTTTGTTTGTATGCCAAATGGACGTACACAGGTTGCGGTATGTGTCTCAGTGCTACTGCTGTATTTTGTGACTGTCAAAGAACGTAGTAGTACTGAATACGTGTGATGCAATTTACAGTGTTTTACTTTATTTTCGACATGTATTTATATATCTGAAATTCTGAATCTTGAGTATTTAAGCATAAAATTGTTACTTCACTTACTTGTATATATGAATGTAAGGTGAATCTTTGCCCATATTTTGTAATAATTGCGTGGAAGTTAATGATAATCGAGGATACACTGCAGCACTGTTCTTATGTTCTTCTTTATTTATATGTTACAACAGTGATGTGTTGAACCCTCAATAAGTCATGTAAATTGTAACACATTAATTTGTCATTTTCCACTTATTGAAAGCCATTTTTCAGCGGTACACCATACAGGTTTTTGTTACGACTTGAAATTAATTAAGTTTTGAAGATGGTTTTGTAAAATAATTTTTCTGTGTTTGACCATACGTTTCGCAGACCGATATTAATACAAGACTTAGATTAGAAATATCACCAATGAATGATGGTTAGTTAATTGCTGTTATTACTTTATATTATGCCAAATAAAAATTGTTGTCACTTGTTAACAGTCTCCGGCTCTTGTGTCCTTTGACTTGTACTGCTCCCTTAAAATCTCCACAAACTAGAAATTGTTATTGTACATGGGACAAAAACGTATTGCTCCCCCACTCGCCCGAACAGGCATAATTGACGACTCTAGGTCCAACCATTCTCTATTGATCTGAGATCGTTTTGATATTCAATATCCCTGTGACTGTATCTACTATCTGTATCATTAAGGCCACATAATATCAGTAAGGAATTTTTTTTTTAAAAAAAATCAATAAATTAAAAAAATAAAAATCAATAGGGGTCATCTACTGGTCATGACCAACCATCCTTCCAAGTTTGAGGACCCTAGGTCCAACCATTCTCTAGTTATTGATCGGACATCGTTTTGATAGTCAATGTCACTGCGACCTTGACCTTTGACCTAGTGACCCCAAAATCAATAGGGGTCATCTACTGATCATGACCAACCATCCTTCCAAGTTTGAGGACCGTAGGTCCAACCATTCTCTAGTTATTGATCGGACATCGTTTGATAGTCAATGTCACCCTGACCTTGACCTTTGACCTAGTGACCCCAAATCAATAGGGGTCATCTACTTGTCATGACCAACTATCCTTCCAAGTTTGAGGACCCTAGGTCGAACCATTCTCTAGTTATTGATCGGAAGTCGTTTGTGACACAGACCTACAGACAGACAGAAAGCACAAAATCAATATGGCTCCCCTACCACACTTTTCCATTCTTATGACCAGCTGTGATTTTAACACCACGACCGTATTTGATTCCAGATGATAATGACTAGATAGTATGACCAGCTGTGATTTTAACACCACGACCGTATTTGATTCCAGATGATAATGACTAGATAGTATGACCAGCTGTGATTTTAACACCACGACCGTATTTGATTCCAGATAATGACTAGATAGTATGACCAGCTGTGATTTTAACACCACGACCGTATTTGATTCCAGATGATAATGACTAGATAGTATGACCAGCTGTGATTTTAACACCACGACCGTATTTGATTCCAGATGATAATGACTAGATAGTATGACCAGCTGTGATTTTAACACCACGACCGTATTTGATTCCAGATGATAATGACTATAGTATGACCAGCTGTGATTTTAACACCACGACCGTATATGATTCCAAATGATAATGACTAGATAGTATGACCAGCTGTGATTTTAACACCACGACCGTATTTGATTCCAGATGATAATGACTAGATATTTTGAACAGCTGTGATTTTGACCGAGACTAATCCATTAGTATGATCAACTGATTTTGAAAGACTGAATTTGGTTCCAGATAGTTATGGGACCCCCTGTGAACTTGCTTCCAGTTGATGAAGATTTCGGAAAAATTGATCAACTTACAAATGTAAAAAATATTCCATGAAATATGACCCACGAATTTAGTAAGCTATACCTTCTATTGATCAATCGAATTGAATTGGGGTTTTAAGGTGCACCAACTCACGAAAGGTTATATGGCGCGTAACAGGAATGAACATGCTAGGCTCATCCTCCATGTACTTCGAGATAAAATATGGAGAACGGGCCTAGAACCTTCTCACCCTGAACTGCGGAGTTGCTGCAAATTCTATTGTAGACACTCCATTTACGCTGGAGCCACGATAGTTTTTCTGCCACTGCTCTAGTGATATGAGCGAGATGGCATGCAGGAGTCATGATGAAGACCTTTAATGAGCATGAACAAAAAATGATAAAATGAACATGAATTTGGGGGGATTCTATCCCTCTGCCTTCCCCTCCAACGGGATCTGCAGTGGCCCTATTCTTTGCCCTGATCGATCGAAATATTGTGAAAAAGTTTGCAAGTACCAAATATAAAATGAGAAACTGTATTAAATATACAAAGTGTAAAAAGTATACACGCTTGCTCATGTATACTTATACATTAATTTACAGTGGTTTTCTTTGCTTTAAATGATAATTATCAATATCTATGCCAAAAATTATAAAAAGGCTTTATAATGTGATCTTTCCAATATAATGTTGAATCTGTGTACTTTGTCCACCAGACAACACTTCATATGACCAAGTATCAAACAAATAAAAGCAAGGTAATCATAAGAAGTTAAGTTACTGAGGTTAAGTGGTTTAATCAGGGTGTAGTTTTGGGAAAATAACGCAAAATATAACCTTAACCTTGGTATTTTTTGTCGTTCAGCGATGTCCACCAAGACAAAGTGACCAAATCACATTAACCGGTTAAATTTTGGGAAAATAAGGCAAAATATGACCTTGACCTTGGTAATTTTGGCATTACGTGATGTCCCTAGACCCAACAAAGCATCTGAGAAAGTTTCAGAAAAATTCGAGCAGCGGTTGAGATATAGTTGATTTAAAATGTGCACGCAGCCGCCGCCGTCACAAAAGTGACTGCTGTCTGCTACCCACTATCATGGGCGAGACAAAAAGGACTTGAACCAAAAAAATAGGTATTACTGTTCTTTTTTAATTATATTGAATTATTCCAGAAATCATCAATTTCAGTTATTTCATTTGACAAAACCTACAGATGTATCGTGTATTTATTATTCTATGACAGGTATCGTATAACCGGACAAAGGAAAACATAACCAAATGCATGATATGTGGAATTGTAACAGAAAACAAAAGGCAACATACTGAACAGACTTTATTGATCCATTCCCCTGAGATCTTAACAAAATATATACAAGTAACATGAACTCTAAAATGTGCTAACCTGCATTACATAAATTATAAGTTCAGTTTCTGTTCATAGTTCAAGAACTTAGAACTAGTTCTTTTATATAACAATTCTTTCAAACACTCAAATACTTATTTATTACTTAATACTGTTAAGTGGTACGCGTTCATGATGTCGAACTGAATTTGGTTTTATGTCGTACTAACACAAACAGGTCACATGGTGCCAACAGGAACAAACATTTCTGGGCCACCCTCCATCGACACGAAAGGAAAACTTGCAGAAAGGGCCTTAGCGTCTTCTCACCAGCAGAACTGTTGCAGAAACACCATTTACACTGGAGCCACAATCATTGTTTTCCGACAATGTTCAAGTAGCACCATGAAACAACACACGTGAAGAAGACTGTTAATGGGCATGGCAAAAAAATTGTACAAAACAAATGAATGGTATTTTACAACCCTATAACAGATTAGGTTACAGGGGTCAGATGGGCAAAAAATGACAATAATGTAGATGAAGGCAATTTATAATTTATATCCTACTCCTCTGCCTCTAGCGGGTTTTGCAGTGACTGTATTCTACCCCGGCAAACACAGGGAGTCTACTCGGAGAATTAACATACTACTTCTAAAACAATATATCCCAAAATAAACATAATTCACTCTAAAACAAGTGCTACAATGTACATAAAAATAAAAAACTTCAAAAAAACTGTCAACCCGACTGAGACCCCATCATATCCAACATGACTTTCTGTAACCCTGTTGTTTTGGGTAGGTTTCACTGTTGATGTCATAGATTTCAGTTACTAAGTCTGATTGCATCAATGAGTCATCATAAACCTTGAAACATGCTTCAAATAATACCGACACAAATAAATATTAACTACAATACTCAGTTTTTAATCAGTACTACTACTGAACCGACACAGGGCATCATATCCAACATGACTTTCTGTAACCCTGTTGTTAAGGGTAGGTTTCACTGTTGATGTACGTAATTTCAGTTACTAAGTCTGATTGCATCAATGAGTCATCATAAACCTTGAAACATGCTTCAAATAATACCGACACAAATAAATATTGACTACAATACTCAGTTTTAAATCAGTACTACTACTGAACCGACACGGGGTAATCTTGAAGTTTTTATCGAAATTTAAAATTAGCATCTCAATTTTATATAAATCCAGTATCATGTTAACTTTAAAACTGCATGCATATAATTAACATTAATATAAATAACATTTTTATTTTCCAAATTTTCTGTTATTTTTCAATGTTTAAATATATTATTGGTGAAATGTAATTAACAATTAGTAATATGCAAACACAATTTACTCTGAACAGTTCTAATACTTAATACACAAATGCAAGTTATGTAGAAAAGCTAACCGGACGCCGTGGGTTTCAAACAAATCAAGATCACCGTGTGTAAATTATAATAAATTTAAATAAGAAACAACTACTATTAAATTTAATATAATAAATTTAAATTATAACAAGTCAACAAACATTTCTTTAGTTGTTTTTATCTAGTTCTACCATCTTTCAAATAAAACTTACAATTCAGGTGTTGGTAAAAAACAACTAGAACTATCACTGAAGGTCATGAATACCCCCGCTTTTTTTTTTAATCGAAGTCAAACAAAGGGCCATAATTCTGTAATCAATTAGGCAATCAACCATGGGTGATGCAGAGTGACATAAGGTTGTTGTGAGTATATGAAGTTTGGGAACCTGTTTGAGATATGCTAGTAATAAGCAAGCGTTACGCGACAGGACAAAAATTGTTAAACAACGGGACGGGATGCGACGTTACGGACAACGTGATTCCTATATAGCCCCCACTCCACTTTGTGAAAGCGGGGTTTTAATTTGGTTGCAATGTGTTTCCTTGCCGAAATATAAATACCATGTATTCCACCTGGTCTTTCATTAACACACACTATTCTTTAATAACATAAAAAATAATTCAACAGCACAACTTCTACATCAATATTTAATATATATATACAACACTTTTCTCGACAGTTTCAAAATGTGAATAATGCATAATTTTGTTTCAACCTTCAATACAGCAATAATTTTCTCTTGATGCAAATCTCTGGTGTCATTTTGGTAAAAATGTAAAGTGGTACTGAGGTCACATTGGTACAAATATACAATGGTTCCAAAATCACTTTGTTAGAAATATTAATATGGTACCAACATCACTTCCATTCTCTACATTCAGGTACAGATAAAATATTTAATAGATATTGGGGAACTCTTCTCTCTTTATATTTATTTTCCAACTGCCCTGTGTGGTTCCCGGGTGCCCCTGTTTTGTCACGGGGCAAAGAACAGGCCCACTGCAAATCCCTTTGGAGGGGTAGGCAGAGGGATAGAATCCTCCCAAATTCATGTTCATTTTATCATTTTTTGTTCATGTTCATTAAAGGTCTTCATCATGATCCCTGCATTGTTTCAGGTGCTATCTCGCTCGCATCAAAAGAGCAGTGGCAGAAAAACAATAACGTGGCTCCAGCGTAAATGGAGTTTCTACGATAGAATTTGCAGCAACTGCAGTTCAGGGTGAGAAGGTTCTAGGCCCATTTTCCATATTTTATCTCGATGTACATGGAAGACGAGCCTGGCATGTTCATGCCTGTTAGGCGCCATATAACCTTTTCATGTGTTGGTGCGCCTTAAAACCCCAATTCAATTCAATTATTTTCCAACTAGATTTGTGTGTTACCAGTAAACATTCACTAACCATTCTGAATCCAAAGTTCACGGGTTCATGCCATTTCAGCGCCAATGGCCGTCTCTATCACCCACACACACTCAAGCTGACTGCAAGTGCTCACAGTCTCCATCACCCACAAACACTCAAGCTGACTGTGCCAGTGGTAGTCTATCATCCACACACACTCAAGCTGACTGCAAGTGCTCACAGTCTCAATCACCCACACACACTCAACCTGATTGTGCCAGTGGCCGTCTCTATCACACACACACACACTCACTCAAGCTGACTGTGCCAGTGGCAGTCTCTATCATCCACACACACTCAAGATGACTGCAAGTGTTCACAGTCTCTAAAACCCACACACACTCAAGCTGATTTTGCCAGTGACCATCTCTTATCACCCACACACACTCAAGCTGACTGTGCCAGTGGCAGTCTCTATCATCCACACACACCCAAGCAGACTGCAAGTGCTCAGTCTCTATCACCCACACACACTCAAGCTGACTGCAAGTGCTTACAGTCTCTATCACCCACACACACTCAAGCTGACTGCAAGTGCTTACAGTCTCTATCACCCACACACACTCAAGCTGACTGTGCCAGTGGCAGTCTCTATCATGCTGACTGCAAGTGCTCACAGTCTCTATCACCAACACACACTCAAGCTGACTGCAAGTGCTTACAGTCTCTATCACCCACACACTCAAGCTGACTGCAAGTGCTTACAGTCTCTATCACCCACACACACTCAAGCTGACTGTGCCAGTGGCAGTCTCTATCATGCTGACTGCAAGTGCTCACAGTCTCTATCACCAACACACACTTAAGCTGACTGCAAGTGCTTACAGTCTCTATCACCCACACACACTCAAGCTGACTGTGCCAGTGGCAGTCTCTATCATGCTGACTGCAAGTGCTCACAGTCTCTATCATCCACACACACTCAAGCTGACTGTGCCAATGGCCGTCTCTATCACCCACACACACTCAAGCTGACTGTGCCAGTCTCTATCACCCACACACACTCAAGCTGACTGTGCCAGTGGCAGTCTCTATCATCCACACACACTCAAGCTGACTGCAAGTGCTCAGTCTCTATCACCCACACACACTCAAGCTGACTGTGCCAGTGGCCGTCTCTATCACCCACACACACTCAAGCTGACTGTGCCAGTGGCAGTCTCTATCATCCACACACACTCAAGCTGACTGCAAGTGCTCAGTCTCTATCACCAACACACTCAAGCTGACTGCAAGTGCTTAGTCTCTATCACCCACACACTCAAGCTGACTGTGCCAGTGGCAGTCTCTATCATCCACACACACTCAAGCTGACTGCAAGTGCTCACAGTCTCTATCACCCACACACACTCAAGCTGACTGTAAGTGCTCAGTCTCTATCACCAACACACTCAAGCTGACTGCAAGTGCTTAGTCTCTATCACCCTCACACACTCAAGCTGACTGTGCCAATGGCAGTCTCTATCACCCACACACTCAAGCTGACTGTGGCAATCTCTATCACCCACACACTCAAGCTGACTGTGCCAGTCTCTATCATCCACACACATTCAAGCAGACTGTGCCAATGGCCGTCTCTATCACCCACACACACTCAAGCTGACTGTGCCAGTCTCTATCATCCACACACACTCAAGCTGACTGTGCCAATGGCCGTCTCTATCACCGACACACACTCAAACTGACTGTGCCAGTCTCTATCATCCACACACACTCAAGCTGACTGTGCCAATGGCCGTCTCTATCACCCACACACACTCAAGCTGACTGTGCCAGTGACAGTCTCTATCATCCACACACACTCAAGCTGACTGCAAGTGCTAGCGAGTGTCGGACTCGTTCATAAAAATGTTTGACAGACTGCGCCAAATGTCGAACCTGACTATGACGTGACGTCAACATTGTATTACGCGCAACAGTAGTTTCAGTGTGATGTGTTCACATCCTTATTAAATATACAATAAACTTCATTTTTTGTAGTTTCTAAAAACATAACAAGCTTTATTATAAAAGAATGTTTAAAAGTTATTTTTTAACATTAATTGGGATCCGGTGACATTGTCTGTGGCAATTTTATTACACAACACTGCTATAACGTCAAGTAATTTTGTACGCTGTTGTGATGCAGGGGGAGTTTCTCATAACAAACTGACTGATTAATCATTGATCATGCCTGTTTTTAGGTATGACTCTATTTTGAAAAAGCTTTACTCCAAACCATTGTATGAACTTCTTTGAGAGAAACCTTGCGAGAGGTCTGGATGATCGAGACTACGCCAATGGATATCTTCGTTGTGTCCTTGGACAAGACACGACCCTTGGTGTTGTCTAGGTACGAGAGGTACAGTTTACCAGTCTATCCTCAGAGAACGCTGAGGAACCAGAGGAATCCATTCGAATGTAAAAGTAGGGCACGGTTCCTGGATCCACTCAAAATAACATATGTATGGCTATGTACCACCATTTTATTAAAAGCTTAAGTGTTAAATAATCAAAGGAATGTTTCTCCCTATATAATAAAAACATGTATGGAAGAGAAAAATATTACGTCTGAACTAGTGTCTCAACAATACACCTACAAATAAACAGTCTATATACAACTGAATTGAATTGGGGTTTTAAGGCGCACCAACACATGAAAGGTTATATGGCGCCTAGCAGGAATGAACATGCCAGGCTCATCCTCCATGTACATAGAGATAAAATATGGAGAATGGGCCCAGAACCTTCTCACCCTGAACTGCAAAGTTGCTGCAAATTCTATTGTAGACACTTCATTTACACTGGAGCCACGTTTATTGTTTTTTGCCACTGCTCTAGTGAAGTGAGCGAGATGGCACCTGAAACAATGCAGGGATCATGATGAAGACCTTTAATGAACATGAACAAAAAATGATAAAATGAACATGAATTTGGGGGGATTCTACCCCTCTGCCTATTCCTCTAACGGGATCTGCAGTGGCCCTATTCTTTGCCGCGTAACCAAACGGGGCCCCCGGGAACCACACGGGGCGTCTATATACAAATAACCAATCAAAATAATAAATCATGACAAATAACCAGTCTTAACAGATAATTAGCCCAACTCAATGCCAGTATTTAGCACATAAACAACACAATAATTAACCCAACACTGTGACATCACTCTTCTGTGAACACAAGTCAATACTGACATTACAGTACTTGTTTATACAATCTACTTATTTACATATTAATGGCTCATAGAGTATACTGTATTAATTAGAAAATTGCAAAGCGCATCAAGGCATGGACGTAGGCATACAATGGCATATAAACATGCATTCTTTTCAAACATGCACACGATGGGTTCAATACATAATATAATGGCTTGAATGCATGATATTTGAAAATGTAAGCCGTGTTATGTGAAAATGCATATGATTTGAGGCAGGGACATATATGACATACATTATCATGAGGCATGTTTCCAAGAGCACAACTATAACTAGAGGTTGTTATATTAAAAACAGAGGTCTCCCCCACTTGGGAAAGGTCATAAATCTGCCAAAAATCATTCAACTGGAACACAATGATGATATGCGCAACTACACCGCATTAAATATTAAAACCTTTAAAGGACCATAACTCCACCAAAAATCATTCAACCGGAACAATGAGACGATATGAGCAACTAGGCTTGGTACTGATCATGCTTGAAAAAGTTCGTTGAAATCCGGCCAGGGGTTCAGGAGAACTAGTCCTGACAAAGTTTCTGTATTAAAACCTTTAAAGGGCCATAACTTTGCCAAAAATCATTCACCCGGAACACAACGATAAGCACACCCAGGCTGGGTACTGATCAACCCTGCAAGGTTTCAGTGAAAAAAGGTCAGGGGTTCAAGAGAACTAGTCCATACAATTTTTGTGACATACAGACAACTGACAGACAACAGACAGCACAAAAACAAATGTCTCCCCTCCACGAATTGGGGGAGACATAATTAGTGTATGACAACAAACTTTGTTGGATTTTTGCATTGCTTTTGTCAATAGCCATACTCCTCAAATTTATTTAATAACTTTTAGATGATTGTTTTTATCTGCACAACCAATCTGTTCAACCTCGAGTTCTTATTTCTAACAGTGAAACGAAGTCTCACAGTTGTGGATCGGTTTCACACAGTGTTTCAACTTTTTAACACACCTGGGCTACCACAGGCTACCAGCAGGTGGCAGAACATCATCATCCACAGGCAGCAACACGACATCATCAGTCATTTCAATGAGGTTTCTATCTTCAGTCATGGACGCTTCTTGCACGAAGTTGAACAACGCGTTGTCATTGGGAAGATTTCCATTGATCTCGTCCAGCGATTCCTTCATAATCTGGTCTGAATTATAACTAAACCCAACGGCAAACATTTCATTTATGGACTTCCTGGCAGATTTCTTAGCTGTCGGTACTTCGACTTCATTATTGTTCTTTTCTGGTGCGTGGACATTATTTGTGAGGGCTTTAGAAGTGTCTACCTGTTGTTTTGGGGCATTATCGTTTACAGTGTCATAGTTATCTTTTATCTTTGGTGATTCTTGTGCAAGCAAATCAGAGTGATAGTTAAATCCAACAGCCAGCTGATCTATGACCCTCCTGCGTGGCGTGGTTGCAGCATGAGGTATCAAGATTTCTCCAGTTTCAGTTTTCGGAGAGTCTTTCACCAACTGATCGGAGAAGTAGTTGAACCCTACGGCCAGCTGCTCCGGTCGCTGCCTCGGTGGTGGTAGCATGTCTATACAGATAATCTCGCCATTCAATGTCCTGGGTGAATTTTTGACAACCAAGTCTGAGCTGTAATTAAAACCGACGGCGAGTTGGTCTGGCCTTTGTCGCGGTGTCTTTGTTACATCCACCGTATTGACACGACCACGAGGTTTCCTGGGAGTTTTGTTGATGCTGAGTTCCGCGACATCATCGATTATCTCCATGATGGCAGCCTCCGACAGACCGTCCTCGATGGCGACCTTCATCGCCTCCTGTATAACACTGGCTGTATAATCCGTCACAAACTCGTCTAGTTGTTCAGCAACTGTTCCCAACATGTCCCTCACAGCAGAATCCTTAATCTCGGCAGACTCCACACCACTTGCATCTCCGCGATCTCTTGCAACACTACCTTCAAGCATTGATTCAGCAGCAAGTTTGTCAGTAGTGGCTTTAGCGATATCGCCAGCACATGTAGTCTCAACGTCACCAGCGGCGTTCGCAGTCACCACCTGCATATCTGGGTGGTCTTTTAGACGAACATCTCGACACATTCCACCAGGCTTCTCCAAACTGTAAAATAAGGAAGTTCAGTTTAAAACAACAGAATACCAAGTCGATTCGTCTGTCATGTTGTCTAATGATGCCAAAGACGTGTGAAATATTTCAATCCATTATGAAGTAGTTTCCGTGATACAAGCTTACATACTAAACTTTAACCAACTACAGCTAAGCATAAAAGTGGCCAAACTTTTAAAATAAACACAAGTTATAGAACCTGGCGCTATGATGTTGTCTAATGATGCCTATGACAAGTGTGAAGTCTCAATCCACTATGTGAATTAGTTTCCGCAGGGTTCTCAATAAGAACCGGCCGCCGGCCGAAATGACCGCTTCAAATGGCATTTGGGCCGGTTCAAGTGGTTGGAGAAACCAAGGCGGAAGTTGGACGCCCCAACACCAGAAAGGTTGAACAATCCAGTGACAGTAGGAGTTCAGACCGACACAAGTATCACATTGAGTACTGTCACACCTTGCAGGGAGGAAATTCGGGCAGTGCTCAAGGAGATACTTGTTAAGGGGGAGGACAACTGCTCCTCCAGTTTCTCAGATGAGGACAGTGACATGGATAGTGTGTTATTGAACTTTGTAGAGATAATGGAAAGTATTTGTTGTTCAATTTTGTAGTTATGTGTATATGTGGTACAATTTTCAAATGAATATGTGTTGTTGAAGTTTGGTAAATAAATATTTGTCAAATTACTGCACTACCTCTAAATACAGATACAACTACTGCACTGCAGTACTTGTAGATCTGCATATAGAGGAATATTGCTTATAAAATTGCACTTTAAAGTGTGATTTAAAAGGCATTCAAAATGCAGGAAATGATGCAATTTCAAAAGAATTCGGGGGAGGACCCCCAGACCACCCGCCTAGGCCTGTTACTTTTTCAAAAAGGCCTGTTCAACCGAAAGTTATTGAGAACCCTGGTTTCCGTGATACAAGCGTATGTATACAAAAATTTAACCAAATTTTCTAAAGCATAAACGGGCCATCTTTTCGTTAAAACACACAAAACTTAAGCGGTGACAACAGCTCATCAATTTTTTGTCAAAAATAGATGAGCTAAAAAAAATTGCCTAGTACGGAAGACTGGCATTGACGGCTTTATGAACAAACAAGGAAATTTTGTGATATTAATGCAAGATAAAGTCCAAGGTGTGTAGTGATTGTTATTGACAATGGCATCGGGAATGTAAACCGGATGGTCCCGTGTATCAAACTCTACCCTCTGAGCAAGTTTAAAGTATCATAGGAATATATTCGATAGTCAGAGTAAGGCAGGTTTCCGGATCCCTACGTATCCTTCCCCTCTCTCTAGGGCGGGCCTAAATAACCTACAGTGTGTTGATAAACCATTAAGCAATGTTTACATGTACTTACTCTTCATTGATAAACCATTAAGAAATGTTTACATGTACTTACTCTTCATTGATAAACCATTAAGCAATGTTTACATGTACTTACTCTTCATTGATAAACCATTAAACAATGTTTACATGTACTTACTCTTCATTGATAAACCATTAAACAATGTTTACATGTACTTACTCTTCATTGATAAACCATTAAACAATGTTCACATGTACTTACTCTTCATTGATAAACCATTAAACAATGTTTACATGTACTTACTCTTCTCATTGATAAACCATTAAACAATGTTCACATGTACTTACTCTTCATTGATAAACCATTAAACAATGTTTACATGTACTTACTCTTCATTGATAAACCATTAAACAATGTTTACATGTACTTACTCTTCATTGATAAACCATTAAACAATGTTTACATGTACTTACTCTTCATTGATAAACCATTAAACAATGTTTACATGTACTTACTCTTCATTGATAAACCATTAAACAATGTTCACATGTACTAACTCTTCATTGATAAACCATTAAACAATGTTTACATGTACTTACTCTTCATTGATAAACCATTAAACAATGTTTACATGTACTTACTCTTCATTGATAAACCATTAAACAATGTTCACATGTACTTACTCTTCATTGATAAACCATTAAACAATGTTCACATGTACTTACTCTTCATTGATAAACCATTAAACAATGTTTACATGTACTTACTCTTCATTGATAAACCATTAAACAATGTTTACATGTACTTACTCTTCATTGATAAACCATTAAACAATGTTTACATGTACTTACTCTTCATTGATAAACCATTAAACAATGTTTACATGTACTTACTCATTGATAAACCATTAAACAATGTTCACATGTACTTACTCTTCATTGATAACCCATTAAACAATGTTTACATGTACTTACTCTTCATTGATAAACCATTAAACAATGTTCACATGTACTTACTCTTCATTGATAAACCATTAAACAATGTTCACATGTACTTACTCTTCATTGATAAACCATTAAACAATGTTTACATGTACTTACTCTTCATTCACGTTGTACCTTTGCTTCTTCTGATTTGGTCGATTCTTTCTACCAGACTTGACATCTTTATGTGCCAAGTTCCTGCAATACAATAATTGAATTTGAACACAAGAAAGGTTATATGGTGCCAAACAGGAATGAACAAGCAAAGCTCATCCTCTATTTACATAAGGATAAAATATGGAGAATGTGCCTAGAACCTTCTAACCTGCAGAACTGTAGAGCAGAACTACGGAAATTAAAAAAATCCCAATCGGTCCCAATCGGTCCGAGATTCCTATCTTGTAGATTTACCCCACCCACTCACAAGCCTCCAGCCTCCAGGACCAAAACCTCTCTTACGGCAACCCGCACCACCACACCCCCCACCCAATTCCATACCACAACGTGGTTCAATTCTATTCAATTCCTTTGTTGTCGTAATCGTTTGACAAGACAGGGTGCTTTTATTTATTTTTTTATTTGGTCACAGCTTAAAATTATTTTACTGTTTCAACTCAACTAAATTGAGCGTTACGATTGTTTGAAAGGCGATAATAACATGCGGAATGGTCTGCTAATTCAACACGTCACGTTATGGTCATATTGTTACCTGGCTCTGGTTCAATTATCGCATTGCGGGGAAAGAGGTGTCATCTTTTTTTATTTGATGGCAGAAGTTATAAACAAATAACTTTTCAAAATAGCTATGTTAATAGGTTGATGAAGATTTGTATTTAAGTATGCAATAAAAGTTCAATTAAGGCCACAAAAAATTACCTGGTTCTCAGGCCACTTTTTCTGAGAAGAGATGCGGGCGGGCGCATTTTTTTTTACAATTTTACAGTGGTCAACAGACACGTGGGCGATTTTGTTTTATCCAAACTTTAATTCCAATATATGTATTGATGCAAAATATCTCGAAATACATGTGCAATAACCATTTGGATCAGCTCAGCTCTATTGTCGTTCATTACCTTATCATTTCTTCCCGACTTATGCTTCTTTCAATCACAATAAGTCCGTATATTTGTATTAGATCACGCATGAACTTCAATCGACTAGATGACATCGCCATTATTGCATGTTGTTGTGAGACTGTCGATTAGACGCTTGAATAAATCGCCTGTTCTGTAGCACCTACTAGTTCCAATCGTCTCAAGCGTCTGACTCTCCTAGATTGGTACCCGTACAACTGCAACACTCACAAGCTAGCGAGCAGAGCGGCAGATAGTCGGCCGCGCACCAGTCTACCCAAAAGGGGATTCCCCTGAGGTAGTTGCATGTAAAAACCGGAACAAACTTGGATGCGGAACTTTTTTCTCGAAATTTCGGTAGCGCATTTCCAATTTTTATTTTATTACTTTTGAGATAAAATCGGCAATGCGGCACCAGAAAAAAGACATGCGGGCGGGCCTGAGAACCAGGTAATTAATTTTTTATGGCCTAAATTACCATCTTTATTTCATGGAAACTCAAATTTATATTAATGTAAGAATTTTCTTTATAGAAACAGGCAGAATTAGGCCCATATATGTATTTATCCAGCTTTATATTCAGATTTCTTGAGAAGTTTTTAAGTGACGTTTCAGAATATGGGGGTGATAATCACACACAAGGTTTTTGGACACTGGCTAACTTTATATGACCCCTCACCATTCCATTGGCATTCAATCTGATTTCCATTGGCATTCAATCTGATTTGATTATGAACTTACTGATCAATCCAGTATCCAGGGAAGAACAATTCTGCGTAATATCTTGCTTCTGTCACCCAATGCCAGTGCTGTAATGACACAATGATGGGAGGCATTACTGTAACATCCAACTCACAACAACAATTGTACAAGTGTATTCAGTTTTAACCAAAGTCTCTCAAATAGGGAGATCTGGGCTAGAAATTGGGAGATTTTGTTACCAAACTAATTTTCACATTATTTACTTAAATAACAAGAGAGAAACGCCTGGTGGCATTAAAGCCGGGTTTCCAATATGTGAAAGATGAGTGCCTGTGTGTTTTGGTGATACTATGTATATAATAGAGCTTTTCTAGATAGATTTTTTTTTTTGGAGAGTGGGAGGATGCTTTAATGTTGAATTTTCAGCGCATGATATTTTGGTACGTCAGCAACTTACTATCCAAGTTTTATAATAATTGCACATGGAAATGCTGAAATATAAAAAATCATTGGACATGGCAATGCCGAGACATACAAAACAATGACCTTGAAGCTGGCAGGTTCTGAAAGCTAGATCAGCATTCCTGTGAAGTTTCATGAAAATCTGTCAAGTAGTTTCAGAGTAATCGTTACAAGTTTTTACTATATAACTCAATGTAAACAAAGATGGCTGCTGGCAGCCATGCTAGGATCAATTAGACATCAAGAGCAACATTCCTGTGAAGTTTCATGGAAATCCATCAAGTACTTTCAGAGGAGTAGTCTCATATCAATATCACTTATAGCTTTCAAGAAGTAGTTGCCACAAACTTGTTTTTTCAAAAACCTATTGTTAGCTTTGGGGGCCATCTTGCACATCAACATGAATTTTTGCTAGGATCGACTTCATGGGCAACATTTCTGTAAAGCTTCATGAAAATATATCCAATAGTTTCAGAGTAGTCGCTACAAAAAAAAGTTTACGGACGGACACTGCACCACGGCATAAGCTCTGCCTATCTTTGATCAGTAGAGCTAAAAATGTAGATGTCCGTATAACAAAGTTAAAAAGGTTAACGTAACACATATCTTGGAGAAAGTAGGTTACAGTGACCAAGTTTTCAGATTATGGTCAGTGCTTGATGAGAGGAAGGTGCTGTTAAAATTTGATGAAGATCGAGTGGAGTGCGGGGGGCAATATAGCTATATGTGTAAGAATTGACCGAAACAACACAGAAATATGTAAAAAATAAAGTTCCGATGGGGTGGGGTGGGGCAACATAGCTATATATGAGTAAGAATTGACCAAAACACAGAAATATGTATATTTTTTTTTTTAAAAATTGAGTTTCATATGGGGTGGTTGGGGTGGGAAGGCGGGGGGCAGGGGCAACATGTGTAAGAAGCTATGTAAGAATTGACCAAAACAACACTGAAATATGTAAAAAATAATTACAAAAATTTGAGTTTCGAGTGGGGTGGGTGGGGTGGGAAGGCGGGCCGCGGGGGCAACATATATGTGCAAGAAGCTATGTAAGAACTGACCAAAACAACACAGAAATATGTAAAAAAAAATAAAAATATTCCAGTTTCGAGGTGGGGTGAGGGCAACATAATTATATGTGCAAGAATCTATGTGTAAGAATTGATTAAAACAACAGAGAAATATGTAAAAAAAAAAAAAAAATAGTTTCAAGTAGGGGGTGTAAGAATTGAATAAAAACAACAGAGAAATATGTAAAAAAAAAAGAGGTCAATGACCTTGAAGCTCTACTGATTGATTTTGATTTCAGGAAGTAGTCGCTACAGACTTTTTTTTGAAAATCTATTTTTAACCGTGGCGGCCATCTTGAATTTCCGGCCGACCTGAAATTTTGCTAGGATCAATTAGACATTAAGAGCAACATTCCTGTGAAGTTTCATGAAAATCCGTCAAGTAGTTTCAGAGGAGTAGTCGCTACAAGTTTTCATTATATAACTCTATGTAAACAAAGATGGCCGCTGGTAGCCATGTTTAACGTCAAATCAAAACGATTTTCGACAAGGACCAACATCATGTCATACTTATCATTTTAGAAAAAGTCCCATATCAATATCTCTTATAGTTTTGAAGAAGTAGTCGCTACAAACTTATTTATTTTAAATCTATTTTTAGCTGTGGCGGCCATCTTGAATTTCCGGCCGACCTGAAATTTTTCTAGGATCAACTAGACATCAAGATCAACAATCCTGTGAAGTTTCATGAACATCCGTCAAGTAGTTTCAGAGGAGTAGTCGCTACAAGTTTTTACTATATAACTCTGTGTAACCAAAGATGGCCACTGGCAGCCATGTTTAACGTCGAATCAAAATAATTTTCCACAAGGATCAACATCATGTCATGCTGATCATTTTAGAAAAAGTCCCATATCAATATCACTTATAGTTTTCAAGAAGTAGTCGCTACAAACTTGTATTTTGAAAATCTATTTTTAGCCATGGCGGCCATCTTGAATTTCCGGCCGACCTGAAATTTTGCTAGGATCAATTAGACATTAAGAGCAACATTCCAGTAAAGTTTCATGAAAATCCCCCAAGTAGTTTCAGAGGAGTAGTCGCTACAAGTTTTTACTATATAACTCTATGTAAACAAAGATGGCCGCTGGCAGCCACGTTTAACGTCGAATCAAAACGATTTTTGATAAGGACCAACATCATGTCATGCTGATCATTTTAGAAAAAGTCCCATATCAATATCACTTATAGTTTTCAAGAAGTAGTCGCTACAAACTTGTATTTTGAAAAATTATTTTTAGCCGTGGCGGCCATCTTGAATTTCCGGCCGACCTGAAATTTTGCTAGGATCATTTAGACATCAAGAGCAACATTCCTGTGAAGTTTCATGAAAATCCGTCAGGTAGTTTCAGAGGAGTAGTCGCTACAAGTTTTCATTATATAACTCTATGTAAACAAAGATGGCCGCTGGCAGCCATGTTTAACGTCAAATCAAAACGATTTTCGACAAGGACCAACATCATGTCATGCTGATCATTTTAGAAAAAGTCCCATATCTATATCAGTTATAGTTTTCAAGAAGTAGTCGCTACAAACTTGAATTTAAAAAATCTATTTTTAGCTTTGGCGGCCATCTTGGATTTCACATCAACATGAATTTTTGCTAGGATCAACTAGACTTCATGGGCAACATTTCTGTAAAGTTTTATGAATATCCATCCAGTAGTTTCAGAGGAGTAGTCGCTACAAATAAAAGTTAACGGACAGACGGACAGACGGACGGACAGACAGACGGACGGACGACGGACGCCGCACCACGGCATAAGCTCTGCTGATCTCTGATCAGTAGAGCTAAAAATGTAAAAAAAAAAAAAAGTTTCAATTTCAATTTGGGGTGGGGAGGGAGTGGGGGCGGTGTGGGGAGGAGGGAGCCCATGCCGCAATATGGGTGAAGTATGAATAAGATGCATAATGCTATAAGAAATCCCAAACCAAAATTATAGATACAGTACAGCTCACGCGAAACACACACTTCTCGATTCGCCGAGTTTGGTCGTATCGAGTTTCGCGCGTATCTACGCGGAGGCAGTGTTTATCCTCGGCGAATTCACGCGGCGAAAGTACGCTATTGCCGAGTGAAAGCCACTCCGAGTCACTTCGCGTAGAATCCAATTAAGCAAAAGTGCACACCTGTGAACTCCGCGTGAATGATGCCGCGTAAAATTTAATGAACTGTAATTTTTCCTTCGACGTCGGCCATTTTTTTTTAAGAATCAAATAGAATATTTCCAATCACGGGCCACCAAGTACACGTATGTAATGTAATAAATATAGGCACGCACACACAACAAATGCTTGATTGTGACGAGGAGTATTAATCAAATTATGAAGCAACATTATATTGATAAAAACAAGAGGTCAATGACCTTGAAGCTCTACTGATTGATTTTGATTTCAGGAAGTAGTCGCTACAGACATGTTTTTTGAAAATCTATTTTTAACCGTGGCGGCCATCTTGAATTTCCGGCCGACCTGAAATTTTGCTAAGATCAATAAGACATTAAGAGCAACATTCCTGTGAAGTTTCATGAAAATCCGTCAGGTAGTTTCAAAGAAGTAGTCTCTACAAGTTTTCATTATATAACTCTATGTAAACAAAGCAGCCATGTTTAAGGTCAAATCAAAAAAGATTTTCGACAAGGACCAACATCATGTCATACTGATCATTTTAGAAAAAGTCCCATATCAATATCTCTTATTGTTTTGAAGAAGTAGTCGCTACAAACTTATTTATTTTAAATCTATTTTTAGCTGTGGCGGCCATCTTGAATTTCCGGCCGACCTGAAATTTTTCTAGGATCAACTAAACATCAAGAGCAACATTCCTGTGAAGTTTCATGAACATCCGTCAAGTAGTTTCAGAGGAGTAATCGCTACAAGTTTTTACTATATAACTCTATGTAACCAAAGATGGCCACTGGCAGCCATGTTTATCGTCGAATCAAAATATTTTTCCACAAGGATCTACACCATGTCATGCTGATCATTTTAGAAAAAGTCCCATATCGATATCACTTATAGTTTTCAAGAAGTAGTCGCTACAAACTTATTTTTTAAAAATCTATTTTTAGCTGCGACGGCCATCTTGAATTTCCGGCCGACCTGAAATTTTTCTAGGATCAATTAGACATCAAGAGCAACATTCCTGTAAAGTTTCATGACAATCCGCCAAGTAGTTTCAGAGAAGTAGTCGCTACAAGTTTTTACTATATAACTCTATGTAAACAAAGATTGCCGCTGGCAGCCATGTTTAACTTTGAATCAAAACGATTTTTGACTAGGATCAACATCATGTCATGTTGATCATTTTAGAAAAAGTCCCATATCAATATCACTTATAGTTTTCAAGAAGAAGTCGCTACAAACTTGTATTTTAAAACTCTATTTTTAGCTTTGGCGGCCATCTTGGATTTCACATCAACATGAATTTTTGCTAGGATCAACTAGACTTTATGGGTAACATTTCTGTAAAGTTTCATGAATATCCATCCAGTAGTTTCAGCTGTGAAGTCGCTACAAATAAAAGTTTACGGACAGACAGACGGACAGACGGACGGACGGACGGACGACGCACCACGGCATAAGCTCTGCTGATCTCTGATCAGTAGAGCTAACAAGTAGAGGTCTACCAATTACATGCACAAGATGTGTAAACCTTTAAAATGACCTTGCTGTTTAATTGAATTAAATTTGAATTTATAGTCGCACCAACTATATATATATATTCCAATTTAATTAAATTAAAATACGTAATTTAGATAATGTAAACTGTTTTACACTTAAATTGCCCAACCATTTATATTTCACCAAAAGCCTTGAAATTAACGTAGTTATCGGAATTGGCAATTCAGTGCAATATTGCTCTCTAAACATATTAAAACTTTCTTTTCAGGTAGAAGTTTGATCAGCAAATAGATTTATATCGGTGCACAAGTTTGTACATGTATCTATTGATTATGTGCAGAATAGTACCAAAGATAACGAAAAGCAAGTGCAATCAGATTAATTTCATTTCCTATTGTATACCCGCGTGCCCGAAACCATCATTGTATGACTGTACGTTTATAATTTAATAACAAGAGGTCAATGACCTTGAAGCTCTACTGATTGATTTTGATTTCAGGAAGTAGTCGCTACAAACTTGTTTTTTGAAAATTTATTTTTAGCCATGGCAGCCATCTTGAATTTCCGGCCGACCTGAAATTTTGCTAGGATCAATTAGTCATCAAGAGCAACATTCCTGTGAAGTTCATGAAAATCCGTCAAGTAGTTTCAGAGTAGTCGCTACAAGTTTTCATTATAAAATTCTATGTAAACAAAGATGGCCGCTGACAGCCATGATTAAACATCGAATCAAAATGATTTTTGACAAGGACCAACATCATGTAATGCTGATCATTTTAGAAAGTCCCATATCAATATCACTTATAGTTTTCAAGAAGAAGTCGCTACAAACTTGCATTTTGAAAATCTATTTTTAGCCATGGCGGCCATCTTGAATTTCCGGCCGACCTGAAATTTTGCTAGGATCAATTAGACATCAAGAGCAACATTTCTGTGAAGTTTCATGAAAATCCGTCAAGTAGTTTCAGAGGAGTAGTCGCTACAAGTTTTCATTATATAACTCTATGTAAACAAAGATGGCCACTGGCAGCCATGTTTAATGTCGAATCAAAATAATGTTCGACTCGGATAACCATCATGTCATGCTGATCATTTTAGAAAAAGTCCCATATCAATATCACTTATAGTTTTCAAGAAGTAGTCGCTACAAACTTATTTTTTAAAAATCTATTTTTAACTGTGGCAGCCATCTTGAATTTCTGGCCGATCTGAAATTTTGCTAGGATCAATTAGACATTAAGAGCAACATTCCTGTAAAGTTTCATGAAAATCCGCCAAGTAGTTTCAGAAAAGTAGTCGCTACAAGTTTTTACTATATAACTCTATGTAAACAAAGATGGCCGCTGGCAGCCACGTTTAACGTCGAATCAAAACGATTTTTGATAAGGACCAACATCATGTCATGCTGATCATTTTAGAAAAAGTCCCATATCAATATCACTTATAGTTTTTAAGAAGTAGTCGCTACAAACTTGTATTTTGAAAATTTATTTTTAGCCGTGGCGGCCATCTTGAATTTCCGGCCAACCTGAAATTTTGCTAGGATCAATTAGACATCAAGAGCAACATTCCTGTGAAGTTTCATGAAAATCCGTCAAGTAGTTTCAGAGAAGTAGTCGCTACAAGTTTTCATTATATAACTCTATGTAAACAAAGATGGCCGCTGGCAGCCATGTTTAACGTCAAATCAAAACGATTTTCGACAAGGACCAACATCATGTCATGCTGATCATTTTAGAAAAAGTCCCATATCAATATCACTTATAGTTTTCAAGAAGTAGTCGCTACAAACTTGTATTTAAAAAATCTATTTTTAGCTTTGGCGGCCATCTTGGATTTCACATCAACATGAATTTTTGCTAGGATCAACTAGACTTCATGGGCAACATTTCTGTAAAGTTTTATGAATATCCATCCAGTAGTTTCAGAGGAGTAGTCGCTACAAATAAAAGTTAACGGACAGACGGACGGACGACGGACGCCGCACCACGGCATAAGCTCTGCTGATCTCTGATCAGTAGAGCTAAAAACATAGAAAAGTTGTTTGATGTTTAGTTTTCAGGCAAGTATATGTGGTATTGTTACGCCGACGACTCACTACTACATATCTTTAGTACCAACATATTTTGCAAAGTGGATTTTTTTGTTCTGAAAAACAATGACCCCCACCCCGTACATTTTTTCTAATTTCTTCGCAGGTGAATATCATGAAGGTGAGAAAAAACGTATTCTATTTTTCAATGACATGCTAGATCATTATTAAATTGACTGTATGAGGCCTATTATGAAATATTAAGTGCATGTATACGTTTGAAGTTAAACTGAGAAGATGTGTTTGATATATCAAAGCATTTTTTGAAATCGACTTCCTGCACAATTATCACCTATTAATCCGTATTTTCTTCTAATTTCTTAGAGTAGAGACAATGATCACGAAGGTGAGAAAAAACACGTCTTTTTCAATGACATATTAGATTTTTTATTAAATTGCATGTACGCAGCTTGTATTCAAATATTAAGTATATGTTTGAAGTCATTAAACTGAGAAGATGTGTTTGCCATATCAAAGATTTTTTTTAAATCGACTTTCTGCACAAAATGTATCCCCTATTGTTATACCATGCAGCATCTTACGCGATTTACAAAAGTAATCAAATTGGTCTAAAGACACCGCCCTGGCGAATTCCTCTATTCACAAATTAAATCGTAGTTTTAGTGGAAATGTGACTTTTTTTTTTACAATTGTGTCTACCTGCATCTATTGTTTTTTTCTTATCGATGTTTAATAATGATCTTACACGAGTGCCTGATTAATACTGAATTTATCATTAAGTTATACCAAGCAACATCTTACGCGATTTACATATTACAAAAGTAATTAAATAGGTCTAAAGACATCGCCCTGGCGAATTCCCTTATTCACAAATATAACGAAAGTAAAACTGAAATAAGCCTGAATATTTTTACATGTAACTTGCAGTTGAATATGTCTATACACTTTTGAAAATTTGCAGACCAACACATCATTTGGAGACGCTTTCTCCTTGTTGCAGTACATAAATACAAGTGACTGATGACAGTGAAAACGTGTTGATGTGGTAATGAAACATACATGTAACTGTGCAATATATCCATTTGCTGATGTTCGATGTGTTTATGCGTATATATATGTGTGTGTACCTTTTCTATACTAGTGTAATGGAAGTGTGATCTAACCTGGTTACTGCGACATGTACATGTAGAATACATGTTTACAATATCGTAACTCTGCTCAATACACATGCTCAATACACATGAAAATGCCTGATTCAGAGTCCTGACCATGGCAACGCACTTGACAACGTGTAAGACAATGTGTGCTAAGAAATAGAGTGTGTATTTAAGTTTTGTGTTTGGAAGCTAGCATTGGTTGCCGTTACAGATTAAAAATAAATATGTATTTCGTCCTCATGACAGTTGTGTTTAATTGCATTTGAGAGTACAGCAGCACAAACGTCAACTATAAGGTAACTTTATTCCTTTCACGCACAGTGTACATTTACAACAAACATAAAAATAAAACACGTATATCTATGCAGATGTACATGTACATTACCTGTACAAATGCCGTTTATCATTGTTTCAGACAAAGTCCGATAAAAAGGTCATTTACCTGAATAATTGACGGCTCGGCGAATGCCAAGTTTGTCTATGCGGAGTATCTCGGTGAAGTTACGTCGTTCGTTCAAGTCCGCTAAAAAGGTCATTTACCTATATAATTGACGACTCGGCGAATGCCGAGTTCGTCTACGCGGAGTATTTGGCGCAGTTACGCTAGTCGTTCGTCACGTAGCTGATTTCCACTCGGCGTAGTTTTATCGTCCAAACTCCGCGTAATTACGCGATTTCTGAATTCCTCACTCGGCGTGAAAGAGTAAAGTGTGTTTCGTGTGAGCTGTACTGTATATACATGCTTACATGCAAACCTAGATCTGCCTTTATTGAACATTTTATGGGCCATCACAATTTGGGTTCCATGGGAGCCCAGAATTTGCAGAAGACAAAATTACTTACCCAACCCTTTACAACATACTATAAGGAAACCAATTCCCATATTTAGTTCAGCTAGGACAAGAAATGCAAGAGATAGAAACCTGTAAACACAACTTACATGCAAAATTTGATGTGAAACAAACAGATTTTAAGGGCTATCAGAATTTGGGTTTCATGGGAGCCCAGGGGTTACAGGAACCAAAATTACTTAAGCAGCCCTTAAGGTAATGCTATAAGGAAGCTAATGGCCAAATTTGGTTGTGCTAGAGTAAGAAAGGCAAGAGATATAGACTTGTAAACACAGCTTACACGCAAAATTTGATGTGAAATGGGACTCATTTTACACGCAAACCTTGATGTGGGATGCCGACGCCGGAGTGAATACATAAGCTCTCTTATTCTTCGAATAAAAAATTGTGATTTTTTACCGCTCTACTGACTGCCAGTTTATACTGCCCAATGACAACGTGCCTATCACTTCACGGGGATACTAACCGCACTACTGACCGCCAGCTTATACTGCCCAATGACAGCCATGCCTATCACTTCATGGGGATACTAACCGCTCTACTGACCGCCAGCTTATACTGCCCAATGACAGCCGTGCCTATCACGTCAAGGCTGGCATCCTTCACATAGCCAACCTTATACAGTAAGTCCTTTGGGTTGATCTGTTTACTGTGTGCAGTCATCTCATTCACATAATCGGTGTAGTTGGTAAAATCACTCTCATTGATAAGTTTTTGCTCCTCGTCAGCTGGGTTTCTGCTGCCTTCATCTGTTTGAAAATAAGCAGATTTTATGAAGATTTCAATATAACTCATATGTAAAACTGACCCTGTCAATAGAGGAGCAATTGTTTAAAGTAACAAGAGGTCAATGACCTTGAAGCTCTACTGATTGATTTTGATTTCAGGAAGTAGTCGCTACAGACTTGTTTTTTGAAAAATTATTTTTAGCCGTGGCGGCCATCTTGAATTTCCGGCCGACCTGAAATTTTGCTAGGATCAATTAGACATCAAGAGCAACATTCCTGTGAAGTTTCATGAAAATCCATCAAGTAGTTTCACAGGAATAGTCGCTACAAGTTTTCATCATATAACTCTATGTAAACAAAGATGGCCGCTGACAGCCATGTTTAACGTCGAATCAAAATAATGTTTGACTCTGATAACCATCATGTCATGCTGATCATTTTACAAAAAGTCCCATATCAATATCACTTATAGTTTTCAAGACGTAGTCGCTACAAACTTCTTTTTTAAAAAATCTAATTTTAGCTGTGGCGGCCATCTTGAATTTCTGGCCAATCTGAAATTTTGCTAGGATCAATTAAACATTAAGAGCAACATTCCTGTAAAGTGTCATGAAAATCTGCCAAGTAGTTTCAAAGGATTAGTCGCTACAAGTTTTTACTATATAACTCTATGTAAACAAAGATGGCCGCTGGCAGCCATGTTTAACGTTGAATCAAAACAATTTTTGACAAGGACCAACATCATGTCATGCTGATCATTTTACAAAAAGTCCAATATTAATATCACTTATAGTTTTCAAGTAGTAGTTGCTACAAACTTGTATTTTGAAAATCTATTTTTAGCCATGGCAGCCATCTTGAACTTCTGGGCGACCTGAAATTTCGCTAGGATCAATTACACATCAAGAGCAACATTCCTGTGAAGTTTCATGAAAATCCGTTAAGTAGTTTCAGAGGAGTAGTCGCTACAAGTTTTCATCATATAACTCTATGTAAACAAAGATGGCCACTGGCAGCCATGTTAAACGTCGAATCAAAATAATGTTTGACTCTGATAACCATCATGTCATGCTGATCATTTTACAAAAAGTCCCATATCAATATCACTTATAGTTTTTAAGACGTAGTCGCTACAAACTTCTTTTTTAAAAATCTATTTTTAGCTGTGGCGGCCATCTTGAATTTCTGGCCGATCTGAAATTTTGCTAGGATCAATTAGACATTAAGAGCAACATTCTTGTAAAGTTTCATGAAAATCTGTCAAGTAGTTTCAAAGGAGTAGTCGCTACAAGTTTTTACTATATAACTGTATGTAAACAAAGATGGCTGCTGGCAGCCATGTTTAACGTTGAATCAAAACGATTTTTGACAAGGACCAACACCATATCATGATGATCATTTTAGAAAAAGTCCCATATCAATATCACTTATAGTTTTCAAGAAGTAGTCGCTACAAACTTGTATTTTGAAAATTTATTTTTAGCCGTGGCGGCCATCTTGAATTTCCGGCCGACCTGAAATTTTGCTAGGATCAATTAGACATCAAGAGCAACATTCCTGTGAAGTTTCATGAAAATCCGTCAAGTAGTTTCAGAGGAGTAGTCGCTACAAGTTTTCATTATATAACTCTATGTAAACAAAGATGGCCGCTGGCAACCATGTTTAACGTCGAATCAAAACGATTTTCGACAAGGACCAACATCATGTCATGCTGATCATTTTAGAAAAAGTCCCATATCAATATCACTTATAGTTTTCATGAAGAAGTCGCTACAAACTTGTTTTTTAAAAACCTATTTTTAGATCTGGCGGCCATCTTGGATTTCACATCAACATGAATTTTTGCTAGGATCAACTAGACTTCATGGGCAACATTTCTGTAAAGTTTCTTGAAAATCCATTCAGTAGTTTCAGAGGAGTAGTCGCTACAAAAAAAAGTTTACGGACAGACAGACGGACGGACGGACAGACGGACGCCGCACCACGGCATAAGCTCTGCTGATCTCTGATCAGTAGAGCTAAAAATTAATGACGGACAAAGAGTGATTCCTACAGTCCAAATTAAAAGTTCATCAATTTCACTCCTTGGGCAAAACATCAAATTGATTATAAAGACAATATCCAGAATTCCTGAGAGACCCCAACTGTTTATGTTAGAAAAATACAACAGGCTTCACAAATGCGATATATGAATAACAAGCAATCCCAGTAACAAGATCTCTCGCCTCACTGAATTTCATGTAAAAAACGAGTGACTTCTGAACCAAGACCATGTCCTTTTAGGAACAAGTCAGAATTTAATTCTAATTTTAAAGCAGTTTTCTCGCCAACAACAGGCACATTTTACAACAGATGTTCACTGTTTCTTACAAAAACCATAACAATAAGGTATATAATTATTAACTTACAAATGCTGCAAATCCGAACTACATTATAAACGCCTTAACCGGCCAGGCAAACCATCACCCTATTGTTATCGTTGCCGACTCGTCGAATTATGAGTTACCAAATCTTAATTCAATTTATGTAATAAATCTATACTTTTAATCGGCACATATACATTATTGTATACTCAACACATGGATCGAGTTTTGAAGAATCTTTTTGTAGTAAAATTTGGCGATTTAGTTTCTTTAAGGGCCTAGCAACACAGTATTAATGTTATTCAGACCAGACTTGCACAGAAATCAACACAGTATTAATGTTATTCAGACCAGACTTGCACAGAAATCAACACAGTATTAATGTTATTCAGACCAGACTTGCACAGAAATCAACACAGTATTAATGTTATTCAGACCAGACTTGCACAGAAATCAACACAGTATTAATGTTATTCAGACCAGACTTGCACAGAAATCAACACAGTATTAATGTTATTCAGACCAGACTTGCACAGAAATCAACACAGTATTAATGTTATTCAGACCAGACTTGCACAGAAATCAACACAGAAATCAGCAATCACTCTACTCGTACTACTGAATAGATTTCTCTTCCGTGTTTTTTTACATCCATGAAATCCAGATAATGGAACGCACACAATAGTACCCAAACCTGATGGATGAACCATTGGTATAAAGGGACTTGCTCTGACAGTCACAGGGTTTTTTCAACCAAATTTTATTAGAGTTGTTGATGGTTTTTCCTTTAATCCTTTTTTTTATCTATCATAAAAAGAAATGTTATATATAATCTTTAATTCTCAAAAAAACACATGTATGCAAAACATACATACATACCAGACGGATGAACCTTGACGTGAGAAAATGGACATGCTTTCGCCTTGTAACATCTCCTTCCTTTTTTGATCCACTGGCATACCTGTCTTGGCTTGTCACCTGTAATAATTATTTAACAGACAGAAATACTGTTAGGCTTGTCAGGGCTGGTGTTACGAAATCTTACAAAACTGAAAACTTCGATCTTGACAACAGTTTTATTTATTTATATTCACCTAAAATGGGGGTATGCTGAGCTATTCTATTCAATTGTGTTACAATAATACTTACAGAGTAGCAGTAACGGAATACAGATGTCAAGGTCAAACCTATGACGAGTGATGGTAAGGTACATAAACATTGATCTCAGCACTGAGTATAGAGCTATTATAAATGATTAAATGTGAGTTTTATAGTATCTAATTGACAACAAGTACTTAATAAGTCCTGCTCTAAGCAAAGAGTTAATACAGTTCACTACCAGTGCATCTTTTAAATTACCAATTCTTACAATACCCCCACTGACATAAATGTAACACGCCCATCTTAGTGCCAAGTGTTTCATACTTAATTCAAGTGAAGTGCTATACCTGTAATAATTGTAAAGCATAAAGACATAACAAGAAATGTGCGGATTCACGTCTCGTCTAACGGGGGCGGGACTTAAAAATAAAGATAAATGTTGCTTAAATGAAGTTTGTAAACATGTTAATAACTAAAAACAATGGAGATTACAGTTTGCTGATACGACATTTAAGTGCATTTGTTTAAAAACAAAATGCCATTCTATATATATATATAAAAAAAATATATATAAAAATATCAAAAACATCAATCCTAAAAAGTAGGTCAAGGTCATAGATGAAATCAAGGCGTCCAAAAAGATGCACTACCCAAAAATAGAATATGTTTTCTTCCAAAGATTAAAGGGGTTGATGCACTATTTTCGAACAAGGTTTATTTTAAAGGGCTCTGAAAAACTTGAAAAAAGCTGAAAGAATTATCAAAATGCTGTAAAAAAATAAAGGAGATATGACCAATTGAAAATCTGGAAAGAAACATAAATGGAGGCGGCCATCTTTGAACGATGACGTCATCGCGCGTTTTTAAGATAGATGGCATATGGACAAATGTCTTTTAAAGCAAAGAAAATAACTGCAAATGAAAAATAAGCATACCATTTATATATTTTACATCTGTATATTTATTTTTAATCAAATTGCAGAGATTTTCCTTGCTTTGGGGGGGGGGGGGGCAAAAAAACACAGAAATATGTAAAAAAGAATCTAGTTTCGAGTGTGTGGTGGGGGCGGGGTGTGGTGGGGGGGCAAGGGGCAACATGTTTAAGAATTGACAAAAGCAACACAGAAATATGTAAAAAAAATAATAAAAAATAAGAGTTTCAAGTGGGGGAAGCGGGGATGAGAGGCGAGGGTGGGTTGGGGGTGGGTGGGGGGCAACATATATGTGTAAGAATTGACTAAAACAACACAGAAATATGTAAAAAAAAAATGGGTGGGAGGGGAGGAGGGGGTGGGCGGGAGAGGGGAGCACATGCCCCAATATGGGTGAAGTATGAATAAGATGCATAATGCTGTAAGAAATCCCAAACCAAAATTAACATATACAGTGCCCCAGATAACTTTTGGACCTATTGGGTATTTCACTCATGAAATTAAAATTAATTGAGTCAATTTCAATTTTTCAAAAATAATCGGGTGATTTTGGATCAAATGTAAAAGCAAGGTAACTTGCCTGTCTTTATGTGAGCTTTATTGACTTTTTATTCATGGCAGTGGTTTGTCAATGATTAATCATTATTATTGATTAATAAGGATAGTGGGATTATTTCATAACGGTAACTCGCTTGTCGGTTACGTCCCGGTTTCGACATTTTAATCTTCTGCACAACGAAACGCTTTCAAAAGTAAACAAGAAAGCGCCAACACAATAGTATAGACTGGTATAGCGTACATATTCAACTATATACACGTAGCGTTCTCTTTTACTGCTCCACTTTATCGATAATTATATAATGTCCCAGTCAAGATAAACACCGGAAGTAAAGTCTGCTTTTTGTGAATATTGGAATACGCACGAAAACAATCCATTAATCATTTGAACACTTCGACTGTCGATACGCTCGAAAAAAATTTGAGTGAAAAGGAAATTGCTTGCGTATCTGGTACGCATGTCAGGGAAATTAATTGGGTATTTGGCAATTTTAATTGAGTGAAATACACAGATACGCTGCTTATCTGGGGCACTGCATATATACATGCTTACATGCAAACCTAGATCTGCCTTTATTTCACATTTTAACTGGTGGGGGGGGGGGGGGGGGGCCGACATATATGTGTAAGAACTGACTAAAACAACACAGAAATATGTAACAAAAAAACAACACCAAAAAAGTGTGGAGGGGAGTGGAGGTGGGGGATGAGGGAGTGCAAGCGCCAATATGGGTGAAGTAATAAGATGCATAATGCTATAACAAATCCCATAATCCCAAACCAAAATTATAGATATATACATGCTTTCATGCAAACAGATCTGCCTTTATTGCACATTTTATGGGCCATCAAAATTTGGGTTCCATGGGAGCCCAGAATTTGCAGAAGACAAAATTACTTATCCAACCCTTTACAACATACTATAAGGAAACCAATTCCAAAATTTAGTTCAGCTAGGACAAGAAATATAAGAGATATAGACTTGTAAACACAGCTTACACGCAAAATTTGATGTGAAACAGACACATTTTAAGGGCTATCAGAATTTGGGTTCCATGGGAGCCTAGGGGTTACAGGAACCAAAATTACTTAAGAAGCCCTTAAGATAATGCTATAAGGAAACTAATGGCCAAATTTGGTTGTGCTAGGATAAGAAATGTAAGAGATATAGACTTGTAAACACAGCTTACATGCAAACCTTGATGTGGGACGCCGACGCCGACCCCGGGGTGATTACATAAGCTCTCTTATTCTTCGAATAGTCGAGCTAAAAATTATAAAGTTATCTGCCCTTTGCTTGGACGGTCATGGTCACTTCCACATTTGCTATGTCACGTTGCGATGTACCACCAAAGATACAACTAAGCACAGTTTGAAAGGTCTAGTGCATAGAGTTTGTGAGAAAATGATCTAACCTAAAACTTGAATGTTGCCTTTTTTTCTTCGAAAAGGCGAGACAAAAAATGATTTTTGCTCTTGAAAAACAAAATAATTTATTTTTTCGGGATGGTAAAATCAAGAAATAATACAGGATATATAATTATATCTGTTTTACCTTTTTCTCTTGGAGAATTAAGTCCTTTTTCTTCCTTCTTCTCAGGGCTTTCAACATTCTCCGACTTCAATGCTGCAGCTGGTATCTTTTCTTTGGTAGTGGTTGTTGCCTGTGGCATTTTGGAGTCTGTCTTGTCTGTACCAGTGGGCGTGGTTTTGGACTCTGCCCGCGCCAAATGACCACTAATGATCCCAGAGTTGGTGGCTCTGATCTCCTCAACAAGTTTTGTGACAGCATTAATTCCCATTTCCTTGGTCTCATTACCTTCAGGCTAAGAAATGAGTAAACGATGATTAATACTTGTCAGTTTCACAAGCATGTGCCACTATAATGCTGCACAGAAATTTAAAGGATATAATTTGTGTCACTGTTCACAGCAAAACTGTTTTAAAGGCAGTACATCCGTATTGGTATTATTTTTATAATTGTTCAAATACACTATTTATGCATTTAATTGATAAAAATAAACTAAATGAGCCATCAAATATCAAAAGAAATTATGCTGAACATATCAAATAAACGAACCAAAGACGGTATTTCCTAACTATGGTGACGCGCCAAGAATAGCTATTCTAAACTTGGTGGTAAAATAATTCACGATGTATTGCAGAGCGACCACCATGTGTAGATATCGTCGATTTGTTCCACTTCACAGCTATTTATAACTTGGGGTTTCTCTATGGACTTTTAAGACTTACAATTACAATTTTTAGCTATTGCGCTGTATTAAAGGAAACTGTTACTGTTTAATTTATATCTATGAACCATTTCACGCTTTTAATTGGTCACATGCTTTTTATGTCTTTAAACAAATTATCTCCTAAATATGTAAATATGATCTTCATTTAAGCTTATTAACGGGGGTTGATGCACTATTTTCAAACACTATTTATTTAATAGGGCTCTGAAAAACTTGAAAAACATAAATGGAGGCGGCCATCTTTGAACGATGACGTCATCGCGCCATTTTACCATATATGGCATATTGACAAGATACATTTTAAAGCAAAGAAAATCACTGCAAATTGATTAAAAATAAATATACAGATGTAAAATGTATAAATTGTATGGTTATTTATCATTTGCAGTGATTTTCTTTGCTTTAAAAGACATTTGTCAATATGCCATATATGGTAAAAAGGCGCGATGACGTCATCGTTCCAAGGTGGCCGCCTCGACTTATGTTTCTTTGCAACTTTTTCAATAGACCATACCTCCTTTATTTTTCATGGCATTTAGATAATTCTTTCAGCTTTTTTAAAGTTTTTCAGAGATCTTTAAAATAAACCTTGTTTGAAAATAGTGCGTGAACCCCTTTAACCTTAGTTTGATGTTTATTGACCAGGTTATCATCTTTATGCTTGTTGACCTGGGTATGATTGACTGTTTTCATGCTGAGTTGAATCTGATCTTTATTAATGTCAACTGACCCAAGTAAATCTATATGTATGCTAACTACCCAGGTATAATTTGTATTGATGCTAAGGATCCAGAAATAATCTTTATTCACCCAGATTGACCCAGGTAAATAATTATTTTTGCCAAATGACCCCAGTATTTTTGTTATTTACACTGATGACCCCACTATAATCTTTATTCCCATTAACTGATCCAGGTATGCACTCTGTACAGTGTTTACAGTAATGACAGCATTAAACAATAATCCCTCTTCTGAACTTGCAGCGGTGGCCCAGTGTTCAGCACGCTTGATTCTGAATCCAGGGATCACCAGTTTGAGCCTCACTGGCACCACCGTGTTTGTTCTGTGTGTTCTAGGGCTAGACACTTACTAAGCCTTGTTCGTCGAACGGGGATGTAAACCGTGCAGTCCCGTGTATCGCAATCTATCCTCAGCGTAAGTTACTTAAGAATCACTCTGGCGCATTAAAAAAACGATAATCACAATAAAATAAAAAAAATACCCATTTTAATACTCGAGTTTTTCGAATGTAAAACATATTCGTTCCATCTGGAAGTCAACGTATTGATTTTTGATTGGCCAGTAGTATAGCAACATCGATACAACTTTACTTCACACAATTTCATTGGTTGATGCTTGTAAATCTTATTCGCTGTGTCACAATGGTGCATCCGAAGCATAAACAGGTTTCTGAACAACCAAATTAATCAAAATATATATTTCATTTTTTAAAACAAGAGGTCAATGACCTTGAAGCTCTACTGATTGATTTTGATTTCAGGAAGTAGTCACTACAAACTTGTTTTTTGAAAATTTATTTTTAGCTGTGGTGGCCATCTTGAATTTCCGGCTGACCTGAAATTTTGCTGGGATCAATAAGACATCAAGAGCAACATTCCTGTGAAGTTTCATGAAAATCCGTCAAGTAGTTTCAGAGGAATAGTCGCTAAAAGTTTTCATTATATAACTCTATGTAAACAAAGATGGCCACTGGCAGCCATGTTTAACGTCGAATCAAAATAATGTTCGACTCGGATAACCATCATGTCATGCTGATCATTTTAGAAAAAGTCCAATATCAATATCACTTATAGTTTTCAAGAAGTAGTTGCTACAAACTTATTTTTTAAAAATCTATTTTTAGCTGTGGCGGCCATCTTGGATTTCACATCAACATGAATTTTTGCTAGGATCAACTAGACTTCATGGGCAATATTTCTGTAAGTTTCATGAAAATCCATTCAGTAGTTTCAGAGGAGTAGTCGCTACAAAAAAAGTTTACGGACAGACGGACGTACACAAAATCGGGCTTTGTGTGACTCAAAACTTGTGTGTCTGTTTTTTGTGTGTACGTTTGTACATTGTGTGACTGTTTTTTACATTTTGTGTGTCGTTTTTACCATTTGGACACATTTTAGTCACACAAGCTCCCCTCCCCTTGTGTGACTGTACTTTTTTTATTGCTTTAAATGAAGAAAAAGACTATTTCCTGCGCATAGACATACTTGCTTGTGTGTCAGTCACACAAGAAAAAAAAGCCACACAAGTATACCTTATACACAAAAAAAGACACACATTGGCGCTCCTGTAAACTCGGACGGAGAGACAGACGGCCGGACGCCGGACGCCGCACCACGGCATAAGCTCTGCTGATCTCTGATCAGTCGAGCTAAAAAGAAGAACCAAAATGTGCCAAATGCAAATCAACGTCCTCAGAACCCCAACTGGCTAATGTATGGAATGAAACCGACAGATCTATGATCGAAACAAATCAAAAAGTGAAAATGGAAGTATAATGACAAAGTACGATGAGAGAATGTTTCAAAATACTTGGATTTGAGTTGGCTCTCCTATGACTGAGAAACACAAACTTATGTTTTGTAAGGTATGTTTTGAACATAATCAAAGCAATACATTTTTTAAGAACTCCAATTAAACAGTTTTTGAACTTAAATAATAACAGAAAGTTTTATATAGAACTAAGAAGCAGTAATGTTGGGCCAGGGACGAAACTGACAGAAAACAAATACAAGTAATTTAATGAATACTGAAAAAGGGGATCCCTTGGAAGCAACACTCGGTTTTATTGAACCACATTTTATTAATTTTCTTGGTACGACCCCCATTTTCTCAGAATGACCCCTTTTTGTTACCCTAATGGGCCCAATGGCCCACTAACATTACATCCTGGAATGAACACTGCCCCTCCCCTCACCTTCTCTGGGGTGTCTCGAAAGTAACGTGTTGATAGGGCGTTAAACAATAATTTAGTTCTCACCTTTGTCTTGTCTGTCATGTCATCATGGGTGGATGTACTGGTAACATCTGCCATGGCTGCATGTTCAGGATTCTTCTTGGCTTCATAAGCCTGGTCCACATCAGTCCCCGAATCAATACCGCCTGAAATATGACAATACCAGATTAATATACCGCAACAATCAAAATGTGCTCAATAGTTCTTATTCAATTACAAATTATTTTGTGGGATTAACTCTCATTTAAAAGTGGTAAATTTTTACAGCAGTTATCATGTAAACAAATTGATGCTACCATGAATAGCTCAGATCGATATTGACGTCACACTATAAGACTTCAATTTGTAAATGTGGAACAGACCCAAATTTGTAAATGTGGAATTTGGATTGTAAATTTCACGAACATATCGTGCCATTGAACAATAGAAGCACAATCAAATTCAACAGATTCTTGATCTATTTTCGGACAAAATCATATATATTTGTACGAATGAAATCTATTTTTAACAATTTTAAGCAATCTTAATCCGTGCTATTGTCGGAGATGGAAGTACGCCATCATGAATTGTCTGAGATGGAAGTACACCACCATGAGTTGTTGGAGATGGAAGTATGACACCATGAACTGTCAGAGATGGAAGTACGACACCATGAATTGTCGGAGATGGAAGTATGCCAACATGAACTGTCGGAGATGGAAGTAAGCCACCATGAATTGTCGGAGATGGAAGTGTGCTACCATGAATTGTCGGAGATGGAAGTACAACACCACGAATTGTCGGAGATGGAAGTACGTGAACATGAATTGTCGGAGATGGAAATATGCCACCATGAATTGTCGGAGATGGAAGTACACCACCATGAATTGTCGGAGATGGAAGTACGCCAACATGAATTGTCGGAGATGGAAGTATGCCACCATGAATTGTCGGAGATAGAAGTACGCCAACATGAATTGTCGGAGATGGAAATATGCCACCATGAATTGTCGGAGATGGAAGTACACCACCATGAATTGTCGGAGATGGAAGTACGCCAACATGAATTGTCGGAGATGGAAGTATGCCACCATGAATTGTCGGAGATAGAAGTACGCCACCATGAATTGTCGGAGATAGAAGTACGCCAACATGAATTGTCGGAGATGGAAATATGCCACCATGAATTGTCGGAGATGGAAGTATGCCACCATGAATTGTCGGAGATAGAAGTACGCCACCATGAATTGTCGGAGATGGAAGTATGCCACTATGAATTGTTGGAGATGGAAGTACGCCACCATGAATTGTCGGAGATGGAAGTACGCCACCATGAATTGTCGGAGATGGAAGTACGCCACCCTGAATTGTCTGAGGTGGAAGAACGCCACCATGAATTTCCAGATATGGAAGTACACCACCATGAATTGCCGGAGATGGAAGTATGCCACCCTGAATTGTCTGAGGTGGAAGAACGCCACCATGAATTTCCAGATATGGAAGTACACCACCATGAATTGCCGGAGATGGAAGTACGCCACCATGAATTGTCAGAGATGGAAGTACGCCACCTTGAATTATCTGAGGTTGAAGTACGCCACCATGAATTGCCAGATATGGAAGTACACCACCATGAATTGCCGGAGATGGAAGTACGCTACCATGAATTGCGCCATCAACACCAAACACTCTAGGAGCGGTGTTTGCAATATGACACGCTCTCTAGTCTCCACTGCCCCCAAATATCAATACAGACTAATCAAATATTGCGGTGCACTGTTGAAGTATAGCCTAATTAGGGTACATACGTCGGTATATCACAATCTAAACCTAGTTTTATGATATATTTCCTGTTTATTGCAATTACTTGAGCGGTGTAATACCGCCGAGGGCAGACGCGTATTGCACAAGATGGATATATCACATGATATGCGAGCTCTAATTTGTCGCGCACAAAGACATAAAAATACTATGATTTAAATAATATAGCCAAATGTATTATGAGCACGATATAGACAGTTAGTAAGTATACTTACTCATGTATACTTACTCCTGATATACAGATCGATAACAGACCAAACATATCAAATTACCATAATATAAAGTATATTATTCCAGTGTTTTTTTTATGTGTTTTGTGAATGCAGCCTGTGCCTGTGCCATTGTGAAAAATAGCGGCATTTTTATAGAAATTGTGAAAATTGTGAAATATTATAACAAAAAAAAAAAAAGGAACATTTTTCACTTTTAATTTCACAGTTTAATATCCCTTGGTTTTAAGTTTTGTTTTTGGTAAATACAGACTAGTTTTAACACCAGCATATATTAAGACTAGTATCCTTACTGATCTGTATTTAGCCTAAAAAAATAAATTAAAAAAATAAAAACTTTTTTTTTTTTTTTTTTTTTTCAGATTGTGAATTTTTTGGATATAATTGTGAAAAAAGTATACTTTTTGGCATTGTGAATGGGGCCGAATAACGGCCCCAAATCAGGCATAAAAAAAACACTGTATTCTATTATACTTGTTTTACTTATTGCACGAGCTAAGAGGCGTTATTGTTGTTGCTTTGCCATAAAACATTACTGAATTAATATAAAAGCTAGTAATATTATTAATTTTCTGCCTTGTAATAGATATCCATGAAACATTTTGTATTTTTTTTCAAATCCATAGACCTATATATGTTGATAATATATATTTATAACACTATTGGCAGAAGGGGTGTATAAATTAAAATTATTAAAATTAAAATTTGGAAACAAAGACACAGTGTTTATTTCACCGGATTCATTTAAATTTATATGCTGAACGTTCTTAGCAATATTTTAAATAAGACGGCTACATATTATTAGCGCCGTCAACTCTTCATTGATTCACGTAAACACGCATGCTTCTAATTCAACAGCTAAACATTCATGGTGTATATAAAGATCTAAGACTATACACCTTTCTTCAATTTATCATACGTACACCCGATGAGGTGCTAAGATAATTGAACATAAATTTCAATCTTACTTCATGTATGAATTTCCTCCTCAACGCCGGTCGAATAGGCAAATACAACTTGCTTGGAGACGGCGGGGTTATGCACTTCTCATTTTTATAGTCAAATATCGTTGGTACCGCTGTTGATTTTAATATGCATGGCCTTTTGTTCTCCAAATTCAAAGATAATGAAACCAAAGGATGGACTTCCCACGAAGTCAACTCAAAATGTTTGCTACAAACTCGCGCGTCTTTCGTAGGTTCCCACTTTCTCTACGAGTCGGGCAATTTTCTTCGGTAACGGTCTACCCACACTTCAGATCTTAATATATCATTATCTCGATTAGGGAAACAAAAGAAACTTAGGTTATTATCTTGTCCTTCTTTATGCAAACTTTTTCACCCAGCAACAGCACACGGCATTTTTAACAAGTACCATAAAACGTAATCCTACATAGACAATACTATACAACTCAATGCGACACCACAAATCGTTTGGTACCAATGACGTCACAGGATCACGTGACACTTACCAGGGCGAAACTCGAAGCGTGTGCGCTATGAGATAAAATTGGCTACTGTGAGAAAACGGGACAACCAATAAGTGTAAGATTTGAACAGATTGTATATTATATATATATATTTCCGAATATATACTCAAAAGACACGCCCTATTTCACATTTAAGTGATTCGCAACCATAATAGTTTATCAAATAATAGTTTATCGAACTAGACGCAGTTGTTTTTGTCTCCCCCCCCCCCCCCCCCCCCCCAACCCCATAATTTATGAACCAACCTGGCTGAAAGTTGCGCTCTGCACGTTGTCTCGATATGGCGAGCATTTGTGCCAAGTTATTTCAAAATCCCTCAAGCGGTTCAAGAGATATGGAGTGGATACGAAATATAGTGCAGGGCTCTGGAAATATTTTGAAAATCCACTTGCCCAGGGCAAGTGGATTTTCAGAATCCACTTGCCCTGTTCAAAATCCACTTGCCCTGTCCAAAATGTCACTTGCCCCAAATTCAAAAGTCACTTGTCCCAAAATCAAGCCTTTGTCAACGTACCAAACTTTTCTAGACGCTGCGCGCCACCGACGTATCCATGGTGGGTAGTAGATTACGTTTAGGGCTGGATTTCACTGGAGAATCACGAGAAATAGATCCATTTTCAGATTGGCTGGGTGAACACAAATCAACACCATCACTACTATCCTTATATCCAAGTTAACTGTCAGACTGACCACCAGAATCACACAAATCAACATTTCTAAGATCACCAGGTGTATTATCCTCAGTAATTTTAGACACATGTTTAGGTTTTGTCCTTACAAGGAACGTAATCGAGACATGGTTAATTTGTAACTTTTTTTGTAAGATTGTTGAAATAATGAAGGATCATTTATTAAATACTGCATCATGTAATTACCCACAGGAATCGGACATATTGTAAATGCATGTAATAAACCACATTGACTATCCACTACTAGTATATTAAAATATATTTTTATATACATGCGGGGACCTACATATGGGGATACTGTACTATGTTTACAATACGTCCGATTCCTATGAATTACCATATAAACTCATGAATATCAAAAGAAACAATGACCCCTTTCACACATTTCCAAACCGCCTTTGATTACATCATCAATTTTACATCAACATTCGTGAATGTGTTTCAAAAGTTTCCCTTTATAGTAACTGCAAACAAAACATCTGCCTACTCAGCTTTAATCGTCAACGCCAGGCCACAAATAAAGTGATAATCGTGTTACCAAATGTGCCAAACAAAATACAAACTCGCAAACAAAGTTTGTTTAATAATATGTGTCAAAATAACTTCAATAAAGCAACCCGCTGCATTCACATACCTTCCTTAATTAGTGCCAGTAATTAATTTATACTTTATTTGTGTATAGTACAGTACTTGCCGTAATCGTTTATAAATTGCTGTTTGTTTACAATTTTCCAATGACCCGCGTTTTACCTTTTACACAGCTATAAGTACTTGGCGGACTGATCAGTGTGTATTCATTACCTTTTCCGATAACATTCAGCGTCAATACACAATATGCGTTGCATAAAATCTTGGTGCGGTTATACTCTTCAACATAATTCGAAAGTTCGGCTAAACATATGATTTATGTTGCGCGTAAAATAATGCATAACAGAAGTCTACAAACTTTACAATGGTTACGTTTTATCGATTATAATTGGATTAATTTGATTATAATTGGATTAATTTTTGGGATGGTCTTATCATGTTAGTAGAGGACACACTTTAGTATAAATAGGGAGATGAATATAATTAATGCTATCGGCGCATGGACATTTTTGATTGGCACCTCAAACTTTCCTCGGCCAATCAGGTTTTGACAAACTGTCAAAGTGGGAGGGATTTCTTAATTACCGCTCACGGCGAAAGCGATGGGTTCGTAATCGGCACACTTTATGATAAGCCGAGTTTTCGTTTGATTTTTTGTCTAAAACGGAAACGTCCAGTCGGGCAAGTGTCGGACAACCAGATTTGCGAAGGACACCTGCCCGCACCCAAATTCCACTTGCCCGGGGCGTCGGGCAACCATATTTCCGGAGCCCTGTAGTGCATATGAACTTCGACATCCAAGTGTGACCTTGACCTTGAACGGACGTGGCTGGAAGTTGCGCTCTGCACGTTGTCTCGATATGGTGAACATTTGTGCCAAGTTATTTCAAAATCCCTCAAGCGGTTCAAGAGATATGGAGTGGATACAAAATATAGTGCATATGAACTTCCGACATCTAAGTGTGACCTTGATCTGGAACAGACAGGGCTGGAAGTTGCGCTCTGCACGTCGTCTCGATATGATGAACATTCGTGCCAAGTTATTTCAAAATCCCTCAAGCGGTTAGAAAGATATGGAGAGGACACGAAATATAGTGCATATGACCTTCGACCTCTAAGTGTGACCTTGACCTTGAACGGATGTAGCTGGAGTTGCGCTCTGCAAGTCGTCTCGATATGGTGAACATTTGTGCCAAGTTATTTAACAATCCCTCAAGCGGTTCAAGAGATATGGAGAGGACACGACTTGTGACTAACAGACAGACATCCAAGCCAGTGCTCGAAAAGTAGAATAGCCCGACACCCAGGGCTCCTCGAAATCCATTCCGCGCCTGTCTCATTTTGCAGACAAGGAGCCCGTCGGGCCTGTCTAAAACAAGAGCTGTCAGAGAACAGCGTAGCTGGACTATTTCGAATTTTCAGAGAACAAGAAATGTTACACCATCAGAAAAAAAAAGTGAAAACAAAGGGGCGAGCTGGATGTGTCAAGAAGGAAAACATTGAAAATTTCAGTAAATCAAGTGCCAAAAAATTTCTGTGATGACATGGAGGTAATTTGATAATAACCCTTTCAAAGGATACATACCTAATGCAAATTTTATAAGTTGAAAATTTAAATAAAATATGTTAAAAGTATTATCATAATTATGCAAATGCATTTGACCTTTGACCCCTTTGTGACCTTGACCTTTCATCCAATGATCTTAAAACTCAATAGATATGATCATTGTCCCATTTATAATAAAGTAAGTAAGTTTGATGATGATTGGATAAAAAATGTTGAAGTTATTTACATGCTAAGAAATGCGGACGTAAACATTAACCTGATGCTAAGAGCCTATCAACACATAAATGCAATTTGTGACCATGAACTTTGACCTATAGACCCCATAAGATCCTTCGAACAGTCGAGATAAAAATATCAAATTATTTGTAAAGTTTGACCCAGGAGCTAGGTCCACAAAGGTGGGGAAGCCTAGAATCTATGCTGGTTGGATGGTTGTATCCGTCTGTTAATGCCCAGTAAGTTATAGGGTAGGGATCTCAACGGTTTACAAGTTATGCCCCGGAGGCTATGTCAACAGGTATGGGGAAGGAGTGCAGGGTCTATGCTGGTTGGATGGTTGTATATGTCTGTTCATGCCCAGTAAGTGTATATATGGATATAGGGTGGGGATCTCAATGGTTTCCAAGTTACGACCGAGGGGCTATGTCCCCAGGGGGTGGGGAAGGAGCCCAGGGTCTATGCTGGTTGGGTGGTTATATCTGTCTGTTCATGTCCAGTAAGTGTATATATGGTTTTAGGGTGGGGATCTCAACGATTTACAAGTTATGACCCAGGGGCTATGTCATCAGGAGTGGGGAAGGAGTCCGGGGTCTACGCTGATTGGGTGGTTGTATCCGTCTGTTCATACCCATTAAGTGTATATATGGTTATAGGGTGGGGATCTCAATGGTTTCCAAGTTATGACCGAGGGGCTATGTCACCAGGGGTGGGGAAGGAGACCGGGATCTATGCTGGTTGGGTGGTAATATCTGTCTGTTCATGCCCAGTAGTGTATATATGGTTATAGGGTGGGGATCTCAATGGTTTCCAAGTTATGACCGAGGGGCTATGTTCCCAGGGGTGGGGAAGCAACCCGTTGTCTATGCTGGTTGGATGGTTGTATGTCTGTTCATGTCCAGTAAGTGTATATATGGTTATAGAGTGGGGATCTCAACGGTTACTAATTTATGACTCAGGGGGCCCACCCACACCCTCATATTTCACCTCTTGTGACCCCCCGGGGCGGGGTCCAATTCTGAACCCAGGGGTCACCATTTGAGCAAACTTGGTAGAGGACTACTAGACGATGCTACAAACAAAATATATAAGCTGCAGCCCCTTTTGTTTTGGAGAAGAAAATTTTGGAGTTTTTTTCCTATATACTTCGTCAAAATGTAAGGAAGAGTTATGGGGATTGTTGGATAAGGTGCAGAATTTGATGGGAAACATTAGTATAAAGTTTTAATGCAATAGCTTGAGTAGTTTTAAAGTTATAAATCTATTGCACAACAAGAGGTCAATGACCTTGAAGCTCTACTGATTGATTTTGATTTCAGGAAGTAGTCGCTACAAACTTGTTTTTTGAAAATTTATTTTTAGCCGTGGTGGCCATCTTGAATTTCCGGCCGACCTGAAATTTTGCTAGGATCAATTAGACATCAAGAGCAACATTCCTGTGAAGTTCATGAAAATCCGTCAAGTAGTTTCAGAGGAGAAGTCGCTACAAGTTTTCATTATATAACTCTATGTAAACAAAGATGGCCACTGGCAGCCATGTTTAATGTCGAATCAAAATAATGTTCGACTCGGATAACCATCATGTCATGCTGATCATTTTAGAAAAAGTCCCATATCAATATCACTTAATAGTTTTCAAGAAGTAGTCGCTACAAACTTATTTTTTAAAAATCTATTTTTAACCGTGGCAGCCATCTTGAATTTCTGGCCGATCTGAAATTTTGCTAGGATCAATTAGACATTAAGAGCAACATTCCTGTAAAGTTTCATGATAATACGCCAAGTAGTTTCAGAGGAGTAGTCGCTACAAGTTTTTACTATATAACTCTATGTAAACAAAGATGGCCGCTGGCAGCCACGTTTAACGTCGAATCAAAACGATTTTTGATAAGGACCAACATCATGTCATGCTGATCATTTTAGAAAAAGTCCCATATCAATATCACTTATAGTTTTCAAGAAGTAGTCGCTACAAACTTGCATGAAAATCTATTTTTAGCCATGGCGGCCATCTTGAATTTCCGGCCGACCTGAAATTTTGCTAGGATCAATTAGACATCAAGAGCAACATTTCTGTGAAGTTTCATGAAAATCCGTCAAGTAGTTTCAGAGGAGTAGTCGCTACAAGTTTCATTATATAACTCTATGTAAACAAAGATAGCCACTGGCAGCCATGTTTAATGTCGAATCAAAATAATGTTCGACTCGGATAACCATCATGTCATGCTGATCATTTTAGAAAAAGTCCCATATCAATATCACTTATAGTTTTCAAGAAGTAGTCGCTACAAACTTATTTTTTAAAAATCTATTTTTAACTGTGGCAGCCATCTTGAATTTCTGGCCGATCTGAAATTTTGCTAGGATCAATTAGACATTAAGAGCAACATTCCTGTAAAGTTTCATGAAAATCCGCCAAGTAGTTTTAGAGGAGTAGTCGCGTCAAGTTTTTACTATATGACTCTATGTAAACAAAGATGGCCGCTGGCAGCCACGTTTAACGTCGAATCAGAACAATTTTTGATAAGGACCAACATCATGTCATGTTGATCATTTTAGAAAAAGTCCCATATCAATATCACTTATAGTTTTCAAGAAGTAGTCGCTACAAACTTGTATTTTGAAAAATTATTTTTAGCCGTGGCGGCCATCTTGAATTTCCGGCCGACCTGAAATTTTGCTAGGATCAATTAGACATCAAGAGCAACATTTCTGTGAAGTTTCATGAAAATCCGTCAAGTAGTTTCAGAGGAGTAGTCGCTACAAGTTTCATTATATAACTCTATGTAAACAAAGATAGCCACTGGCAGCCATGTTTAATGTCGAATCAAAATAATGTTCGACTCGGATAACCATCATGTCATGCTGATCATTTTAGAAAAAGTCCCATATCAATATCACTTATAGTTTTCAAGAAGTAGTCGCTACAAACTTATTTTTTAAAAATCTATTTTTAACTGTGGCAGCCATCTTGAATTTCTGGCCGATCTGAAATTTTGCTAGGATCAATTAGACATTAAGAGCAACATTCCTGTAAAGTTTCATGAAAATCCGCCAAGTAGTTTTAGAGGAGTAGTCGCGTCAAGTTTTTACTATATGACTCTATGTAAACAAAGATGGCCGCTGGCAGCCACGTTTAACGTCGAATCAGAACAATTTTTGATAAGGACCAACATCATGTCATGCTAATCATTTTAGAAAAAGTCCCATATCAATATCACTTATAGTTTTCAAGAAGTAGTCGCTACAAACTTGTATTTTGAAAAATTATTTTTAGCCGTGGCGGCCATCTTGAATTTCCGGCCGACCTGAAATTTTGCTAGGAGCAATTAGACATCAAGAGCAACATTCCTGTGAAGTTTCATGAAAATCTGTCAAGTAGTTTCAGAGGAGTAGTCGCTACAAGTTTTTATTATATAACTCTATGTAAACAAAGATGGCCGCTGGCAGCCATGTTTAACGTCAAATCAAAACGATTTTCGACAAGGACCAACATCATGTCATGCTGATCATTTTAGAAAAAGTCCCATATCAATATCACTTATAGTTTTCAAGAAGTAGTCGCTACAAACTTGTATTTAAAAAATCTATTTTTAGCTTTGGCGGCCATCTTGGATTTCACATCAACATGAATTTTTGCTAGGATCAACTAGACTTCATGGGCAACATTTTTGTGAAGTTTTATGAATATCCATCCAGTAGTTTCAGAGGAGTAGTCGCTACAAATAAAAGTTAACGGACGGACGGACAGACAGACGGACAGATGACGGACGCCGCACCACGGCATAAGCTCTGCTGATCTCTGATCAGTAGAGCTAAAAACTTTAAGGTAAAGACAAGACAATCAAAGGGCCATAACTTTGTCAAAATGTAAGGAAGAGTTATGGGGATTGTTGGATAAGGTGCAGAATTTGATGGGAAACATTAGTATAAAGTTTTAATGCAATAGCTTGAGTAGTTTTAAAGTTATAAATCTATTGCACAAAAACTTTAAGGCAAAGACATGACAATCAAAGGGCCATAACTTTGTCAAAATGCAAGGAAGAGTTATGGGGACTGTTGGATAAGTAGCAGAATTTGATGGGAAACATTAGTATACAGTTTTAATGCAATAGCTTCAGTAGTATTGAAATTATAAATCTATTGCACAAAAACTTTACGGTGAAGCCGGGGACGCCAACGCCGTGGCGAGTAGGATAGCTCTCACTATTCTTCTAATAGTCGAGCTAAAAAAGAAATCCCCAAAATCAATTTTACTTGATCTCAAGATGCGTATATTGTGAACTGTGAATACACTTGCAATAAAGTAATTAAAATGTGTTATACACACACACTGAAACAATAAAAAGTTTGAATATTTTGCCTGTCTTCGTGTCGGCAGTTTATCACAACTGAGATCGACAATTATTGACATAAAACTACATTATCCTGCTATTAGGGTTGTGTTTTCTTTCCTTCTTTCCTCTTTGATAAGAAATACCATTTTTGGCATTCAAAACACATTAATGCATGGAAAAAGTTTGTAATTGATGGTATTTCGATTGAGTGCTTCTGAAATTTTCGGGCCGTAAAAGTGCGGTGTCATAGTAGTTTGGATGGTACATAAATTATTTATTTTTTTACATAATCGAATAAGAAAAACTGTCCTTTACAAATACAGGTTGGTAGAAAGAAAAAAGATATATATATAAAAACAGATATAAATTATATTTCTATTCATTATTTAAGGTGTAGGGAGTTCCTGGAATCCTACCTTTAAATGAATTCTAGTCTAGGCTCCTAATTCTTTAACTTGGAGAAAGTGGTGACAAAAAGAAAAATATAGCCAGAGGAGGCCCTGCTAGTCTAATAAAATCTGATTAAAAATTTGGCTCCACGTTTGGCTCCAGATTCACCAAGTCGGCTCTGATTATTATCGTTTGGCAAATTTGAAAAGTGCTGGTACTCTCCTTGGGGGTGGAACATATACACTGGTCAAAATTGCTAACCGGTCATTTTATTATTTGGAATATTATATCAAATATTGTATATTTTGAGTTGATATTTCATACAAATAAATATGAGCAGCAAACAAAACAATCAATACACTTGGTAACTTCAAAATCCGCACTTCCGGTCTCGTGGCTTATTTTGGCGCGAAATCGCATTATTCTCCCGTGCTGCACGAGGTAAGATTTGAACATGTGTTTGTGTTCTCGGAATTGTTTATCGTTTCAATCCCAAACAAAAACTTACTAAAAATTAAATAAAAAATGCGTCGCATGACAACGGAAGAGCGTGGACGGGCCGTCGGTATGATTATTGCTGGTACTTCGATTCGGCAGGTAAAGGACATTGCGTAATTTGTTCATTTTTATTAATTTATTTAATCGATTTTCTACGTTTTATTTTCTCTTTTTCAAGTCCAGTATTGTGTATTATAATATTCCTCATCCTTCCGGCAGGTTAGTTTATTCATAAGTTTACTTGTCTGTCCGTCCGTCCGTCTCTTCGTTTGTACATGATTCTGTCTAACCATGTTCATTATTTCTGAAAAAGTCGCAAGCATGAGTTGTTTTATATGTATAGGTAGCCAGAACAGTCAACAGAAGTTTTTCAACAATTCACGACCTTTGGCTCAAGTACAATCGCACCGGAAGTGTTGACGACCTTCACCGAAGGCCAAACAGACGTGTGACAACGCAGCGTCAAGATCGCTACATCCTTGTAACACACCTTCGTAATAGAAGAATAACAGCGACTGATACTGCCAGACGTTTAATAGGCGTCCATAATAGAAACTTGAGTGATCAAACAGTACGAAATCGACTACGGATCATGGGATTGAGAGCGAGAAGACCTTTTGTGGGATAAGTATTGACTGGAAGACACCGGCGAATTCGTCTTCAGTGGGCCAGAAGGCATTTGAGGTTCACCAGAGCAGACTGGGCAAATGTCGCCTTTACAGATGAGTCCAGATTTAATCTTCAGAAGTCCGACGGTAGAGAGCGAATTTATCGACGACTTGGGGAACGATATTCGGATAATTGCGTCAACGAAAGATCTCATTTTGGAGGAGGGTCAGTGATGGTTTGGGGAGGTATTAGTTTGCACACTAAAACTGATATGGTGGTTGTTCGAGGAAACCTGAACGCAGACCAATACCAGCAACAAATACTTCGACCAACGCTTATTCCCCATATTCGCGCTAACCGTGGGATGACATTCATGCAAGACAATGCACCTTGCCATACTGCAAGAACTACCCGTCAGCTACTTCAGGGCAACAACATTCGAACAATGGAGTGGCCGCCATGTAGTCCGGATTTAAATCCAATCGAACATGTGTGGGACGAAATCGACCGTCGTGTGCGACAGTTACCAAGGCAACAACATATTGCTGACCTCACAAGGGACATAGTCAATGTTTGGAATAACATACCTCAGCGTTTTCTACATAACTACATAAATTCCATGCGACAACGCTGTTTAGCTGTTGTACGCGCAAACGGCGGTCATACGCGATATTGATTTTTGTAAATTTTGAAATTACTGGTATCTATGAATTTCGATAAAATAAACTTCTTTGAAATTCATAAAATACTTTGCTTTACTGATGTGATAACTTATAGAACATTTTTCAATACATTTATTTCCAATTTCACATATATTATTTTTTTCTGAGACAAATAAATAAGAAAATAACAAATGATCGGTTAGCAATTTTGACTAGTGTATGTGTAAGAATTGACTAAAACAACACAGAAATATGTAAAAAAAAAATGGGGGGTGGGGGAGAGGAGATAGCCCAGTGTCGGGATTCACGCCAATTTTTCGTAGATCCCGCATGTTTTTTCGCGGAATGCGGGATTAGCGCGCATAATTTTGAACCAGCGACTATCCGACAAAATGGAGAATATGAGTTCTGACAAACTTAAATAAAAGCTTAAAAACACGAATATGTAGCTGTCGCGATTGACAAAACCTCTGTCTCACCTACATACATGTTTACTCCTAAAGTACTACACGGTTCTCTCCCTTAGTAACTGGTTGTATGCGTAATACGAATTTCGCCATAATGAACGAAATATATTTACATATATATTTCTCTTTTGAGATTTATTCTAATTCTTTCGAATTGTAATCATTTTATTTCTTGAAGACATGATACTCTATCTAGTATTAAAATGCAAAATTATGATTGTTATCGGAAATTTACAATCTTTTAAATTTCGTCTATAGACGATTCTACAAATTAGCACCTGTAAACATCGGTAAGAATAAAGTTGAAGCCATATGCCTTGGTATACGTTTTAAAGAATCCCCCCAATATTTTTGAATCCCCCCTATTTTTCAGAAGTAGGGGGGAAAATCCCCCCTACTTTTGAGTTTCTAGAATGGACACTGGAGCCCATGCCCCAATATTGGTGAAGTATGAATAAGATACATAATGCTATAAGAAATCCCAAACCAAAATTATAGATATATACATGCTTACATGCAAACCTAGATCTGCCTTTATTGCACATTTTATGGGCCATCACAATTGAGGTTCCATGGGAGCCAAGAATTTGCAGAAGACAAAATTACTTTACAACATAATATAAGGAAACCAATTCCAAAATTTAGTTCAGCTAGGACAAGAAATGCAAGAGATATAGACCTGTAAACACAGCTTACACGCAAAATTTGATGTGAAACAGACACATTTTAAGGGCTATCAGAAGTTGGGTTCCATGGGAGCCCAGGGGTTACAGGAACCAAAATTACTTAAGCAGCCCTTAAGATAATGCTATAAGGAAGCTAATGACCAAATTTGGTTGTGCTAGGGTAAGAATTGTAAGAGATATAGACTTGTAAACACAGCTTACACGCAAAATTTGATGTGAAATGGGACACATTTTATGGGCTATCATAATTTGGGTTTGGGAGCCCATGGGTTACAGGAACCAAAATTGCTTATGCAGCCCTTAAGATAATGCTATAAGGAAGCCCATGGCCAAATTTGGTTGTGCTAGGATAAGAAATGTAAGAGATATAGACTTGTAAACACAGCTTACACGCAAACCTTGATGTGGGACGCCGACCCCGGGGTGATTACATAAGCTCTTATTCTTCGAATAGTCGAGCTAAAAATATAGTCAGAGGAGGTTCTGATTTTGATTAATACATACGCAACAAATGTGTGCTATAAAAGTGAATAAAGACACATTTCCAGTAAGAAAAAATATTGGACCTTTCCATTTTAAATCAGGGCCTGTCCATTTTCAGAAGCAACAAGCCCTGGGCCTGTCTCTTAAAATAATTTTCTGTGAGCACTGATCCAAGCAAAAAACAATGTTCTAAATATAGACCAAGATGTAACTAGAAACAGTCGTGATTCTTTACATTTGAAGCTTTTTAAGCAAGTTTTACGACGATAATTTGACGAGTATTTCATTTCTAGCCTATTCAATTTTGCATCGCGAAAAACGCAATGCTTTGGCGCGTCGCCTATCATTTTAGTGCGTCAAAAATGCAAGAAACGCGCACTCGCGGAAACACTAAGTGCTCTAGATACACCAAACGTGATTTCATGAAACTGGGAGAAATGGAGGCTTTTACTGAAAAATTTCTACAAAGGACCTTGACCTTTCATTCAATCTTTACTTCGTCAATTTAACGTAAAGACTGTCAGTGCCTCAGATAACTTTTGTCCTAATAAGGTATTTCACCAATCGAATAAAAATAATGGATTTCTTGTTTTAAACTTAGGTTCTACTATACCATGAGGTGTGACTTGTACATGTTCCCAGTCACCACTAGCTGTTGAATCAGTCATTGGGTCCTTGAGTGCCTCTGAGGTGGAATCGGTCATTGGGTTCTTGTGTGCATCTGGGAGGGAATCAGTCATTGGGTTCTTGGGTGCATCTGGGAGGCAATCCGTCAGTGGGTTCTTGGATGCATCTGGGAGGCAATCCGTCAGCGGGTTTTCGGGTACGTCTGTGGGGTTCTGATCTGTGTTGACCACTGGTTCAAGGGGACTATCTTCCTCTCCTGGCTGGGGTCGCCCTACGAAAAACAGACCAATATAAACATCTCAGTGTATTTTGACTGGAAATTTCAACCTAATATCACAAACCAGACCAATGTATACATTCAGAGTAGTGCAACTTTAATTAAGGTTTATGAAGTATATAGCTACCTTTAATATTGCTAATTTGGTTTTTAAAGACGAGGCTGCAAATGTGTTCATGCTTGCAAGTAAATAAGTATACATCTCACCTTATGATGTATGGCCAAAAAAAAAAGGTTATTTCTGTCTTCTGACATTTTTTTTAAGGCTCCAACCCTAAACTTTTTGGGGCACAAAAAAAATAAATTAATATATATATATATTTTTAGGTTTTTAAGGCATGTAAGTGTTGTGGAACACTCATATTCAGGGGCGTACCTGGGCATACTCCTATACACCCATGTATATAATTCAGAGATGGGTGTCAGAACCCTTAGTTTGTAAGTTTAAAGAAATTCATTACTTGATTCATATTATACCCAGAGCTCTAGATAAGAATTTTATTATTTGGGTTTTCTACTCCACATTATTTTTCCTTATCAATTTTATTCAATTACTCAAGAATTATTTTAAATTGTAGTTTCAACTAAATTGTCAAATTATGTGTTTCTGTACACTACACATGTGTTGTACAGAAACACATGTGTACAGCTTTGTGTAGCTTTGTTGTTCGTGTTTCTTTTACTTTGCAACACTTTGGTCAATTAAAATCAAACAATACTTGTCGAAAAATTGACTCAGAAGAAACGTCTTCATTCATGGAAAGATAACTCGTAATTTTATTTACGTTGTCATCGATGTTTATACTTTTTTTCTTACCTCAAGATGTTTTTCATATTTTTTTGCGTGAAAATTTAACGGATACAAATACACAGACTGGATTACAGTACCTATTAATTATACATTATTTCAACATGTTTCATAAACCCAAACCAGTCTAAAAAATATTTCTTTTGTCAAGCATAGGGGTGTTCTGAATATGTTCTAATCGATTCTTGCATCATATAGTTAATGAAAATATTCTACGCACAAGGGAGAGAACAGAACAGTTCAAAAAGAGAACCATAAATTCTGAAAATGGCGATATATATTTGTTTCACTATGCATTGAAATAAATCTTTGTGTTTTTCTTATATTTTTTTACCTTTCTAATACGCAATGAACGAAATCTTTTACATTTTCGGCTCATTCAATTTCATTTGCGTAAATTATGCAGATACGCAGCTTATCTAGAGCTCTGTTAACTTATACCAGCAGTGTTATTTTTAACAGTAATTTGGGGCCGAAGTTCGGCCCCATTCCCCTCCTCAAAAACTATGATTTTTCCCCCATTTTGAGAAAAAATTCCCCTGATTTGAGTTTATGAAACATTTTTTGGCTTTCAAATGTTTCTTAGTTGACCATCCATAACCTGTCCATCAAATATGTTCTTGATGTAAATTTATTATTAAATGAATGACTGACTACTATCTTTCTTCTTTATTTTAATATTGTCAAATTTCCCCCTTTTTCCAATACTCGTCAATGTTTCCCCCTCTAAAGGGCCCCGACCTCATTCCCCAAAAAGTAAAAAAAAACACTGTACCTAAAACATGAACATACATGTTAATGAACGTTTTCTCTTTTAAAACATTCCCCAATATAACAGGAATTTAGCAAGAATACAGTGTCTATCCTAGGACGCACGATTGCGCGACATTTTCTACGAGATGGTGTGCTGACGTCACTCGATTTCAGATTGTACGGAATCATTTAGACGAAATAAGTTTAGGACATGCTTGTTTTGCCTTGCGGTTGCAGACATTATTTTCGTTCGTTTTAAAATTTGTAAAATTGTTGTTTACAGTCACATGTACGGCAAATTTAAAAGGTATGTCAGTTCATGTTTTCACATATTCCCCTCCATTGCTTTTTTAAAATCCCCCGTATTTTTCAAGTACTTTTCGATTTCTAGAATAGACACTGAGAATCAAGTGCTTCTTTTTCTCAAAATCAACAGGCCCAGGCCCTTCCCCAGTTTTCTTGAAAAAAGCCCTGAGTGGGTATATTTACACTGTATGAATTCTTACTTGCCACATGTTTTGAGATATTTAGTTGGAAATGTAAAAATTACATGTATATTATCACAGATTGTACTATAGCATCAAGTATTTATTACAGCTTTTAGGAATACTTACGTAGTAGAGTAAACAGTTTTCCAAAAATGTTGACCATCTTCGCCATTTTGACTGAAGTTTCTTGCTGAAACAGAAATTATTATCTATAAACATCACAGGCATCTATTACGATATAAAGTAAAGTATAAAGAAAGAATTTAGAGGTTAATATACGGCCGTTGTGTGCCTTTTGTTATGCACCAGGTGTGACATTATCATTATAGACAAAAGGCACACCACGTATATTTGCCTTTTAATTACAGTACAGCTCACGCGAACCCCACACTTCACTCGATTTGCCGAGTTTGGTGGCATCTAGCGCCGCGCGAATGTACATGGAGTTGGTGTTTGGACTCCGAGTATCCACTTTGCGAAAGTATGCCATTGTCGAGTCACTCGGAGTGATCAAACACTCCCGAGTTACTCCTCACAGAAACCAATTAGACATGAGACTAGCCAGGACAACACTTTCTGCACATGTGCGATTTATATCTGTCATAATGTAAAAGCCATCATTTTCAAATGCTTTTTTAGACAATAAAAGTGTAACATCTGACTTTTAAAATACCATGGATGAATACAGATAAGTTTATTCTATCAGTCGCAATGAAGTAATTAATAAAATAACTGATATATCTTCAGCAAACAAGCCGTTAAAATCAGACTGTATTGATTTCGTAAATTCTTGGATGGCGCCATTTTTAAAATGCAGTGTTGGGGCACCTTACTAATTTTCATATATCTCCGCCTAGCGGAGGACTTTTTAAACAAGATTTCGGATTCATAAACAGCAGGCCCTGGAAAAAACAATGAAACAAAAATTGCGGGAAAAAAACAACAAATTCATTGGTTGATTGACCGCTGATTATAGGTGAACTTTGAAATTAAATATCTCAGCAACCAATGGAAAGGCATGTTTAAGGAATGTTTCATTGAAAAGAAGAATCATTTCTGTGTTTGAATAAATTAACACCATTTCTATAAATAGATGCGCTTTTGTACGCTTTTGATTTGTATAAACACATGTTTGCAATGAAATGCATACACATTATGTAGAGCGTCGTACATGTATGTAGCGTCTTGATACACTTTTATTGACGGCAATTTGACAAGATAACATTTATTGATAGCTGGGTTTTAAATTCTTTCTTATTTATTGTTCGATTTTGATGATTTAAACAGCATTGTTTTTGTAAAACATACTCTTCCCATTGATGTGTTTATCTTTGAGAAAAATCAATTTTTTGTAAAAAGTGTTGTCCTGGCTAATGAGACCGAGTGCACACCGACAGTTATTTATTATTGGGAATAAAAAAAGGTTTTTTCCGACAACTTTTCAACTTGTACGACAGCGCGCTTGAAAAGACAATCAATTGCCAGAAAAAGTACAAACAATGAGACGCCGAGGGCATCTTTTCTGTGCAGAGTTGACACGAGTGATAAATACAATCAATAAATTTCGATACAAATACGTATTTCAAACTTTAAATGCATTTTTTTTTGTCGAAAAGTTATTTTAGCAAACACCTTATCATGTCAAATATATAATGCTTTACTGATATATGTAGCCAACAGTTAAATACAAATTTAAAGAGGTCGAGGATAGTTTTATTTTGATTTTTTTTTTAATTTGAATTGAAAAGCATGCAGCCCGACTAACTCTGCATTTTTATTCTGCAATAAATTATCTGTAATTGTAATTCAAGTGTACCTGTTTTTTCCCCAACTATTTAGCCAATACTGGCTAGGACTAGTGTTTATAGAAACTTTTGCCAACTTTGCAAACTTTTGTTGTTTTTCTCAGCCATCAATTTCCCGCCATTAAACACTCGACTAACAGACTCGAGTACACTTCGGTGGCTACTAAAAGTCGGGACGGAATTTAAACTATTGCGAAAATTGCAATAATTCATCAACGTGTAGTTTCTTGAACGTGAACATGGTATGTATTTTTCTGTATTTTCCACTAGTTTTCGACGTCAAAAAACAGCAACAACTGTTAGTTTTAGCTGGGATAAAAACTGAAAGGGCCCTGGTTTTAATACAGAAAACACGACCCGAGTAAGATTTTAAAGTCAGCCTGGTCAACATACTTATTATGCTCTATCATTATATTCTTTATATATGGAGTCGTTTTATTCTTCTTAACAAACTTAACCTACTAGAATATCAGGATTATATTTGCCTAGTTCTCCCTCTCAAAAATAAGTACCGCCATTACGGACCGTACCACGTCATTTTTTTATTTTTTTCAAAAATCATTTCATTATCTTGAAGTACGCTATACCGGGGCTCCATATTTTTGTCCCAGGCTATAAAGAAGACTTTTATGATTGGTCTACCTTTCCCCCAGGCAGTAAGATAAAATTCCATTCTCTTTCCGTATATGTAATGCATATAATGCATTTTTCTTATATATATGCATATAAAAGGATCCTAATTTTTTTTTATAAATTGGAGTTGAATAAAAATAATGTAATTTGATTTGTTTTGTTTGATTACATGTTTTTCCTATGAGTTTGGCTGTACACGGATTTTATTTCTACAGTCCCTGGTTGTACTGAAATTATAGGCAATTTGCCAAAAATGAAAAAAAAGAACAGACGCATCAAACCCGAGTCTTCTACTTTTCTCACTTGGTTGCGTTTGTTGTTTTCAAGGGATTATTTTTCAGTAGTTAATCTAAAACGTTAACTACTACACTTGTTAGACTGAAGGTCTACACGTTTCTGGTTTATCTGTGTTGCATGTCTTATATAGGGGTACAACAACAGCACTCTTCCATTGATCTGGTAAACTTATATAATAATACTGGCACATCTGATGTATCTTCATTAACCAAAACACTACTGAAAAAGTCAGTTAAAATCGCAGTTTTAGCCAATCTAGCAATGTTCTACCTACCATTGTCATCTAAAATTAGATATAAATGTCGAACAGGAAATGCAGCATTCAAGGACCAGTCAACCAGAAACACGCACTGAAACAAACAACATGTACAAGGATTCAAAGTGGCAAGAGATGTGACATCAAAGACACGAAAGGGTTGACAATAGTGCATTGGAACGGTCAGTGGCAAAGCTTGAGGCCAATGGGGGGTTTAAACCACGTTCTAGGATGCACCAACATCATTTTTACTCTATTTCCATCCCAATTAAACTTGAAAGCGTAAATAAAGACATCAACACCAGGCTATATCCTCTGACAAACTAGCCAGCATTAATATATGCAATGTAAGTATACACAAAGATGATCATATATATATGAATAAAAAAAAACGCATAGAAAGCCAATAAACGAGAACTCATTGACTTGCCAGAAGTCGTAGCAACAAGAAAATAAATTGAGAGAACGACAACACAAGATAGGAAACAAACATCAAGATTTATTGTCCTTTCAAGATTTAGCTAGCCGTCATCATATTGTACAATATGTGTCCGGTCATATCACATAACACTCAAAGAGTGGCGAACTGTAAATGTGTCGATAATTTAAGTCACATAAAGTTGACTCAAACAATATTTAAAATAATCCTTAATGTCATTTACTAGTTTCTTTCCGAAGTCGTTCTTAGCACACTAACTTCTCCAGTACTTGTACACATATTTCTTTTCTGCACATAACCTGTGAAAATGTTCTCAGACTTATATTATATGTATTTTGTCCGTTCCTTTTTTCTTTTTTTTTATCTTGAATAGCCTTGCATTTGTCCATAGCAGTGTTGTAGAATACAGTCTCTGTTCTTCTCTGTGTAACTACCAACTACCAACATCGCTCTGCGGAGCTATATCAAACTTAATGTTTTCTAAGCGGCATTGCCTGGAGACCTGTGCACTGCCTGGAGACCTGTGAGTCCTAGAGCAGTGAACACTTCCGAAAATCCTCTCATCTCACTTCCACCGGGAAAAGCTAGGCGCTCCACCACTTGGTGAGTTTTCCATCAACTGCGCATATTTTCCAGCCTTTATTTCGTGAGCCTCGTCACGCCTCTCTTCCCACGGGTATGTGAGCTAAATGACAATCAGCTTCTTGGAATGGGTTGACCATATCACTACATCTGGCCGAAGTGTGGTATGGACTACGTCAGGCAAGACTAACTTCCGCTCTAGGTCAACCTTCATCCACCATGTCTGCGCTTTGTGTATGATATCTCTTGCCTGGTTACTGGTCTTTGCTTACTTTAACAATTGAATCTGCCAGTTACCGTAGGACTCTGTCTAGACGTGAGAATCATGGATCTCATGGTAGTATGAACCTACCATCGAGTCATGAATCCAATGCTTTGACAGATAGGTAGAAACCCCATACTCAGTTTCTAAAGACATCACGTAATGCCTACATAAACAACTGCCGTATTTCAATAGAACAAAACTTAAATACCACACATGCATGCGTAAAACTTACCAAAGAGAAGAATATCACGCCGATCGATCATGTTTTGTAATCCACTCTAAAATTTCAGACATTTTCGGTATTATTTACAACGCCGCTGTTGTGTGTTTGGAAACTTAAACTTAACCCCGCCCAATGGTACTCATTAGTTGGGCGGGGTTTATTTTTAAAAAAAAATGACTTTGTAATTTAGCAGCAACTTTTGGAGACTTGTTTTCAAAATGTGTTATCAGATCTGAACCAGTCATACTCATAACAACTTTCTTAAACTATCATATTCTTCTTATAAAAAATGTTATATATCAATGTAGGATGGTGCAACGAACATAACTACATATATTTTGGTTTACATTAAAGTACATACAGTAATACGACTTTGTAATAAATGACTATTTTCCGGGACCGTTTAAAAAAAATAGTTGTGATTCTGGCTAAATGGTTCTGAGCGTTCATATTCTTCCAGTAGTCACACTGTCAGTGGACATTACCGACATTGGGGGGAATGGCGATTATTTTATATTGTTGTCGAATGTCGAGGGCTTTCCACTAGACACACGCAATGTTAGGTGGAGATACTTTCTCCATATTTAATTGAACCACACAATTACTCTGCTTCATTATTCATACTCGAGTTGAAGTTGCAGCAAATCATTAATAAGTGACATTTTAACATTGGTGTCAATGGGGAAAATATTGGTGGTTTCATACCTGCAAAGGACTTAGCTCTTTGTTATAATTTTGGAGATATTTTCTTGATTTGTTCAACCTATTAACTTGAATTTTTAACATAGTATCTCGAAATATTATCTCGATTTTTAAAGATATTATCTTGAATTTTTAACCTGAATTTTCAAAATATTAACTCGAATTTTCAACATGTTATCTTGAATTTTCAACATATTTTCATCATATTAACTTGAATTTTCAAGCTATTATCTAAAGTTTTAAAGATGTTATCTTTAAAAAAACACGAAAATAAAAATGTATCAGTGTGATATATTGATGCTTTCAAACTTATCCATTTATTTTCTGTGTATTTCAACGGTTTTTTGTAGAGAAATGCGTTTGTCCATAGCAGTGGCAAGATTACACGCAATATATCCCACAAAAGTAAATATAAAAGTCATGTCCCCCGTTAACTATATGAACAAAGGCCTCCTTTTTTTTAACCAACTTTCCCAACATTTTCAAAATTATCCCGACTTTTAGTAGTCACCCAAAATCAATAGTGGGAACCAATTTCTTTTTGCGGCGGCAACAACCGATGCTGAAAACCAACCTTTTTAGACTGTGTTACGGGTCCTTTGCGCTTCTCTGCTATACTGCATACTGACGTCAGTTCGAATTGTTCATATTTGGCAGGTACCCTCCTGATTTTTCAGGACTTTATCCGCTGTGCGCTGATACTAGTATCGATCGAGGGCGAGAAAGGCTATACTGTTGAATGAACAGATAGGAATAGACTAAAAGGTTTTAGACTGTGTTACGATCCTTTGCGCTTCATCTACGTGTCCGTTTGAATAGTCATTTATGCCGTTTTCCTATTTCTAAGAATAAAATTCTATTTAAAGTTCAATAAAGGAATGATAAACCACCTAAAAACCAGTTACACGCAAGCGTCGCAGATGATCTAGACTAGGAATTCCAGGCTTTTTCACATTCGCAACATCTCATGCACAGCTTCGCCGCTTCGGGATCCCGAAGAATGACGGGATTAGCCGGGCGTTCACGATTGCATAACTCGAATTTGATTACGTCATCGCGCCTTAGATTCCCGCCAAAACAAATTTGCATTCAAAGGCAAAGTTATCATCCAAATTTTGCAATGTCATTTAGCTGATTGCTCCATCAATATTTTATTTACAGTATACAGGGAGGAGACACGGGTTCATAAACGCTCTAGTTATCGATTTATGTTGTCGCGCTAGAACGCCGCCATTTACTATTTTATCGATACAGGTAAAATTTCAGCCAACATCTCAAAATAGGCAGTTTTTACTATGCAGTGCCGTTTTACTATTTATTGGGTATTTTTTTATATCCATAATTCATTTTTTATGGATATCAAAAAATCGATTGTTGATATAAAAAAACAACCTTGTAATTATAAAATAACTTGTAATTATTGATATCAATATTTTTTTTTCGATTTTTTCAAGGATTTGTACAATATCCTTGATTTTTTTTATATCCATAAATGATTTTTTTATTATCCATAAATGAATACCTAATAAATAGTAAAACGGCTGTGGGGTGCCGTTTTACTATTTATTGGGTATTTTTTGATATCCATAATTCATTTATAGATATCAATAATTCATTTATGGATATCAATAATTCATTTATTGATATCCATAAATGATTTATTGATATCAACAAATCATTTATGGATATCAAAAAATCGAATTATTGATGTCAATAATTACAAGTTGTTTTTTTATATCAATAAATCATTTATGGATATCAAAAAATAATTTTCAATTATTGATATCAATAATACAAGGTTGTTTTTTTATATCAATAATCGATTTTTGATATCCATAAATGAATTTTTGATATCCATAAATAGTATATTTTACAGCATTGATACAGGAGGCGGCATCAACATTCATCTCTTGCGTTTATAAATGTCACTTTTTCAAAAACGGTATGCACTAAACCTTTCAAACTTTGCCTATAGTTGTATGTTAAATTTGGTGGTATATCGCAACGTGACTGCAAATGTGGATGTGACCTTGACCCTCCAAGTAAAGGACAGATAACTTATTGTGTCGCCTGCGTAGCATGGCAGACACTTAGGGATGTCTATCGTCCGTCCTTCGCGCTTTAACCTGCAACCTAACCTTGGCCATAACTTACAGTATTTGACCTATGTTCATCAAACTTCACACACATCTTCATCTCAACCCAAGGAATGTTGTTACACATGTCCAATAACTCTGACTCTCATTTGGCAGAGTTAGGCCCCTTTTCATGAAATTTTAACCTGCAACCTAACCAAGCTCATAACTTGAAAAGTATGAGACCTATTTCATCAAACTTCACACACATCTTCATCTTAACCAAATGAATGTTGTTACACAATTCCAATAACTCACTATGACTTTCATTTTGGCAGAGTTATGCTCCTTTTCATAAAACTTTAACCTGCAACCTAACCAAGCTGATAACTGGCCATAACTTCTGAAATATTTGACCTATGTTTATGAAACTTCACACACATATTCATCTTACCACACAGAATATTGTTACCCATGACAAATAACTCTGACTCATTTCAGCAGAGCTATGCCTCTTTTCATAAACCTTTAACTTGCAACATAACCAAGCTCATAACTTCCCATATTAAACTTGAAAAGTATGTGACCTATGTCTTCATCTTAACCAAAGGAATGTTGTTATTGTCCAATAACAATTTTGGCAGAGTTATGCCCCTTTTCATAAAACTTTAACCTGCAACCTAACCAAGCTCATAACTTGGCAAAATATTGACCTATGGTCACGAAACTTTATACAGTTCTTCCTTATCAATTATCCAATGCAGATGTATGCCCCTTTCATAAACTTTAACACTTAAAAAAACCTGCTCCATTGTTCACGAAGGATTGCACCACTGTCTTCAAACTTTATAGTTTAGAGTGTACTTGCTGAAATAAGCACACGGCAGGCGACACAAGTGTTACGTGGAACACCTTTCTAACAATATTTACATTCAACTTTTGCATTCAACTTTTGAGTTAGGTCACTTTCCAACGGTGTCATGTTAGGGCCATATTACCATCGTCGATGGTAAGTTGCGATGGTCGATGGTAAGATGCGATGGTCGATGGTAAGATGCGATGGTTGATGGTAAGATGCGATGATCTTACCATCGACCATCGCATCTTACCATCGCATCTTACCATCGACCATCGCATCTTACCATCGACCATCGTATCTTACCATCGACCATCGCAACTTACCATCAACCATCGACTTATCAATTCTCATGCTGATCAAGATCTCACGATTATCGTAGAAAAATGTCTCGGTCGATTATGCGATGGTCGATGGTAAGATGCGATGGTCGATAGTAAGATGCGATGGTAAGATGCGATGGTCGATGGTAAGATGCGATGGTCGATGGTCCATCGCATCTTACCATCGACCATCGACCTAGATACCAGATTGTTTAAAGGTTTTAGTATACAAACATTGTCCGGACTAGTTCTCCTGAACCCATGGCCGGATTCCAAAGAAACTTTTCAGGGATGATCAGTACCAAGCCTTGGTGTGCATACCGTCGATGGGTTCCGGTTAAAAAAGTTTCGGCGGTGTCAAGTTATGGCCCTTTACATGTTTTAATGCACAAACTTTTTCCGGACTAGTTCTCCTGAACGCCTGGCCGGATTTCATCGAAACTTGGCAAGGTTGATTAGTATCAAGCCTAGTTGTGCATCGGAGTTATTGCCCTTCAATACACACACTTTGTCCAGATAAGTCTCTTCTGAACTCCTGACCGGATTTCAACGAAACCTTTTTGGGATGATCAGTATCAAGCCTAGTTGTGCATATCGTCACCATGTTCCGGTTGAATGATTTTGGCAGAGTTATGGCCCTTTAAAGGTTTTAGTATACAAACTTTGTCCGGACTAGTTCTTCTGAACTCCTGGCTGGATTCAAAGAAACTTTGCAGGGATGATCAGTACCAAGCCCAGTTGTGCATACCATCGCTGGGTTTCGGTTGAAATGTGATCGGCGGAGTTATGGCCCTTTAAAACCTTTTTCCGGACTAGTTATCATGAACCCCTGGCCAGATTTCATCGAAACTTGGCGAGGTTGATCAGAACCAAGCCTAGTTGTACATATCGTCGCCATGTGACGGTTGAATGATTTTGGTGGAGTTATTGCCCTTTAAAGGTTTTAATACAAAAACTTTGTCCCGATTAGTCTTTTCTCCTGGCCGGATTTAGGGTTGATCATTACCAGGCGTATTTGTGCATTTCATCTCCGTGTTATTGTTGAATGTTTTTTTGCGGAGTTATGGCCCTTTAAATGTTCTAGTATACAAACTTTGTCCAGACTAGTTCTGCTAAAACCCTGGCCGTATTTCAGTGAAACTTGATCAGTACAAAGCCTAGTTGCTCATATCATCGCCATGTTGCTGTTGAATGATTTTTTACAGAATTATGTTCCATTATACACAAAACTGGCTGGATTTCAATGAAACTTGGCAGGAATGGTCAGTACCGAGCATAGTTGTGCATATTGTTTTTGTGTTCAGGTTGAATGATTTTTGTTGGAGTTGTGGCTCTTTAAATTTTTGTTGGAGTTGTGGCTCTTTAAAGGTTGCTATGCATAAATTTTGTCCCGACTAGTTCTTCAGATACCCTGGTCGGATTTCAACGAATCTTGTTGGGGATGATCAGTTGCAAATGTCGTCACCGTGTTCCAGTTGAATGATTTTGCAGAGTTATGGCCCTTTAAAGGTTTTAATGACGTAACTATGTACAGACTATTCTCCTGAACCCCTGGCCGGATTTCAGTGTACCTTGGCAGGGATGAGCAGTACCAAGCCTAGTTGCGCATGTCATCGCCGTGTTCTGGTTGCATGAGTTTTGACAGAGTTATTGCCCGTTATAAGCAAACTCTATCCAGACTAGTCTGCTGGGGCTCCCTAGGGGGTTATCGGGTAGAAAAAACACATCAAAATATACTTTATTGTCCAAATGTGGATGCATTTATAAACAGGTTTTGTTACTCTAGCGTAAAGGGGCCCCTCTATATGGGTACTTGGGGGAGTTGTAGTAATTTATGTTCGACTGCCACTTTGCTCAATGCAGGGCAAAGGGTTTTGTCATATGTGCCACAGCACCTAATATTCCCCTCACCCCCAACCACAGACTCCATCAAGCCAGTAGAGCGATACAGGCCCACTTGGCCTCTTGTTTTTATACAAGGTCATTTTGTTTTTAAACGAAGAAAATTAAATGTCATATATCAGCAAAATGTAACCTCTGTTGTTTTGAGTTATTAAACATTTTATAAACTTTCATTTTCACTTATATTTCTAAGCCCCGTCCCCGTTAGACGAGACGTGCGAATCCGCAGATTTATTTTTTCTAATGGTTTCTTTAGTGATATGTATATCAATACTTGTCTATCAGGCCCGTAGCCAGCCCTGAAATTTAACCGAGGCAAATTTCTTTACATGGAGGTCCAGTGGCTTCAACCTAGCCTCCTCCCACAAATACTCACGTTTTTTTTTTACATGCAATATCCTATTTCTATTTTTTTTGGTATTTCCCAGATGGAAAAAAACCCAACAGTTTTAAAGCAAGACAAAGTTCTGTCAACGATTATTTATTTGTCGATATTGAAGTTGTTTATATGTGAAGTATGCCTGAGCGCAGCTATGGGCGTGTCTAGTAAAGTGCACGTTCTTAGCACAAAAGCAGTTAGACTCCTAAATGAAGTGGGGCTCTAACTGTTGTTACCATTGTAGCATAAATAGTTACAAAAGGCAGAATTTCTTGATCAAAACATCAAATAAAAATGTCAACAAAAGTTAACACAATTACACAATCCAATCAATAATTATTATAGTACTACGTTAACTATGCTTAGGTTATTTCTTGCTGAAACTTGTGCGAATATTTATCACTGCACTATTGCATATCACACGATATGGCATATATTGTTTTCATAACATGTCAACATACATTAATATATTGTCCTTAAACAATAAGGAAAACATATGCTGTAAAAAATCAGTGGTTTCCAAGTAATCGTGGGCAAATCTACCTGGGTCGAGGATAGGAGGGGGTTATGGTGTGTGGAGGGGAGAAAGATAGACTTTAATATATTGGTGGTGGGATAAAAGGACATATTTTTTGGGTTGTTTTCCTGAAATAAAATATGAATTGATTTTGTGGTGTGGGTGGATGGTAGGTGGGGGTGGCTTCCCCGTCACCCATCACCACCAACTGGATAAATTAATAGAATATCCCTTTTTATAGTGCTCATATATTGCATGTAGCATAAGCTTATGGTCTGTACCAAGTTTGTTCAAATGACGACCCTATGCTCAAATCACACTTTTACATAGAGTTAAAAAGGAAAATATTTTAAGAAATTCTCTAATACTGCAGAAACAAGAGGTCTAAACATGTGCATTAAACTATGGCCCTTTACCAAGTTTGTTCAAATGTTGATCTAGGGCGCCACACGGGTCTCATATGGGACTACAGGCCATATAGAGCTGTCATATATTGCATTTAGTTATGTATATTAACCCTTAACCCGCTAAGCACGACTATAATAACCTTTGCGTCCATTGTAAACCCAGATCAGTCTGAGAGTAACTTTTGTCACATAAATGACATGGTCGTAATTCAAAGAAAGAACAGTCCATTATATATATGTAGCGGGTTAAGGAAAACAAAATGAAACAACATGAGCTAGAGGTCTAATATTGTGCATGTAGCATACTTTATTTAAATGTTTCTTTATCAAGTTTGTTAATGTGAAGGCTATGTATCACACTGAACTTTTTGAAAGGATCTACACGCACTCTAATTATGGATGTTAATGTTATCAAATTTCTAGATGATTAAAAAACATCTGGACTATTTATTTTTTAACTTCAGTTTGTATATTATAAGATTGTGTGTTAAAGTAACTTATCATTTTATGTTATGTATTAAATAAAATGTTTTGTTAAAAGATTCATCGGCACATTTTTAAGGTTATTTAGAGCCACTCATAGAGAGACTATTATACTGAGAAGTCGGTATTAAGAATTGATATGCCTTTTTTATTTATGAATACATTCTTTGATTATAAATTATGTTGTTATTTCATTTTATTTCGTACGTGTTTATTCAACGGAATACAAAACAGAAGCCAACATGCACACAACATACATCACATATTTACAGAAGTCATAAATATTGAAAACAATGCATTTTAGACTATAGATTTACTTTCTATGAATATCTATACCTAGCCATCTAACCACGCTAAATAAATCGTTTGTTAATTTAGTGCAGTAAGCATATTTTCTTTTACTATTGCTGCATCTTACGGTTTACCAACATTTATTCATACAAACACATTGTTTTATTTGACAACCCAGCAATAGTTTATTACTTCGACTAAAGCATGTATAACTGTATGAATATTATTATTAGCATCGGTCCACGATTGTATGCATTTGGTGGATGGCCGTTAAATTTATCATAGCCATCCTCAATAGTTAGAACATTGCCTTGAATGCTTCATCAGATGCAATATATTACAGTATGATGATGCTATTTAAAGAGCCCACATAATGTTAAGCATATACATTAAACAAAAATAGTGTACGCCATTTGTTCATACTTTTTATACACATGTTATTAATATTTACAAACACATCTTTTTCTTATTTCTTGGTTTGATTAAATGAAAGTGTTTGTATTACAAAATAAGTGTTACTAATTATAAAATACGTCAGTGTTTCATCAATACACTATAAATAGAAATGAATACTTATTCACTGCTGAATATCTGGACTTCCGATTCAGGGCAGTGTACGGGCACTCTTCGCCTGACTGTTTCCCTTAGTTTGTGATATTTCGTGTAAGTAATACGTTATTATATTATTAATGGTACGTCTAACCATTAATTGCAAAAATGTGTCTATTTCTATTTTTTCTATTTATTTTATCGATTATCATGAGTATGAAATAATGACGTGTTTTTAACAATGGGGTATGTAATCTTTGGTAGAATTCTCGATTCTTTCTAACAAGAATACTCCTGCATTCATACCTAGTTACATGAAGCTGTACGTCTGTTCTATGTTACATGCGTTTGTATTTCTTAGATTATTCCGAATTATGCATACGGCAAACATCAACGGTCGTGTATTATGCAGGTGTGGTTGGGACTGAAATGTACGGCAAACATCAACGGTCGTGTATTATGCAGGTGTGGTTGGGACTGAAATGTACGGCAAACATCAACGGTCGTGTATTATGCAGGTGTGGTTGGGACTGAAATGTACGGCAAACATGAACGGTCGTGTATTATGCAGGTGTGGTTGGGACTGAAATGTACGGCAAACATCAACGGTCGTGTATTATGCAGGTGTGGTTGGGACTGAAATGTACGGCAAACATCAACGGTCGTGTATTATGCAGGTGTGGTTGGGACTGAAATGTACGGCAAACATCAACGGTCGTGTATTATGCAGGTGTGGTTGGGACTGAAATGTACGGCAAACATCAACGGTCGTGTATTATGCAGGTGTGGTTGGGACTGAAATGTACTTAATTACGTCTGTCCACACTTTGTTTCAGTTAAATTATGTGAAGCCCAAACCCTTTGTACCTATATCATAAAAAGTAACTTTTCCTATTTCCATAGCCTTTAAACTCACGTTTTAGATGTGTTTTGTGAAAAGATAAACGTTCCTTTGCTGACAGGCTTCTGACAAACCGGTAGGAAAGAGGAGCAGGGTCAACATTACCAGGTACTGACACACGAATCTGGTTGGTAAGTCAAAGTTTCGTTGTCTTTCGGGTTTATAGCCTTTTAACCAATAGGACTTACTAAATGTACTATATAGAGACTGGACTACGGGTGTACAATGTACTATAGAGTCTGGACTGTGGGTGTACATCATTTGATTTGTTTCGATATACCATAGTTGTGTAAATCGCATTGTTTTCAACATGGATTAGTGTCCTCTTACATCACATTATGTTCAGTTGTGTTAATGTGGGTACACCGGACTTCGTGTGGTGATCTAGGGAACCAACTTAATATTGACACAAATTGACATTTTCTATTCTAAAGAGTCTACACATAATGAACGAGCCTTAAAATTACTCATTATTCACTATGAAATCTACATGTACAGTAATATGTGCTATCCCAGGTTACGATACAGGGTCAATATTAGCATTTTATGCCATTCTATGTTGAATTCAATTTTTGGACCAGAACAACATGTTCTATTTTATTGGTATGACATTTTTATCATGAGCTGAAGCATTTTTTAAATTTTAAATTCTTCTGGTAATGTATTCACTGAATTTAACGCATCTATCTTATTTATGTTCAAATGAATAGTAGATGTAAAATAAATACCCAAGGAGTCAAAAGTGTCGCCGAGATGCAATAAATGAGAAAGTAGATGCCGTGCTCACTCTTCATAGTTGACTGGAGGTGTTCTAAGACTCTACAACGATATGGCGATGCAAACTTGAATGTCCCATGTTTGTTGTAAACATTTGTTTACAATAAACATGGGCACATTCAAGTTGTTTACAATAAACATGGGCACATTCAAGTTGTTTACAATAAACATGGGCACATTCAAGTTTGCATCGCCATATCAATAAATAAACATGGGCACATTCAAGTTTGCATCGCCATATCGATGCAAACTTGAATATCGTTGGCATACATAGCGTAGATATGATGTATAATGGGGTCAGTCTAGGGGGACTTACAATGGGCGGTTTAAGTATAGAACTGTAACTATTTTCACACTAATCATACAAAAATATCTTCGATTGTGTTATTGGGTTTTGAAAGTTTAGTAGTCGGCTTATTGAACATATCTACATTATTCGCAAACAATTCATCATCAGAGACCTCATTTTCACTGTGAGGAAAATCGCATAATAAAGCTTCAAGATAATTTAGATCTAGATCATCAACATTAATAAAATCTTCCTTTCCGTAAACGTTTCAAATATAAACAAAAGGTGAACAAAAGGAAATACCGACAGCTTCTGTTTATATTTGGCCTAAATCGTGTCCACTAATGGCTTTCAACTTGTCCCCGGTGGTTACGGTGGTGATGCATATTACTCTTCAATGGCTATAGGGTACCGACCATTTTGATTTATTGTGGGGGGGGGGGGGGTTGATGCATATTACTCTTTAATGGCTATAAGGTACCGACCATTTTGATTTCTGGGTGGGGGATGGGGGCCTGGGATTTTTTTTTAAACAAATATTCTGGCCCTTGAACTCGTCTAAGATCCTCTATGTATAACTTGTTATAAAGTGGTCATGATAGTAATGAATTGATATTTATGTAAAGTCATGGTTATAATGTGGTATACATAAGTCATGGTTGAAATAAGGCCATTCTTTTTATATAAATTTGTTTTACGAACCCTCCTACCACAAAACGAAATTAGGTAATAAATAAATCCATAGGGAATTTGATAGTTTATTGTTTTTACCTCCTCCCAGATTTTAATAGAACATTTCATTCCCTTCCTTTATATTAAAATAATTAAACAATGCTTTACCAATTTTTTATTTTTATTTGTTTCCCTTCCTCCTACAACAATTCTCTGTCTTGATGGTTCGTAAAAAAACAAACAAACAAATAATGTGTTATACATTGGTCATGGTAGTATGTAAATATTGCAATCCTGTGAGGTGAAGGTGACTATTTGTAAACATTCTAAGGTTATTTGTTTTATTATACTGAAAAATATGTTTGAAAAAGAAATTTGGTCCTGCTAACTATTCCTTTAAAATAAAACAGGAGAAAACATTGTTACTAATCTGTCAGTTCCAAATCACTATTCTCAGCACCTAGCCAGACTAAAATGAAGAAAAGAATCACATTTCAAGTATGTTCTGGTAATAAAGGAACAGCATAAAACTGACCAACATATATATTTAAAAAAAAAAATTGTGCTATAAATATGTGATTACTTGTTGCACAATTATAACTCATTTTATGTTTTGTATACTTTAATACAAGGGAATGAAATAAGCCATAATTTTCAACAACCGAGTAAAGTCGATCATGAACATTTTTAATCGAATAATCAGATCAAAAGCATAACTGATTGATGATCGATTAAATTGATTAATCGGAACAACACTATTAGTCAGATCGAAGAAAGACCTTCAGTACCCCAGAATGAATATGAGGAAGGGTGTGGGGAAGAGAACAGGATGCAGACATGGTAACAGAAGAGAAACCAAAAGAATATAACAAATCTATTTATCTGTGGTGATGGTGGTGTAGGAGTGGGGAAGGTGTGGGCGTTTATGGGGCTAATGATATTTACAGGCTTGCCATTGTCATTTGATGTATGCAGTGAGTTTCATGGAAATATATGAAGCTGCTTAAATAACTTTAACTGAAATTCTAAGTTGAAAAAACCCCACATCATCTGGCTAAAATGAAATAAGAAGTTATGAAACATGTGTCTGTGTCCTTGATGACTCTGAGTGACACTTGTCAAGCTCCTTTTACAGAGATATATGGCTAGTGCGTATTGAAATAAATGAATTGCCAGAAAATAAAATAAAATAAATTCTAAGTCGAAAAGGGGTTACACCTTTTCTAAAATACTATACAGAAAATATTTATCCAGAAAAAGGGCCACAATTTTGCTAAAATGCAATACAGAGTTATGGAACATGTGTCTACTAGCATCCATGCTTTACTGAAGTTGTATTAATAAGTAACAATCAACAATCACCTATTGACATACAAGGACTTGCCTAAAAACTTTAACCAGATTTTTGAAGTTGAAAAAGGAACATAACTTTGCTTAAATGCAATACAGAGTTAATATGAACATGTGTCTACTAGCGCCCGTGTTATTCCAAGCTTTACTGAAATTTTGTTGATGTACGACTTTCAGTTGTTAAAATATATGGACTTGTCAAAAAAGAACATTTAAACCAGAAATTCAAAGTAAAAAAAGGGTCATGTTAATACAGAGTTATGTCTACCAGTGTCATTGATGGTACTGATGACAAGTTTCACTGTCCAGTGGTTGCTGAAATAATTGGACTATTTGTTTTTAGTTACCACAACCGAAAACCAATGTCGACGCAGACGTTGAGTAGATCTACAACAGCTCTTCTTATTCTACGAATAGAAAAACTTAAACAAAAAATATTCTGGCTTTCAAGTTGACGAAAAAAAAAATCTGGCCAGTGCACTAGGCGAAATAAAAATCACGGCTTTAAAGAAATGAAAAAAAATATTCCGGCTGAAAGGAAAATCCCAGACCCCCCACTGAAATCAAAATGGTCGGTCCCTAAATTCAACAATCAAACTTGAACGCGTGTGAAATGTGCACTGACAGAGCTATTCGCCGAGTGTTTAGTTTATATTACTACTTACTCTTGATCGTTAATCAATACTGACGTGTTTCAAAAATCCCAGCATAGTTATATTTGGATCCTTCGTCATTTCCTGTGGAACTATAAACATACTGTATATATTATGTTTTGAATTGCGACAGGTTTCCAAATTTCTAATGAGTTCTGAAATAACTTAATCTGTTAAACACACACACGGTAATATTGAACTTGTTATCAAGTAAATTAGCATCTCTATTTATCAATTCAGTTTCATTATAACTTTAAACCAGCTTGCATATAAACAAATAAAATGTCGAGTTTTCAAATCTTTTACTTTGTGCACCATAGGTTTAAATATATTATTAGTGCAGTAGCTTATAACCAACAGTTAGTATTATTCAAAAACATGTTGCCTAGAACTACATGTATTATAATAATTAGTATACATGATTTGCAAATATTCAAGTTATGTAGAAAACTAGTTTTAAAGCTATATAATAAGATTTGCCGTGTGTCCCTTTAACATATATATATATATATATATATATTTTTTTTTATATTTTTGCAAAGGCCATTACGATAGCAATTTGTTTGTAGTGCATGACGATCATTTTAATACAATTCAGTCCTTTTGAAATAAAGGTCATATACACTGATTATTATTGGCCCCTTTGGTGACCTTGAAACATTAACTTCTAAAAAGAGAAATTAGGTAATTGACACACTTAAAATGTGATTGATATGATCCAAGTTTAGGTCTTCAGTATTTCATATTTAAAATGTAGGTAACTCAGTAGGTCACTGGGTCGGCGTGACATACTTTTTGTCGGTCGGTCTGTTTATCTTTGGTTAAATGACTTCATCATTAACCGCTTGACACATTTTGACCAAACTTCCCATGAAGGATCCTTTAATCAGTGGATTTCTAGTTTGTTGAAATTAGACTAATGCGACATCAAAGATGACCTCCGTTAATAAATATAACCGGAACTTTATAAAAAAATTGTTATTTAATGATCGCCAATCACTCTCCTATACTAGTGTTTTAAACATATTTTAATGCATTTTTTTTTTTTACAAAGTATGCAAATGGGTCGGGCCACAAGTTCTTACAACATTAGTTACGGCCCTTCCCAATACAATTTCAATTACAATTTCACCCAACTATAGTGAAATCCCGTTTACGTCTACATTTGTAAACTTTAGTTAATTTATGCTCTGTATTCATTGTTACTTAATATCTGTACTATAGCCATAATATTACAATTGTTCTTTGTAACGAATCTAATAAAGATTATCGGTATATTATCAGTGTATGAAGGCAAACGATACCGTTTATTAATTTAATTATATTTTATAGTAGAACAATTAGCATGCATACATGAAATAGATATATATCAGATGTAATTGGATAATAAATAGAATCCGTGCCGTACGTACATTTGAAGGGTAAGTAATTTGATTATCATGACATTAAATTCAAACCTTACATCACATTTCATCATGGTAAGTATCAAAAGCCGTTCATAAATTCGCGAGTAGAAGGGATTATATAACTATGTACCAAACCATACAATTATTTCTTTCAATATTTTATGTGGCATAACATTTACACGTTTATTGCCTAAACAAGGCGGAATACAATACACAATGTTTTAGAGAAGTGTACAAACAAACATAATTCGTTTAGAGAAGGAATACATATATTACAGTGGCATAGTTATAATTATTACGTTCTATCAATGGCATTTTATCACATTTTATTACCATTATCAAAATTGTGTTTAAAAAGTATGGGAAGCCATTTCCGTCAAAATGTGGATATTTACAAACCATTCAATGACAGGCCATTTAATTCAACATGAAGTCATTTGATGACGTACATATTGATTCGATGCGACGTGTAAACTCGGTTCATTCGTTACAAAGTGAATTGATACGGTTCAAAGTGAAATGATACGGTGTAAAATTTCAAACCATACGACGCAAAGTCATTTGATGACGTACATATTGATTCGATGCGACGTGTAAACTCGGTTCATTCGTTACAAAGTGAATTGATACGGTTCAAAGTGAAATGATACGATGTAAAATTTCAAACCATACGACGCAAAGTCATTTGATGACGTACATATTGATTCGATGCGACGTGTAAACTCGGTTCATTCGTTACAAAGTGAATTGATACGGTTCGAAGTGAAATGATACGGTATAAACTCGGTTCATTCGTTACAAAGTGAGCTGATACGGTTCGAAGTGAAATGATACGGTGTAACATTTCAAACCATACGACGCAAAGTCATTTGATGACGTACATATTGATTCGATTCGACGTGTAAACTCTGTTCATTCGTTACAAAGTGAACTGATACGGTTCGAAGTGAAATGATACGGTGTAAAATTTCAAACAATACGACGCAAATAGAAATCATTCAGTGCAATGACAAACCATTTGACCAAAAAACTAATGCAATACAATCAAATACAAGTCGGTACGATAAAAACTTAAACGATTCATCGAAAAATGTGAAGTGATACCGAACAAAGTAAATCAGCAAGATGCATTATGAATCAGTTTAACGGAAACACATTTAGTCTGGTGGTAAGTAAAATGATCGGGCGAAAACACAGTCGGTGCGATGCAAACGCAATCCGTTCAACACAAACTGATTTCATTACGTGCAAAGTGAAACGGTGCGACATCTGGCGGCGATAAATCAAAGTACCAAAAGTACTGAGAATGCAAGGTTTGATAGGAAAGACTGTATGAATATTTGCAAGATCAAATTTCCATAAATTTTACATAGTTTTAGCAAACTCGGCGATCTTTGGCGACCTACCAAAATTTTAGAGGGTCAATCCATTCCAAATATATTGTGATCAATTGTCATTAAACTGTTTCAAATCTAGACTAGAATATTTTTTTATGAAATTGCTGATGGATAGACAGATTTGTGATTTGTGTTCATGGCCAAACTGTCACTCAAGATGACCTCCATGTCTAAAATTAGGTCATTTACAGAGTGGCGTGTATTAAGTAGTCTTCCGGGAACAAGATGCACAAGAGGGCCTGTATCACTCTACTGGCTTGAACAGTCTAAGGCCGGAAAACAGTTTTTGTCTCGCCTTTTCGAAGAAAAAAAGAGACATAGGTGTTGCTTTTCCGGCGGCGGCGGCTGCTGCGTCAACATTCAAGTTTTGCGTTTAGGTCATTTTCTCACAAACTGTATGCACTAGACCTTTCAAACTTTGCTTGTAGTTGTATCTTGGGTGGTACATCGCAACGTGACAGCAAATGTGGAAGTGACCTTGACCCTCCAAGCAAAGGGCAGATAACTTAATTGTTACCTTCAACTTTTGCATTAAGGTCACTTTTTCACAAACTGTATGCAATAAGACCTTTACAACTTTGATTATAGTTGTATCTTGAGTGGTACATTGCAACGTGACAAAGCAAATGTGGATGTGACCTTCACCATACAAGCAAAGGGCAGATAACTTTAATTGTTACATCACTCTCTCATGAATTATAATTATGCACTAGATGTTTTAAACCTAATTTATAGCTTAATCCTTGGAAGAAAACATATTCTATTTTGACATAGTTGTGTCTTGGGTAGTGCATCTTTTTGGATGCATGGATTTCATCTATGACCTTGACCTACTTTCTGGAGCTGATACTTTTTAGCTCTACTGGCCAAGCTTCACTTTTCATCCGATCTTTACAAAACTTTAACATATTGTTAATATCAATGAAAGCTCGCACAAGTTCGAAAACCAGCCAGATCGGACTAGTAACAGCGGAGTTATGGCCCTTGATTTAGTTAAAAAATGCTATATTTTGCCTCGTTATTACGACAGGGCTTTCATTTTTCATCTGATCTTTACCAAACTTTACCAGATGTTTTGCCTTTTTTTTTATTATTAGTATATTTTTTTTATTATTTGTACATTTTTTTTGTCTAAGATTGTTTTAAATATATACATATTTTTTTATTTATTTTTTTATTATTTTTTATTTACTTTTTTTTTTTTTTTTGTATTTGATATATTTATTGATTTATTGTTTGAATTTTTTTTGTTTTGTGTTTGTTGTTGTTTTTTAAAAAATAAATTATATCTTTTTTTTATTTCTTTTTTTTATTTCATTATTTTTTTCGGTTCGTTGATTTTTGATGGCACCTTGACATTTTTACTTTTAAATTTCTTGTCGGCTCTACTCCTCCTAAAGCCTTATTGGATTTCGACGAAACTTGTCAGGAAGCATTGGTAAGATGTCTAGTTGTGCATATCACGCTTTTTTTCCAGTTCGCTGATTTATGACGGAGTTATGGCACTTTCACATTTAAATTTCTTGTCGGCGCTACTCCTCCTAAACTTTCTGTAAAATTTGGCAGGAAGCCTCAGTATGATGTCTAGTTGTGCAAATCGCGGTATATCAATGAAATCTCGGACAAGTTCGAAAACCAGCTAGATCTTGTTAGTAACGACAGGTTATGGCCCTTGATTTGTTGAAAAATGCTATATTGTATTTCCTTTGTTAAATCTGTAGTTACTTCACTTAACCATATTTGTTTAGAATGTTAATATAACCTCCCACCCCACCACCCCGCCCCATTTTTATAAAATTTCATTCATAGAAGTGGGACAATTTAAAAAATACCCATGCCAGACTAGACACAGCAGACTTATTGCCTATGATTACCAGGTGAACGATCTAAGGCCATCCTATCCCTGTTGTTTTTGCAATGTTTTAAAAAAAATACTGATGGGAATTTTATGTCGACAACCCTTGATATAAGAGCCGTTTTAGCCAGTAGAGCATCCACAGACCCTCTTGGGCCTCTTGTTTTTAATAGAATGGCATTTTACTTTTAAACAAATGCACTTAAATGTCATCTCAGCAAACGGCAAACTCCATTGTTTTTAGTTACTAAAATGTTTACAACCTCATGTAAGCATCATTGACCGTTTTAAGTCCAGCCCCCGTTAGGCAAGACATGTGAATCCACGGATTTCTTGTTTAAAAAATCCAAGAGTATAACTCTGATGTGTCTAGTCTGATGCAACTGGTCTTGAAATTGTCCAAGTTCAGTGGCGTAACCTAGAAAACGTCTTCTGCTGCAGGGACAAATAACTTCCCGTTGATTCAACTTCTCTATGTCTGTCCCACACATAATTGTCGCGATGTCATATTGCAATGTGGCGACAACGCAATGCAATGTCACGACATCGCGACAATTATGACGCGATGTCATATTGCAATGTCGCGACAACGCAATGCAACGTCACGCCAATGCTACATTGCAATACAACATCGCGACATAATTGTATCTCAATATTGTGGTATCTCAATGTCGCGATGTCGCATTGTCGGGTGTCGCATTGTTGCCCACGACAATGCAACATTGTATCTGGCCCCAACCGGACACCGTTTGAAACAGCACATGGCCTTTATGCTGTCTTTCAATAAATGCTAGCAGTATAGATGGAATATTAAATTGTAGAGAATTTTGCATTTTTCATCATAGATCTGCAAGTTTAACATTTCTGTTATTATGACAAGCGAGTTTTATAGTTTTCATTAATTGAGGAAAATGTTCATTACATGTTGCAACCCTATCGTACAGTTTACGTTGTTTTATAACGAAGTCTCTTTACTACAGTTGCGTGATCACTATTTTACTTTACATGTAAACCATAACCAATAATAAACGTTCATAATACAGTCTGTTTCCTAATACAGTCTATAATTTTTCCTATTACAGTCTATTTCCTAATGCGTCTGTTTCTTATAGTGTGACTTTAATACCACATTTCAATTAGAATTAATTGTTTATGCATATAACTACTCGAAATTGTATGGTCTATCAATGTAGCATATTTATTTATATTTCTTGTATCTTTTTTTTAAAATCGTCAATGGCAATACTTTTCTTTTCTCCTGCAAATTATTTCTCTAATAAAGTCGTGATATGTTATAATAATTTCAACGTATAGTAAACTTGCTAACACATACGTTTAACTTTTGTTTCATTATCCTCGTAATAGTACCGAATGTATTCTATGGTATTGCAATGCTTTGTTATTTTTATGTACATGTACTAACAACATGCCATCTAACCACATTTATTTGTATCTATTATGTAAACATGTTCATGGGCCATATTTGGCTTAAAACAATAAACAATTATATATTTAAATAAATCACTTCAATATGTTATTATCCCCCGTCGAAGGCGAAGGGATATTAATTTGGCGTTGTTCGTCCGTCCGTCCGTCCGTCCTTCCGGCCGTCCGTTCGTAGCCATGTCTCCAATAAATGCAGGTTGGAATTTCATTACACTTGGTAATAATGTTTATCCTGATAGTGGGATGTGACGCGGTTATGTTTTTTTCCAGAATCGCCCCAGTAACGCCGCAGTTATTGCCCTTTAATTGATAAAAAATGCTTAATTCTGTCCGTCCACAGCCATATCTTGATAACCGCTTGTTTCATTTTCATTAAACTTGATTATAACGTTTATCCCAATAGTGGGATGTGACACGGCAAATTTATTTCAGAATCGTCCTAGTATTATAACGCCGGAGTTATTGTCCTTAAATTGATAACTGTCCCCTTGAATTATTCAGGTCGTGGGTTCAAATCTCACTGGAGGCATATATATATATATGGAGAAAATTTTGTACAAACCACTTACCAGCGGATTCGAACCGCACCTAGGACACCAACTTTGACACAGCGCCTCGCACAATAGCCGGCGCCTTAGACCACTCGACCACCTAGCCAACCTAAAAAGATTGGTTTCGGTGGACGGGTCATACTAAGGTCGTACTACTGAATACATACATCTATAAAATACCTTTCAAAAAGCACTGGATCCCCGAGGGGATACGAAAATGTTGGAATAAATTAATACATGGGGAAAAAAACATTTATACAGTGTCACAGTTTATAAAAACCCAAGCGCTTTCGGCTTACGCCTTCATCAGGGGTACACAAACACGAAAAGAACAAATACGAAACAAAAAACACTAAAATACACGTCAGTTTAAATAAAACTCTTTAAAAAACAACTTATCGTTTGGCAGTGTTGCAGGGACTGGTTACTTTGAATAGACACTCTGGAGCTAAATGTGATACTAATAAAAGAACATATCTGGTTGGATGAGGGTAAAACTGTACGCTGACATTTAGTTATAAAGAGAGAAAATATGTGAAAAAGATAACACAAACCCTACCTCAAAACCTAAAACCTAAAATCGATACTGCAGGATACTCCAAAGCTAATAAAAGCAATGAATAAGGCTAAAAAAATAAAATAAAATAAATGGAGATATTTTGATCAAGGGAAGTAACAAAAGTACTAATAATAGAAAATTGCTGGTTGGATGAAGGTACAATTGTACGCTGACATTTATGATTAGTTATGAAGAGAGAGTGTGTGAGTGAATAACCCTACCTCAATACCTAAGACATAGAATCGATACGGCAGGATATAGAAAACAACAACTCCAAAGCTCATTAAAACTATGAATAAGGCTAAACAAATATATAAATGTATGTGTGTATACATTTATATATTCTGTAATATTCAGAGACAAGTCGTTGAACGTGTGGCCTTCTGAACAGAAGTGTTCGGCCGCTGGCGACCTAGCAAACCTACGTAACTTACAATCGGAGCGATGGAGGTTGAATCGGAGGTTCAACGCCTGCTTTGTTTCACCGACATACTTTTTTTTTGCAAATCAAGCACGTCATTAAGTAGATGACGTTTGCGGATTTGCAGTTTGTGACACCTTTGATTGTGTTTTTGGCACCGAGTGAAGATAAGAAATAGTTTGCGGGATACATGTATTTACAAGTCTGACATCTCGATGTATGGCAAGGGCCTGACTGTCCTGTGGTCTGAGTATTGGAGTCGGGTTTCAACTTGGCTGCAACAAGGAAGTCGCGGAGACTTTTAGGTCTCCTGTACGCAATAATGGGTTTTCTAGGCAGCATTTTGTTCAGACGTTCTGACTCCTCTATGTGTGACCAGTGTTTTATTAATAATCTGTTTCACATTGGGAAGGTCAGGATGGTATGTAAGCACGAAAGGTAAAGTTTACTCTGAACTGTTTGTCTTCGACTGGTATTCAAGGAATTCTTTTTTTCTGTTGAGGTTCCGTGCTTTGTCTATTGCATTGACAATGTCTGTCTTGCAGTAACCTCGCCTTGTAAGGTGTTCCGAAAGTTCGCTTGCTCTGATTTCGAGTGTATTGGTGTTTGAACATATTCGTCTAATACGAAGTGCAAGACTGAACGGTATGTTCTTGCAACAGTGTTTAGGGTGGCAACTGTTGGGCAGAAGGTACTGCTGTGTGTCCGTGGGTTTGGAGTAGAGGTCAACAATAATTACATTGTTCTCTATATGTGAAACTGTGTCTAGGAACACGTGTTTCTCATTGAAACCTCTGCTGCGAATTTGATTGAGGGATGGAATGCACTGACCTAAAGTCTTGTAAAGTGTCTGGACCATGACACCATTGCATATCAACATCCTCAATGAAACGTAACCACGACAAAGGTTTCAGTGGTACAGGTAGGAGGAGTTGTCCTTCCAGTCAGCCCATGAACACATTGGCATATGAAGGTACCATTTTTGTCCCCATGTCGGTGCCATGAACCTGGAGGTTTTTTCCCCATTAAATTCGAAATTGTTGCACTTGAGGATAAGCGTGAGGGGCCTAACAAGTATGCTGGTGGGTGGATCTTTATTAACTCTACGATCACATCCCTCCTTGCAAGCAAAAATACCTTCTTCGTGAGGAATGTTGGTGTAGAGAGATGTAACATCCAATGATATGATACCAGCTGAGTGTTTCCGGGACTGATATGTTGGACTCTAGTCTCCGAAGATAGTTTGTGGTGTATTTAATGTATGATGTTAGAGATACAACATGGGGTCTCAGGTGAAAGTCTATCAATTCTGATATGTTTTCTGTGGGATGATCGTTTGCAGATACTGTTGGTCGACCGGTATTACCTGGTTTGTGAATCTTTGGTAAAAGATAAAATATGCCTGCCTTGGGATTAGGAACTAAGAGGTAGTCCATATTGGCCTGACTAATATGAACTTGTTCAAACAGTTCTGTTACAGCATTGGTCACTTTGGCAGCAAACTCTAAAGTTGGGTCATGGTCAAGAGGCGTGTAATAGGTCGAGTCATTCAATTGTCTTTCCGCTTCAGAGATATACGGGTCTCTATCCATAACGACCACTGCTGAACCTTTATCCGCATATATATAATATTATATACATATATTTTAATTATTTTCTTTTTTTTCTTGAAAAACCTTGGTTCATGGGTTCAATTTTTCTAATATTTTTTTTCTTTTTTTTTTTGTTTAAAATTTTGTTTTCCTTTTTTTTTCTTTTTCTTTTTTTTTCTCATAAGACACCTTGGTTCTTGGGCGTCTGTCCGGAGCCATATCTTCACAACTGCAGGTTGGATTTTCATTAGACTTGGTAATAATGTTTATCCTGATAGTGGGTTGAGATGAGTTTTTTTTTTCGAGAATCGCCCCTGTAACGCCTTAGTTATTGCCCTTTAATTGATAAAATTTAATTCTGTCCATCCGCAGCCATATCTTGATTGATAACCGCTTGTTTGATTTTCATTAAACTTGATTATAATGTGTATCCCAATAGTGGGATGTGACGCGGCAAATTTATTTCGGGATCGTCTTTGTAATGCCGAGGTTATTGCCCTTAGATTGATAAATGTCCCCTTGAATTATTCAGGTCGTGGGTTTAAATCTCACTGGAGGCATTTTTTTTATTTTTTTTTATTTTTTTTATTTTTTTTTTTATTTCTCATAAGAAACCTTGGTTCATGGGTTACATTTGTCTTTAATTCGGAGATTAGGGGCCCTTGTTGGATCAGTTTTAAATAGAGTTGTAGGGAATAACTTCAAAAATCTTCTTCTCTGAAACTACAAGAGATAAAGGTTAAATATATTTTATTTAATATCAGCTTATGGATCCTCTACCAGTTTTGTTCAAATGGTGACCATGGGGTCAAATTTGGCCAGTCACAGTTTTACATAGACTTATATATAGGGACAAACTTTAAACATCTTGTTCTCTGAAACTGCAAGAGTCAAAGGTTTAATGTTTTGTATTTACAATCAGCTTATGGTCCTCTACCAAGTTTGTTTGAATGGTGACCCTGGGGTAAAATTTTGCCCCACCCCAGGGGTCACATGTTATACATAGACTTACATAGGGAAACACTTTAAAAATCTTCTTCTCTGAAACTACAAGAGTCAAAGGTTTAATATTTTGTATTTACACTCAGCTTATGGTCCTCTACCTCAAATGGAGACACTGGGGTCACACGGTTTGAGTGTTTATATTAACGAAAGTTTGATTTGTTTTAAAGCTTGCCAAACTTGAGCCAAAGATATCCCCCCCCCCCCCCCCCCCCCCCCCCCCCCCCCCCTCAAATAACACCCCCCCTCAAATAACAAGATCATCTGATAGTAGCCGTAGTAATGAGATGAAGTAATCAGATTGATAAATATCACATGTCTAGGTAATTAAAAAGTAATCATTGATATACAATTCTACATTTCTTGTATATTACATTTATTACTATATTATACACACCTGCTAATAGTACACCCAGTCTAGCCCTTTAGTCCCACTATAAAAATCAATGCCTTAAAATGGTACATCTTTTTTCAAATCTACTATGGTGATGAATTTCATTATATCTAGTAGATATTCAAATTTATGAAGGATCAAGGTCATGATTTATACTAATTAAAAGAATCCGAGCACAATTCTTCCACTCGAAGATAATACATCATTCGGCGGGGGATATCAATTTATCGAATTTGCTTGTTTAGTATCTATAGCAGATGAAAGTGCTTAGTGTTATGTTGTTTTTTGTAGAACATCAAGTCATACATACTCACCCGAATTACTGTCAATGTCCAATATTTAAACAGATTGTAAATCATCTATATCATAAGTGATATTCAGGATATCTATCAACATGTATGATCATAGTTTGAACTTATCTAAGTTCATTGTCCGTTCAAATAAATTCACATGAACCTAATATATCAATATGTTGTTGTTGAGATGTATATAGAGGGGAATTTTAGGTTGCCCACTTTTGTCTAAAATATGTGTCGAAACTAGGAATTTGATTACAATTGGTGCAGTCATAAGTATTAACAGTGTCATTTTAAGATATCTGTGTGTCATGCAATTTAGAATAATCTTTTGAAGAATCATTTAAGATACATTTAGTATTCAATAGGTAATTTTTAAAATCATCATGTACACTTATTTACCATGAACACACAATACATCCATAAATATAATGTCTTTTAGGTTTGGTCCAGTTAAATACAGACGGAGAACAATCCTGTAGTCGTTACAGCGGTATATAGGGCGGTATAAGGGACTAAATAAACATTAAAATACACCGCTGTTCGCAGTTGTTTATTTTAAACGACACGTATATCGTTATAGTAAACAACGTCATGGTCAATTAATACAAATACAATCCACTCCCAGTTATTTGTTTAGATCAATAAAACCGTCAACAACACATATAGCGAGTGACTTCGATCACGAACCATAGTAGCCGTAGTTTAACTATGGTCAGATCGAATACGCAATGGTTTAACCAGAATGACGTCATCAATCTACTGTAGTTCAACCCACGGCAAGGGGATGGTTGCTCTGGTTCAAAAATGGCGGACAAAAATAAACTTTCGCAAATTTGAAACTAACTTTGTTGTATCTTCGGCATTTATAATCATTTGACTTGAGTTATAAACGTGTTATTTGTATGTAGTCAGTTACTCGATACATATATACAATTGCAACAACAATTAATTATTTTACAGCGAATTATTTGAGAAACTGCGTTGCCGGTGTCAAGGTAAAATACGTATGGTTTAAATGCAGCATGTATCGGCATAGTCTAAAACCTGGGATGGAATGGAATGAGCTTTTGACCAATCGCATTCCATTCCAATTTCTAGTCTAAAGTTCTCATTCCATAGTTTAGTCTGTGACACATGTACTGAGTATAGGATAAAATATGGAATGAATATGTGAGAAAATTGGAATGAAAAAATGTGAAATATACTTATTTTACCATATAAGGCTATCAGGAAAGCATGGGAACACAATGTAATATATCTGACATGTTCTAACCTATTGATATTATAACCTCTAACCACACACACACACGCACGCATGCACGCACGCACGCACACACACACAGACTGGCACACGCAGACTAGCACACACAGACTAGCACACACGCACGCACGCACAAACATTGACATAAGTATGTACATGGCAGACACAAGTACGCAAACGTAACAAATACAGTGCACAATATCATAGAATTGTAGTGTAGTAGGACTCAATTGGTGTGTATATAAATACATAGGTTTGTAAGCGCGTTACTGTCTCACCGCAGAGCTAGCTTTTATGGTGATATCGGTAGAGCGCCCGCTTCACATGCAATCGTTCCGAGTTCAAACCCCGCTGAGTGTACTAGGTTTTCCTCGTCCGTTTACAGTAGTATGGTCGGTGAAATTGCCTTTGATGAATGCATAGCATTACATCTTTTAATTCAGTACAGACAAAGGGGCGGAGCTTTACCATACTATAACGTCCGATAAAGTAATGCAAGTTAGAATACGGACAGCACGCGCGGACAAGGTCACTAAGTACATCATACTACAAAAAATATAGAGTCTGTCTCAGCTTGTTGGTGCCTAACCAAGTTCTATTTCTATGTTTAGCATCATTGGGCTGGTAAGTTTGTGAATGTCTGGGCAAAAAAAAAAAAATTGACATTCATCTGGAAACCATCGGAAACGCATTTCCACGTCGACGACAACGCAAAACAAGTTATAAAATGACTAGGGAAATGAACAACTTAGATCAACTAGATCAATTCCTAATTGGAATAAACAAAACTCTTACTACATGAGTATCATTATAACTTGTTTTGTTGTTTGAATATGGTTTCGGTAGAAAAACGTCCAAAGAATGATGAAAAATACAGCTGTATTTTACGATTTTCTATTTCCTGACTTCCGAATTCCACATTCCGCATTCCAAATTCCGCATTCCGAATTCCGCATTTAAAAGTAGGTAGTAAGTAAGTAGTACGAGTAAAATACTACTACTACAACTACTACTACAACTAGTCTACTATACTACCACTGCCACAATACAAGTAATAATAATAATAATAATAATAATAATAAATATAATAATAATAATAGTATTAATAATAATGTATGCGTGCACGTGCAAGTATGTGTTTTGTGAAATCACAGTGTTAAAGAAGCAGTTACTTCTCACATTTTATATTTAATAATAGTGTAATATAAAGATGTTTGAATATTGCCAGTGACCACGAATGTTGTCTTTTTTATAATATAAAATCCATAACCTTAAATTAAATTCTATATATAGAGGATCTTACATGAGTACTCATGTACTCATTCATTATTGAATTTATCAAATAAGTTGGCAAAATGATATAATGCGAGGCTCTTGCCGAGCAGTATATCATTTTTGCTAACGAGTTTAATAAATTCAATAAAGAATGAGAACGAATATTAGATTCTATTTATCACATAACTCACTTATCGACTTTCATTGCATTTTGTCTGTCGCTTTAACACGCGAAACCGACATAAACCGTGGGAATTGGATCATAGCCATTATCGATATGTTTTGACAGTGCATGCTAGGGTGCATACTAGACTCATTTGCATACTTATATAACTAGTAGTATATCGAACATATAGAATGGTGTTATTCCACTCCCACACCGTAAGTTATGTGATAAAATCTGAATATCCCTGTTAATCCATTGTAAACGTATATACAATGTACTATTAAATCCCATAAATATACACAAACTCCAACTTGAGTATCTATTAATCCTTGGCACACTATAAACTTCAATATAAAATATCAGATTGTCAAAAATACGCTTACTATTGATGCAAACATGAAAAAACAAACGTCCTTTTTGTGTGTTGTCTTTTACATTGTCTATGAAGCGATGACATTACCTTCTCTTAAAACCTAAGTGGTACGAATAAACTGTAATCTTATATCCAAAAGTTAATACGCGGATCCAGGATTTTACCTCGAGGAGGAGCAAAAGTTTTCACAATAACAACAACAAAACAAACACGTTTCTTTTCGATTATTTTCAGGATGGTGTATCTAGGGGGTGTCCAGTGGGAGGTCCAGAGGCGGTCCAAACTTTACAAACCTTAATATTTTATGTAATTTATAAAATCACAGTCCGGCCCTTCGCACGTGCTTCCCTCTGGATCCGCTAGTGATCCACTCTGAGTTTATACTCCACCCTGGATCCGCTAGTGATATACACTACCCACACACATAACAATAAAACATTTCTTGGCTTCTGAATTCCGAATTCCGCATTCCGCATTCCGAATTCCGCATTCCATAATAACGTTTTTTCATGTTTTCACTAATACTAAATAATAGTGTTTTTGAAAATCTTATATTTATATTGAAGGTTATAGTGTGTATATACAAATGATTAACAGATACTCTCCCCGTGTGGTTGTCGGGGTAGAATACAACCACTGCAAATCCCGCTAGAGGCAGAGGGGTAAAACCACCCTTCATGTTCATTTTTTGTCATTTTTTATCATGCTCATTCAAGGTCTTCATCATGAACGTGGAAACGTGGCAAACGTGAAAACATGGCTCCATCGTAAATAGAGTGTTTACTATAGAATTTGTAGCAACTCTGCAGTTCTGCAGGTTGGAAGGTTCGAGGCCATTCTCCATATTTTAACTTGATGTAAATGGAGGATGAGCCTGTCATGTTCATCCCTATTAGGCGCCATATAACCTTTCATGTGTCGATGCGCCGTAAAAACCCAATTCAGTTAACAGATACTCAAGTAGGAATTTGTGTATATTTATAGGGTATAATAGTAAATACGTTTATGCAAGGGATACACAGATACTCAGGTTATAGTGAATTTAACTTAAGGTTATGTGGTTTATATAAAAATACAACAATCGTGGTCACTGACAATATTCATACACTTTTATATTACATGATTATTAAATACAAAATGTGAGAAGTAATTGCTGTTACTGTTAAGTAACACTGTGATTTCACAACACACATACATGCACACGCACGCATAAATTATTATTATTATTATTATTATTATTATTATTATTATCTTAATACCTACTTCTAAATGCGGAATTCGGAATGCGGAATGCAGAATTTGGAAAGCAGAGAGCAGAATTCGGAATGCGGAAGTGGGAATGCGGAATTGGGAATTGGGAATGCGGAATGCGGAAGTCAAGAAATAGAAGTGAAATAAATGTGAGCCAAATGGGCCAACGTTTTTTCCCGTTTTTTTCTCCTGCCTGGTAGGTAGGTTTCGAGAAAGCAATGTTGTTTTTCTCAGTATATTTGTTTTGAAGTATGACTGCATCAGCCAGAGGAGAAATGTTTATTTACAGTATAATTTTTATTTGTTATGCAGGATGACCCCTTCAACCAGAGAAAAAATATTTATTTTCATTAGATGTGTTATGTAGGATGACCTGCTAAAGATAGAAAAACCTCGATATGGCCTTATTTAAAAACCTCGATGGGCTAAGCCCATCTCGGTGTTGTATGAAAGTCAATTGGTTCCCAACTCGCTGAGACTAGACTCTATATATTACATATTTGTTCATGTGTCTCACAGGTATCAGTTTAAAAAAAAAAAAAAAAAAAAAAAAAAAGTTATATTCTATTAAATACTGAAGGTCAGCATCGAGGAAATCCCAAAATATAGGCATGCATCTCTAAACAACAGCTGCAGTGTTAGTTTTTTGAAGTCCCACAGAGCTGTCATATGCTGCAATCAACTCAGGAATAAATTATCTTTCCAATAACATACATTTTCATATGTCCACACCACATAAGAAAAGCTCTGGTGCTCGAAAAACACAGAAAACGTACCTGTTTTTAAAAATCGACTCTAAGCCAGTCCGTATTATTCGCCTATACAGACCCCCGTAGACCGCCGTTTAGCCTTTGTAGAAGCTCCCGCGGACATAACAACTCATCGACACTATTCCTTACGCACAATATGTCTTTATCCATGCAATAAATAATGTCCAAGTACCTTTCCGACGATCAAAAGTACACGTTTTCAAAAATCTCAGTATCCCACGACGCCATTTGCATTGAGAATGCCGGAAGTTGATAGCAAAGCCGCAGAAATACTTGTTAAATACTTGTGATCGTCGGAAAGGTACTTGGACATTATTTATTGCACGGATAAAGACATATTGTGCGTAAGGAATAGTGTCGATGAGTTGTTATGTCTGCGGGAGCTTCTACAAAGGCTAAACAGCGGTCTACGGGGGTCTGTATAGGCGAATAATACGGACTGGCTTAGAGTCGATTTTTAAAAACAGGTACGTTTTCTGTGTTTTTCGAGCACCAGAGCTTTTCTTATGTGGTGTGGACATACGAAAGTGTATGTTATTGGAAAGATAATTTATTCCCGAGTTGATTGCAGCATATGACAGCTCTGTGGGACTTCAAAAACTAACACTGCAGCTGTTGTTTTGAGATGCATGCCTATATTTTGGGATTTCCTCGATGCTGACCTTCAGTATTTAATAGAATATAACTTTTTTTTTTTTTTTTCTTTTTTTTTTAAACCGGTACCTGTGATGTGTCTGTATTCAATTGGTAACCAAGTCGCTGTGACTAGACTATATATATTACATTAAATTTGCTCACGTGCCTGTATTCAATTTTAACTAACTCGCTGAGACTATACTCTATATATCACATATTTGTTCATGTGCCTGTATATATTCTAGTTTTAGTTGTTAATTTTTGATTGACATATATCTATATGATAAAGTAAACACATTCCAGTTTTTACACTATGCCGCGTGTATCCATTTATAGAAACTATGGTTTAACTAGAGTAAGTTCGCTTTACTCCTCAACTAGACATGCGCAGATCAACGACCATAGTTAAACTATAGTTAGTGATCGAAGTCCCTCGCTATTAGACGCGATTATGTGTATCTTTTTTTTTTAGACTGAGTTTGTATTTATATACCCCGTACTTATTATATTTATAGTATCACAAATTGCGTACCTCCTTCTCTTTATATATATGTACGTGCAATCTTGAATCTCATATGTGTTTCAAGGTAGCTCCGTGATTTAATGGTTAATATATGTATAAAAGGAAAAAGAAAATACGTTTTAAGTATTGAGATATTTTGGATTTTCATGGAAACAAGATTATGTTGTGTTTGTATGCGGAGCAAAACTACAAACTGCTGAAGGTATTGTCTTGAAAAACGTACACATATCAACGTTGAAAACTTGAGATGACTATTGATATCTATATAAATAATATCTTTCTTAAACGTGTTATATATAACCTAGTCGTGTTGCTATCTAAGACTTCTGAAATGTGTGCGTGTTAGATCAAAACAAGACAGTGCTTAGTGTTATGTTGGTTTTTGTAGAACCCCAAGTCATACATACTCACCCGAATTACTGTCAATGTCCAATATTTAAACAGATGGTAAATCATCTATATCATAAATGATATTCAGGATAGCTATCAACATGTATGATCATAGTTTGAACTTATCTAAGTTCATTGTCCGTTCAAATAAATTAACATGAACCTAATATATCAATATGTTGTTGTTGAGATGCATAGAGGGGAATTTTAGTTTGCCCCCTTTTGTCTAAAATATGTGTCAAAACTAGGAATTTGATTACAATTGGTGCAGTCATAAGTATTAACAGTGTCATTTTAAGATATCTGAGAATAATCTGTTGAAGAATCATTTAAGATAAATTTAGTATTCAAGAGGTAATTTTTAAAATCATCATGTACAGTTATTTACCACGAACACACAAGACATCCATAAATATAATGTCTTAGGTTTGGTCCAGTTAAATACAGACGGAGAACAATCCTGTAGTCCGGCCGTTTCAGCGGTAAGGGACTAACTAAACATTAAAATACACCGATGTTCGCAGTTGTTTATTTTAAACGGCACGTATATCTTTATAGTAAACAACGTCATGGTCATTAATACAAATAGAATCCAATCCCAGTTATTTGTTTAGATCAATAAAACCATAAACAACAAATATAGACGCGATTATAAGTGTATCTTTCTTCCGTAATTATTATATTTATAGTATCACAAACTGCGTACTTCCTTCTCTTTATAAATTATGTACGTGCAATCTTGAATCTCATATGTGTTTCATGGGTCGGAAAAGGTAGCTCCGTGGTTTAATGGTTAATATATATGTATAAAAGGAAAAAGAAAATACGTTTTAAGTATTGAGATATTTTGGATTTTCATGGAAACAAGATTATGTTTTGTTTGTATGCGGAGAAAAACTACAAACTGCTGAAGGTATTGTCTTGAAAAACGTACACATATCAACGTTGAATATTGATATCTATATAAATAATATCTTTATTAAACGTGTTATATATAACCTAGTCGTGTTGCTATCTAAGACTTCTGAAATGTGTGCGTGTTAGATCAAAACATAACTCGAGAACTATTCATAGAATCCCTATGAAACTTGGTATATACATAGTATTTTGGCCTTTACGTGTGTTTTACCCAAATTTTTAAAAGACGGCAATATTCATGTAGTGCTTATGCAATTACATCGAGTTTTTTTTTATTTGAAGGTGCGTGTACATATTTATATATCCGGCTAATAAATTGGAAAACATATATTTTCTTCGCTGTTTTTAGCTCTACTGGCCGAAGGCCAGCAGAGCTTTTGGGATGCCGAGTTTTCCGTCGTCCGTCCGTTGTCCGGCCGTCCGTCGTTAACTTTTGTCTCGTTAAGACGATATGGCCTTCATTGTTCATCTGATTTTTACCAAACTTTACCAGATTGTTAATATCAATGAAAGCTTGGAGGACAAGTTCGAAAAACAGCCAGATCATGTCAGTAACAGCGGAGTTATGGTCCTTGATTAAGTTAAAAATGCTATATTTTGCCTCGTTAAGACGATATCATCCGATCTTTACTAAACTTTACCAGATTGCTAGTATTAATGAAAGCTTGGACAAGTTAGACAGCTAGCTAGATCGGTCTAGTAACAGCGAAGTTATGACCCTCGATTTAGTTAAAATAGCTATATTTTGCATCATTAACACGATAGGACCTTCATTTTTCGTCCGATCTTCACCAAACTAAGATTCTTGGTCATGATCACTTTCATACTAACTTTGTTAAACTTGCTAAAAAGTTATCAAAAGAGGTTATGACCCTATCATTTTGCAACGTACTGCATGCTTGGTGGTGGACCCTTTTACTATGCTTTCCTCTTTAATTGTACGATGTGGACAGGCTGTGGACCCTATGATGACGCCTACCTAAAGCCCATTGGGACGATGGCGTTTGATGTTTGTCTATGATCTTTCTTGTCGTGCCCTTAATGGTTTATTCTCTTGTTGCTCTGGCTTCTGCTAAGTCATTGCGTACTTTCATTGCGGCTCTCTTGGCTATTGATTTTTTGTATTATATTTACACGAGCATATTTGTGTTTTACTTATATTGCCTATTGATGCTGCCTTGTTGGTTAGAGATTAGATCATGGCGGGGATTTCTTTATTTACACTGTCCTGTTTTAATGGGATGACAGTAGGGTAAGTGTGAGGTTTGGTGCACCCTAGAACCGGTTTAAACCTCCAGTGGGCTACTTTGCCACTGACTGTTCCAATGCGGTAGCCCTATTGTCAACCCTTTTGTGTTTGTGATGTCGTTTGCATTTCTTATTACTTTTGCCTTTTTGTTTGTCTGTTTGCGTGTTTGTTTCTGAGTTTTGTGGTTGACTGTCCTCCTTGAATGCTACCTTCCCTGTCCATCTTTTTATATTTCTTCTCTACCAGATTGTTGATATCGATGAAAGCTCGGACAAGTTCGAAAACCAGCTATGTCGGACCAGGAACACCAAAGTTATTTGCCCTTGAATTGTTGAAATATGGCATAAGATATTGATTTCATTGAAATGCCTAGTATTTTTCGAGATAATCATGAAGTTGATTCTATCCCTAAATATTTCAAAAATTCCGAAAGTCCTGTAATTTGTTATAAGTATAAAAAAACACCTTAGAAATATTATTTTCAATTTCAACAAAATAGTTTCTGACCTTGATGTAGTAAATACCACTCCTACGGAATGTGAATGTAACACAACATTTTTCTATGCTCCAGCAGGTCATGTAATCACTGGTAATTTTGATATTGTTGATAAACGTATTTGGCATCTGTTTTCTAAAGGTGCTCGTCAACTATCGGTTTTAATGACTGTCGTGCTCAGATCGCCGAATCCATTGAGGATTTTAGTATAAAATGGTGTCGTAGAGAACACGCGGACCCAAACTCTCTTTCTACATGGAAAAAAGTCAATTTTTGAAATTATAGATACACGTATTAACTTTTATAATGCTAACACCTCTTTTCTTCCTCCGAGACCTAGGTTTTCCTTTCGTAATTTAAAATCGAGAATTCAATAATTTCATAATAAATTTGTTTTAGTTCCTGCTGATAAAGCAGCTAATAATGTAGTTATTGTTTGACGCCTACATTACGTCAATGTTTTATCTCTGGAACTCGTTAGCACTAATTCGTATACTTCAGTTCAATCTACTGAGGATGATGTTCTTTCCACACATATCACTCGGTGCACTAATTTCAAGGCTGGAGTAGAAGAAAAGCAGAACAAACTGCCAACTATGTGCTGGATTCCTAAATTACATAAACATCCGTATAAGGCCCGCTTTATTTCGAATTCTAGTGCCTGCACCACCACCACCACCTCCTCCACAAACATCCCCAAACTTTTAATTTCTTGTCTTACTGCCGTTAAAGATCACGTTAAACAATATTGTGCTAAAACTTATGAAACTCTGGGATTAATTTATTTTGGTCTATTAAAAATTCAGGAGACATTTTTGATAAACGTCCGTCCGTCCGTCCGTACCTACAACGTCCTTTCGTAAACAATTACTTGCGTTGTACGATAAATTTCAAAGTATAATAAACTTAACCACAACAAAGCATATGTGCAGTGTTCTTGGGTAGAGGAGTAACCCTATCAGTAGATCAAAGGTAAAGGTCGCTATAACCTAATATGAAAATACGAATTCCGCCCAATGACTTCGAAAGCAGAACACTCACATTATAAGAGAATTAAACAAGAATGACTTTATTGTGCATATATATTATGAACAAAATTAATAATTACTCACTAATTTTCTTATTTTAAATATATTATATAATAGTTGTGTGATGAGTATTTTAGTTTGAACCATAGTTTGTAAAACATTTATCTTTTGTTTAAATTGTTACATCTTTTGAAGGTAGAAAAAAATATATAAAGATCCATTTATTGCAGATTTTCCGTCTAGAAGTTAATGGAACATGAATAATCCTAAATTATCTCCCTTTTAATTGAATGTCGTTTGAAATTCAAGTAACTGTAATTCAGCGTTAACATTAAATATTTCGAAAATTTCTTTTGCAAACACATTCGTAGTGGAAATGCTAGTAAAATATGATGTCAAAATAATTTTACTTGCCATATTTTAAAATTAGGGAACATCGAAACTGCACTATTTAATTATTTTTAAGAAAACTCATCGACTCGAAAGTTTTAAAATATGTTCATGTTGACACTCGTTTATTTTGCAATTTAAACTCTCCTTTATCTAGCGCGAAAAACACAAAATAATGAGAATAGTATTGACATATATTTTAGGGGGTACTCAGGTATTTTGACTAGACTAAGTACACTCTATGTATAGTTTCCTTTAGCTGATATGTGGATATTTTGATTGAATTGAACGGAGAAATAAGTAACAATAAAATATTCTTGAAATGTTTCAACACGAGTAAACGTGATAACCATATAATAACCATATCAACTTCATTTTAATTAAATAAAGATGTTGTTTGATTAACTGACGAATGTTTCTATTGTTATTTTTGCAGGAAAATAAGAGGGTAACCAAACATTGCCACTTGCGTTTTGCCGTGTTTACCATTGGCATTGCTATGTCTATTTTGATCAGCGGACCATCCAATATCAGGTGGCCCCTATGCCGTATATATTAAATCGATTTGGGTTACAGTGCAGAGAATCAATATATAATCTACACTTTGTCAGAATACAATATGTTGAATAATGTGCCAAAAAAACATCGTTAGAATGGTTGACACGCTAAAGTCATTAATATCTATATTTTTTATCTTTTAACTTGAAATACTTATACATTTCTTTGGTAACGGGTTATGTATCAGCTGAAGAATCTACTCATATCAACGTTGTTCGTTTTTTAAATAACCTTTATTAAAAATGTCCTGAACATACGTTGTGTATGACATTATCTAAAGAAATCGGATTAAATGTTCGGCTAAACCATTTTTCGTGTCAAAGAACTTTCCGAAAAAAAAACAAGAAGAGAATAGGCTGATCAATGCAAACCTAGGTTTTGTTTTTGTGATACATCGGCGGTATGATGATATAAATGGGAGATTAGCCCAGTGCATTCATAAATGCCAAATAACCTGGGAGAAAATAAGCATGACCGATTCAAACTTTGTTTTCTTCATACATTTTCCCAAGGATGTTAAAGTGGAGAATGTAGTCTGGTGCATTCATGGACTGTTGGGCGTTTCAAAGTGCCACGCGGTAATACGCATTGATTCTAGATCTAGAAAGGCGTTATTTGTTACCGAATTTTCACCTGATCACTTTATGTTATTGTCAGAGGGCTTGAAATTGATAGAAGACAGCAGAAAGATCAATGATGATGAATGTGACTCTGAGATTTACTATTTCATACACACAGGGGATACCACGGAGGGAAAGTTATACATGGTATCAAAACAATTTGAAGAGACAATACAACTTTTTGTTGAAAATACTGTCGCAGATCATGTTACGCGTTCTATAACGCATGAAAATATAGTACGTGACTTTAAATATGCACCAATGAACGTATTGAATGCCAGTAAAAATGACAGAAATAGCAAAGTATGTGAAAACATTGAGGTCTGGAATAGAAACAACACGTCAGCTTCAAAACACAATCTAATAACAAAACACATTTATCCGTTGACTGATAATAAAACCAATGATGAAGATCCTACAATTGACGCAGATAAGGTGAAGTCACCGAAAGGACAGCATCTGAATATAAATGGCAACGATAATACAAATACGATTAGATCATCATCAAAAGGAAGTATTGTAGTTTTGCAAACACAAAATAAGAAAGAAAATGATGGTAAAAATGAAGAGAATAATCTAGAGAGTTCTTTAAAAGTCAAACATGAACAGGAACGATTGAAAAAAGTTTTGCCACGTTCCTCTACACTCGTACTGAATTATATCAGTAGTGGTTATAAAACATCTGCAAGAAATAAAAACAATGATTTAAGAAAAGCTAGGCACGCCCGCGAAAGAACAGAACATAATCTTGGTGTCAAAGGGTTTAAAAGGTTTGAGGATAATTCTGATGATCAAACACATGTTGAGCATTATAAAATTATAAGTCTTCATCCACATACGGAAGGTGATGATGCGGCTGTTACTATATATCCCAAAGCATGGACAATACTTCTAAGAGACATAATACAACCCCCAGGCAAAGAAGTGCCACAACATCCCGTTGTTCTGCAGATATACCCATCGCGAAAACAACGGTACAACAAACCCGCCATACGGAGAACGCAGCAGGGGTCAGAAAGAAGAGCTGGTGAACATTTTTCAGTACAGGTTTCTGAAGAGGGAAACCAGGCAGCGGGGCCGCCAACTTTCGACAGTCTTTTGACATCCTCTGAATCAATTTTTGGGTGTTTACCAGTTGCAAGTGAACGACCGCAACCGCAACAACCCACTGCACCGACGACTAATTTGACAGCGTCTTTAGCGGATGAGCAAACGTTGACTTCGAGGAGACACGGACTAAATCAGATAAGCACACGTCACCTTCCTCGTCCACCCCGCCATCCTGAATATGCCGACAGGAATCGCCGCCAGATGTCGTTTACAAACTGGCCAACTACTACTTATCAGGATCCAACACTCATGACAAACTACGGTTTCTTTTACACAGGTGTGATTGTCTTACTATGCCTTTTTGCCAGAAAGATACATTGATCGTTGTGCTGATAGGTTCGTTGTCAAATTTCATAATTGTCACTATCCTTGACAACTGGCCACTGTGTTTACATTTCTTTCCATTTTACAGTCTGTAATTTTTTGCAAACTACGTGTTAATCCCTGATTAATAGTAGTTGAAATGTTCGAGGATCAATTATTGGATCTTAATAAATAAAAGAACTGCGTGATGTTTGATCATTTAAACATTATTTTAGTATCCTGCTAATGTGATGCTGGGCAGCAATAGTTTGAATGCAATACTCAGTATGTTTTTATTCACGTACTTTTAGTTTTATTCTGTTCACGTAATAACTTTTCAAATGTTCCCATTTACAGGGCGTTTTGACCTAGTACGGTGTTACCAATGTGGTATTGGGCTGAAGGACTGGGCTGAGTCGGACGAACCTTTGTTCGAGCATATAAAGCATGCATCCGACTGTCCGTTCCTGTTGGAGTTACTTGGACCGGATTTACTGGCTGCATACAAGGTAAGCGGTGAAGTTAAAATTTCCTTCTTGTCAGTTATAAGTAGAAATAGACAATACTAGTATAATAGTCACAAACTATAAATATGGAATTGAAAATCAAAATAAGAAATTGCTGTACTATTTACTTCTGTACATTCTCTCTATTGCATATCAGCAGACGCCATCAGTCACCTCTAACTGGGCGCTTGACTCCTGACTCTTATAATGGAACGTCCTTGTATTGACGTGATTGGCTAAATCACTCCCCATCTGTGGATGGTTTCCGACTTTTCTAATCTCCTCCGCCGCTGTTAGCAAGACGAATTCTCTGTTATTGTTTTGAGCCTCTGAACTACTGCTTTATTGTCTCTCTTCTTGACGCCCAAGACAGAAAACATCCTCCAAATTGATTGTGCTGGGAATCCTCTTCATCCCATCTCTACTGGGAAAACCCACACACGCTCCATCCATCCTAAGGTTATTAAGTCTTATGAAAGGCTGGCATGCTTTTCCTCTCCAGCGATTCTTCACAGCGCTCCTCTCGTGGAACAGTAAGTACGTTCTATCATAGCCAATCTTTTTTCCTGGTGGGAACTAAATAAGAACATATAGACGGCGGTTTGTTTGGATAACGTCTCGGAAAGCTAGCATTTTTATCTCAGATCCACCTTCATTTCCCAGCTATGAGCTCTATCTATAAGCCCTCCTTTAAAACTTAATTCAATATCAAATGTGAATTTAAATATTCTGCATTCATTTTAAATGAAGTAAAAGCAGTTTTCATAGACCTAGTCAAAAGTCACCATCACTCATATGCTTGCAACCATAAGGTGTCAGACCTGTGAAAATCAGCCCACTGAACACAATGCAAAATAGGCTAGTTTTGGAGATCAGTCACAAGTTCCATAACATTTGTTCTCTTAAGTACTCTTTAATTCTGTGAATTACACAAATTTGGCTCGCAAACGGTCCCATATCTGGAATAAATCACCGATTTAGTTTTTCAACACTTCGCGTCATTCATACACACTATGCGTATATTGAAATACAACATATGTCAAAACCACATCTCTACCTACCCTCTGTGCTCATACTCTCCAAATAAATAGTCCTGACAAACACAGTCAGAATGAGATATAGGGTCCTATAGAAACCACAGCGTCCGAAGGCAATGGCATCGTAGGTCCGTTCGGCCTATTTCATCTTCATTGTTCGATACAATATATTTAATAGCATAACTGCAAATTTCATTCGGATCATTTCCTTTGTCTACAGAAATAATTATTAGAGGCTAATGTTGTACATAATGAAAATAACCTGTGTACCTTGTATCATGCAGTGGTACAGGGAGGAGATGCGGCTGAGTATACAAAACCATGGTTGTCTTTGAATCTTATAGTAATATGCATGATTGTTTTGGCTTTCAACTGCTGCTGATTTTTTCTCTTTCAACTTACAGGTAAATTTAATACCTGCTGGTGCCACCCCTATAGCCAATGCTGCTAGACCAGGGACCCAAGGTGCTGGTAAGCACCTGGCAGTCTTAGTCTTAGTTCATCATTGTCCACCAAAACCTACATGACTGTTGGGTATTATTTAAGAAATGTCTCTCACGTGTCACCTGATTTTCTAAGTATAAATTATATGCCATACTACTCAAAAGTGAAATATAACATCACGCTGACCTTTCTGTGAAGTTAACACTAGTGATTGCGGTGGTCCTACTCTTCATCCGGTGATCACGGTTCCGAGACTTACTGTTACCACTGGGTGACTTAGTTGGCTTACCTTTGTAGATTGTATATTACTATCTCTGGACAACTCTATTAAATGCTGTTTTGCTTGCACACAGTTTATATATAATATTCATAACAACATCTCTGTTACGGGTAAAATGTAACAAGAGAGGATGCAAAACCACCAACAACTTTTTTTTTGGATTATAATCAACAAGGTATGATAAGAGGGTAGTTTGGCCCCCAAAATATTCAAAATACAAAAGACATTATTTTTACTTTAATTTGGTGTGCATACCTAAGTAAATTGTTCATATTCGATATTCAAAACGTCTTTTATTTATTTTATTATCTAGAAGATTAAACAGGGTCTCAACAAATGGCATTTTTGGTAATTTTGTCATATTGTGTAGATTTTGAACTTTTCTGGGCATTTTTTTTATCTTAAACATATAGAGCGCACCTCCGAGCACACCCAGTCTTTTCGCTGATGATGTGTCCCTATCAAGTACATGTTTTAACAAAAATCACATGTGCTCGAGGGTGCGCTCTTTATTTCCAAGACCAAAAACTGAGTGAAAGCTGCTAAAAATGAACCAAAATGTCCATTTTTGAAAGGAAAGGCCTTGTTTGTGAAGCTCATAAACTAATTTAGAACAATCGAACTTACTTTTAATGAGTTTTAATAATGATTTGGTCCATTTGCAGCTAAACTAATTATTAAAAATGTGGGCATTCACAATTTCAATATTGGGGGCCAATTTTGCCCCTTATCATACCTAGTCCAAATGTATTCAAATACTACAATGAAAAACATTCACTTACATAAACTACATAAAATGGATCCAGTATTTCTTTAAAATCCGATATAAGAATAATACATTCCAAATAATATTGGCAAGTGTCCCCTTAATCTAAATTGTTAAGTTTCCCTTTAATACATTTTTTCAAGTGTCCGTTTAATCCAATTTCACTTCCTGGTTTATTTATTCACAATAGTCCAAATAAGTCAATGTCACTTAGTATAGATAAGCACGATAATGTTTATCCTCTCACAATATATGTTTAATTCAAAGCATCCAATGGTTTCACTTAATACTGAATTGGAAGTAAATTCTCAATCCAAATACTGAACCAAATAATGAACAAATATCAACCCCAAAATGCTGTATTTATACTGTCATAGAACGTCCTAGAACATTTAGAATATTCCAATAAGATAAACACGTTATTTTTTAAATGACCTCGACAGACATGATATGAAAACATTTTAGTTACTAAGCAATGTGTCTGCTTTAATACATATAAGTGCTTATTCATTTAGTCGATGTTTCTTGCCAAGCCATGACGTCAGTTCTGTGTATCGAAATCGGAAAATATGTTCATTGCATTGGTTTACCAGACTGAGATTGATTCTATTTTAATTTTGATTAAATTCCACGCTTAATACCCTACCCATAAATAAATATTCAAAGTAGTATTATTGATCTAAATATATTGAAATTAAAGCTACAATTTCTATATATAGTATATATAATGATTAATTGTTCTATGTTGAATACAGTATTGTTAATCATTAACATGCCTATTTTATTTCAACATCATTCACGGTTGCCTAAGGAAAAGAAAAACATGTTTAAGCATAATGTAAACATCGCATTTACCGCATACTTGAAATTCCAAGGCTTCTACTTAAAATCAGGAAAACCCATATCAGTATGGCTTACGAAACTCGCGGTACATCATATTATATTCAGGAACCTTCAGTAATTCATTTACAATCATTGTATAGCACCAGCAGGACAGACACGGTCCCAGGGCGCCGATGCCGGTTCTACAGAACCCCCTGGAATACGGAGCCCCGAGTATGCAGACATGGAGGCACGGATACGATCGTACAATAGTTCTTGGCCTTCAGACATATCACAGACTCCACAACAGCTGGCTGAGGCTGGATTCTTCTATACTGGTATGACGTACTCAATAAAAAACATTCATAGAGAGTTTTATGTATAGTCAGGCTTTTCAAGTTGTTTTTTTCTTCTATAGTTGATCATAAACTGTGGGAAATTGGTTATATTAAGTCTCGATCGATCATGCCATGTTTGACTAAACGTTTTAATTGTATACTTCATAATATATATTTTAGAAACATATCTGGACATCAATAACGTTATTATATTACAATCGTCATCTGTATGAGACCAGATTATTAAATATTAAAAAGTCAGTGTTTCCTATGTGGCGCCGATGTTTTTTTTAAATCCAAGATTGTCATATCACTCATTCGAACAGGTGATATCACTAATATCGCTGATTATAAGAGATGATATCACTTTTTCAAATGAGTGATCAACTATTTGTCTTGAATCAGTGCTATCACCTATTCGCATCAGCGATATCAATCATTCGAATGAGTGATTTCACCTATTCGACTGAGAAATATCAACTTTTCAAAGTGATTAAGTGATATCACCTATTCGAATGAGTTGTATATCACTGATTCGACTGATTCGAATCAGTGATATACAACTCATTTAATTGAATTTTGATGATTTAGCTCAGTCAAACAGGTGATATCATTCATTGAAATATTTGATAGCGCTCATTCGTTTTGTGAGCACGAAACTGTTGTAACTATATATAAATAAAGAACAGGATGCATTGACATTGGCATCTCGATTTGCCATCGGCGATATTATCTATTTGAATGAGTGACATGATCATGCAAAATGAATGAAGGATCTCGGCTATTGATTTAAGCGATATCGCTGATTCACTTCAATTGATGATATCACTCATTCTAATAGGTGATATCTCTCTTTTAAATAGATGATATCACTGATTCGTTTTGAATACATGGTATCATCTATTTGCTTAAAATGATGAAAGCACTGATTCGAACAGGTGATATCAATCATTCTTTGTGAACGGGTGATATATTATTCGAATAAATGATTGGAACAGGTGATATCAATCATTCTTTGTGAACGGGTGATATATTACTCGAATAAATGATATCACCTATTCGAATTACAGATATCACAAACGTTTGAATGAATGATATCACCTATTCGAATTACAGATATCACGAACATTTGATAAACGTCATTTTAATTTCTATATATATTTCTAGGAATGATCGTAAGTTAATTTCTTCAGTCGTTAGTTAAAAAGTCTTCCAGAGAAATGTAAGTTAAACAATATGTATGACTATGCGTTTTCTTTCTAGGCAAAATTTTCTTTCTACAAAAAAACAACACTTTTCTCATGTATTGAAAAAATGCGGTGTGTTATTAAGGGTTAACCATATTACTTCATAATCTGGCAGGTTACGGTGACGTCTGTCGATGTTTTACCTGTGACGGTGGCTTACAACGCTGGGACCCCCAGGATGACCCTTGGATAGAACATACAAGATGGTTCTCACACTGTGACTACGTGAGACGCATGAAGGGTGACGAGTATGTGGAATTGGTGCGACGTGCCCAGGCCGCAAGCTCTGAGGATGAGGTAGGCCGGCATATACACTAAATAGTGTTACATCATCATTGAAAGGTCCAACAATTTGGTATCAAATCATTTCTTATCATATATATATTATCAAACTAATGATAATAACTAAAGGAAAACCTTTAGTAACAGTTTAATTTTGATAAATAACCATCTTGTTTAAACAATATGACTTTGATTTACATTTTACATTATACACTGTTTTCCTATACAAATCAAATGCTGTGAATACAGAGTTTCCACCAGCCTAAGGGAACCACGCTTTGAAGATCACATGCATAATGATTCCTCCAGTAACTGATATGTTTAGCTCTACTATCCGAAGGCCAGCAGAGCTTATGGGATGGCGATTTGTCCGTCGTCCGTCCGTTCGTCGTCCATTTTTACCGCGTTAACACGATACGGCCTTCCGAATATTTCCAACCTTGGCCACATTAAAGTTCGAACCCCAGCCAGATCGGACCAGTAACACCAGAGTTGTGGCCCTTGATTTAATTAACTATGCTATATGTTGCCGTGTTAAGACAATAGGGCCTTCATTTGTCATCGGATCTTTCCAAACTTGGCCAGATTATTGATATCGGTGAACGCTTGGACACTTTAGGAAACAAGCTAGCTCATACCAGTAGCACCAACGTTATGGACCTTGATTTGCTTAAATATGCTATAGTTTGCCTCTTTAACATGAAAGGACCTTCATAATTGATCTGATCTTAACTTAACTTGGTCAGATTGTTGATATCAATGAAAGCTCGGACAAGATCGAAAACCAGCTAGCTTGGACCAGTAACACATAAGTTACGGTCTTTGCTGTTGTTTAATATACTATAGTTTGCCTCGTCAAGACGATAGGGCCTTCACTTTTCAGCTTATCTTTACCAAACATGGCCAGATTGTTCATATAAGTGAAATCTCGGACAAGTTCGAAAACCAGCTAGCTCGGACCAGTAGCACCTAAGTTATGGCACTTGTTTTTTTCTTAAATATGCTATAGTTTGTCTCATTAAGACAACAGGGCCTTCATTTGTCACAACCTTTACTAAACCCGGCCAGATTTTTTTATATCAATGACAGCTCGGACAAGCTCGAAAACTAGCCAGATCGGACCAGTACCACCGGAGTTATAGCCCTTGATTTTCTTAAATATGCTATTTTTGCCTAAAACAATGGGGCCTTCATTTTTCATCTGATCTTTACCAAACCTGGTCACCTGTAACACCTGAGTAATGACCTTGGAATTGGGGCAATATCCCATGGGTCATAACTTTAAAACCTTTGAGATCCCCATGCATACTATAACCATGAATACACTTACTGAACATGAACGGACGGATACAAACATCCAACCATCATCGGCCCTGGGATCGATCCCCATCGCTGGGGACATATCCCCTGAGTCATAACTTGGAAACTGTTGAGATCCCCACCCTTGAAATATATATACACTTACTGGACATGAACAGACGGATACAACCATCCAGTAGGGGTCCAATCACTCTGTGGATATAGCCCCTGGGTCATAATTTGGAAACCGTTGAGATCCCCACCCTATGACCATAACTGTGAATTAAAGACGGATACAACCATCCAACCAGCATCGGCCCAAGGGTCCATCCCCACCTCTTGGGAAATAGCCCCTGGGTCATAACTTGGAAACTGTTGAGATCCCGACCCTATAACTATATATACACTTACTGAACCCGAAAACTTTGAGGCGGGCACGGGAATTTGCGATGGCGTGCCATCGACTGCGTGATCACTTGTGTGTAAGCTTGTTTGGCAATTTTTCGTCTTTGAGAAGATCGTCAGTAGAATGATTCGGGCATTCATGGCCATTTTGGCCCTCTTGTTTAGAGCATGGAAGCTTTGTTTTTCACTTGAATTCCACCAAATGTGTCGGTAGAGCGATACAGGGTCTCTTGGACCGCTTGTTTATATATTTCTGCGTATTTTTTTATTATTTTTCTTTTATTCAGTAATATTTTATTTTGTTATTTATATTTGGACTCTTGCAACTAGGACCCAGCTGTTGTATACCCTCCACCAGGCCAAGGTGTTGGGAACTTAACGGGTGCCATGGCAAATCTCGCCATAGCAACACGTAAGTAATGTAAATTAAAACTGTAGTTACAGTTATGCACTTGCGGAGGTGTATCCTCTCGTAGTTATAGTATGAGATCTGAAATCATGACAGGAGGATAAAGAAATAGGGATGAACACCAAAGGTAAGTGTAAAGTTTGATGATTCACGTTTAACCCTGCTATGGTATAACACCCACAAGGACAAAGTCGGTTGGGCAAGGACAAGGGCGGGCTGGCAAGTCCAAGTGCGGGTTGGATACTGAAAAGATATCGGGGTGTCTAAATCTCGCCATAACATCGTATTGTGAGTAAAAAAAAACACACATCACGAGTGCCAAGTTAAATCTCAACATTGCAACAGGTATGGATTGTTAATCAATTATTAGCCAAATGTTGTTTATGCTTGTCAAGGTCAGTATGTATAAAATAACACGTTTGCCATGGCAGTCCACGTCCTACAAAAGGTAAAAACACGTTACGCGTATGATCAATTTTCCCACAAGGTAAAGTTTCTTCAAGCCCACAATCAAAGATGATCGCCATAGCAACATGTTAGTGATTGTGGAAAAACGATACATGTTATAGAAGTGATGACCCATCTTTGATGTATCCGTTACAAGGGGATGGTCAGGGTGCAATACAATTATTACAGGTAAAATAACAAATCTCTCAACGGGTAAAGTGTGTACACCTAATTTGTACGCATCACAAATGTAACACATATATGGTGCATTCTCACATTAAACCGGCCAGGTGATGGAAACACAACGACAAAGACGGTAATGTAAATCTTATCAATTTGTGTTGGTCAAGGATATGGTCAACATACTTGTTATTGAGTGATACATATACACACTGCATGTTGTAAAACGAGTGAATAAACTGTGATGCATCATACCAAGGTTAAGGTCAGTGTGATGACTCCTGCTGGCTCACATAACCATAGCAACATGTTAGTGAGGTAATCGAATCAAAATGTGATGTTGCAGTTATATCCTAACTGCAGTATATCATCCCCAATGTAGGATTCAGAAGAAATCACGGTGTCCATAAGCATGGTTGACTTCACCGTATCAACAGTTAAGGATTTCAAACATGTAAGTGTATTGCGTAGGTACCTCTAAGAAAAGAAGTGTATAATAACACTTTTTTATTGTTTTGTAAATATATATATATTTCTGTCTAATTTGTTATTTGTTGGTATGGGTATAATTATATTTCTTTTGAATAGTTTCTTCGTTTGCATAGAACCAGTAGTGTTATTACTTACTTGTTCTTACTCATATATGTGGATTTAAAGGGACACATGGCAATCTTTGTTTAGACCTCTCGGCGTCCCGATAGTAGACATCCTGCATATTTGCAATCATTAAAATTAATCATTAAATAGTTCAAGGCAAATTGTTTTCACATATTACTAATTATTGATGTTGCGCCAATAATATATTTAAACATTTGCTAGCATAACGAAGACAGTAGACATTTTTTTTATTATTTATTTATATGCAAGGAGTTTAAAACTCAAAATGATACATGATTAATAAATCTGGATACTAATTTTAATTATTGACATAAACTCACGATTGCTATAATTCAATTTACAAATTGCAATATCTGTGAAAAGCGAGAATAAGATTGTATTTGATGACGTAAAAACGTTGAACAGGTAAATTAATTCACAGGTAAATGTATTTATCAATTATCTGGCCATAGTCGTGCATCTATACAATTCAGATTTACCTCATTTTCCCGTGCAGTCACGCAGTGGTAAAAGTAGTATCTACGTCATGCAAATACTACTTATTTTTACATACAACTTAGTAGCGGTTTTAAATATATATTTCTCTCCGGGACTATCAAGAAATGTTCATATGATGTTTAAGAGTTAAATTTGTTACTTGATAATACTACGAAAATGATGACAATTCATCTTTAAAGTAAAATACCGCTCACGCTGGTGCGAGAGGTCATGAACAGACTCAATAAAAGTGAGTCTTGTGACATGTTTGCTGCGTGAAAGGACCCCCTTTTCAGTATTTATTGACATGTTGATCTGTTTTAGCAGTTTTTATTGCTATAGTTTTGTCACCGGTTCATGCTTGGCATGACAAGATGCATTGTCACTACTACCATTCTTAAAGATGAATGATCACCCTTTTTGTAGTATTATCAATTAATGATAAATACATTTACCTGTGGTTAATTTAATTTACCTGTTCAAAGTTTTTTTACGTCATCAAATAAAATCTTATTCTCGCTTTTCACAGATATTGCAATGTGTGAATTGTAAATATCTATTTTGTGTATTGATTTCGATTTAAATAAACATAAACATGTTCATGAAACAAAACATGGCCGGAGAACCTTAAGATTTGTAAGAAAATCCCACAGGAAGCTCCTATAATTTAACTCTAAAGAAGCAGCCCAGAGTATGCCGTATGTAAATTAAACTCAATTTTACAGTTGACCCACTGAGTACTCCTTCAGCACAAAGTGTACTCAACATGGGATATGCCAGACGGGCAGTCCTACTGGCCATACATGAGCTCGATGCAAGAGGTGAGTCTTACTAACAGAATAAACAAGAGTCTAATTTATAAAGATACTAAATGAAGGCATGTTCATTTGCATACTGTATTTTATCATTTATTTTCATATTATATCTCGTATATGTGTTGTTTCATTAACACAATAGCGACTCTTTTTTAAGCTTGATACAGTTCACTTTTACGTAGAATTGATAGAGGTGTTGCACCTTTCATGTAAACGATTCGGGTACTTTTCTCTCATGTTTGTGTTTGTTGCTTCGAAGGGATCCCCTTTTTATGTATTTATTGAATGTAATACAGCGTAAACGTCATACTAGTTTACGTATTTGTAACTAAAACATTATTTTCAAGATCGTTTTTAAATGTTGCTGCATACTAACGTTGCATCTCACGAATGACAACTGAACAGAGCAAAACTCAAAGAGAATGAAATACTATTTTAAATAAAAATCAATTCGAAGAAAGCTAATCTGCAACTGAATAAACTCAAATTACTGTGACATTGAGCGAGTAACTGGCAATCTTAGGCACTAATAAATCATTGCCTTATTTTGGAATGTTAAAGAGTCCAAGGCATCTATGGGATGGTGATCCTAGTTTCAGCCTTAACAGGGTATTGTTTTGTTTTCTATAAAACAACTGACACATCTTCTTCTTCTTCTTCTTCTTCTTCTTCTTCTTCTTCTTCTTCTTCTTCTTCTTCTTCTTCTTCTTCTTCTTCTTCTTCTTCTTCTTCTGCCAATATGAATTATCACCATCATCATCATCATCATTATATAGCATCAGAGACCAACCTTTGTGTGTTGTGTGTGCGTGTAAGTTTGGGTATGTTTATAAGGCATCAACATATCATTAATTTAATGTTTTTGTATTATCTGCTTGTGCTGTCGATATTCAGTGACATGTGACACGAGTTTCTACAACAAAACACACATACTTAGACTACGGCACCGTAACAGCAAACAATAATGATTTTAGAACTGGGCTTACGTGTTGATGAACTGTCGAAAACATTATTTTGAAAATGTATCTCGCTTTCAGGAAAGGCAGACTACACGGGTAAGGACCTTATCCAAGTGTTGATGGACAAGGAGGACCGGGGCGAGGCCCTGCCCACAGACAGCCCTACCAACAGTATGCCAACTGGAGGTACGTGGCTGACCTATATAACGTATAATCTGGATACATATAAGATCTCCCCCCCCCCACCCTCATACACATACTACATGTTTTGATGGACAAGGAGGACCGGGGTGAAGCCCTACCCACAGACAGCCCTACCAGTAGTAAATGTGTCTCTTTGGCTCAACGACTGCGTATGCTCGGGCGCCATTTTGTTTTCTTAAAATAGAACTTGTTAGTTCACGTGTGGGCGGCCTCATTTGCATATGACTGTATGTATTGTGATAGAGGGGATTAGTGACAGGATGTTCGAACAAAGGGTATTGACATTTAGACTTAATGCTTTAGAGTACCTACGCGATGGGATGGGTGTCATAGATTAATCCCTATTCAATCGACTCTATTGAGAGACAGCATGTCTGATTTCCTTTTGTATAAAAAGCGCAAAGGGGATTGGTGACAGGATGTTCGAACAAAGGATATTGACATTTAGACTTAATCTGTGGACATTATAGAGACAGTATGTCTGAGTTACTTTTGTATAAAAACCGCAGAGGGGATTAATGTCCGGATGTTCGAACAAAGGGTATTGACACGGTGAATTAGCATACGACCGCAATAGAAAACGTAAACAAAGGACCGGAAACACTCTATTATATCAATACTTTGAACACAATATTTGACATGTTAGGACTCGACTGCAGACATTCATAATTTTAATTATTCATTGGCAGTTAATTCACAAGAGTTATACATGTATAAAAGGTCTTCCCAATGACCATTTTGTAGTTGAATCCACAGAATGATTTTGTGCTGGCTTAATAAAACTCGCAAATCTAATCTCATCATCACCATCAACACCACCACCAACAACAACAGCATCACCACCAACAACAACTACACACACCACCATCAGCAACAACAACAACATTGAAACTGTAAAATGCAAGTACATGTTTGAAAACGAGTCTGAACAACATCGAAACTGTAACATGTTAGTACATGTATAAAAACAAGACTTGATCTGAACTGAGATTGAAAGGTAACCTCAAACCATTTCTATAGAAAGCTGATCATTTATTTACTTTAAATATTAAATCTCCCTGGTAACGGATTAACTTTTGACCATTAGGAATGTTTACAGGCAGTTACAGAGTCAGGTTTATACGTTATACAAATTATATCCGTATATTTTCAAAAATTTTCTACCTATCTACATATAAGTATACACCAAAATGTTCGGAATTTCAAGCGCTATCTGATGATATAAACAAATGTAAACTTTTGTTTCGGAAAATAACTCAAAATCAGTTTTACAGCCGTAGGGTATCATTTAATGTCTAATGTTGAATTTTATTTCATTTTCTAATACATCTCACAAAGACCTTTCGAATAAACCTAGGGTTCGTTAATTTTGTTTGCTTTTAGAGTTATTGCATACGAGCAGTTTTTTTTTTAATTTGTAATTTAAACCATATAAAACTGATACCATTTGATAGATCTGTCCACGCTGATTCTAAAAATGTATACTTTTGTTTACCTATCTCTTATAGTTACGGTGATATTACTGTTTATGGGTCACGTGACATGTTAACCACTACATCACCACCAACCCCTCCCCCCACCCCACACACATACTACAGTTATTGATGGACAAGGAGGACTGGGGTGAAGCCCTACAAGCAGTAAGCCAACTATAGGTACATCGCTGGCCTATATAATGTAGAATCTGGATACTTGTATCCCTCCCCCGCCCCCACCCCCGCCATCCCCACCATCAGGCGTTTATGGACAAGGAGGATTGGGGGTGAGTCCCTGCACACAGACAGTCCTACAAGCAGTATGCCAACTAGAGGTGCATTTCCGTTGAAAGAAAATATAACATTTTATTGTCCGGCATTCTTTACAGTCGAATGTCACTGAATGCATTTTTTTTTTAATTTGACCTTCTAAATTTATCAATTTTACAACAGTGATGATATAATCGGTATTAGGTGGGTAAAAACAAACCTACATTGTGACATTGAAGCCAGTGTTTCTGGATTTTGTCAAGCTAAACCACTATACAAACATGCTTGGACATTACTAATAGTCGCTGTACATGAACAAGAAAACATTATAACATGATAGTTTTAAAAGCAAAACGATTGAAACGTGATATACTTTGTTGAACGAACGACAAAATCCATATTATAATATATTCTAAGGAATATCATCACACCAAGTCATGCTCTATTTAGTCTTTTATCTATCTTAATCATGCATATTGTCAGTAAATATTCAAATTGAAATCATTAAACATGATATATTTGCTGTTGCTTATGATTTTTTATATATGGCGGTAAATCCAAATATTTCGGATTCTATCCCACAAATAAATCCTACGATATATTTATGCTATTTTTAAATTATTTTAGGAAATAAAGCAGCATTTCAGGTAGTAGAAGTGTGTTCTGGTGCAGATGGCAATGCATTACAATTTTAGACCTCCATTGACCTCAATCTTTTAATAAAAGTGATTCAACCTGTGCATATATTTGTGACCAAGCCCGTAGGGTGGCCCCGGTTGTTTGAGTAGTTTTTGGGGAATTAGCTCGTATGGAGCCAACACCTACGGCTATGGTTGCTCTAGTCACAGAACTAAATTAGGATATCACGATCAACAAACGTCAACCGTGAAAACAACGAAAGCCCAAATTGTTCTTTTACGATTTTAATTTCATTCTCCTTCTTAATCATAACAAAGTCCGATATTCGAATGATAGCAATAACATGAAAGTTCACAAGTAAGGCAACTGATTACTTAATGCACATGATCATAGTAACAGTATCACATCTCCATAATAATATCTAACACCAAGTCTTAACACTGACTCGATCGTACGAACACCTAACTTCAACTCCTAACTTCAACCTCTAACTTTCAGACTCAGACTGATTTAACTTTTTTACATTTTTTTTAACCAAAATTAGAAGACATTTTTGAGAACAATAATTCAAAAATGCCACATATGCTCAGAAGCCAAAACTGAGACGAGAATGTCTTTCATCAATTTTATAAACAAAACAACAAACCAAACAACAGGTGTTGACTTCAGAAAAGAATTAAACTTGTTACTGAAAATATGTTAAACCTTTTTTTAATAAAAACAACATAATCTGTAGGAAAACAATATCAAAGCCAAGTAGGCATATGCCATACATTAGTAGTTACAGTTATCAAAAGGTGTGAACATTTTACAAGCCAACTATTGCAAAAATATGTCTTTTATAAAATGTTGACTTTGTAGCATTAAATTTGGATTGGAATATCTTATTAAAATTCAAATTATTGTTTATTAAAATTAAACATCAATTGCCGTGTTAACAAAATATATAAAATTGAGATTATGCAATTTCACAAGTTGACATCTAAAATGTCACTGTCACATATTCATTTATTATTTATACCTGTCTTTGTGTTATTTCAGGAGCAGAGGGTGGTTTCAACGGTGAGATGTTCATATATTTGATATATCTTGAGCATTTTTCATGTTCCTTTATGCTATTTAACTATATCGTAAACATAAAGTTAATGTACAAACTTTCTTAAGTAAGACAATATCCATGATAACCGTTTCTTATCGTTCTTTAGAACAATGCCATTATGCGTTCCTACACGTTTTAATAATCGGTTAAATCTTGGTCAATGAACGCTTTGAGCATCTAAATCACTTATGATATTTCTTCATCAAACTTTCGATATATACTCATCATGACAAACATCGACATGACCATACTTATATATTAAGGTCAAGGTCACACTGAAGGTCATTATATGGGTTACATATTCATTTTTTTTCTTCACGAAAACTTAACTTTGGCTATAACTTTCTCATTTCTTGATATTTCTTCATCAAACTTTCAATATATACTCATCATGAAAACATGACATGACCATACTAAAACTAAAGGTCAAGGTCACACTGAAGGTCATTATATGGGTTAAATACTTTTTTTTTCTTCACGAAAACTTGGTCAGGCCAGTTTGTCAAGGTCATTTATCTAGATCCAAACAAACTTATTATAGTGACAAAGCGCTGACAAGAGCCACACGTGTTCCGCGAAACACCCGTCTACTTCATCCAATATTTTTTAAACTTAACCAGATTGTTGGTATCAACGAAACAAAGTTATGACTCTTGATTTAGTTAAAATTGCTGTAGTTTGCTTCGTTAAAGACGATAGGGTCTTTATTTTCCATCCGATCTTTACCAAACGTTACCAGATTGTTACTACCAATGAAAGTTTGGACAAACGAACCAAATCGGATTAGAAACATCGGAGTTATGGCCCTTGATTTGATTAAAAAACGCTGTATTTTGCCTTATTAAGACGAAAGGCCTTCATTTGGCCGGATTGCAATGAAACTTTGCAGGGATGATCAGTACCAAGCTTAGTTGTACATGTCGTCACTGTGTTCCGGTTGAATGAATTTTGGCGGAGTTATGACCCTATAAAAGTTTCACTTTGTCTGGACTAGTTCTCCTGAACCCATGACAGGATTTCAAGGAAACGTTGCAGAGATGATCAGTACCAAGTCTAGATGTGCATATCGTCGCCGTGCTCAGATTGACAGAGTTATAGCCCTTTAAAGGTTTTTGATAGACAAACTTTGGCAGGGCTAGTTCTCCTGAACCCCTGGTCGGATTTCAACGAAACTTGACAAGGATGATGAGTACCAAGCATAGTTGCGCCTGTCATTGCCGTGTTCTGGTTGAATATTGTTGGCACAGTTATGGCCCTTTTAAGGTTTTAAAAACAAACTTTGGCCCGACTAATTCTCCCGACCCCCTGTCCGGATTGCAACGAACCGTGGCAGGGATGAACAGTACCAAGCCTAGTTGCGCATTTCATTGCCGTGTTCCAGTTGCATGAATTTTGGCAGAGTTATGGACCCTTAAATGTTTTAATACACTAACTTTGTACAGACTAGGAAACTTGGCAGAGGTGATCAGTACCAAGCCTAGTAGCGTTTGTCATCACCATGTTCCGGTTGAATGATTTTTGACAGAGTTATACAGATTATGTATAAGATAACAAATAGTGCTTGGTATTTCGGGCCGTATATGAACGTTTGTCAGACCAGCTTCGCTTCGTACCATATTTCTTTCTTCAGGAAATATATATTGACCTCAGCTTTTCTTCGGTCCGTATATTTTCTGGTTTGACTGCCCGGTCCATCCATAAAACTGCATTTGCCCGCCCCACTCCTAACCCCATCCTACATCATGACCATGCACTATTTGTAAGTTATAAGACTAATTATATATGCAACAAGATAAGATGCCTTTTGGTAACTTCCTTAGTTGTTCCAGATAACTCTTGATTGACATATGAGATGAGAGTTTTTCCTGTTAATAATTCCACAATGGTAGTAAAGGGAAACATATTAAACATTTATAGTTTCGTCATAGCCAATGAACTAGGGCGATTGTAAAAGAAAAACATCACAAACCTTGATAACTTGTATAGCGAATATATCCGAAGCAAGATCCCAGAGGCTAAATAAAATTACTAATTGATTCAAGATCCCATAGTACTTCAGAGTGAGAATCAGCGACTAAAGGGAATCCTCAAGTGTATGAGATGTGATATCCGGGACTGCAACATGCTCTTCCTGCCCTGTACGCATCATCGTCTCTGCGAGGAGTGCTCAGAAGATGTGGAGATTTGTCCAATTTGCGAACGTCAGATCGCAGAAAAAATCAGGACATACCTGTCATAAAGAAAATATGTGTGTCTGCCTGCGTAGAGTTAATATTTTTTTTAAGCTAAAATAATTAAGTTTTGTACTTTCTTAATCATAACTTTCTGTACTATGATGCTAAAATAGTTGTGTATATGGCACCTGTGATATCATTCATAGCTGACATTGGTATTTACTCCTTAGTTACATTGTTTTCCTTTTTATATTTTTTCTATCGATGGCCATCTCTTACATTTTGAAAGCCGTTGGAAATTGTATAGTTTGTATAAAATGTACAGGGTGTATAGTTTGTATGTATATAGTTTGTATAAAATGTACAGGGTGTATAGTTTGTATAAAATGCACAGGGTGTATAGTTTTTTATGTGTATAGTTTGTATAAAATGTACAGGGTGTATAGTTTGTATAAAATGTACAGGGTGTATAGTTTCTATGTGTATAGTTTGTATAAAATGTACAGGATGTATAGTTTGTATAAAATGTACAGGGTGTATAGTTTGTAAAACATATAGGTGTAATACCATTTTAAACATATGTTTAAGCAACATATACGTTTGATGTGACCTACATTTTAAGTTAATGTTTCTTATTAGCTGTTTTACCTTTATATTCAGGTCTTGTTCCATCTATATTACTGACATATTAATTTTCACAATAGTAATTCTTTTTAAAAATATTAAGTGTTGCGCAGAAAATAACTTCCGTTCAGATGTGTGGAACAGATACGCGTATGTTGTTAATAAATATATCTTTCAAATAAACTTTTGGCTTATTGTTTTAGTTTGTATGTTAATTCATGTTTGTATGCTAATGTTTTAAAAATAGATGTGTTAAATGTAGAACATATGAACAGTTTCGTCTTAATCATGCATATATGGTGTTTTATGAGAACTGCCCATCTTATATGAAATAACTCTGTGTTTGAGTAAAGGATGTTAATATACACTAGATAAAGGAATTTAATTTTATTTCACTGTTCCACTTTACTATCGGGCTGAACAAATTACCGTCTGTTATAATAGTGCTGTTAAAGACTGGAACTCTTACCTAAAAATAAAAAGAGGATAGTAAATATTAACATTTTATATTTAAATCTTCTGCTAAGAAATACCTTTATGAGAGAAGAACGACAGATAAGTAAACATATTTAGAATTAAAAGTCTCATTTTAGTTAAAGAAAAGTATTCAATTGTATATTTATATGTGTGTACTCCTTAAATTATGTTACAGAAACACAGATGTCAGAATACCTGTAAAACCTTAAAACACATAAATCATTATTTGTCTATTTTCATTAATTAGTATAACTTGCCATGAATACGGACACCATTAGAAATAAGCCAAACTGTTCTTTTAGGGGCCATCCTTTCGTAATGATACTTTTTTCATTTTTGGAATAGTACAATCAGGTCAGTGAATTTATGATAGTCTTTGAAATCCAAATACCTTATGATATTCAAAACTGTGATATATGCAACATTGTGTGAAGTATTCAATGTAATACTATCGGGATAATATCTGCTTTAAACAGTGATTATTTGAATTCTGTATATATATGTATGCTTAGACTGAACTAAAGAATGAATGAATGAAAATAATAGTAAAACTGTATTTAGATTTTGGAAGCAACGTATATTCAAGATCAAGTATCAGTGAAATATTGATAAAGAGCAGTTGTTGTGTGTGTAAATATGTCTTTTGTGCAGAAGCAGTTTCAAACTCTGTTTATTCGGCGCCAGCTTTTGGCCTCGTAGGAGGTGTGTCTGTGTAAGCCTATCAAAACTAGAGTTGAAAGCGATACAGAAATTATGAAAGCCTACAGTGTTTATTAAACTGAATGATTTGTCTGACAAGGCCAAAGGAAACTAGTAGATTTGTTTATAGAGTGTAGTTGATCGTTAGGTGATTCGTTACGCTGTACTTCAGTCGTGACCGGAAAAGATAAAGAAAGGAATAGAAATGCTGAAATTGCAAATAAATTATTTTGTTTTCTTCAAAAGTACGTTAATTTTACATGGTAACTGGTAATGAAACCCTATTAACAATTACATATCGCCGTGATTTCCTAGTCACGTGAGTTTTCAAAGTGCCCAGATCTGCTTCTCTGAAACCACAAGGGCTACAGGGGGCACTCCACAGTTTAATGTACATTTCTCAATAATCAAATCCATGACAAGCCCTTAGCCTGAATCCTTGAGCAAAAATAAATCACATCATCATTGTGTCATACATTTCTTAGAAGACAATACAATTACCCATGTTTCCATACCAAACAAAAGTATCAAAAAGCATTTTCTGTACATCTTAGTCCCATTTCTTTAAGATAACCCCACCCCTCAAAACATGCTAAAAAAGCAATTTAAGCAATATTTCAAATGTCAATAAATAAAAAAATAGAATTTTCTTAAGCATATCAGGGTAATTTCTGCACTCATCATGCTCTTGCATATCAAGAAATGCTAAATATTACATACCTTCTCCGGCTTTTTAAAAAGTTATTCCATGCTGATCACCCCGTGAGTCAATTTACCTACTTTTTGGAAGTTTTTGATAGTTTCGCATTTTTCTATTTATAGCCTCCAAAAACCCCAAAGATTGCATATTCCAATACACCAAAATAAACTAAGAAGTACTCAAAACTGAAAAAAAAATCAAACATGTGCTTCATAATTATTATAAATACCATTCATTGACCTAAAAGATGCTTAGTTGATTTCTTTCTGATTTACACCATGGACATTCGTGCGAAACTGAGGAGTGCCCCCCTACAGCTTTGATATTTTGCATGTGGTCCTTGTACAAATGGTGACCCTGGGGTCAGAATAAGCCCCTCACCGGGGGTCAAAAGTTTTGCATAGAAATATTAGGAAATACATTTAAAATCTTCTTTTTTTGAAACCACAAGGTTAGAGCTTTGATATTTTGCATGTAACATCATCTAACAGAGTACACTTTGCCAGTAGATCGATTCAGGCCCTCGTGTGCCTCTTGTTTTCTGGGTTATTGTCCTTTGAATAATTTAACAATTGGCCTTGCGTAATGGAAGGCACTAACGTGTTTTGTTCAAATTCCACACACTGGAACTGCCGTGTCAACTTTTATCGGAATACCGATAGAAAACGTTACATTAATTGCTCTACTCTCTACCTTACATTTCGCTATTACAATTATTTCACTTCATGACCATCAATCACTTATACATTGTGCTTCCCCAAACGCGCCGACTATCTTTTTTTAAAAGATATTTCTTGTTTTTAATGTAAGTGGAAACGTCCATATTCGCCAAAATCCGACGTGTTGTAAAGTAATATTGGATTTGTAAGGTGTTTTGAACTATTATTTTGAATTCTCATCCGGGACTGGTGCAATATATATTTCGTCATATGAAGTATGTCACGTGATAAAAACAAAATCGTTTTATTATGGTTTCGTTGTAGAAAATTCCGATGTTGACTGTCTAGAATTTGTGCAGAGTCTACTTAGATCTCTTTTTTCCTTACCTTGCTACTATTTACATTGAATTGTGTTTAAATTGCCATTCCGCCATAATAACATTATTATCATGCACTGACTATGTTGATTCCATTGCTGTTTGCTTAATATGTAAACCTTGGTGAAATAAAGAAAGACGTTGTGGAAAATTCCGATGGTGTTATGAAAACTGTTTGTTTCAAATGAATGTTTTTGATGAATATAACACGTTTAAACCTATGTTTTTGTTCTAATTATTCATGTAATTTTTTACTAAACCTATGTATGCAATAAAAAGGTTATTATCTTTTAATTTGATAAATGCACTCGTTCTTCCGCGGATAAATATTGCGCTGTACAATATTAATATGCGGAGGAACTCTTGCACATATCCCAATACAAAGCTAGTAACCTATAAATATAAATCAAATATATAGGATATCCCATAATATGATTTGCGATAATATATATGTTGACAATATTATAGGTTATTGCATTTGTATGGGGAATTATTATTTAGAACGAATTCTTTATACGCCGAACGAATGAGTCTCCGTACAAATGCAATAACTCTTTTATTCAATACTTTCAGATTGTTTTCTGCTATATTGCATAGACATATTGTCTACCATATATATTTTGTTAAAGAACCCGTGTTATTACCGCATTGTTTTGTTTATTCTTCTTCTTTATGATTCGTTGCGTTTATATACTCTTTAAAAAAATTGAAGCGCCCGCGATAGAAACAACCAAAGTATTCTATACGTTACGAATTTCTTTCGGCATTGTTTTGAGATACAATAATAAATATAGTAGTTATTGCTGATGGTGTACTTTAAGATGATTTCCTACCGTCATGTTCACGTTTTTAACCGAGAATGTGGCTGAGAGAAAAATGCCCAATGGCCCTACTGTCTATGAACAAATGTAATTGTTTATGCATATCTAAGTTTGCCGTGATTGAGCAACTTAATCATGCTGATAAATATTGTTAATTTTTATCACAGTTCATGTCTCAGCTTTATTTGGCAATATTTATTTCAAGTAGCCGTCAAATACGGGCATTGCCAAAGACGAATAGTACGCGTTTATTTCGCTTCGAGGCTCTTGGTTACCACGTGAAACAGTTCGGGTGCAAAAAGTCAATGGGACAGTTTGAAAGTATACAATAAACCTAATTACTGGGATAGTATGAATAAGGCATTGCCTCATAGCGAGCTCAACTCCAAAACCCACTGGCACTGGACTAAAATGAAAACAAGTTATGGACCAGACACTGACCTTAACATTTAGACCCAACAGCGATCTTGTTTTGTTCACACCCTATATTAGTGCATGATATATAAACACATACAGTTTTATCTCATTATCTAAAATTACCTTATTGGAATGAACACAGCAATACAGCACATTGACATGTGACCTTGAACTTGTAAGTAACTATATATGCCTAGGGTAGTACGTATTTCTTGTGAACTCTACCATTTTTTTCTCGAAATACCTTGTCCGTCCCAACCCCCACCACGCAGCCGCCTTCCACATACTCCTGTCAATTTATAGGGGTGTGGTGTCCGGGCCACCTTGTTCCTACGCCAATGATCCTTTCTAAAAGAGGATGCAAGTTGATTGTGACCCTTGTTCCTACGCCAATGATCCTTTCTAAAAGAGGATGCAAGTTGATTGTCAAACCATCGTTTGCAAGTTATTAATGCTGAGCTCTACTTAAAGTAGAGATCAGTCATAAACAACAAAAAACAATGGAGAGTCGACACATCTATTGTTTTCTTGGACATTCAGGGAGTCTTGGCATGCAGCTTATGTTAGGCAGAAAAGGCACTAAACATATAAACAAGAAAAGCTATAATACATGTATTATAGCATGGGCAGTACGGACATATTTGAAAGGCAGTGAAAGGATGATATGATTAGCATGACATATTAGCAAGAATTTGACCGATCGATTATCAGTCAAGTGAGACATGTCCAAAATTGGGGAGGGGACACAATCTGTGTTTGCCGACTTCAGTACTTTATAAATAAAACAATGAAGTTATATAATAAGTGTATTCAAAGCCTTATAGTTACATTGTCTTTTGTCTTTTGGTTTTGTCTGATTTCAAAATGTCAGTTCGGATGAATGTATTATATACAGTAACAATTTCATGGAAGCGCAAATAAATATTATGGAATGATTTTTTAACACTAGTATAATTGTGTAATGAACAATGTTATATGTATTTATTCTAAAGTTGTGATTATCCCAGAACTAAGTTTGTACAGCTCAGTAAGTGTGCCAGGTTCCCTGCCAGGACTTGAACCTGGATCTCTCTTCTCGAAAGAAAAGCATGCTTCCTTACACTACAGAGATTTTCCCAACAGCACAGAGCGTACAAAAAATTAATCAGCCAACTTAAATTTAGATTAAACATATTTTACTTCAACTTATGTATATTTACATAATCCATTCAAGTCTCTGATCTTAACTCTTACAGTATGTCCTTTGTATGTGCCAGATGAAGCTGCAGGTTATGCTTATAAATTAATTCCAACACTTCATTAAAAAGAAACCCAGTGAAAACAAGCAAATTCAGCGAAGTACCAAGTCCACTATATGTGAAATCACACATCGTAAAATAATGGATACTCCTCAATCCTGCCACATTTCATAAGACATCATTTTTTTATTTAAATTAACAGCATCCTAGAACTTTGACCAACTGACCTGAATAACAATGCAGTGCTTCCTTTCAATGAGTTTCACATTTTGATGAAGTTTTGATGAACTCCATTTAGGCTGTTGTGAGTGCCACCTTGTGAAATGCATCTGGCAAAGAGAAGGAAGGCTTGGATTATTGTTTATATCTCTGAAAACGGACAACAACAGGAGGTCAATGACCCTGAAGCTCTATTATTAGGAGTTGATAGATTAGCATTCATGTGAATTTTTATGAAAATCTGTCAAGTAGTTTCAGAGGAGTAGTCGCTACAAATGTTTACTATATAACTCTACGTAAACAAAGATGGTCGCTGGCTGTCATGTTTAATATCGAATCAAAATAATTTTCAACAAGGACCAACATCATGTCATGCTGGTCATTTTAGAGAAATTTCCATATCTGATTAAATATCAGTTATAGTTTTTAAGAAGTAGTCGTTACAGATTTATTTATGTTTTAAATTATTTTTAGCCATGGCGACCATCTTGAAATTCCGGCTAACCCGAAATTTTGGTAGGATCGACTAGACATCAAAATAACATTTTTAGCCAGGGCGACCATCTTGAAATAGCGGCCGACCTGAAATTATGCTAGGATCAACTAGACATCAAGTGCAACATTCCTGTGAAGTTTCATGAGAATCCGTCAAGTAGTTTCAGAGTAGTCGCTACAAGTTTTTATTATGTTACTCTATGTAAACAAAGATGGCTGTTGGCGGCCATGTTTGATGTCGAATCAAAATAATTTTCGACAAGGATCAACATCATGTCATGATGATCATTTTAGAAAAAGTGCCATATCAATATCAGTTTTAGTTTTCAAAAAGTAGTCGCTCCAAATGTTTTTTTTAAATCTATTTTTATTCGTGGTGGCCATCTTGAACGTCCAGCCGACCTAAAATGTTGCTGGGATCAACTAGACATCAAGAGCAACATTCCTGTGAAGGTTCATGAAAATCCGTCCAGTAGTTTCAGAGGAGTAGTCGCTACAGGTTTTTACTATATGACTCTATGTAAACAAAGGTGGACGCTGGGTGCCATGTCGACAAGGACCAAAAACATGTCATATGTTGATTATTTTAGAAAAAGGCCTATATCAATATCACTTATGGTTTTCAAGAAGTAGTCTCTACAAACTTTTTTTTTTAAATCTATTTTTAGCTTTGGTGGCCATCTTGGATGTTACATCAATGTGAATTTTTGCTAGGATGAACTAGTCGTCATGGGCTACATTCCTGTAAAGTTTCATGAAAATCCATCCAGTAGTTTCAGAGGAGTAGTCGCTACAAAACAGTTAAGGGCGGACACCGCACCACAGTAAGACTCTGCTGATCTTTGATCAGTAGAGCTAAAAACAAACAAAAACTTGTGATTTAACGAGCATTTAACGTTTTAAAATCAAATACGGATCTGTTTCACAATTTACTAGAACATGTAAACGCAAGAGTTAGCAAGCTTGTATACTTTTTTAAAAGAGCATACATTTTAAATCAGTTTAATGCAAAAGTGACGGTAACATATTATACAAAAAGTCAATGATCTTTAGTTCATTATCAGTCGGGTTTACATTGCGGTATTGATTCATACTAAATATTGCTCATTCGTCCCCAACGTCGTTCGTAAATAGCAAATAAAAACCAATCTGTTCTGAAACCGAGAGTTGTTTCCGGCGATGCATATGTATAAACAAAACAAGAGGTCAATGACCTTGAAGCTCTACTGATAGATTTTTGATAGCTAGGTCAACATTCCTGTGAAGTTTCATGAAAATCCATCAAGTAGTTTCATAGGAGTAGTCGCTACAAGTTTTCATTATATAACTCTATGTTAACAAAGATGGCCGCTGATCATTTTAGAAAATGTTTAATGTCAAATCAAAATAATTTTTGACAAGGATCAACATCATGTCATACTGATCATTTTAGAAAAAGTCCCATATCAATATCACTTATAGTTTTCAAGAAGTAGTCGCTACAAACTTGTTTTTTGAAAATCTACTTTTAGCCGTGGCGGCCATCTTGAATTTCCAGCCGACCTGAAGTTTTGTTAGGATCAATAAGACATCAAGAGCAACATTCGTGTGAAGTTTCATGAAAATCCATCAAGTAGTTTTAGAGGAGAAGTCGCTACAGTTTTCATTATATAACTCTATGTAAACAAAGATGGTCGCTGGCAGCCATGTTTAACGTCGAATCAAAATAATTTTCGACAAGGATCAACATCATGTCATACTGATCATTTTAGGAAAAGACGCTGATCAATATCACTTACAGTTTTCAAGAAGTAGGCGCTACAAACTTGTTTCTTGAAAATTTATTTTTAGCCGTGGCAGCCATCTTGAATTTCCGGTCGACCTGAAATTTTGCTAGGATCAACTAGACATCAAGAGCAACATTCCTGTGAAGATTCATGAAAATCCGCCAAGTAGTTTCAGAGGAGTAGTCGCTACAAACTTTTACTATACAAACTCTATGTAAACAAAGATGGCCACTGGCGCCCATGTTTAATGTCGAATCAATATAATTTTCGACAAGGATCAACATCATGTCATGCTGATCATTTTAGAAAAAGTCTCATATCAATATCACTTACAGTTTTCAGAAGGAAGTAGTCACTACAAATTTATTTATTTTAAATCTATTTTTAGCCGTGGCGGCCATCTTGAATTTCCGGCCAGCCTGAAATTTTTCTAGGATCAACTAGACATCAAGTGCAACATTCCTGTGAAGTTTCATGAACATCCGTCAAGTAGTTTCAGAGAAGTAGTCGCTACAAGTTTTTACTATATAACTCTATGTAAACAAAATGGCCACTGGCAGCCATGTTTAACGTCGAATCAAAATAATGTTCGACTCGGATCAACATCATGTCATGTTGATCATTTTAGAAAAAGTCCCACATAAATATCACTTATAGTTTTCAAGAAGTAGTCACTACAAACTTATCTTTTAAAAATCTATTTTTAGCTGTGGTGGCCATCTTGAATTTCAGGCCGACCTGAAATTTTGCTAGGATCAATTAGATATCAAGAGCAACATTCCTGTAAAGTTTCATGAAAATCCGCTAAGTAGTTTCAGAGGAGTAGTCACTACAAGTTTTTACAATATAACTCTATGTAAACAAAGATGGCCACAGGCAGCCATGTTTAACGTCGAATCAAAAATATTTTTTGACTTTGACAAGGACCAACATCATGACATGCTGATCATTTTAGAAAAAGTCCCATATCAATATCACTTATAGTTTTCAAGAAGTGGTCGCTACAAACTCGTATTTTAAAAATCTATTTTTAGCTTTGGTGGCCATCTTGGATTTCACATCAACATGAATTTTTGCTAGGATCAACTAGACTTTATGGGCAACATTTCTGTTAAGTTTCATGAATATTCATCCCGTAGTTGCAGAGGAGTAGTCGCTACAAATAAAATTTAGGACAGACGGACAGACAGACGGACGACGGACACCGCACCACGGCATAAGCTCTGCTGATCTCTGGTCAGTCAAGCTAATAAAAACCGACTTTTAATTTAGTATAGAAGCTGTCGTTAATTTTTGTGTCTGATTTCATTCCGATTTATTTTGGCATTTTCGTCTTGTTTTTAACATGCCCGCTTGTAAAATTTACATGCCCGACATGATTTTTACTAACTGCGGGCTCCAAAAAACCCAAAGAATGCATAATCCAATACACCAAAATAAACTTGAACTACTCAAACCTGTAAACATCAAACATGTGCTTCATAATTATTATAAATGTCATCCATGCCTAACAGCACATTTTTAAGATAACCCTGAAGTAGCCCGTTTAACAGCTTTTTTGCATTTTTTTGTTTCGGTCTGGTTTTTTTCCATAGCATGAAAAAGGTCCGAAATGTGCGATCAGAAGTCATTTCCACTCTAAAAGGTTGCCTCCTTTAACTCAATTTATATAAAGCCGCTATATAATGCGATTTTTTTTTTAACGCGACGAGACATAATGACGTCATGTGACATGACGTCACGCCACATGTTATTCTATATTTAACGTCCTCTTACTATGACATCGAAATACCATAGCAACCAGTACTTAAACGGGACATTAGCGATAGCATACTGTCAATATAATGAAACAGTGCTAAGGCAAACCCAAGAATTACATCAATGGTTAGTTTTTAAATGGCATAAAGCCCAACTCAAACTTAGAAAATCCTACTAAAATTGCATATACCGACCCCAAGACACATGGGATCTTGAGATATCACAAGTTAGATATCTCACGATAAGTTGCGATACATCTTGAGAAATTGTAAAATATATCTCAATTTATTTGGAGATATCAATGACTCAAGACTCATTGAGATATCTGAAGATAATTATCTCAAAACAACTTAAGATGTCTCACGACAGTTATCTCAAGATAAATTGAGATATACATAGATAATAATGGGGATTAATTGAGATATCTCAATACAAATATATCGATGTAAATTGAGATATCTCAAGATAAAATGTGATATCTCAACATGGAGTATCAAGATAAATTAGACATATATTGAGATATCTCAAGATACGGTGCATCGGGGAGTATTACAATATACATATTTTACTGAGTTGTTCATAATCTGGGTTTCGTAACAATGCGTGTTTGCCTTATCGACAAATTACATTCTAACCGAAGCAGAGGTGTAAAAATTTGGAAAAATCAACTCGCGCTGCAGGACTAGTGGAACCAAATAGCTACTCGCCCTTACCAATTTACCACTCGCCCTGCAGCATATAACCTGAACATTATTTTCACCACTATAGTAAGCTACAATAAGTACATTCGTGTACTCACAGACACTGTAGTAGCTGACAGGCAGTATGTGGATATTTTATTGTTATTCATATAAAGAAAGTGCAATATTATCTAACAACACATTTAATATTATGGTCTGCAACCTGTACTCGTACACGGTCATTAAGATTTATTCCCTTCCACGCAGACATTCGTCAGGGAGTGGGCAAAAGAAATAAGCGCAGAAAATTAACTTCTACAACAACAACAAACAAGGGGTCAATGACCTTGAAGCTCTACTGATTGATTTTGATGTCAGGAAGTAGTCGGTACAAACTCGTTTTTTGAAAATTTATTTTTAGCCATGGCCGCTGACAGCCATGTTTAACATCGAATCAAAACGATTTTTGACAAGGACCAACATCATGTCATGCTGATAATTTTCGAAAAAGTCCCATATCAATATCACTTATAGTTTTCAAGAAGTAGTCGCTACAAACTTGTATTTTAAAAATCTATTTTTAGCCATGGCGGCCATCTTGAATTTCTGGCTGATCTGAAATGTTGCTAGGATCGATTAGACATTAAGAGCAACATTCCTGTAAAGTTTCATGAAAATCCGCCAAGTACGGTAGTTTCAGAGGAGTAGTCGCTACAAGTTTTTACTATATAACTCTATGTAAACAAAGACGGCCGCTGATCATTTTAGAAAAAGTCCCATATCAATATCACTTATAGCTTTCAAGAAGTAGTCGCTACAAACTTGTATTTTGAAAATCTATTTTTAGCCATGGCGGCCATCTTGAATTTTCGGCCGTCCTGAAATTTTGCTAGGATCAATTAGACATCAAGAGCAACATTCCTGTGAAGTTTCATGAAAATCCGTCAAGTAGTTTCAGAGCAGTAGTCGCTACAAGTTTTCATTATATAACTCTATGTAAACAAAGATGGCCACTGGCAGCCATGTTTAACGTCGAATCAAAATAATGTTCGACTCGGATAACCATCATGTCATGCTGATCATTTTAGAAAAAGTCCCATATCAATATCACTTTTAGTTTTCAAGAAGTAGTCGCTACAAACTTATTTTTTAAAAATCTATTTTTAGCTGTGGCGGCCATCTTGAATTTCTGGCTGATCTGAAATGTTGCTAGGATCGATTAGACATTAAGAGCAACATTCCTGTAAAGTTTCATGAAAATCCGCCAAGTACGGTAGTTTCAGAGGAGTAGTCGCTACAAGTTTTTACTATATAACTCTATGTAAACAAAGACGGCCGCTGATCATTTTAGAAAAAGTCCCATATCAATATCACTTATAGCTTTCAAGAAGTAGTCGCTACAAACTTGTATTTTGAAAATTTATTTTAAGCCGTGGCGGCCATCTTGAATTTCCGGCCGACCTGAAATTTTGCTAGGATCAATGAGACATCAAGAGCAACATTCCTGTGAAGTTTCATGAAAATCCGTCAAGTAGTTCAGAGGAGTAGTCGCTACAAGTTTTCATTATATAACTCTATGTAAACAAAGATGGACGCTGGCAGCCATGTTTAACGTGGAATCAAAACGATTTTCGACAAGGACCAACATCATGTCATACTGATCATTTTAGAAAAAGTCCCATATCAATATCACTTATAGTTTTCAAGAAGTAGTCGCTACAAACTTGTTTTTTAAAAACCTATTTTTATATTTGGTGGCCATCTTGGATTTCACATCAACATGAATTTTTGCTAGGATCACCTAGACTTCATGGGCAACATTTCTGTAAAGTTTTATAGAAATCCATTCAGTAGTTTCAGAGGAGTAGTCGCTACAAAAAAGGTTTACTGACAGACAGACGGACGCAGCACCACGGCATAAGCTCTGCTGATCTCTTCAGTATTTTGTCTCCATTGGACCAATAATAGACGCCATAACTAATTATTAGCGGTTGGTAACTACGCTTGTTGTTCAGCCATACCCTTTCAGATTCGCCGACACCGCTTGCAGGGTCGCGGACGCAGACTTTCCGAACAGCGACCTCATGTATGTTCGTTCACCCGCCATTTACGGTGTCGATATAAAAAAAAAACACAGTCTGACTGGTTAGCGATATATTGCATCACACTCCAATTAATTTTAACGTGAATTGAATTTCTGAACCCATGCAGTTTCGATATGTTTGTGTCAGACATGAATAATAGGTAACTTATAAAGTCTTTACAATCAATACTCATGTCACCGACTACATCAGAGATCTCGCAATTAGGCGAAGTCGCTTTAAACTTCGCTCTAATTTGACCGACTTCTTTTTTTATCCATGTTGGGCGAAATCTGAGTCGTCGGCAATAAGCAAAACTGCGAACTTCTGTGAGTTTTATTGACGGCGAATTATTTTGTCAGCAAGTTTCATCTAAAAATCCATTTCTAACCGTGGCCGCCGTTTTTATTTTCAGTCCGACCTGAAATTTTGCTAGAAACAACTACACATCATCAGCAACATTTCTGTGAAGCTTCATGACAATCTGTCAAGTTCTTTCACAGGAGTGATCGTTACAATTTTTAAATTGTTAACTGTGTAAACAGACAAGGCTGCTCCCAGTCATGTTTCATCAAAATGATTTCTGACAATGACCAACATCATGTGATGTACATCATGTTACAGAAAGTCCAATATCAATATCAGTTATACTTTTTAGGAAGTTGTCGCTACAAATTTGTTTTGTTTTAAGCTTACTTTTAACAGTGCCGGCCGTCTTGCATTTTTGCCCAGCCTGATGATTTGCCAGGTTCAACTGGGCTGCAAGAGCAACATCCCTCTGCAGTGTCATGAAGGTCCACCAAGTAGTTTCAGAGTAGGCGCAACAAATTTTTATACAAGTCCTTATTATATCACTCCATGTCTGGCGGGCATGTTTGATGTGGAATCAAATTAGTTTTCGACATGGCTCAACATCACGCCATGGTGATCATTTTAAAAAAAACAGCTAACCTTTGTCCATACATATGGTCTTTTGTTCATTTAAGCTTGTAAGAACATGTTCCACCACCATGTAGGCTGTTAAGGAAAAAAAAAAATAGGTGGGTTTCCTATTGCATGCTTTAAAAAATTAGGGTCGGTAGGTAGGAAATTTATATAAGTTTGTTTTTCGAACAAGATATTTTGAGATGTTACATGTATTTATCTCATAAACCCCATACAAGTTGATGATACAACTGAAAGTTCCTCTGTAATGTAAGTTTACCTCGATATATTGCAATAAATCATTGTTCAGAACATTTTTTTTTTCATTGAAAGTTTTAGGGTTGGCCCCTTAAAAATAGGGTCGGTCGGGCCACCGGAAACACAGGTATTTTTTTTTTTGGCATAACACAGACCAGCCACTTGTTCTTCGGTAGATCCTATAGTGTATACCTACCTAGTGATATGCATGAGGCAACATGTCTTCAACTGATGCCCCTTTCCAATCTGGGTCATGCCAGTTTACACACATAAATATCACACATACAATGCACGTCCACATATACGATATATAACTAAGACCTTCAGCACATACCTGACTACGAAGCCAAGGACGCCAGAACGCAGACAGCGTGCAATATCCCCAATTTTCTATCAGCCTGGCAACAGATGTTAAAACTCTGCAAAGACAAGGAAACACGAGATGTTATAAAAAATGATTTCTCCACATACACAAAGAAAAGACACATACACGACATAAAATGTCCTGTATCACACACGTCAGTCAACCTTTATGGCAGGACGTGCAATGGAATTACCCCTGATTTGTCCATGACAACAAGCAACATCGGTAATGCTCTTGAAAGCAGTTTCGAACCATCTGTGTACAGTTTTAACATTAGACATCCTGTGCCTTTCCCATCTGGGTCATACCAGTTCAACCAACAAAGCTGCAAACCGTTCAATATGCCATCTGGGTCATGCCACTTCAACAACGCAGCTGTAAGACGTTCAATATGCCATCTCGGTCATGCCGGTTTACCCAAGACACTATCACACATGCAATGCACTATAACATATAGGGTACACAGCGACTACCATCAGGACATACCTTAATAGAAAGCAAAGGGCGCCAAAATGCAAACAGGCTGCAAAATCCACAATCGCCTAGCACCGGCCATCTGAAGCAGATCACTGCAAAGACAAGGAAACACAGTATCGTATAATACAGGCTTTCTCCACAAACGCAAAGAAGATAAACATACACGAGATCAGACAATATTTCCAGTGATAAACATACACGAGATCAGACAATATTTCCAGTATCATACACGTCAATCCATGGCTTTTCGAGACCTTTCTCACCCTGTTGCGAACAAGCGTTTACATGGCCATGCTCACATTTTAAAGCGAACGAAGAACCTGATTTTACAGCTCAAGTGGTATTTCAGACAGCAAACCCTTTAAGACGATCTCTTTCTCTCTCTATCATTCTATACTATCGCGGAGACAACATTATCGCAGTTATGAGCAACTACCGTTCAATGCTTCGATGTGTTTGCTCTGCGATCTGTCTTTTCGTCACTTTTGGTCAATGACATTTCAACGTTACCAGGTTGACTTTCCAAAATGCGCAGCAACCATTTACTTTGCCTTTTCATCGATAAGCATCGGGAGGTGTACAGAACTGGTTCTACCCGGGAAAACTGGTGGTCCGTCTCCACCAAAAAATAAATCGACCGTCAGATATAATCTTACATGTGTTGACAATGACGTAAACTACCATACCAAAACAAACAATCAATTGCGACATGGCTGGGAAGAGATTGACAGCAGTCTCTCACGAGGAAAACCACCCATCAAGGTCTGTCGCGTGCGGAAATCTGTTTAACTTCAGCTTTCACAAAAACATAATTTCTTCACTTATTGTGCAAGACATAGTAATGCTCTTGAAAGGTATTTCGAACCATCTATGCGAGCAAACGAATGAACAAGAAAACCCAAAAGTCTACCTCGAAAAAATAAAACGACAGCTATTCAGTTAACGAATCATAGTTACGTCACCTGCACACTAAATGAATGTTGCATCTACCCACCTGTCCTTTCAAATGAACTCTTCACCAACACTTCCTGCTTGAACTAAAACTTACATCCATAAAAAAACAAATTTTCAAGATGGCTGTGACAAAGTGACAGAGTGGGTATCCTAACTTATGCGCATGCGCAAACAATAACAACCATAAAAACAATAACAAACTCTTGCCCCACATAGGCCAACTTTTTCTCACTCAACATAATCTTATAAATCCATTTAGATACTCCACAACATCCCTTTCAAATAAGCCCCGTAATGGTGTGTGACAAGTTCTCAACACTGCCCACAGCCATTGCCACACATTCATGAACTTGTGGACAGCCCCGTGGCCGTGAAGCATGACCTACTTCTCCACCACAACAATAATATGCCATATTACCTACCAAAACTTATCTACGGTACTTAACTTCGCCCAAAAATATTCTCGCCAATGATTACAATGGCTTGAAATGTCCAATGTAACGTATAACGTCGACCTACTGTACACCAGGATCCGTCGCAAAATGGCGTTCGTTATTAAAGCGTAATACATAGCCTGCTGCGCGCGCAAGTAAACCGGAACTCAACAGTCAATTTATATTTACCAAAAATATACAGACGTTAAAGGAGCTACTTATGTAATAGCCAACTATTACGTCTCGTTCATGTATCTACATACATTAGTGATTTTCCGTACTAGAAAAAAGGTATACCGGAATCAGCATTCGCGATTGATAGCATTTGCAAATTGAAATCCCACGTTAAGAATAATTGTTTGACTTGTTGGAATCTCATTGACATTTTCTCGCCTTTTTCTCGTCTCATTTATTTGACGTCTTGTGTGCTTTTTATTATTTTTTATTTTTGTCATTTTTTTTTAAAAATATTTTACATAGGACGTTTATAGTATGCATCCCGTCGCAGGATGGCGCATATCAAAAATCATCTCGCCGTTCATAGACGTGTAGTTGAGGTGGCAGGTTATACTAGACTTACAAGATGGCTACCACCGCTAAAAATATTTTTTTATATAGTTTGTAGCGACTACTTCTTGAAAACTATAAGTGATATTGAAACTTCTCGGAAATGGAGGAAAATATGCTAACCAACCCTACTCGGACCGAGAGGAATATATCCTAACCACTCGGCAACACTGTTGGCAACACAGGTCTATTTAATACGTATTCTACGCCTACTGTACATGTACGCTTGTGACTTAATTTGTGTGGAAATATAAAAGAGGTGAATCGTTAAATAGACCTATACCATTTGGTAAAGAACTATTAACCAAGTATCTAATATCGAGAAAAATATATTACGTACCATGGTGTTGTTATTTCTGACCACTCTGGCATTACCTAATGAGGCATTTACGTATTGACGTCATAGCAGAAGAATTATATGACGTCACGTTAACCGCTTTTGTCTGGTAACCTGTCCAAACGAGAGCGAATACAGGTGGACAGGGTACCAGAAGGAGATGAGAGTGAACTGCGTTTGGAAGGTCGATGGGAGTGACCTCCACTTAACAAGGGAGTTAACTGTGTTTTGACTTTTTAACCATGTCCACCCCCCCCCCCCCCCCCCCCCCCACCCCCAACCCCCATAGTATTTACGCTACTCACGTTACCGTAGAGCTCGCTTGCTCTCTCTTAGAATTGTGATTTATCTGAAATTGATGATAATCAAGTTGTTTCATATGCTCCCCCACCACCCCCCCACCCCCCCCCCCCCCCCCATAGTATTTACGCTACTCACGTTACCGTAGAGCTCGCTTGCTCTCTCTTAGAATTGTGATTTATCTGAAATTGATGATAATCAAGTTGTTTCATATGAAAAAGAGAAAAATGAGCCTGAAGAAAACACAAAAGCAATGGCAGTTTATATTAAGAAGAGGATGGAAGTATTTTTTATGTCTAATGCTTAACATCAACATGCTTGGTTACATTACTTGACCGTATGTGCCAGGTTTTATACACTAAATAGAAAGAAGTTCAATATGATTTTGTATTTATTTCACGTGTAAGGATTGTACAAAAACACTACAACTGATTTTTTGATAAACTGTAAATGTTGTGTACTGAATGTTCGTTATTTTAAGAAGAATGAATTAAATGTATACGATCAGTCTGTTTGTGTAAAGTTTGCCATATATAGATCTATTTGATAATTTATAAAGACATTATCAAACTTGTCAAAAAAGTTATCAAAGTAGGGAATGACCCTACCATTTGGCAATGCACTGCATCTTTAGTTGTTGACCAATTTACAGTTTGCCACGCTGACCCGAGAGATAAATCCTGAAAAGGGAGGTAACGTTTAATGTTTGTCTTAAATATTGCATTTTTTGTTCTTAACGGTGTATTCATGTATTGCTCCGGCTTCTGCTAAACCATTGAGTACTCATTGTGTGGCTTTCTGGGTTTTTATATTCATATATACATGATCATCTTTGCGTTTTACCTAAACTGCATATAAGTGCTTCTAATTTTTTGGAGGACAGCCTGGACTGGATTTTTTTAATCTCGCTGCCCTTTTAACTGAGCTGATATAAGGGTAAGAGTGAGGCTTGGTAGTGCACGAAATCTCACTCTTTCTCAATTGTCATACATAGAACCTGGTTTAAACCTTCCGCGAACTTTTTCCATAGACCGTTCTAAGTCGGTAACCCTGTTGTCAAACCGTATATGGGTTTGGTGTCACGTACTTTACGTAATTACTCATCCATGTACTTGTTATTTGTTTTGAATACGTGTTTTACTTAATTGAAAATGATGCATTTCCTGTTCACTTGTGATCATCTATGCTTGTTGTTTAAGATATGTTTTAGGATGACTGCGTTCTGTGAAAGCTACACGACAGGTTCGACCTTTGCATCTACTGTTTAAAAATGCTACAGGGCAAAATTCGTTTTTTTCTTGGAACATAAATATGACTTACACCATATTATGGGTTCAGTAATGTTTTAAAGCTCCACTGTCCAAAGACTAGGTGAGCATATGGGCAGTGCCTTGTCTCTCGTTTGCCCTTCCGTCCATTTGCTAGCCTAATTATCGTGAACCTTATTTGAAGGTTGCTTCAATAATATCTCAGAAGATTTTATTAATTAGAGAAATGGACACGTGAATTACAGAGCTATTGCCATGTATAATGTCCAGAATATGGGAATTATATTTTGTAAACATGATACCTTATGTAAACGCTGACAGATTAGCATTACATTTAATTTCGTTCAGTAAAATCACAGACGAGTTTGACAATGAGCAAATTTGAAGCGTAATTACATACATTACAGAGTTATTGCCCTTGATTATTAAGCTTGATGTAAACATATTTATTTCAGCATTTTTACCACATATACAATACATAGTTGATAGGATTGGAACGAAAGACGCAATCTTATTGAGTTCCTCTCCTCAGCTTGTGAATGGATTACATAAGTAAATGGTTTCCGATATTCACAGATTTTCAGGGTTGTTTCAAAACCACTTTGGCAAAGTTCGACAATAAAGAAAACGGGTGCATGTGTTACAGATTGAATTTGATAATTGAAAAATAGCAGAGTTTTAGATTTGAATGCCAAATGAAAGAGCTCGACAATGAGCAAATTCGACGCACGTTGCTCGTAATGAAATTCGGTCCATTGTTTAACTTCTTCGGAAAACGAGATGAATCTTTATGTATGTATGTATGTTTCATCAAAGTGGTGTGTCTGACATAAACTTTGGGGTCTTTCAATGTCAGTTATCAAAGTAATTTTCGTTTGTGTTTCAGTGAACTCTTCAACCGTCTCATATGATGTGATGACACTTCATGTTTTATTAACCGTTTGCGTCAAACATCAAGTATGGAGTCGTATGTTTAAGATTATGCATTTTGTATTTACTTCTTATCCACTTCAGATAATAGGATAAAATTTAACATGTGTATAAACAGTAAAAGAAATCAACTTATTGCAAATCCGTAATTTGGCGGTGGACAATACGACCATAATTTGGAAGAATGTACTACTTGTTTAAGGACTATTGGTCAGGCATCTTTGAAAATAAAATCCAAAATGGACAGGGTTTGGTTAATTGAAATTTTCATCCAAATGCATATTATAGGCATGAACATTGTCAATGATATAATAGATGACAGTAATGCAAAATTAGTGATGTGAACATATCAGAAATAATAATTTTTTTGGCGGAAATAGTGCCCTTTATATTCGAAAAGTTTAGTACAATTTTACTCTAAGATGTTTTATTTTTTATGTTAAATAAATTTGTCCACAGAATTATCCATTTATCTAAAAATGGCACACGAGATTTGTGTCCGCTCTATAACTCAAAAACTACTAGAGGGACTGCAATGCAATTTCACACAATCATAGAGGAAACTGAGGGGAAGTGCAGAGCATCATATACGCTCCTTTTACATTTTAGTATCATATAATAGGTATAGTATGAGAATCATATAAAATCCGTATTATTCCTATATGTGGCAAAATTGGTAGAGTAATAAATATAATATACACACACACCGCATCAACACCCATGTCTAAAATACCAAAGTTAATATCATACAGCGAAATATACTGCGGCCGGGGATATGGCTCTCAAGCTGCTTCTTGTTGCATTTTGTAATTGTATACTTGAAAACTACTAATGAGACTGGAATGAAACTTCACACAATAATAAATGACAATGATAGAACGTGCAGAGTGCAATAACCATAACTGGTTCTTCATTAAAATCAGAGTTTTTTTTCCTTTGGAATGGTATACTTATAATTATCATATGAAATTAAACTTGAAAATTACTGAAGGGTCTGAACTAAACTTGACACAATTATAGAGGGCAGTGAGAGGCAGTGCAAAGTGCAAGCATTGTGGTTATATCTTCATTCATATAAGATAAGTGCATACTTATAAATATTGTCCGGATCATAACGTGAAAACAACTAATGGGACTGGAATGACTCTTGACTCAATGATAGATGGCAATATTTACAGGATGTCCAGGTCACAATAACTATATATATATATATATTCAAATAAGAGTTATTGCCCGTTTTAATGTTACACTTCATGTCCGGATCATAAAATGAAAACTACAAATGGGACTGAAATGAAACGTTCACACGTTGAAATAGGGCATTGAGAGGAAGTATAAATGCAAGAACTATAACAATATATAAATTAGAGTTATTACCCTATGTAATAGTATATACCAATGGAAAAAAGAAACGCAACTCGAAAATTTCCGCTCTATATTGTATGTATAATATGTTGATGTTAATATAATGGTAAATGGCTAAATTATATATTTTCCTTATATAGCGCTAATTCCTGAGTTGCGTTTCTTTTTTCCTTTTGTATACTTATAATTATTGTTTGAGCATAACTTGAAAGCTACTAATAAGACTGGTACGAAACTTCAGTAATAGAGGACAATGAGAGGAAGTGCAGCTTGTAAGACTCATAGCTCAATATAACTAGTATAGTGTGTGTAATACAGAATTATCCCTCCATTACATTTCTTACATGTATTTTAACGTAATATGTTTATCAGCCATCTATCGTCTGGAATGCGTAAAATGAATTTTGATTTGGTAACTTTTAATTAGACGCTCTAGATTTGGGGGTTTGAACTGGCTGGTTATTGTGTCTATAGTGTTTGGATTCTCCAAATATGTACGTTTAATATATATATACCTCTTCCGTCAGTAGATTTAGAAACATTGTACATCTGTACATCAGACACAGTGCACTGCTTTTGCCTGCTTTCTTCCTAGTGTACAAATAGTTTTTTCTTTGATGACGTCGCGAACGGTTATACTAGGAATAGTTGTTTCCCTTAGATTTTTTCGATTTTCTAGCATTACCGGTTCGCCTTTTCGATGTTCTATGAAAGAATACGTTTCCACTTCACATACATGAATAACATTGTAAACATTGTAAACGTTGTGTTTATAATGAAAATCCTTAATATAAAAACACATTAACAACGGGTTTGTTGAATTAGGCAAAAGACCATGTTTAATCACTCCTGTTAATTTTTAATATGCTTGAGGCTATGATAAATTCTTGTATTGTGATCTATGTGCACTTTTACCGAACAATGTGTACGTATGTTAACACTATATAACTTCGGAGGTATTGATATGTATGATTTAACAAGAAAAGTCTGCTTAGTCTTTAATTAAACTGTAGATATAGGCTCAATGGCTCAATTTAATGCATCTGCATTTAGGTCATAGACCACTATTGCATTTTCCATAGACTTACTGTTTAATGTTTTCCCATCTGACATGCAAACAAGAAACCCAGGCTTACTGTTGCTTACCCTGCTGCACAGATGCAGCTTAGATATGTAAACAGGAACTTCGTGTTAGGGGTTGACCTATTGTTAGAGCCACTTCTAAATGTCCGATGGTCATGACCCTACATTTTGAGGAATCCCCAAATACATTTATGAAAATCACCCTCTTTCCATTTTATTCTGCTATTTCATAGAGCTAAATCATACATATGACAGCTATGTTAAATAATAATCAGAAATAATTAACACATATTGAATTTCCCACCTAGTCTATCATCCAATCAAAATAAGACTAATCCGTTCTTTGCTCATATGGTTACTAACATTTATCCATCAGAGCTGACACGTTGAATAAAGCCAACATTTCGGATACAGTAGCAGCATTTCTCGATCTTCATCTCTCGATTTTAAATGATGGTATTCATATTAAAATCTATGATACTGAGGTTAACTATCCACACCTGGATGGAGATGTACCTCGTGCTACCTCATCTCTCCCAGCTCAGTCGATTTGGTAGAGCGTGTAATGATATTACAGACTTCAATGATCGAAATCAAGTTATTACAAGTAAACTTCTTCAGCGCGGTTTTCTTTATCACAAACTAAGTAGATATTTCTCTAAATCCTACCGCCGCAACGAGGGCCTGCTGGAAAAGTACAACACCAACCTTAAAACACCTGCGACTAGGCATATCACAACCCTCATTTTATGGAGATGTGGTCTATACACTTCGAAAGTTAAAGGGGTCTGACGGGTTTGCTGACCGCTTTACAAATTTAATCAGGAAGTTAGTCAGAAAAGGATATAACCCTTTGGTTTTATAGCGCACTGCATGTTTAGTGATTGACCCCTCTACAGTCATTCATTACGCTTCACTTTTCACTTGCGCGATGACTGGACTACCTCCTGGGACTCTATGATTGTACCTACTGAAACCCCAACTAAGGGAGGTGGGTGTATGAGCTTTTGTCCCTCGGGTTTTCTGGTCGTACCCTAGATTGGTTTTCTCTTTAGCTGCAACTACTACGGTTGTTCAGTACAGTACGATTATGGATACATCCTGAGATGTTTATTATTTTGTATGTGTTTCTTGAGTTAGTTTCTCTGGATGTGGACTTTATTGTTAGATAATTCCTTTTGATGGGATGTAGTTTTGTTTACACTGTCCTGTCTATTTGGGTGCTGAAGACAGGATAATAGCGAGGATTGTGCGCATATAAAATCGATTCAAGCTAACCAGTAGGCCTTATTGCCTACTGACCGTTCCAAGTCGGTACCCCTGTCTTCACCTCCCTTTCTGTTGTTTTTTGTCTCTTTAGTCCTTGTTTGCAGTACAGTGCGGACCTACGATGCCATTGCGTTCGGACGCTGTGGTTTCTATAGGACCCTTTATCTCATTTTTACGTATGCATTAGGCATTGAGGTATACTTGATATACTTTTTCCGCCAGTCAGATCGCTTTTTGCAATATAGTACTGTAACCTGCACATTTCACAATGAAACAATAGCCCATTATGATGGTTTGTGGTTTTACTGACACTAAACGCTTTCAGATCGCCTCTAGTCCCTGTGCACTACCAGGATAAAAAACAAATAAGGCTGCTAGATTGCGTGTCTCAGTCTTAATTGCATATTGTAAAATAATTATTAATGAATTTGATGAATCGTTGTTGGTGGTTATTTTGAAATACAATCAGCAATATGTTCCTGTTTTAACAAAGTGTGTAATGGGTTATGAAAGGAGAAACGTGTCATGCATCTAACGAATAAAGGAGGAAGTAATAGTGTAGACATACACATGTATAAGAGGAGAAAATCCTCAGCCTGCCAAACAGATGTTCAGATATGTTTCTCTGAGCCTTTGTGGAATTTCTGTGAACATGCATACTATTGTATTAATAAGTATATACACGAGAAGCTCGTGCACACCGTCCGTGGAATTAGTGAAAGTTGTTTTTGTGTATAGAGTAGAACGTCTTTGCAAAAAAACATCAAATAGCATGAATATCATGACCTTATTTAAAACGTACATGTCACATATGATCACATTCTGATATAAGATTGTGGAGAGCTAGTTTGTGATGACGTATATGACATCGTTATACGCAATGGATTGTGTGTGTGGTTATTTAGTATAACGCTTTGGTAAGCTCATTTCCATTCCTCTTGTACTGTTATATTTGACAAGGTGTCTCCACAGATTATAAGAATCCGGTGAAGATCGAGAATTCCAACTTACACATGGGTGAAGATGAAAGTCGCGCGCTGATGTCAATACAGACAGTTGCATGACGTCAGTGTTTAAGTAAACATGCACAAGGTTAGTAGCTGGCGATATGGAAGAAAAAAATCAATCATGGGTATGCGGCTCAGACGGGGAAATTCCAACCCACTGGAATGTATAAATCACGAAGCTATCTGCCCTTAGCCTAAGAGGGTCACACTGCCATCCGCTATTGCTATGTCACGTTGATGTGCACTACCCAAGACACAAATACAACCAACGTTTGAAACTGTTCTCAGAAAGTGACCTAAATGCAAATCTTGAATGTTTAAAATACTACGTTATCTGCTCTTTGGCCGAACGGTCAAGGTCACATCCGCAGTCAAATATTCAACTAGGCTATAACCGAGGGTTAAATGTAGTTTTTAGACTAAATTAAGAGTAGGGTGGGGTGCAACATTTTTATAGCTAACTGTAAATCACTGTAAGACATACACTTTTATGAGAAAATGGTGGTATTAAATTTTGTTTCAGCTTTTGTATGAAACCAACACATTAAAACATAAAAGTGGGTCTTTCATGAGTTGTGTTTTGGTGTGTTTTTATTCTAAAAAACAATAATTAATTATCAACACAGTTTTGTATTAAGTACAGCTTACTTGTTAAATCTTTTTTTTCTTTTTCATCAAAGTAAAGTTTGAAGTATTATATACTACTAACATGCTACATGACCGATTAGCTCAGGTATATAAACTGAGGCCCGAGTAAAGTTTTCTCCTTGAAACTAATTGGTATATTGAATGTATCTAGGGTATAACAGTATATACTACTTTAAACTTTACTTCTATTAGGAAAAAAAGAGTTAACAAATAAGCTGTACTTAAATACGACACTTAGTTGATAATTCGTTGTTTTTAGAATAAAAACCCATCCAAATACAACAAATGAAACACCTGCTTTTATGTGTTTTAATATGTTGGTTTCACACAAAAGAGGTCCTCATCAACTGAAACAAAATTGAATACCATTATTTGTCCTTCAACTGTATGTCTAACAGTGATAACTCCCCTCCCCCACTCCCCCCCCACCCCCACCCCCCAAACACCACGCTACTAAGTGGTCATTGAAAGGCATAGAAAGCTTGCTTTTTTACTGTTAACAAGCTACATCACCGATTAGCTCAGGTATATAAATTGAGGCCTGAGTTAATGTGTGTTTGTTAATGTCATTGTTATATTAAACCAAATCTAGGGTATAGCAGTACATGTATACTAATCAAAAAATTTAAGAATACGTCAATATATTTCTCATTATTTTGTGTAGTTCATGCTTGATACGGTTAAACTGCACAATAACGAGTTTAAATCGTCTACACTGATTGCATGTACACATGTATAAGCTTTGAACTCGATTTATTTTCTTAGAGATAAATTATAACACTTATACGAGTGAGTACTTTTGTTAAGTATTTTGATGAATTAGTACAGCTGTCGATGTTCCTTATTACTTAAACATGCCAACTAAAATTATTTTGACATCATGTTTTAGCATTACCACTACAAATGCGTTTGCGAAAGACATTTTCGAAATATTTAATGTTATCGCTGAATTACAGTTACTTGAGTTTCAAGCGATATTCAATTAAAAGAAAGGTAATTTAGGAGTATCCATGTTTCATTTTATTATAGATTAAACATTACATTTTGCAATAGATGGGTCAATTTTTAGTTTTTTATGTAATTTCCTACCGATCTTGAGCAGTTTATATCTTTAAGCGGACTTTGATTCATGTTATTTAAGATGGATTACAAAAGAAACAAGATGTGAATAGTTTATATTTTAATATTGGAATAAGCTGGCCATGGCTTCAACAGTATATAGTGTAAAATAAAAATGTGTAGTTAATCAAATTGGAACATTTCACATAAATACAATGTTCATAGTCCAAAGTAAGTTCAGTGTAAATGTTCACAAAGACAAATCTTAAATTACAAACTGTACAGTGTAAACCCTGGGAACAGATGTTCACAAAGACAAGTCTTAAATTAAAAACTTCTTGCATAGAAAATAACCAAGTTCTTAGAATATTTTAACTACACTATGCTGTGACCGCGAAATACCGCCACATGTCACGCGGTGCGTGGCACCGCCACACATGGGGGAAGCGGAACACAGCTTAGATACCTCCAAAGAGGTATGACAGACGTTCTTCAACCATTGAAGCGATTGTGTCATGTCATATAAAAAAGCTACACAAGTTCAACAAAAAACCTCCAAAGAGTAATATACAAAAGCTACAAAAGCTCAACAAAACAACGTCCAAAGAGGAATATACAAAAGCTACAAAAGCTCCCAAAAAACTCCAACGAGGAAATAAACGCCGCAGTGAGCTAACACACCCAACTGGGTAACTAAAAAATGTTCAAAATGTTGAAACACCATAGGCCAGCTTAAGAGTTAAATGGGTAAATTCTACTAATTGAATTGATAAAACATTTAATTCCTTGTCGTAACCCATTCACAAAAAGGGCGTTGCCTTGGTCAAATAAATGTACGTCATCCCGATACAGATTTGGGTTTCCCTCCTGTATTTCTGGGTACCTAATGTAACCCCCACCCATTCGCAGCACTTCTGTAGAAGCTTTGCTATTTAATCGAACTCTCACCCGGTCTAATGCTTTGTGCGAGTTCTCTTCCCTCCAAGTCAAACGAGGAAGGATTTGCGACCGCACAGTGAATACTCCGGGAATCAGTTCTTTGAGATAATGTAAAGTTTCGACGATGTTCTGTCTCAAGCAGGCACTCTCGATCTAACCTACATCATTGCCGCCGCAATTGAGATGGGTCTTTAATTGTCAACAAAAACTGTATAGTCCTTTTTACCTGGTGCCAACGCAGGCCACCCGTACCCTGCCACCATACACTAGCCCGATATTTACTTAAACCTAGGCTGGCCCCTTCCACTGTCGACTGCCTGGCAAAGGTAAAGACCCACTTGATTAATGAGGAGCCAACAATACACAATACACTGAAGCTGTAAAACGTAAACTGAGGTTCAGAATGTGTTACAGATTTAACATTTTAACTGGTCAGTTGGAACTCGAGTATATGACTTAAAAGCGCTTGAATCCCAACGCCCCAACTCCTTAATACGAGTATCCGACATCCCAAGAGCAGAAGCAAGCTCTGGAGGAAGCTGCTATACCAATGCGTAGCGAGTGGGATTTGTACTTATCCGCATCAATCCCCAAGCCTAATAAAGCCTTTCTAAGCAGCGAAGAAACTTGATAACGGGTAACAGGACATCCATCAAAGTGACTAAATAGTGGACACTTTGGTCGAACTTCTAAATACGCCTTTAAACGACTTACCGGACATAATGAAGAATTTATGGCCGGAAGGGAGATGACTGTGCCACTATCCAATTGATCTGTCTTAGAATGCCGAAGATGTATTTCAAGTACAGAGTTCTGCGAGGTAAATTTAACGCTAGCTAAAGGTAGTGCGTGTATGGCGAAAACCCCCAAAATATGCCACCGAATAAATAGCGGAGAACATACAGGCTTCGTAAGTCGATTTACAATTCTTTCCAACAACTGGGGGTAGGGGGGTGGGGGGGGGGGGGGTTATAGAAAGTCTAGAATCCACCCTTTTATCAAGTCGCCCCATGCCCGAGAGCATTTTCTTTATAACAAAATGTTGTGTTGCATCACAGACATGTAACATTTTACACTTGAACCCAATGACCGAAAGGTATGACCGAGCAGTTGATGGTGCACAACCTTTAAGAGATGATGAGCTATAAAATCCATTAATTGTTGTATACTTGATGGCCATGTTGATTGCAATTTGTAATTAACCCTAGACTCATTAAAAACTCTAATTCCAGTTTCATATGCTTACATTGACCGCCAATGAAGCGTCTAACAACCGGTCAGCTCGAGACTTGATGGCATCGCAAGGAAAGATGCCGGAACTGGTGTTGGGGGGCCGCTCCGCCCTGGGTGCCAGTTGCTGAAAACGAACCCATTGTTTACGAGATATGGAATCAGCAATAGAATTAATTTTTCCTACAATGTGTAATGCCCTGCACTGTATGTTAATTAGCTAGTCTGCAACACAAGTGGGCGGACCAAGTGCATCACTCTGCGTGATTTAGAAGTCTTTTTATTTAAAATAGATAACAGAGCCAGATTATCTGTATGCAGTAGGATCTTTTTACCTTGAAATAGACCACCCCAAATATGAAAAGCCAGAGTGATTGGTACCAACTCTAGAACGGTAATATCCTTGATAATATCAAGTTGTACCACTCCTTAGGCCACTGAAAAAATGTCCAATGTGGCGCAAGGTATGCAGCGTATCCTAGGTCAGCATTGCCTGCAGCGTCAGTAAAGAGCTGTATATCAACACTGTTGGTCCAAACAGACTCCGGAAAATAGCAGGAACCAATAAAACAATCAAGAAATATCAACCATAATCTGATATCTTCCTTCATTGGGTTTGACACTCTTATAAAATGATGTGGTTTGGAACCAGATGTCATTGCATCATAAAAACGTCGACAGAATGCACGAGCAGCTGGTATTGCACGAGCACAGAAATTTAACGAGCCAGTCAGAGATTGCAAATATTTCAGCGTGATTTTCTTTTTCCCCAGTATAACTGTTAATAACTGCTTTAGTTCAATCAATTTCTCATTCGGGATCCTAACTTTCATTTCCACAGAATCAATATCAAGTCCTAAAAAAGTTAAAAGTGTGAGTTGGACCAACTGTTTTATCATTTGCAATGGGAACCCCAAGTTCCGTGCATAGTTCACTGAATGTTAACATAAGGCGGGAGCAATCATGTGTTTCCTTCTTACCGCCAAATAAGAAATCATCTAAATAATGGAGAATACTATCTTTATTCATCCGTCGTCTGACTCCCCATTGTAAAAAGGTTGCATATTTTTCAAACATGGCGCAAGAAATGGAACATCCCATTGGAAGACACATGTCATAAAAAAATTGCCAAGTTTGAAACCCAACAACTCAAAATCTATGGAACTGATTGGCAACAATCTAAATGCAGATTTTATGTCCATTTTCCCAATTAATGCCCTGGGACCAAAATTACTTATCATTTCAATTGCTTGGTCGAAGGATGTATATTGAACTATACATACATTTGGGTCAATAAAGTCATTGACACTTGAACCCTTCGGATACGATAAATGATGTATTAACCGAAAATTACCGTCTTTTTAGGCATCAAACCGATTGGTGAGATTCTAATATTTGGAAAGGGTTTAACAAGAAACGGGCCTGCCATACGACCCAGATATACTTCTATTAAAACTAGTTCTAATGCTTTATCTTCATTGTTTTTAACTCAGCATAGATTGTCACAGTCTGCAAACTGTCTTGGCCCAAAATACTGTACTCTAAAACCATTTAAAAAACCATCTCGCAACTCCCCAGCCACTTTTTTTTTTATCTGGGTATGATTCCAATAATTTGCACAATGCTTTAATTATGGCTCCCCCACACAAAGTGTGGTAGGGGAGCCATATTAATTTTGTGCTTTCTGTCTGTCTGTTTCTCTGTCTGTAGGTCTGTCTGTGTCACAAACGATGTCCGATCAATAACTAGAGAATGGTTGGACCTAGGGTCCTCAAACTTGGAAGGATGGTTGGTCATGACAAGTAGATGACCCCTATTGATTTTGGGGTCACTAGGTCAAAGGTCAATGTTGCGGTGACATTGACTATCAAAACGATGTCTGATCAATAACTAGAGAATGGTTGGACCTAGGGTCCTCAAACTTAGAAGGATGGTTGGTCATGACAAGTAGATGACCCCTATTGATTTTGGGGTCACTAGATCAAAGGTCAAGGTTGCGGTGACATTGACTATCAAAACGATGTCCGATCAATAACTAGAGAATGGTTGGACCTGGGGTCCTCAAACTTGGAAGGATGGTTGGTCATGACAAGTAGATGACCCCTATTGATTTTGGGGTCACTAGGTCAAAGGTCAAGGTTGCAGTGACATTGACTATTAAAACGATGTCCGATCAATAACTACAGAATGGTTGGACCTGGGGTCCTCAAACTTGGAAGGATGGTTGGTCATGACAAGAAGATGACCCCTATTGATTTTGGGGTCACTAGGTCAACAGTCAAGGTCGCGGTGACCTTGACTATCAGAACGATGTCCGATCAATAACTAGAGAATGGTTGGACCTAGGTCCTCAAACTTGGAAGGATGGTTGGTCATGACCCAGTAGATGACCCCTATTGATTTTTTTTTGTTTAATTTTTTTTATTTGTTTTTATTTTTAATTTATTTTATTGTTGCATTAAAAGTTTTAGGGGTTGCCCCTTAAAAAAATAGAGTCAGTCGGGTTACCTGAACCACACAGATTTTTTATGTGGACTTACTGATACAGATAGTAGATACAGTCACAGGGATACGATCTCGGATCAATAGAGAACGGTTGGACCTAGAGTTGTCAATTATGCCTGTTAGGGCGAGTGGGGGAGCCATACGTTTTTGTCCCATGGACAATAACAATTTCTAGTTTGTATTGGTGTTCGCCCGTGGGTTGTAATACTTTGACTAGCCCCTTGTTGAACCCCTAATTGGAACACTTGCTCTGTAGGATGGACGGAAGGCGTATCCTGCAACGGGGGAGGGGAATCGTGACCCCTGTTGAGCCCCTCCTCCTGCCCTAAAATTGAACATAGCACCAGAATAATTCGAATTCGAGTTGCACGCACTGGTTCTCGGAGCAACGCATACATTTCTGTAGGTAAGTACAGGGACTCTTGCTACACCAAACGATGTTATTGTAATCGAAACATTTCTTTGAAGGCTTCAGCAATCCTTGCGATGATTCCGCAGGAGTGTAGTACATATATAAAAGCCAGAGTTCCTGGTCAACAACTGCCCAGGAAGTGAAGGACTCGCGCGCTTTCTTCAGCCTAAACTGTAGTCATATAGTTTCCAACCCAAACCCCCAAAACGGCTGGCTCCTAAACGAACTGTACTTAAATATTTTAACAGCCCTTGAGTAGCCTCTTGGTGAATAGCTATGTAAATACTAATATAAATAAAAAATGCATCAGTCCATTGATTTATGTCCGACAATTTTGGAACTACAGACCTAGGTTGCAACACAAGCTGCCCGTCTACAACCGAGACATGCTTGTTCGAGTCTCCCAATGACAGGGGGTTGGCAAGGAGCAAACCCAAGTCAATGAACTCCCCATTCAAAATTGTTGCTTCAAGCTTGACACGATGTTAGCCCTTAAACCATCCCCAATACTCCTTATCTGATCAGGAATATCTATATCTATAGTATTACCCATTATCTCTATCCCGCCGCCATCTCCAGGAGTCACCACATCAGCAGACTTGGGATTCTGGACAGTCGCCAATATCTGTGGCACAACCTGCCTAACCACCTCCTGGATCAGCTCCTTCGATACCACTGGGGTTTCCGGTGCTAGAGTGCCGTTAGCACCCTTATCGTCAGATCCACTCTATCTGCCTTGCATGTCCTTTGTCGCTTTCCCCCGAGCATAAGGACTTTTTGATACCCTTTTTGGCATAGTCTGAAACGAGTGGCAAATGTTTAATAATGCTATTCCATCAAGACATGATAAGGCTTATTATTATTATTTATTATTATTTTTTTTTTTATTTTTTTTTTTTTTAAGTATTTTTATTTTTTTAATATTTTTAAATTTTTATTATTATTATTTTTTATTTTTTATTTTTATTTTTTTTATTTCGTATGAACCCTTTACACTGAGCTTCAATAAATTTAAATATGCAATAACATTACAGTGTACCGTTCTACCTTTTTTTTTTTTTTAGAACTATGTTAGGCTATGTCACCATAAATCGACATCAACACTTTCGATTGACACTATTGCGTCACTTTGACCCGATAGCCTTGTGCATGCAATGCTGCCCTATATAAATAAAAACCTCAAGTACTTACTCAAATACCTACCTGGCGTACAGTATTTAAACATAAATGTTACTATAATTATATTTTTCTATGACTACAACTAAGTTCCGTCAACGCCTTGGCAAGGTCATCCAGCATCCAGCATGTCCCGGCCGCTTTATCAATGATAAAACAAACACATTTAGTAGTTTACAAATACATATACAACGTTATTTTAGTTATTTCTTATTCGAATAATTATATATTAGTCTTATCTAAATTAGTGTGTATGCCACACACCGCGAACATACGACAGATCAAAGCATCCGTTTGATGTAAAAAGAAATCGATGTGCCCATCGCGAAAACCGAAGTAAGTTTCTATCTGTAACCATCGTAACAAAAATACGGCCATTTCCAAAATAAGCGGGCACACCGACATGTAAAAAAACATTCAACAATAATATGTGATGCGTATTAACAAACATTGGTTTCGAGATAGCATTTAAATAGCGTGATTTTCAGGAACTAAAAACAGGCCGATCTGTAGAAAAATGGCTGTCATGGATAAAAGGCGGTTTATGCGTTAGAAACACACGTCTATGATAATGTCAAAGCTGAAGGATTCTCTCCCCTGAAATAACTAGTATTTTTTCCTTAATAGAACAAATCCCATTATGTGTTTTATCAGCACATTTCATGTTTTCAGATAAAAGGAGGGTAACTATGTTCAGATGTAACTATGTAAACAAAATGTCTTTGAAAACTATTGGTCAAAGCAAACGACTCACAACATAACTATTCTAAACTATATTTAAACTAAGAAAATTTGTTAAGATATTAATTAAATTAATTAGGAATTTTAACCAGTGTAAGTAATACTTTGAACTTTACTTTTATGAAGAAAACACAACAACAAATTAACAACATAGCTGTACTTTTTTTTGATAAATTCATGATCATTTATAATAATTAATTAGAACAAAAATGCATACAAAAGCTGTATTGGGATGGCCTCATCAACTGTAAACTTGAATACCGTCATTTTCTCATGCAACTGCATGTCTACAGTTTACTACCTATATAAATTATCTTCCCTGCCCCAGGCTCCAGTCCCCCCAATCCGCCCCCGCATTCACCCTACCGCCCGCCCCCAAATACAAAAGGCTCGAAATAGATATATACACACAGTGTTTTTTTTCCATCAGTGAATTAAAAAACACACGAAAGTCATGTTCTATTTACTTTCCTTCATAAACAGAATTGATCAATTGTGGATTGTTCTATATCTTAGGAAATCTTTCGTTTCATAACCCTCGCCTCGTTGCTAATTTAAGATGGAAAATAATCATTAAGTCTTTCTGTTTGTGTCGGTTTATTATACGTTTACTTCCTGTCTAATACGTTCTGTTTTAAAAGATGTGTTATAAATACGGACAGAAATTAGAGGAAAGCGAAAGTGTCCTATAATCATTAAATTCAATAATGTCATACGGCTTTTTTAGATCGAAAAAAATGCCATCAAAGGTAACTGTTATATTTGCCCATTTTAATGGCATTTGCAAATATATTTTGTTTGAATATCTTGTAAAAGATTCCGTTTTATTACGCCAGTATTTAAAATGCTTCCAGTCTTTGTTTCTGTGATTTGTGTCTCTGTTTCTTTGAGCAATAAATCGTCACCAAACCATTAGGTTTGTAATCGTTCTGCCTCTCTCTGTGTGCAGCATTAAACAGCCTTCACTTTTTTACCCAAGAAACCCACTGGTTAATTAGCGTTTATTGTGTGACACAACCCTTAATGCTGTTTCGCATTGTTTTTAAAAAGGCATTGCACGTACATAATTGACCAGGCATGTTAATCGTGTTTATGTTTTAATTCGCTCTGCTGAAGCAAACATAAAACATTTATGATCTATTCTCCAAAATATTTTTTAAAAAAACTCAGGTTTTCAAATTATACCAATAAATGTTACATTCTAAAAGAATAACAAACAATAGAAGGGTGTTAATTCGCACAGGCAAACATTTATTCGATTTATTAACAACATAATTCAATGGCGATGATTCCGGTTCCTGCTCCTTGAATATTGGAGATCCTGTCCAATGTACCTTATAACATATGAATTAAACACAGAGCTATAAAGCTCTCACTAAGAGCTAGAAGTTGAAACACTGCGCGTTTAAACACTGTAGCTCCTGTTTTCACTGTTTATTGTCCGGAACTCATCACAGACTATGTCCATCCTTCTTAGAACGGTACTACAAAAGAACTAAAAATAACAATTGTTAATAATAATTCTTTGAATAATGTCTCGCTGTACTATATCGCACTGTTATTACATAATTCATCATGATACATAATATGTTTTTACTTGAAATATATTGTTCCGCTGTACTTCAGCCATATTTAACCCGTCGGTGCGGTTAAGCATTGCCTATGGTAATACTACGATTATTGTAACTTTATATTAAAGTTCTTAATGACGTAGATGGGTGGGTGGGTGGGTGGGAAAAGCGACTTTACTGTTTGCCTGTCGGATTCGAATGACAGAAAAGCTTTTCTGCTCAGTACACGTCAGCGTATACTCGCTTTGCACGTGCAAATCAGTATATAGCGCCCTCTAGAAACCGGTTGAAACCTGTAAGAACAGGTTCATTGTCACTCGTCGAACTTTAAATTATTAAAGAGACACTTTCATAAATTAGTTTATGTTTTAATTCGCTCTGTTCAAGCAAACATAAAACATTTATGATCTATTCTCCAAAATAATTTTAAAAAACCTCAGGTTTTCAAATTATACCAATACATGTTACATTCTAAAAGAATAACAAACAATAGAAGGGTGTTAATTCGCACAGGCAAACATTTATACGAATTTTTAAAGAGCGGGTACATTATCTAGAAACGCTTTAAATTCCCAAATTTAGAGTAATTATTATGTTTGTGTCGTCGCCTTCCATCACATACCCATCTTTAGGGTGTTCGGCTCTCCATCTCCCGAGATTTTAAACAAACTATCCCACATACCTTGATTTGCTATGAGATATGATTTCCTTTCCTTAATACAAAACTTTGTTTATATTTCTGAAATTAATATTTCTGATTCATGACCGAGATTGAAACGTTCGAAATACGTTTCTAAGGATTTGCATGGACACGTGCTTTTATGTGTTCTCGCTATTACGACCCAAGAACCTTTCTTATATAGAAATATACTGACACGTTATACCAAATAAACGGTATTTAAAGCATAAATACTTTCTACGTCGGCCCAAAGCCGAAGCCAAAAAGGTTTGTGTCCGACCGACACCGGATCGATTCAGTAAAACGTAAATACATAATGAGATGGCCTAACGTAGGGTCCATATTACATAACATAGTTGATGTGTCCTCCCGACACCAGCTCAGTGCGATAACTTTAAAATAGGTCTTGCGTCGGCCCGACGCAAGATCCAATACATGTTTGTGCCCGCCTGGCACCGGATCGATACAAATACATTATGCGTCGGCCCGACGCCGGATCCCAAAAATGTTTGTGCCCGCCCGGCACCGGATCGATATAATATAACGTAAATACTTTCTGAATCGACCCGACGCCGGATCCAAAATATGGTTTGTGTCCGCCCGACACCGGATCGATACACTACAAAAATAATCTATTCTACGTCGGCCTGACGCCGGATCCATAAAATGACAAAATAATGACTGTGACCGACAGACACCTTATTGATACAATGCAAAATAAATACATTCTAAGTCGGCCAGACGTCCGATCCATAAAATGACAATATAGTAAGTGTGTCAGCCCGACACCGGATCGATACAATACAAAATAAGTACATTCTGCGTCAGCCTGACGCCGTATCCATAAAACTACAATATAGTGGCTGTGTTCGCACGACACCGGATCGATACAATACAAAATAAATACGACTACGTCGGCCTGACGTCGGATCCATAAAATGACAATATAGTGATTGTGTCTGTCCGACATCAGATCAGTGCGATACAGCAACATTATTACTTGCGTCGGCCCGACGCCGGATCCAAAAAATGTTTGTGCCCGCCCGGCACCGAATCGATACAATATAACAGATACTTTCTGCGTCGGCCCGACGCCGGATCTAAAACATGTTTATGCCCGCCCGGCACCGGATCGATACAATATAACATACATATTTTCTGCGTCGGCCCGACACCGGATCCAAAAAATGGTTTGTGTCCGCCCGACACCGGATCGATACAATACAAAATAAATACAATCTACGTCGGCCTGACGTCGGATCCATAAAATGACAATATAGTGATTGTGTCTTCCCGACATAAGATCAGTGCGATACAGCACAATTATTACTTGCGTCGGCCCGACGCCGGATCCAAAAAATGTGTGTGCCCGCCCGGCACCGGATCGATACAATATAACAGATACTTTCTGCGTCGGCCCGACGCCGGATCCAAAGAATGTTTATGCCCGCCCGGCACCGGATCGATACAATATAACATACATATTTTCTGCGTCGGCCCGAAGCCGGTCCAAAAAATGGTTTGTGTCCGCCCGACACCGGATCGATACAATACAAAATAAATACATTCTGCGTCGGCCTGACGCCGGATCTATAAAACGACAAATAAATACATTCTGCATTCATCCATAAAACGACAATATAGTGAATGTGTCCTCACGAAACGGGATCAATAAAATTCGATAAAATACAAAATAAATATACTCTGCGTCGGTCTGACATCGATCCATAAAACGACATTATAGTGAATGTGTCCGCCCGACACCGGATGATACAAAACAAAATAAATACATTCTGTTTCGGCCTGATGCCGGATCCATAAAACGACGAATTTTTTTTTTTAAAATAATGTAGTGACTGTTTCCACCCGAGCTCGGATCGAAATAAGTCGATACAATACAAAATAAATACACTCTGCGTCGGCCTGACGCCTATCCATCCATAAAACGACACTGTAGAAACTGTATCCGCCCGACGCCGGATCGATACAATACAAACTAATTACACTCTGCGTCGGCCTGACGCCGGATCCATAAAACGACAATATATTAACTGTGTCCGCCAGACACTGGATCGATACAATACAAAATGATACATTCTGCTTAGGCCTGACGCCGGATCCATACAATAACAATATAGTGATTGTGCCCGCCCGACACCGGATCGATACAATACAGAATAAATACAATCTACGTCGGCCTGACGTCACGTCGGCCTGACGTCGGATCCATAAAATGACAATAAAGTGATTGTGTCCGCCCGACACCAGATCCGTGCGATACAGCAAAATTATTACTTGCGTCGGCCCGACGCCGGATCCAAAAAATGTTTGTGCCCGCCCGGCACCGGATCGATAAAATATAACAGATACTTTCTGCGTCAGACGCCGGATCCAAAAATGTTTGTGCCCGCCCGGCACCGGATCGATACAATATAACATACATATTTTCTGCGTCGGCCCGACGCCGGATGCAAAAAATGGTTCCTGTCCGCCCGACATCAGATCGATACAATTTGTATAGGGGGGTGGGTACGAGTGTCTGACCAAAGAAGAGATTCCAGATTGCCTCGTGGTAGCGGCCTGCCCAGTTAGCACACTACGCATGGGGGATTTTCTCACCCCCAGGGTTTTGCGTTTGTTTTTGTTCTTATGCATATTGTACACAAAGGTGGTACACTGTGTTTATCACCGACAACAGTTGATTACGGTTACTTACTACCCTGTATAATTATGGACAGTATAGTATGGTTATTATATAACCATGTATAATTGCTTTTGTGTTAAGTAACCAGTCAATTAGTTTAACAGTTTTTAATGTTTGTATGTGTATATTATGTATACACACTTTTTCTATGTTACACGTATGTTATAGACACACTCTATGTGTAACGTGTGTTAATAGCACAGAAATCGTCTCTGATTCCACTCGGATAGACAATAATCCGAACTGCAAGAGCGCTTTCGGTCTATTGACCTTCTTCAGTTGCAACATGCAATCCATACGATTTCTATGTAACGTATAAGTTATCTCACTAACTAATGTAATGAGGTTTTACTTTATAAAGGTACACTGTGATAGACCAAATAAGTATATATAGTTTATTCAATCTGTCCTAGTAAGATTATAACAAAGATTGATACTTTATATATGTGCGGTTTTTATTGAAAATGATATTTCAAAGTACAGTAGTACCGTAAGACATGTCGGGTTGATACCGCATATAATGTCTTTTAATAAAAATGGAGCAACATTTATAGACACGACTGGGTTGATTAAATGTGTCTTATGATAGCACGTATTCCGAGGAATACCGTATTTGTAATTTACTCGTCGGGTTGATACCGAAACAAAGTTTGGAGTACCTCCATATGTGAGTAAATATGTTTTAAAGACAGATAATATATATTATATTAGCAAACTATGACACGAATGTGTCATACAGTATATATTCCTAGGAATATGCATTTGACACGTCGGGTTGATACCGGAACAAAATCTGGAGTACCTCCAGAAGTGTGTAAATCTTAAATATGTCTTATGATAGCATGTATTCCGAGGAATACAATATTTGTAATTTACTCGTCGGGTTGATACCGAAACAAATTTTGGAGTACCTCCAAAAGTGAGTAAATATGTTATAAAGACAAATAATATATATATATATTAGCAAACTCTGACACGAATGTGTCATACAGTATATATTCCGAGGAATATGCAGTTTACACGTCGGGTTGATACCGAAACAAAATCCAGATGTGTGTAAATCTGGTACTGTAACAGAGATAGTATCTGTTGTAAAGATTGCTAACAGAAACGAATTATACGATGTTTTCAGAGCTGAAAACGTGCGTGTAACTCAGTCGATGTAGGGACAAAATAAATACATTCTACGTCGGCCTGACGTCGGATCCATAAAATGACATTATAGTGACTGTGTCCGCCCATAGGAATCGGACGTATTGTAAACACAGTACAGTATCCCCATATGTAGGTCCACGTTTGTATATAATTTTATATAAAAATAGACAGGAATGAAACGTGAAATTTTCAATTTTCGTTTTTGGAGATTTTATCCCCGAACGGACGTCATAATTCGATACTACGGATGTTTTTCTATCTATCTGGGACATAACTTTCCACTTACCATGTAATTTAAGTACTTTCTCAACAACTTTCGGTTTTGAATTGAAGAAATTGTTTGTGCCGAGATCCAAGCGGTGACGTCATTCTCCGCAGTGAATCTTTTTTCTTTTAAATTAGCTAAATAATATACAGCGGCTGTATAACAATATTAAAACATTGCCATGTTTGACATCAAATTATAATGAATTACTTACCAAACCGTTGTCTTTATTTTGACAGTTATTATTAGAATTATTAATTTTGAATTCTGTGCGGTAGTCTAGATCATCTGCGACGCTTGCTTGTTTTCAATAAGATTGTTATTGAACAATCAAGCGTTGAAGATAATCAAGACTGCAATCGGATGACGTCACAGCATGGAAGTCGGCACAAACAAAATCTTCACTCCAAAAACAAAAGTAGCTGAAAAACATACTGTTATTACATGGTAAGTGGCAATTATGTTCTAGATTGTTAGAAAAACGTCTGTAGTATTGATTTTTGACGTGCGTTTGGTGGTAAAACTGTCGGAAACGGAATTGAAATTTTCGCGTTGCATTCCTGTCATAAAAATATATTTTAATATACTAGTAGTGGGTAGTCAATGTGATTTATAACATGCGTTTACAATATGTCCGATTCCTGTGGTCCGCCCGACACCGGATCGATACAATACAAAATAAATACATACTGCGTCGGCCTGACGCCGGATCCATAAAACGACAAATAAATACATTCTGCATTCATCCATAAAATGACAATATAATGACCGTGTCCGCCCGACACCGGATCGATACAATACAAAATAAATATGCTCTGCGTCGGTCTGACATCGATCCATAAAACGACAATATAGTGAATGTGTCCGCCCGACACCGGATCGATACAATACAAAATAAATACATTCTGCGTCGGCCTGACCCCGGATCCATACAATAACAATATAGTGTGCACGCTCGACACCGGATCGATACAATACAAAATAAATACATTCTACGTCGGCCTGACGCCGTATCCGTAAAAGAGACACTTTCATAAATTATTGTATAGTCATAAAACTGGCTCTGACTGAAGTAGTAACTACAACATATGTGTCATTGATGTGACTTATTGGGTTATTAGAACAAAACATATAACGATGAAGGGTCATAATAAACGCCAACATACTTTCGAAAATCAAAGGTGGCAAGGATAGATGAACTTTATTTTGGAGTGGAGCAAACGTTGGCACACCATGTCCATCAACTGTTGTCATGCCATATCAAGTGTCAAGATACACAAAACGTTTACTTTAAGTTGGACATAATTAGAAGTTGTACCCAACGTACTGACGCAATTGATCAATATCCCACGAGATTCAGACCTTGTACACAAAACCGGAAGTGACCTACTTTTCGGAGAAAGTCGGTCACAGTGGCATACATTTGGTTCACGCAGTCAGGTCAATAGAAATGACGTACATATGCACATTCATCAATAACCCACCAATAGAAGTTGAGATTCACAACGTGTACCCCAAACCTGAAGAGACCTACATTTCGGACGAGTCGGTCACAGTGGCATATAGTTGGTTCACCAAGTCAGGTCAAATCAAGATCCCATATGAACTTTATCAATCTCTGTCAGAAATTTAATCGTATTCAAAGCACACATAAATCCGAAAACTAACCATATCGGCCTTGAAACGGCAGAGTTGTGACCCTTGAATTATTAACAAATATTCTTTGTTATGAAAATATTTTATTTTTCAATTTGCACAATTTTGCAATATTAAACATACATATTTACAAAGAGCAGGTACATTTCTAAATTCATGTTTACATTATATAAATCAACAAAACACATATTTTATTATACACTTGTGTCTCCCGAAAAATAAGACAATGTTGGATATGATAGGACTGTTAGAACGGTAATGAAAGGACAGAATAGATGAAAAGACTAGCAGAGAATAATAGAAGTGTACCACAACACTGTACGAGTTGTTTTAAACATGGTCAGTTCTAAGCTGCAAAATGTTCCCATTTATCGTTGTGTTGTCATATTTTTTCCCCTAGATGTCGCTATTATTCTTTCTATGTTTTCAATTTTGTTTAAATATAGTATAAAGGTTGCAACACTGGGAATTGTCATTGTATATTTACTTTTGAAAATAAAATACTTTGCAATCATTAATATACAATTTAAAATGCAAGAGTTAGACGCTTTTGACATAATGCCAAATGAAATCGTTGAAGTCTCCATTGCATTATTAATTAAAAGGTCTTGTACTTCTGTCCAAAAGGCTCGAGTAACTGGACATTCCCAAAATAAATGCTCGATAGTTTACAAAAATCACAAAGACTTGTATTTGCAATTTTACATTTATGCAAAAAGGTGTTTGTTGGGAGAACTCGCATTATATAAGTTTAGTGTCAATTACACATTCAAACGGTAAAGGTGAATTTGTTTCTAGTTTAGATTCGTAAATGTTTTGTCCCATTTTATATGAGGTTTTATAACGATATCCTTCTGAATACGTCTAATTTGCGTATTATATACAAGTTTATTTATATTTGATGTTTTCTCTATTTCATTTAACAATGTTTGATCAATATTAATATTGTTTATAGTTTCTGTTGGAATTGCTTTCTTCCACATCTTTGGAATGCTTTGTATGACTTTATAATATTGAAGAATCTCCGAGTTGCTTAGATTAAAACCCGTTTTTAAATGATCGAATGTATAAAATGTTTTAACCTTAGTATTATATAACTGTTCGATGTACTGTATACCTTTAATGTCCCATGTTTTGTTATGAAGCATTTTCCCACTGTGTTCAATATATATTGCCCCTTCCAATCACCGTGATTGTTAGGATCCTGAAGTCTCTTAATCCAGCCTGCTTTTATTGAATTTATAAATATGTTTATATCAATCATTTTAACCACCCCCGCCCCCCCCCTCCCCCACCCCCACCCCCCCCCTCCCCCACCCCCACCCCAACACCATTTTCATAATCCAGAATTATTGTGTTTCTGTTTATTTTATCGGGTTTACCTTCCCATAAAAAATCAAACATTTTGTTTTTTATTTGGTTAATACAAACTTCATTTGGACTCTCTAAAATTGTTAAAGGATATATGAGTAGGCAAAAATAATTAATAACGGTTATTTTTCCAATTATTGATAAACTATGCTTTTTTCAACGTTCTAAACAATTTCATCTATCTTTGATAGAAGGTTTTCCTGGTGGAATTTTGACCTATCATTTGTAAAAACAATTCCCAGTGTTGTTGCTTAATTTTGACCATATAAAGTGTTTATCTTTACAAAATTTTTCATCTGTATTATTGAGTGAGCCAATACGCAATATTACCGATTTGTTTATGTTTAACTTGAGTCCTCATGTCAAACTGAATTTATCTATTAGTCATTAAAGATTCAAATGTTTTCTTCGAACCATCTAGTATGAAAGTGGCATCATCTGCAAAAGCTGTATTTTTTTTATTTCTTTATTAGCCATTATTATACCTTTAATGTCGTTTTCTGTTCTAATGGCTTTATAAAGAATCTCAATAACAACTAGGAAAATATAAGGTGACAGTGGGCATCCTTGTCTTACTCCTCTTTCTATTTTAAAAAAAGTCAGACATGTGTCCGTTGTTTGATACACAACTGTGAGCATCTCTGTAAAACAGTTTAATCCAATTAACAAACGATGTTCCAAAATTGAAATATGTTAAACACTGTAAAATAAAATCATGATCTAAGCTATCAAATGCCTTTTCGAAATCAGCAAAACATATAAGTTCTGGTGTTTTGTCTTAATTGGTTCATATAGAGGATTATTTCAAATACTAGACTACTGTTCTTATATTCTCTCCTATGTATCTCCCCTTTAAAAACCCTGTTTGACTATTTGCTATAAGTGTTTATAAAACCTTTTTCATACGGTTAACTATACATTTCGTCACGATTTTATAGTCGACATTTAATAAACTAACTGCCCTCCAGTTCATAAGTGAAATTAAGTCTTTATTTGTTTTAGCAGAGGCGTTATAATACCTTGTTTTTGAATTGTAGTTAAATTTCCAATTTCATACGAACAATCTATTGATTTAATACAAAATTCCTTAATGTCATTCCAAAATAGTTTATAGAACTCAGCTGCTATTCCGTCCGACCCAGGACTCTTATTATTTTTCATTTCCTTTAGGGCATTCTGTCTCACTATTTTTTCCTTCACAAGTTTATTTTTGTTGGTCATTTCGAACATTTCTTTTGTATTTGGGAAAAAGTATTTTTGATTTGATTTCTTCGGTTTTAATTTTACTGTAAAATTGCTTATATTATGTTATTGTTTCTGTCAATATGTTTTGAGAGTCTGTTACTTCTTTATTTTGAGAGTCTGTTACTTCTTTATTCTTTTTAATTATTGTCGTGATTGAATTTCGTTCTGATATTTTTTCTCGAGGCTTGCAAATTTTTATTTTTTTTTACTGCACGTTCAATCCATTCGGCTTTTGCCCTTAAAATAAGACCTTGTGTCTTTTTCTCTATAATATTTTCGAGTTTTGATTTCAGTTGATTAATTTCATAAAGTAATTCCTCATTTTCGGTGTTATTCAGTTCAAGTCTGTCGATATTTTCATTTAATATGTATTCTTCTTTGCGTTCCCGTTTTTCCTTTCCTGAAGAATTAGTATTATCTCATTTCTGATTGTACCTTTAATAACCTCCCAAAGAGTGTTAGGGTTTGTATCTTTATTTATTTTGACTGTTTCTTGTTATGAATTTCGTATTCTTTCTTGATATTCCTTATCACACTATTATTACCCTGGACCACGTGGTTGTTTTTCATTTTTACTATTAAAATATACTATTGAATGGTTGGAGCACAAACCTGCAGTAATTTTACACATTGAAATAGCATTAACAATATTTGACGATACTAAAATTACCATTTTTCTTATCGTTATCAACATCAATAACTGTTTTAAATTCTCCACCTATAATTAAAGTTTCATGATTATTTGTTAAAACGAATTCTTCAATCTTTGTCAGAAAATTTATATTAGTTGTGCCTTTATTCGGGCCATACACATTATAAGTAGTAATAATTCTCTACCATCTACATTTAATTTTAATTTTTATATTTTTGTATTACAATACGTCATATGTAAAATTTGAGTTGATAAGAATGCACACGCCAGTATTAGTTTTGCTACTACCGCTGAAAAAAGCACCATTTCCCCACTCAAGTTTCCATTTGGTGAACGTGCTTTCATCGCAATGAAGTTCTTGCAAAAAACATACAGATTATTTGTTTTGTTTCAGCCACTCAAATATGTGTTCTCATTTATTGTATTTACATTAAAGGTACAAAACGTAATGTCTATTCTTTATATTATTTTCGTCGGATTGACTTTGGCTCTTATTGGAATTGATGCAGAAAAAACAACCTACGGTAAAGAAACATGATAGCGAAATTAAAAAATAAGACAAGAGTTGTCTCGCCTAAAGTGACGTATCCACCAACGTTTCAAATGACCTTTATCTTCATAAAATCGAGGGTTTATGCAACATCAAGTACCTTTGTCTAGAGTTCATAGTTTTCCATAAAAGGAACTAAATGCAAATATTGATGAATGGACAGAAATTACCATTCCATAGACCTGATTCGGTCAAAAAAATAGACGTATGTCCATATCAGCTTGTTACTTCATTATGCATTAGGCTACCAAGGGTAAGTGTGAGGTTGGTGCACCCTAGAACCTGGTTTAAACCCCCAGCGGCCCTTTTTTGCCACTGACCGTTCCAAGGCGGTAGCCCTATTATGAACTATTTTGTGTTTGTGATGTCTTATTTGGCCTTTTATTCATCTTTAAATTTGTTCTTTGTTACTGTGTGTGTTTGTGGTTGACTGTCGTCCTTGAATGCTGCGTTTCCTGTTCGATTTGTATATCTATATTTACATATAGACAGTGTCCCTTTAAAACGTTAATTTCATATAGCCTGCAAAAACATCCACTATTATAACTGGGAAGTATCATGTTACAAAGAGGCTGTTGTTTTTTGCTCTCACAAATTGACACTTTAATCTAAGCATATGTCCTATTTTATCATGAACATCACAAATTAATGCTGGTATCTGCTTGTGATGCAATACAATCGTTTTACATAGTTTGTGTATAAAAATTCCAATATGGCCATTTTTCAAATCATTATTCTGTCACAAATTTCTAAATCATATTTAGAATTTTTAAAGAATTTGTAAACTCAAAATTTGGCATGTCAATACATTAAACATTACAATTGTATCATGTATTTATTTTCTATACAAAACATTTTTGAAGTGAATCAAATTAGATATTCTTTAACAGCTCATCAACACATTATAGGTTATTTACAGTCACCCTATAGAGAGGGGAAGGATACATAGGAATCCAGGAATTTGCTCTACTCTTACTATCAAATAGATTCCCAAGGTTCTTTAATGTTCTTAGAGGGTAGACTCCAATACATGGGACCGCCTGTATAAGAACATAATTATTTTGTGTTTGTTTTATAAGCTCAAAGTAACAGTGTTCCTTTAAATAGAAGAATTATTTTAGCAAACTTGATTGTAGTGTATGAATAGAATAGAATTTGTTTTATTATCCTCGTCAATAGGTCTAGGACGGGTCGAGGGCATCCCGCCGTAGACCTTACAATTGTCATGATAGTTCATGCATTAAGTCTGATAAGATACATAAGCATATACATACTTCAACAAATACTCAAAATAGATACAATGACGTGACAGTGTCATAAAGTAATTCATGTAATACATATAACAACACACAATAGCATGACAAGCAATATACAGTATTTAAATGTAATTTTCGTTCATGCATTATGAGAATTCATGTTTTACGACAATGGTGCGCAGAACCGAACTTCAAAGAATGCATTTATTGTAATAATGAAATACTATTTGAATTAATAGAATGTTCAGTTGTCACAAAAGGTGTACCTAAAAGAAACAGTTTTAACAAAAACAGCAACAAAAAAATAAATTAAAAAAATAGCACAAATTTCACACAGGAGGGTAATAGTATTGTTTACCATCACTTATCCGGTATATACAGATAAGTTTTTTTTAGATCAAAGGCTTTGTGTGTGTACATAGCCAAATCTTTTATTTGTTTCTTATTTTCGGATGTTATTAAATGAGTCAATTTGATCATGTTCGGTCTTCTATAAAAATATGATTTTAAGTAAAATTTTCTAAGGTCATTATATAAAGGACATTCAAATAAAAAATGGTATTCGTCCTCTAACACATTGCATAATTTGCATTTTCTGTTTTCTCTCGGTGTTTTATTTGGTTTATTCCACCTACCAGCTTCTATTTTGAGCCTATGAGAAGACACTCTAAGTTTTGTAAGTGCTTTTCTAAATTTAATAATATTCACAGTATCTAGATAAGATTGGAATTTAAAGTCGGAGAAACACGTATACAATATTGCTCTGCTTGAACTGTGTATTCTTTCATCCCAGTTTTGTACAAAATTATCTTTAAGCCGTTGCTTCAAGACAGATAAAAATATGTTCACATCCCCTACACCCTGTAATAACCACACCTCATAGAATCCTAAACGGGATAAACTATCTTTGACAAAAGACGCCCAGTTCGATTTAAATGGCAGTTTAATCATATCTTCCAACATCATCATGTAAATGTGATAGAAGTATTTTCTTTTATCTGAATTTTCAACCAATATTTAATGATTATGAAAAGTCTTCTTGTATAATAATTTATCCTTCCTAATTCTCCGTAGATAAAATCGTTTTGAGTTGATATTTTTACACCAAGCAATGTTTTGCAGAAATGTAAGTGCACACGTTCGATTTGGTTGGCTTTTCCAAAGCCCCACACTTCACTGCCATAGTTTAAGATAGGAGTAATTAATTTATCAAACAATTCAAGCGTGTGCCTTGTAGATATGCTTGTAAATTTAGATAAATATCTTTTAATTTTAAAAATTGCTTTTTGTGCTTGTCCCGATAATTTTGTCTGAGCTTCAGTGAATGCCCCACCCGTTGTAAAAATAATACCCAAATATGAAAATATATTCACAATTGCTATAGGTAATACATTGTAATAAAATGTTAAATTTCTGGGCAATATTCCACCTTTCCTGAAAACCAGTACCTTGGTCTTGTCAGTGTTAATTTTAAGTTTCCACCTTGTACAATAATCATGCAATATATCCAATCCTGATTGTAATTCTATGGCCGTGTTGGCAAATATAATGATATCGTCTGCATATAGTAACCTTTCATATAACACACTAGCGGATCCAGGGGGGGGGGGGGGGGCGCGCCGGCGCGCCCCCCCCCCCCCCCCCCCCCTAAAAATTCCGGATCATACATGTATGTCCATGTTACTGTAGATATAATATCAAACAATTTCGATGCACGCCCTCAGTATTAAAAAAATTCTCGCTCGCTCTACGCATAATGACTAATGAGTGGTTGAATTAACACATTGTTAAATCCTTTTATTTGAAAACGGACTTTTTTTATTCATACATGTCCATGTTACTGTAGATAAAATATCAAATAATTTCGATGCACGCCCTCAGTATATTTACTTTTTCGCTCGCTTGACGCATAATGGCTAATGAGTGGTTTAATTAACAAACTGTTAAAACCTTTTATTTTAAAACGGACTTTTTTATTCATACATGTATGTTCATGTTACTGTAGATAAAATATCAAACAATTTCGATGCACGCCCTCAGTATAAAAATAATTCTCGCTCGCTTCGCTCGCTCTACGCATAATGACTAATGAGTGGTTTAATTAACACATTGTTAAATCCTTTTATTTGAAAACGGACTTTTTTTTATTCATACATGTATGTCCATGTTACTGTAGATAAAATATCAAACAATTTCGATGCACGCCCTCAGTATAAATTTTTTTTCACTCGCTTCGCTCGCTCGACGCATAATGGCTAATGAGTGGTTTAATTAACACATTGTTAAATCCTTTTATTTGAAAACGGACTTTTTTTATTCATACATGTATGTCCATGTTACTGTAGATAAAATATCAAACAATTTCGATGCACGCCCTCAGGATAAATTTTTTTTTTCGCTCGCTTCGCTCGCTCGACGCATAATGGCTAATGAGTGGTTTAATTAACACAAAATTTACCAAAATCTTACGCCCCCCCCCCCCCCCCCCCCTAAGCTGAAATCCTGGATCCGCCCCTGTAATATTCATCTTCTAAGTCATTCAGATACATTGAAAATAGGAAAGACGACAACATTCCCCTTGACGAACCCCTAGGTGACATTTAAAGGTATCACTCTATGTATTTTCAAACTTAACTATTGATTTTACATGTTCATACATAGATCTTATAACATCGAGCATTTTCCCTCTAACCCCAAGTGTTATAAGCTTATACCAAAGGTTATCCCTAACAACATAGTCAAACGCTTTTGAGAAATCTACAAAGGCACAATAAAGTTGCTTATCTTGATTTATAATATGGTTAATCAGTCCATGTAGGACAAAAACATTGTCTATAGTACTTACACAGGATCTAAAACCGGCTTGCGCTTCTACATATAATATTCTTCTGCCCAAGTCGTCAATCGAGTATTTAATAATCTTGTAAATAGTTTTCCTAATACACTTAATAGCGTTATTCCTCTAAAGTTCTCAACGTTATTTAGTGCCCCATGTTTATGAATGGGTACTATGTATCCTTCGCTACACGAATCTGGAAAGTAACCACTATCAAGAATTGTGTTAAAAAGTTTATTTAAATACGGTGAAAGTATATCTAGATCATGAATGACAAAATCATTTAAGACATTGTCGGGACCGCCGGAGCGAGCTTGACCTAAGTGTAATATTCCGTATCGCAACTCAGCGTCAGTAATTGGGACATTTAATTCATTAAACATAACCTGCAGTTCAGTATTTAAAAATCTATCATTGAAATAAATTACATCTTCTTCGGCCTGAAAAAACGGATCTTCAGGATTGTTTATTGCCTTAAAATATAAAGCGAAATTATCAGCATTTAAATTATTTGGCTTGTTTGAGGCAGATGCATATTTTAGTAAATTCCAATATTCTTTAGCGTTTTTCTGTTTTGCTTCCATAAGCTTACACGTACGTATTTTATCTTGTTCATATTGAAAAGTGCGTACCAATGATTTATATTCAGATCTTGCTTTTACCATGTTCTCTCTGTTTTCATCGTTTTTGTCTTTTCTAAATATATTTAAATACTGGTAGAACTGTTTTCTCATATTTGCGCATTCATAATTATAAATCGGGTTATTTTCCTTTAACTGTTCCTTTTCACATGGGCCTCGTGTTTTCTTTTCGAACAAAGGCTTGCATACCGAGCCTATGCTGTGTGTAGACGACACAATAGATTCATCGATATCATTATTACACACTACCCCGTTAAGTTTGTTTGAAAAAATTATTTATTTTATCGATAAATACATCCGATTTTAAATTGAATTTGTATTCGTCTTTTAATGAGCTGTCCCATTTATAAAAACTACCTAGTGGTTCCAACTTTGGGCGCGGCTTCGTTATCAATATTAATATTATTTACAGACTCAGAATATATATTTGTCAACATTAAACATTTTAAGTGCTAAACATTTAAATATAAAATTGCCTTTATTGTCATTGTCACTGAATCATTATTGTCATTAAAATCTATTTTTTTAATTTATTTTTTAATGTAATTTTTTCTGCAATAAAGTGAGGAAGTGTCGATTCTTACGGATGGCAGGAGCTATACAGTACTGGTTCTACCCAGGAAAGTGGGTGGTTTGCCTCCATCACAAAAAATTGAACGTCATATATAACCTTACATGTGTTGAAAATGATGTAAAACACCATACAAACAAACAAAAAATAGAAAAAACTATATAAATACCTTAGGAATCTATTTGAAAATTTCTGCAAATAATTGTTTGGTTTAAACATATTTATTTACAGAATCTTCACACATTTCGGATATCGAGGGATCAGTGTAAAACTACTGTAACTACATATGAATACAGAAGGAGATACAATATTTCTGCACTGAACACAATAGTTCTGCACTGAATCCTCGATATATAGCAATGAAAAAGTCCAGTTGTTTACATTGTAATCTGCACAGCGTATCATTGGCTTTCAAGTGAAAGTGTATATGGTTCTGTATAATTGCTAAAATTACCAGCTTGTCAGCTTTCATTGTTTTTTATCTTAGTATATCAGAAAATGTCAGTGCATATTATAATTAATGTAATGTTCTCTGCTACTATGGGTGAGTTCAGTGGCTGGAAGTTGTTAAAATAGCAAGAAGTATGTCCAGTGAGTTTAGATTTGAAATCTGTAACACTGTACTTCACAGTTAAATTTAATAAAATTTGGAGATGGTATACGTATTGTGAAAGTCGGAGACAGTACATGTTTTTAAGAGACCACTGACCTTGACACTGGGTCAGTTTGAGGCTGAACCCATGCAATCGAACCCATGGTCAGTTGCAGAGCTGGAAGTTATAGACATTAAGAAGACAATGACAAGGTGGTTATATATGAAATTTGAACACTCTGCTCCAAAGAACAAAAAAGTTATAAAATAATTTAACACACTTTAACACATTATTTTGGTGACAGTACATGTATTTAAGTGACCTTGATTCCGACCCATGGTCTGTTAGAGAGCTAGAAGTTATTGGTATTAAGAAGGAAAATGACAAGGAGGTTATATATGACAGTTGAACACTCTGCTCCAAAGAACAAAAAAATTATAAGAATTAATCCTTTATTTGGAGACGGTGCATGTATTTAAGAGGCAACTGACCTTGACACAGGGTCAGGTGGAGGCTTATAATTACTGTAATAAGAAGACCAATAGCCTGTGATGTTATATATAAAATTTGAACACTCTACTCCAAAGGACTACAAAGTCATCAACCCTTTTTGTGTTTGTGACGTCATATGCCTTTATTCTTTGTTAACATTGCCATTCGTGTTTGTCCTTTTGCGTGTTTTTTTGGTTTCCTGTGTTCTGTGAAAGCTGCATTTCCTGTTTGACTTTTATACTTATTTTTATGATCATGGTCGTTATACTGTGTATGCCCATGTGAATAACCGTATTTTGTAATGACGACTTTGACCTGTAACCTGCTGACCCCGAAATCAATATCACGCTCACTGGGTATTTACGTAATTTAAAGGTTTACCCTTGGTAGACTCTTTATGAGATATTAAAATATTTATAAAATAGTGTAACGGACGGAGAGTGCCATACCGTCTCATTTCACAGGTATAAATATATCACAAGAAAATAATGTTTTATACTCGAGATGCTTATATGGTCTCTAAGTACACAGATGTCTTTAATCAACCGACACTAGTGTAAGGTTATTATTGTGTATCTATATATATATATATATTTTATACTCGAGATGTTTGTCTTTAATCAACTAAGATCAACTAACCTTTGGGTATACCCGCTGCTCTGACATTAGGGTTAGGGTATCATTGGAAAAACAGAGATATACACATTTATATATGATATTTTAGCGAGACTTTTGTAAGAACATAACATTCTGCGACATTACCTTATTAATTTAAATTTAATGTGTGCAAACTATGTACAGCTCAGTATATGCGCCAGGTTCCCCGCCAGGACTTAAACCTGGATCTCTTTTCTCAAAAGAAAAGCATGCTTCCTTACACTACAGAGATGTATCCCGGCAACATAAATCGAGTGTACAAATATACGTCAAAATTAATTTATAAATTTAGATTTATTTTTCATTTAAAATAAACGCCGCGAAGATATGGTATCTTACAAACAGGAGCTTTCCAGATGTCCATGTTTCATTCTAAACTCAGCCCCATTCGATTGCTTGTTTGTGATTTTTGGTTCTTTGCTGGTTCAGTGAATTTCCAGTGGCGCTATGGCAGTTAGACAGGACTAATTATGAAGATCCTAATACGCAACTGGAGACTAAGAAATGTTTTCCTTCTGCTTTTCCTATTCCTTTTGTATAACCTTCTTGCTTTCACGTTTAAGTTAGTTACTATTTTAGTTTATTGTATTTCTCTTACTTAATTCATACGTAACTGATCCGCATTGCAGTCGTCAATGGTGACTCAAAAACATGTACCATACAGTTACAGATTATTACAATGTTTAACAAATTACTGTAAAATGCAGTAAATGATATGGTGTTTTATTGCTCAATACCTCTAATTTTAATAACACAATTTCTGTATAAATCAGAATGTACACAAATACAAGTTAACACAAGTTAACCCTTGTTGTTTTTGTATCTGTTTCTGTATTTCTGCAGATCACCATGTACATTAACGAGTCTTTGCAGCCAACTGTCAGAAAGACAAGTACCGGAGAGATTAAACGAATGACAGTATACTACTAACAGGTCATATTTCTTCTACTAGACAATTTTCCCAAACAGACCTTTTAAAATGTTGCTTACCTGATTTGTAGATCCTAATCTAAACCCCCACTATATCGACACGGCTACTTACAGCCCAGTGACCTGCCAAACGACTTGTTTTCAAACGTTGACCGCATTCAATAGAGCAGCTTTCAAAACACAACGGGTTTTGAAACGCGGCGACGTCCGAAAAAAAAGATGTTTAAAAAAACATAAAAGCATGTCTGCGCATGCGCGTTGGATATTAATGCGAAACTCAGAAACCTGTTTAATAACAATAAGACTAATTCCAAGAGTAGGTAACAGCCTAGCTTAATTTGCCCTTCATGTATCTCTATCCACTAGTGTATTTCCATAATATAAAATGGGTATGTTTTATGACATAAAATAGTAGAAATTCTTAAATTCACAAATCCAAAGGACTGTTTTGGCCAATGATTGCTACAAATCCCAGTATAATTATGATTCCCACAAATATATATGGCTGCGCGAGTCGTGTAATAATTCAGGGAGCCAGAATTTGTATAATAAATATATATATATACATATATACAAGGAGAATAACATCATTGTTGGTTTGGAGTAAATATAAAAACTGTAAGACAATTTTCAAGATATTCGACTTAAAAAGAAATCGGACAGGGAAAGTAGCATTCAAGGAGGACAGTCAACCACAAAACACAAAAACAAACACGGAAACAGACAAACAAGAAGGCAAAAGCAATAATAAATGCAAACGACACCACAAACACAAAAGGGTTGACAATAGGGCTACCGCCTTGGAAAACTGTATAAAAAACACATCTTTCAGCAAACGCGTTTACCAAATGTAATAGTCATATGAGAAAAGCTTTGAGAGTTATAGCCCAGACACGACATTTGGCCCACTAGTGCGACCTCTCTCTCTCTCTCTCTCTCTCTCTCTCTCTCTCTCTCTCTCTTATTTATTGACATTCACACGAGCGTTTGTTTAGTGCTGTGTGGCGGCCGTAAAAGGTCGCCCCGACTACAAATCCGTAGTGTTATTATTCAGTGGTCCTTTGGGATCATGAAGCCCATTCTGTGTTGCTTTAAAGTAGAATATCACTTAAGCCGGTGATAGGAGGCGTGAGAGGTGTTGCATCTTATAAGTATCTCTCATGAACACACTCAATAAAACCGAGTCTGCTACTTTTCTCTCTTGTTTGTGTTTGTTGCTTCAAAGGGATCACCTTATTTCCTACTGTAACAATACGGTGTCCGTCTTATAACTAAACTGTGAACACATACACATACACATTCAGGATGCGTTGTCATGTCCGATTAACCATTTCTATCAAAACACAATTTGCCAGACATGTGTAATGTGGAACGGACAAACTGTAAATAAGATGTAAAAACTTTTCATTTCAGAAACATATTACTTGTCAAACATAATATTCATGTACTTGAAAGTAGACACAGTCTGTGTGTTGTCTCTATTTCTAACCCGTCTTTCAAAAGTGTCTAATATCATTGCATATGTAAATAGCAAAGACAATTGGTGTTCCATTACCTTATTTTTTCTTGTAAAAATTTTCATCGTTGGAGGCCATTGTCAATTAACTATATTCAATAAATGTCACGTAATTTCCCCGCGCTGTATTAGAATACAATAAGTAATAGAGTATGGTCTCATCGAGTTGGTTGATTTTAACATCGAGGTGTTTAAATCAACCAACGAGACGAGACCATACTCTATTTATTTTGTAGCATGTCTGCCACACTCTAACTTCCAATTATTGATAGTTAGAGTGCACCATTTATTCTGACAGGTGTTATTTTAAAATAAACGATTTACACATGTGCAAATACAAAGAGAATTGTAGTATGGTTTGTGAAATTTCCTTCGATGAACGCAAAGCATTTAATCGTTTAATTAAGAACAACTATGGGCATTAATGTGGGTGGTAGGTATTCTGAAAACGTCACTAAGAACACCATACTACAAAACAGATAAAGCCATTCATCTATTAGGTAATAGTTATTGAACGGAGAAACGAGCTTATAATGGGATATTTTGTGAGCGGGTAGGAGTCGACGTGTACTGCCTACAAAAATATCACCTGACAGACGAGTTTATTGTTGTATCACGAATATCCAATTATTGTAGCATGGTCGGTGACATTTCCTTTGATGAATGCAGAGCAGTAAAGACATTTTCTATAGTTTTTTCTGCATAACAGATTTTCTTTAAACTTTTTGTACAGTAAGTCTGTTATATATATAGACAGAAAAGGCAAAAATAATGGTAGGTCACTATGCTTGTTAAAATTTTAAAAAATAATTTGTAATGCCACGTCAATCTGTCCAAAAAGTTGAACAAGTCCATGAAATAGCTAAATAAGATATTTTTGAAGTCTAATCATTTATTCATTGGTCACAATTCTGATAAAATTGTATTAAAGTAAAGAACATTTAATTACAATAACATTTGAATCTCATCTTTATGTAAAACCTATATTTTTTTACAAAATCTGTTGAGACTATTACCACAATTTATGGACAAATTAGCCCATAATGATATAATTTCCTTTTTTTTTTGTATGTTCCCAATAACAGATTTTTTTAAAACTTTCTAAGCACATAGTTTAACATATATAAAAACAAAATGTACAATAAAAATGATAGGTCCCCATGCTTGTTTAAAAAAAGAATTTGAAACCCTAGCCCTATGCTAAAAGGCCAAGTTTTGTATGAAATTATATAGAAATGGTATATTTTCCTTTTTTGTTATGTTCCTAATAACAGAATTTGTTCAAACTTCCTAGGCACTTATTTGAACATATATTTAGACAATATATTCAATTAAATGTATAGGTCACCATGCATATTGAGATTTAATATTGGTTTTTGGAACCGTACTATTATGCTTAATTTTTTTAATTTTGTTGGAATTTTTACAAAATGCTATATTTTTCCTATTTTATGTATCTAATAATAGGCCTTTATTTAAAAAAAGACAATAAAAAAATCAAAAAAAAAAAGATTAAATAAAAATATTCAAAAAAAAAAATTCAAAAAAATATCAAAAAGACAAAACATACAACTAGACATCAAAAGCAACATTCCTGTAAATTTGTAGGAAAATCCATCCAATAGTTTTAGAAGAGAAGTCGCCCAAAAAAGCTGCGCAGTGAAAACTACAGCAAATGCCTTTAAATGGTTTAATTTAGGGTAACTATAGGGGCGTGGCTAAGCCGTACTACAACTACCGGATATTGGAATTTAGAGTACGGTCACGGTGTTACTAAGTAATAGATAGAGTCTGTCTCAGCTCGTTGGTTATCTAAACACCTCGATGGGCGTCTCAGCTCGTTGGCTTATTTAAACACCGAGATGGGCGTAGCCCATCGAGGTGTTTAAATAACCAACGAGCTGAGACAGACTCTATCTTTTTTGTAGCATGGTGTACCTAGTAACACTGTGACGTCATAGTGGCCGTATTCTAAATTCCAATATCCGGTAGTTGTAGTACGGTGTAGCCACGCCCCTTTAGTTACCCTAAATTAAACGATTTAATGCTCTGCATTCATCAAAGAAAATGTCACCGACCATGCTACAAGTACACCATGCTACAAAAAAGATAGAGTCTGTCTCAGCTCGTTGGTTATTTAAACACCTCGATGGGCAACGCCCATCTCGGTGTTTAAATAAGCCAACTCGCTGAGACCAGACTCTATCTATTACTTATTCAGCACGTGAATGGAAGCTACTTTATATAACGCCGGTAAAAACTGCCGATGTGAAATAATGAATCAACCAATCACGAACATTTAACTATTTTTTAGCGCGCGCGAGGAAGCTACTTTGTATGCCGCTGGAAAAAATGCTCTGTGAAATGTTGACGCAACCAATCAGAAATTGCCAACACACACGCATTGTGCTATAAAGTTGTGTGCGTTATTTTACTCGTAGTTCTCAGAATGGACGTATCAAATATCGGTAATCTGGAATAGCTAAATTAGACCGTGAGCCATACACTTTTTTGTTACCATCTCAAGGGACAAATTCTTACTAGTACCATGTTATTGAGTACCTTGTAGACAAACAAAAAATCCATGATAGCAGTGTGAACAGGGTAGCTGATTCCTGTTATTAGAGTTATCTCCCCCTTTTAAGCAAAACTCTTGTTTCTTTAAAAAAATCGTTTTCGATGAAACTAGAAGAGCTACAGGTCTAATATTTTGCAAGTATTATACATTTACTGTCCTCTACCAAGTATTTTAAAATGGTGACCCCAGGGTCAAATATGGCCCATTCCCGGGGGTAACATTTTTTCATACAGTTATATAGGAAATCTTTAAAAATAAATAATTTTCTCTAAAACTGTAAGAGCTAGAGGTCCCATATTATGCATGAAGCATAAGCTTAAGGTCCACTAGCAATATTGTTAAAATTTTGACCCTGGGGTCATATCTGGCTCCGCCCCAGTGGTCATATATTTACATAGAGTCATATAGAAACATCTTTAAAATCTCTTCTTTAAAAAAAGCAATAGCCGGAGGTCTACTATTTTGCACATTGTACAAGCTTATGGTTCTCTACCACTTTTGTTTAAATCGTGACTGTGTCCAACTATGGCCCGGTTCTGGAGTTATTGAATTGAATTGGGTTTTAAGGCGCACCAACACATGAAAGGTTATATGGCGCCTAACAGGCATGAACATGCCAGGCTCATCCTCCATGTACATCGAGATAAAATATGGAGAATGGGCATTGGACCTGAACTGCAAAGTTGCTGCAAATGTTATTGTAGACACTCCATTTACGCTGGAGCCACGTTTATTGTTTTTCTGCCACTGCTCTTAGTGATGTGAGCGAGATGGCACCTGAAACAATGTAGGGGTCATGATGAAGACCTTTAATGAGCATGAACAAAAAATGACAAAATGAATATGAATGGGGGGGGGGGGGGGGGGGGGGGGGGGGGGGGGGGTCCTACCCCTCTGCATGTGACGGTGTGTTTGCAGTGGTTGTATTATATCCCAGCAACCACACGGGGGTGGGGTGGGGTGTGGGGGCGGTTATGGGGTTAAAGTTTTACAGGTCTAATACGATGCATGTAGCATAAGAGTATCGATCTCTACCAATTTATTTTGTTCAAATGGTGATCTTATGGTCAAATTTCGCCCGGTCCCGGGGATCACATATTTACATATCGTTATGTAGGAACGTCTATAAACATCTCCTCTGAAACTACAAGAGCTAGAGGTGTAATAAGCTACATGTAGCTTAAGATTATTGTCCTGTACCAAATAATTTAAATGGTGTCCCTTGAATCAAGCCTGGAATCAAATTTGGCCCTGTCCCGGGAGTCACACTATAACATTGAATTATATTGGAAAACATATTCAAACAGCTTTTCTGATACTTCAGAAGCTAAATAATAGTTCGCTTGTACCATAGGCTTATGATCCTCTACCTAGTTTGTTCAAATGGCGACAATGGGGTCAAATATGGCCACTACGGGGGTCACAGTTTTACAGATTTATATAAAGAAATTGTTGTTGTTTCTTAAAACATGAGAGCACTTTGAGACAAGGCGATTGGGTCTCTTTTTTATGGCTTGAAGTTGTACACTTTTCATAAAATCACTTCAAAAGATTTAAGCGAACTAAAATATATAGAGAATGTGACTTTTGATAAGGTATTCCATTATGAAGACTTAACCATGTTTACAAGTCGAATATTGAATAAATCCACGAACTAAAATCACAAAGTAGACCACTGCATTTTCGACAAATTGCAAAAAAAAAACAGAAAGGAAAAGAAAAGGCATTTTACGGTTTAACTGTTGACTTTTAGGTGTTTGTTATACAAATTTTAAAATAACCCGTCAAATGACGACAAAATTACACTACAAAAACAGTTAATCAAAACTCTATCCAGGTGTTCATTTCATATAATAATGCATATGTGTCGCTTAAAAGCATATGTTTATTCATGGGTTTTTGTAATAACCGTAATTGATGTGTAAAATGAATTATCCATTTATTTATTTTTTTGTCTGGCTGGTTAAAGTTTTTTATATTGTTTCTATATAGTTTTGATTCTCAAACGATGTAAGTTATGTATATACCTCGTGGTCAGTAGGTTTAGAAACGATGTACATATGTTGTAAAATGTGGCTGTTGTTGGCGGGATAGATACTTTAACAGCAATAGGACATGTATGTCGGATATAGCTTTTAGAGTAAACATCAGTAAACTAACCGTGATCACTAAATGTAATTTATCTCGATGCACTGGGTACCGATTCTTATCTGGAAGCGTTAAAATATTTTTATATCTTATATGTATGTTATATTGTCACATTAAGTTATATTATTTAAATCAGATAATATGTACTGAGTATTCTTAATTGTCCTGTTGTATCCCAAGGCATTAATTGCCAAGTTTATCAAAACAGCAATGAGCTGGGTATATATAAGGCTTGCAGGCATATTGCAACTCGACATACATGAACTTGATGCTAACTCGCGTTGTGAACCCAGCTTCTTGGATATAACCTTTATGACGGATTAATATTTTAGTTGTATGTATTTTAATGCAGTCATCCTGCTTGAGCGCATACAGCCTGTTGATGCAGTGGATAGCACGGGGGACTTTAAATTCAGATGACCCTGGTTAAAGCCTCACCGGAGCCAGTGAATTTTGTCGGTGTGTTCTTGGGCAAGACACTCTTACCCTCGTCCGTCGGATGGGGACGTAAACCAGGCGATCCCGCGTGTATCGCTTGTTTTGTTTTTCTCCCATCATGTTAAAGAAACATAGGTGTCTATTCGTCAGTGGGCAGGTTCCTAAATTCCTATATATCCAACCCCCCCCCCCCCCCCCCCCCCCCCCCCCCACCTCACACACACACACCGCGCTAGGGTTGATGCTTACTATCCTAGGTTAATTCCATGCTCTAAATGAAGTACGGAGAACATCACTACCTATGTTTAGATACATATCCTAAGCAGGTGATATTGTAATAACTGCACCAATACTAACAAGTAGTTGCCATGGTAAGTAGTTAGTACAGTGAATTGCGTATCACCCTAAACATATTTCTTCTTCGACTCCGTGTGGTTCCCGAGCAAGAATATGACCACTGCATATCCAGGCATAGGGGTAACATTTCCCCGAAATCATTTTAATTTTGTCATTTTTGTTCATTATTTTCATCATGAAACCTGTATTGTTTCAGATGCTACTTCAGTGGCGGCAGTTATCGTGGCTCCAGCGAAAAATGGAGTGTTTACTAGAGAATTTGCAGCAACTCTGCAGTTCTGCAGGTAAGAAGGTTCTATGCATATTCTGCAAATGTTTATCTAGATGTTTATGAAGTGTGAGCCGGGTCGAATGTTCATTCCTGTTGGCGCCATATAACATGTGTGTGTTGGTGCGCCGTAAAACCCAAATTCAAATTAATTCATCTTCGTCGATTCTTTTTTCAGTAACACAGAAATGGTTCGTGCAAATGCATATACATGTATACTATTTTTACATTTCATATGCAGAATTCTTCATTGTGTTGTATATGGGTGGGGTGATTCAGGTGTAAAAATCCTTAAAATATGCATAAATTGTAATTAAAATGTATTAAAATAGACAACTTTTAAGATTCTGCGTTGCAAATGCAATGTTAAATTCATGTATTTATGTGTAATACATAATCCAAATGTGTAATCATAATAAGTATTGCCATGACGCATACACCTAAAAAAGACTTTTGTTAAAAAAAAACACACGTTAAACCGCACATTTCCTTTATCTAGAATCCTTTGGACTATGTGTCGTCTGTGCAATATATGTATATATCACAACATGTTAATACTATTTATATTGCAGTCACTTTGAGGAAGGCTTATACTTCCAGTTTGGCATGTGTCTCAACTTTTATCAGGCTTACTGAACACATATGTGCAATGCCATGAACATTGCCATGAACATTGCTTAGTACTCAATTTCATAAATATATCATAACAATCCCTTATTCATATTATAATATTATTTAAATCATGTAGAAAGGTTGTAAATTACTGATTCTTACAAGTTTACACATATATTGTAAGAAATATTAACTAAACTAAATGCATAGAAATGTGTCAATAGTGGGTGGGGTAAATTGACTTCTAATTTGAAGCAAAATAGAGATTTTAAACTAAATTCAGTGCTAAAAAAGAGCTTATTTACGATTTATGTAACTCAATGAATTATAAACTTAAGTGCATCTTTAAAAAGTACATCAATAATTATTCACACAAGCATGACATTCAAACATGAACATCAAAAACGTATATGAAAGCGCTACAATGATAACCTATTAATGTTCGATTTTTTTTTATATAAGCTACCTGTTCCAGATTGCTATCATGGAAAAATGTAATCTATATACATTGCTCTTTTCAAAAAGTGATGGTAGAATTTGTCCCTTGAGTTGGTAACAATATCGAAAATTTTGGGTCCTGGCTCAAGGCCTTATGGTCAGACAAGTATCAAATATAAAATTTGAACTTCATAAAAAGAGCATTAATTTTCAGAATAAAACAATAAAATTGCAAAATAAACTGGGTGCATTTCACTGTAACTTACTTGGAAGCAGAAATCTTGGTGTCCCTCGAGTGTATGACCATACAGAGGTCCTTGGTGACGCAGGCTGGCTGGGGACTGTTGTCAACCTGCAAACATTAACAGTTATGCATGTAATAAATAGAGAATAATTAACAGCATAAATTTGATACTGAATTTATGTCACGAGGGAAAAAAGTGGTAATTTGGTTAAAAGGACGAGTTATTTCAACCAGATTACCACTTTTTCCTCGAGTGACATTAATTCAGTATCAAATTTATGCTGTTAATTATACTGTTTATTATATAACTTTACGTCAAAGAAGAAATTAAAAAATATTTTAACTTTAAACCAGTGTGTTTTTTAACAAATATGTTAAGAAAGTAGTTCCGGCAAAGTTATATCACCACTAGTGATGACATAAAAAAGTTATATCATCACTAGTGACGATATAACTCTTTTTGTGTGATACTAAAATTACGTCATTCATAGGTCAATGTAAATTAATGACAGTTATGTAATAAATGACAGTAAGAAATACAGAACTATAAAATACGTGAAAAACAGTAGGTCAAACAGTTATTCTGTCGCAGTTTTATATTTTACTATTCAATTTATATGGGCCCTGTATTTAAAAAAGTTGAAAAAGGAGACCTTTTAATGCATCTTTTCTCAATATTGCCTATATTATATAACCCTAATAATCTTTATGAATGTTTTATTTGAAGAATTGATCTTTCAAAAATATAGACTTAAGAAAGTGACTGTGCCCTTTTTCAAAATATAAGTTTTAGAGTGAAAATGTAAAACAAACTGAATTGGCAGAAGCAAATTCCTTCTCTAAGCCTCACTCATCTGTTAGATGGTGCTGGGTGGGTTTTTTCGGTCTCAGTTATTGAATCGAGACATAAACTGAGTAGACCTGTGTAACAGGCTCTATCTTCGAGCGTTAAACAAACATAGAAATTCTGTTCTACAGTGGGAGTAGGCAGTGTCCACGGTTTCCTATATATCCGTTTCCCATCTCTGGGGCGATTCAAGATGAGCCAAAATAACGCGTTGATGAGCCAGTAAACAACATGCCATTCATTTGAAATGAAGATGCCTTTCATGTGAACTAAATCTGCAACAGATCAACTATGACTCACCTCAAGATAAGCCGACAGTGTGAGGTAAATCCTCTCGCCAGATGCCGTCACCCGGTTCAACAGTGGGGAGTTATGCAGGGAGCTGTCCCACGCCGCCTCAAACCGGAAAAATACCCGGTCATCGCTCGGCTGCTGTATGTAACATGCGGGAAATAGACCAAGTGATAGCACTGTGTGTTCTGTGTCATAGTCACGGAAATCAGGCGTAGTTCTGATACGACCTGCAGAGAAACAGTAATATATATATATATATTTTTTAATTTACATTTATATATGATAGCTTGTTGATAATCCCTGTAAATTGGTGTGACATCTAGACCTGAGTTTCATGGGTTCATAAGGTTTAACAACATCAACAATTCACGTGTCGTGCCATGATTAAATTTAACTGATTTATTGATGTGTAAACTTTGGTCACCAATTAGATTTAACCAATGCTAAAAGTAAATTAAACAACACAGAACACTTTCTTTCAGTAAATAATGACTGCGGATAGAAAAGGAATGTTAATTTGCTGTAAATTCTCCCAGTAATAACTGTCTGGGAGCTAAAATGACCACTAAATGGGAAACATACCAACAACTAGCTCCTTCACGTCCTTCCAGAAGAAGTCGGGTCCCTGCTCATGCGTGATGGTGATGGCGAGACGTCGCTGTATCCCCTGGTGTAACATGTAGGTGCCGGAACATGGCATATCATCACTGTGGTCCACCACGGCAGGCACGTACCTGTACACGAACAAACATACATACAGAGTAACATGTAGGTGCCGGAACACCGCATATCATCACTGTGGTCCACCACGGCAGGCACGTACCTGTACACGAACAGACATACATACAGAGTAACATGTAGGTGCCGGAACACCGAATATCATCACTGTGGTCAACTACGGCAAGCATGTTTCTGTACACAAACAGATATACATATAGAGGATTTTACACGACTGCCTGTTTAATATTGAAATTATTAAACAAGTTTGTAGAACCTCGCAGTATATCAATTGTATACAATTTTATACATCAGTTTTAATACATTCAATATTAATAGGCACGATTGTGACATTCTATTTATCACATAACTTTCAAAATGCCACATAATGTGCATTTATTAATGTAGTTGCCTATAATACACACATGGCTGTCATATGTTATAACCTGAATAATGTGTGGACGCGCTGTTAAACAACAATTCAACTGACATATGATGCAATTTTATGTTGCTTTGTCTTCTCCATCTTGTATTTGAATAGTATTGAAATCGATGAGGCAATTCTGATTGCATACCTGGCTGAACGGAAAAGAACGATCAATTTTTATGTCCCTGAAGGGCAGCATATAGTAGTCGCACTGTCCGTCCGTCAGTCCGTCCTAACAATCGTGTCCGGTCAATAACTCTGACATTCCTTGACGGATTTTCAAATAACTTGGCACAAGTGCTCATCACAACAAGACGACGTGGCGCGCGCAAAATCCTGGTCTGTGGCTCCAATTTCAAGGTCAAAGGTCAAACAGAAGTGCTTTTATGTCCGGTTAATAACTCTGACATTCATGGACAGATTTTCAAATAACTTGCCACAAGTTCTCACCACAACAAGATGTGTCACGCGCAAAATCCAGTGGCGTCAAGGTCACACTTAGAGGTCAAAGGTCAAAACCACTTCAAGGGCATTTGTCACAGTGACATTTCTTGTTCACATCTAGAATGGTATCTAAACTGTCTTTTCGAATTCATAAGTATACAAATTTGTTTTGAACTTTTACTTTGGCTATCAAACTGCATATAGATCATTCATGCATTATTCTTCAATCAAATCTACTTCACATCTGCTTAGTTGATTACGAGTAGGCAAGGCAAAGACTTAGTGTTTCTTATACTAGTTTAATTTTGTTTAGAGTCATCAGTAAGTATCAGATTTGTTTACGACAAAATATTTGGGAATGACTTACTCTCCATTGGGCGCCAGCTCACAGATGTCGAACCAAACCAGAAGGTCGTATCTCGAGTGGACATGACTGGAACTGTAATATGTAACACATTTTCTACATTACCTATGAAACGCATTCTTGAAAATAGCAAAGACCAATCTGAAAGAGTATTTCACAAGTCAGAATTTTAAAAGAATTCCTTAACTTTCAATTATAGTAAGTAATGAGAAATCCTTTTCTTTCACTTTTAGAAGTTATGAGAAATCCTTATCTTTCAGCTATAGAATTTACTAGAATTATTTTTCTTTCACTTATAAAAGTTATGAGAAAACCTTATCTTTCACCTACATAAGTTACGAAAGAAATCCTTATCTTTCACTTATAGATGTTATAAGAAATCCTTTTCTTTCCCTGGTTGATATCAGAAATTCTTATCTTTCACCTCCAAATTTACTAGAAATCCTCATTTGTCACTTTTAGAAGTTATGAGCAATTCTTATCTTTCACTTATAGAGTTATGAGAAATCCTTCATTCACTTATAGAAGTTATGAGAAATCCTTCATTCACTTATAGAAGTTATGAGCAATCCTTATCTTTCACTTATAGAAGTTATGAGCAATTCTTATCTTTCACTTATAGAAGTTATGAGAAATCCTTCATTCACTTATAGAAGTTATGAGCAATCCTTATCTTTCACTTATAGAAGTTATGAGCAATTCTTATCTTTCACTTATAGAAGTTATGAGAAATCCTTCATTCACTTATAGAAGTTATATTCAATCAGTGAGCTCATAAGGGAATAAACACAAACAACCTTGAAATATGAATCTTAATTCCAATAAAATGTTCTTCAGTAATTCAATTATGTTTTAATAACAATCATGTATTTAACATTAGTTGAAAACACAAAGGTAATTCTAGTATTTAAAATAATAATTACTGATCATGAAATATGTTAGTCAATATAAATTAAACAAAGTAAAGTACTGACATAATTCATACAAGACATTATTTTTTATTATGGAATTAATATACCATTGGAAACAGTCTATTAAGTCATTTTAGAATTATTTTATTATTAGAATTTTGTGTTTCTGGATTTCAAGAACCTCATTACTCAATGTCCAGTAAAATCTCTGAGTGTTCTGAGAATGTAATGAGTTTTAAATTAACTGGTTTTATTGGTCCAATTTTTATCACTTAACCAATCAGAATGCTTCATTCATATTTTCATTTGGTTGTTTCTATCATGAAATCACTTTCTGGTATTATGACATCACATCCTGATATTATGACATCACATCATGCTATTAAATAATGCAACTCAGTGTGTTCTAAGAACTGACTGAGCATTTAAAGTATTAGTAAGAGGCTATGAAGTGAAATTTTAACAATTAAGAAACCTAAGGGAAGGAGCGCAGAGACTGACCGGGGTTTCTTAATTGTTAAAATTTTACTTCTTAGCCTCTGACTTAAATTAGTGTTTGCCCTACTTTTTCCCCGTGCTTCTACGAAACCACGCCTCTTAAAACGTTCGCGCTTCTACTAAATCCGCCTCCTTGTGTCCAAACAAGCGCGTGCCATTTAGTAAGCAATTACTTAATGATTAAATGATTAAAATTGGTGATCGTTAGAAATTTACATGAATAAGTTTGCCATTTTTTTTTAATTCCTCACCGCCTGATTGGAGGAAAAAGTAGGGCAAACACTAAGAACTGACTGAGCATTTAAATTGCTGTGAGAAGCAGATTAAAACTGTTTGTATCTCTCAATGAGTAATGAGTTTCTTGAAACAAAGATTCATAAAATTCGAAATACAGAATAATTCTAAAATTATTTAATAGACTGTTTGGAAGATATGTACATGGCAAAGGCAAGAGTGAGCTTGGGTGAGTTTAAGAATTAGGGAGTGCAGAGGCTGTTTTTGTGGCATTTTTGTATGTGTGTTTAACTTGAGTATATGTTTTACACCTCTAAACATTTTATTTATTCAGGTTCATATCTATTTCATAACTGTGTGTGTACAAATAATGTTGTAAGTGCAAAATAGGTCATTATTCAACCCCCTAAATGTTCACTTCACATTACGTATAGGTTATATCATTTATATTTTGAATTCATGGAATGTAACGCAATCTACGCAAAGTGGAGCACAGAATTAATTTCCATATATTAATTCAAAATATACCATATTTCCCCTAATAGTAGCGTCTCCTTCCCCTCCCCCACATTTATAAAAACATTTAAAAATCTTCAAAATTTAATATATTTTTGATCTTTTGTATCAAAAAATTAAATTTTATAAGAGCGCCCGCTTTGCATTTTACATAATGCCCAGGCACTGCCATTAAGAGAAATACGGTAAAATAAGGTTACAGATTGAACTTCAAACCACTTAAAAGTGTAAAATAAGTGCAATTTTTTTACAAACTACAACAAGTCTGACGTTTTATGTGACTTAATTTTTTTCAATTTCTGAATTGAACTACTTTATTAGTTATCTGATTGAACAAAGGGCTTAGAAAGAATGTCAACCTGTAACGAACCTTCACAAATATTCGAAAAAATACTCTTCATTTCCATAGCATTAAATGGGTGGGGTAAGAAATAGTCATGTGGGTGCTTATAGCTTAGTGTCTGATGCTGGTATTATAGGTAGTTGGTTATAACAACAAATGGAGTTACTCAGTGCCGGAGACGAAGACTTCAGCAGCGTCATGTACTTCATCACACCTGTGTACAGCACATGATTGTGTAAACTTAAGATAGCATGCAAGAAAAGATTTTCTAAAACTAAGATATAAAACCAGAAAACCATATATTAGAAGTTAATTATTTTCGACAGTATTTACTTCAGCAGAAGTTAGTTATTTCGGACAGGAATAGTAATTAGTTATTTCAAACAGTATATTGTAGGAGCTATAAAATTCCATATATCCGGATATCTTATACTCGCCCCTTTACACTTTCAGATATACAAGCAGAAAATCATAATAAGAAGTTAGTCAATTCAGACAATATCAGTAGTTATAAATTCAAAACTACACGTAAAGAAGATATACAAGCAGAAAATCATATATCCTAAGTTAGCCATTATCGCAAGTATTAGTTATAAGCTATTTCAACACAGAATACGGAATTACATATCCGAAGTTAGCTATTATCGCAAGTATTAGTTATAAGCTATTTCAACACAGAATACGGAATTACATATCCGAAGTTAGCTATTATCTCAAGTATTAGTTATAAGCTATTTCAACACAGAATACGGAATTACATATCCGAAGTTAGCTATTATCGCAAGTATTAGTTATTAGCTATTAGTTATTTCAACACAGTATACGGAATTATAAAATTTCAAACTACACATAAAGAATAAATCTTACTCTTCACCCTTGGCTTTGCGGATGTCCATGATCAGTTTGCTGGGACTCTTGAATGCCTCTTTCCTGCTGTGATCACGAAATATAACACGGTGTTTACAAGCACAACATCGTAGATGCACAGTACATGCAATTGGTATTTAAAGGGACTGAAGGAAAGTTGGATGTCATTTTATGACCCAGTAATACTTTGCAATTTTAACTATTTCAGCACCAAATTGCTCAGACACAGAAAGCATTCCTCTTCCATGAAGGGATGAAAAAATCCAACATGGCGAAAGTAACTGCAAAGATTTTAAGTTAAATGCAAATATATCAAATGTTTTCCATACCTTAATGAAAAAGAAAACATGGAACTGATAAATGACATAACATCAGGAGCCAATCAAAATTGGTTTGGCATTGCTGTTTACAATTTGCTAGAGAAGAAATTATCGCTGAGTAACATTTGCCGAATCACATACTATATAAACTGCAAACTAGTAGTCAATAATAAACAAAAGTCACATTTGTGTATGAAAAGCGAAAGTCTGATACTAATAAATTAAATTAAAACAAAATAACTTCATACATAAACATCAAAACATCGAAAGTTTTCCAATGGTGGAATTTTGGAATTATCAAATAATTATTAAAGGCAAGTCCCCCAACATGTCTAACAAATTTATCAATGTACTGTGCATCCCAAAGGTAAGGAAGTTCTAACAAAATATAGGTTAAGGAAAATATTTAGACACAATCTACAAGAAGAGATTACAAACTGAAGACAGCATGTGAGATAAAAGAAACAAACATAAAGTATAAAAATACATTTACACAACGAAGGTCACCAAAAGCGCAATTTACTTTTTTTAAGATTTCAAAATAAATTATGTGTTGTGACATTAAAAGCAAAGAAACTGAAAGATAGTTTGTACAAACAAAATTTGGATTTACGTTTGAAAATATGAAAACTTGTTATCTCAAATTATACGGATATCTCAAAGAAGGTATAAGGTGAAATATTACTTTAAACAAATATTGTTTGAAAATATTTGCTCAGCATGGCCATACATCAATATTCAATATCTCAAATTATCTGGATATCTTAGGATACCAATATTAAATATCTCAAAATATTCATATTATCAGGAAATTATCTCAAAAAAACAAAATCTTTACAATATTGATATTACAGTAAATTGTGTGAGAAAGTAAGGTAAGCATATCTCAACTTACATTTTAGTCGTGTCTTTAACTTTGTGATAACCATGATAACATGACAAGACTTCTTTTTCAATAATCTTTATCTCAACTTTCACTAAAAGAATCTCTAAAATATTGGGAATTATTTTTATATCTCAAAACTACTTTAAGTGGTCCATACAAATTTGAGATAACAAGATTGACAGAGATTTTTATTTTTTAATTTCTACTTTTAGTGGTCCATACAAATTTGAGATAACATGACTAAGAGATTTTTTTAAATCTCAAACTACTTTAAGTGATACATATAAATTTGAGATAACAAGATTGTCTTGTACAATATATATATTATAAAGACAAATGTGACACAACCAACCTTGGAGGTGTAATCACACCAAACTTAGGTGAGGGAACTGGTTTGGAGATGGGAAGCATCAGCGGGAAGTTCTTTCTCATCAGTGGTCGACGAACACTGAAATAAAATAGTAAAATATTAATGTAAGAAGGGCACATTGAGTGGGGACCTCGGGTTATATTCTAATCCAAGACTAATGAGGGAGCTGTCCCTGCTACCTTCTATAAAACAAATAATGGTCATATTGGGACAGCGACCTCAGAGGGAGATGAGATGGATCCATGAAGGTTCCGATCAGATAAGCCACTGCCAAGACTAGACCCCAAGCTAAGCAGAGGTCTGCAGCTTGAAAGCACAATGTTTTATAAACTCACTGAGGCCACTCTAACAATTTGCGACTCATGACTCCTGCGCCTCCCGCCAAGTCAATGGAATGTTAGTAGATAAAATGAATGCTTCAAATGATTTAATTTGATATGAATTTATATTCCTTCAACATTAAATATATTAAAGCTGTTCAATTGAAAAAAAAAAGGGAATTGGAATACAGATGGATTTCCATTCCTCCAATACCAGCTCACATCCAGGGTTTGTTCATCATGACTGGTCTACTGCAGGCTGAGTATACTTACTATGGTGTATTTTGATCCCTCGCCTGGTCATGACTGGTCTACTGCTGGCTGAGTATACTTACTATGGTGTATTTTGATCCCTCGCCTGGTCATGACTGGTCTACTGCTGGCTGAGTATACTTACTATGGTGTATTTTGATCCCTCGCCTGGTCATGACTGGTCTACTGCTGGCTGAGTATACTTACTATGGTGTATTTTGATCACTAGCCTGGTCATGACTGGTCTACTGCTGGCTGAGTATACTTACTATGGTGTATTTTGATCCCTCGCCTGGTCATGACTGGTCTACTGCAGGCTGAGTATACTTACTATGGTGTATTTTGATCCCTCGCCTGGTCATGACTGGTCTACTGCTGGCTGAGTATACTTACTATGGTGTATTTTGATCACTAGCCTGGTCATGACTGGTCTACTGCAGGCTGAGTATACTTACTATGGTGTATTTTGATCACTAGCCTGGTCATGACTGGTCTACTGCTGGCTGAGTATACTTACTATGGTGTATTTTGATCACTAGCCTGGTCATGACTGGTCTATTGCAGGCTGAGTATACTTACTATGGTGTATTTTGATCGCTAGCCTGGTCATGACTGGTCTACTGCAGGCTGAGTATACTTACTATGGTGTATTTTGATCACTAGCCTGGTCATGACTGGTCTACTGCTGGCTGAGTATACTTACTATGGTGTATTTTGATCCCTCGCCTGGTCATGACTGGTCTACTGCAGGCTGAGTATACTTACTATGGTGTATTTTGATCCCTCGCCTGGTCATGACTGGTCTACTGCTGGCTGAGTATACTTACTATGGTGTATTTTGATCACTAGCCTGGTCATGACTGGTCTACTGCAGGCTGAGTATACTTACTATGGTGTATTTTGATCACTAGCCTGGTCATGACTGGTCTACTGCTGGCTGAGTATACTTACTATGGTGTATTTTGATCACTAGCCTGGTCATGACTGGTCTACTGCAGGCTGAGTATACTTACTATGGTGTATTTTGATCGCTAGCCTGGTCATGACTGGTCTACTGCAGGCTGAGTATACTTACTATGGTGTATTTTGATCACTAGCCTGGTCATGACTGGTCTACTGCAGGCTGAGTATACTTACTATGGTGTATTTTGATCACTAGCCTGGTCATGACTGGTCTACTGCTGGCTGAGTATACTTACTATGGTGTATTTTGATCACTAGCCTGGTCATGACTGGTCTACTGCAGGCTGAGTATACTTACTATGGTGTATTTTGATCCCTCGCATGGTCGTGTAGAGGATGCTGTTGGTAGTGACCAAATACTTCAAACACCAGAGGTTGGGTCTTGATGTAGTCAATAAATGACTTTGTTATTGTGACAGTGAACTGTAAATATAATAATAATAATAATTAAACAGTTAGAAATACAGTTAGAAATAAGTTGAAATTTTATCTAAATGACTGAAATAAAGGGAAAATCTACGTTGGCTCCAGCGTCTTTTACTATCAAGCTTATTAGTCATATGGAATATTGTTTAACAGCTCATCAATACATTATAGGTTATTTAGGGTCGCCCGAGAGATTTGTAGTGCGAACGCATAACATATCTGATGTGATTTAAACACGAACAACATCATGATTTCACTAAATAAACGTCCCCCTGTAATAGGTAAATAGACAACAGCTTTCATGTTGTATGGGTGTTATGCTGAAAACAGGATCTTGTATTCATAACCGTGTGTTTTTTACTTTAATAAACTCCTTCGATATCCTCGACAAATACTAATCTCTTAAAGTGCTGCAAAGTTTGTATTTTTGTTTATGTATCCTTTTTGTGATAACACCAGTTTTAACATTTCTGTGTTTTCTACAATTATTGTGTTGCCTGCTTAGCATTGCAGACACTTAGGGATGACTTTGTCCATTGTCTGCTGTCCGTCGTCATCTGTTGTCACACTTTAACTTGCAAACTAACCTTGGCCTTAACTTGTTAATAGTTAATTAGCATAAACACAGTAAACATTTAAGCACCGTCATCTGCCATCCATCGTCATGTTGTCCGTCACATTTTAACCCGAAACCTAACCTTGGCTAGGACTTGTTAACAGTTAATTAGCACATACATTACAAACAATTAAGTACTCACATTCTGTACATGGTAGAACCCTAGCGGTGGTCCTTTACCCGTATTTTTGAGAGGTTCTGTGGAGAAGGCTTCATCATGACGATGCAGGAAACTGAAACAGAAGCTGACCATTTACTTTTTGTTTTCAGTTTGTGGAAACATTTGTTACGATATATTCTTATTAGATAAAGTCAAACACTATAGCAAAGAAGAAATTGCGCGAAAAAGTTAGGAAAAAACATAACTGGACAGAAATGGCAGATAGAACTATAGGCCTTTTTTTTAATAATGGAAGTAGTTTTATGAGGCCTGTATCAGGGTGGCCCGGTACTTACTTAAACTGGCAGAATATGTCTGCATATTCGGGTGAGATGCCCGAGGCCTGTAGGAGGGTGACCCGGAACTGGAACTGTTGCCCCACCTTCAGGTGATTGGGTAGTTCTGCGATGTCTATCTCAGGGAATGCTTCTATATTGTACTCTTCTTTCTTCTCCATCTTGTAATTGTCCATGTCTGTTTAAGGCAAGGAAAAACAAAAATATACTGAATAGGTATGTATCAGTGTTTATGTATACTCGCTGTATTGGATAGAGCATTTTATTATATACTTTCCAGTGAAATAGTGGATTTTATGATTAAAATAAAACCTTATATTTTCATTGTTTATATTTTGCATGTGAAAATATAATATATGAAGTTGTTATTGTTTTTGCAAAAATTTACAGGTTGTGAATAGATTCTATATAATAAATAGAATATTTGTTGGTTTGTCGTGAATATAGGATTTATAAATTATAAATGCTATATTCACTCAAAACAAACAAATATCCTTTATTTAGTGAGTTTTTCATCAGAAGGTTATACAAATATAAAATAATGAGGTCTTGTCTTCCCCGATGGCATGACATCAAGCAGATTGTCTTTTTCCAATAGAAGTTTAAAATCGTGGCGAGCAATCCCAAACACCATTTTTAAGTAATATTATTGTCGCACATCTCTAGAAGATTAATATGATGAATTTCTTTGCAGCTCTTCTTTTATTGGTGGCTTATTTCTGGCTCCGCCCTCTATTGACCATGGGTCAAATACCAACAAACATTGTACCTGTGCTCAGTCGTATTTTCTGTTTGTGGGTCTAAATGTGCATTTTTACAGGTGTAAAAACCTACTGTACTTTTAAGTGATTTATATCTTTGGTGGACTATGCATTAACTAACGCTCAAGTTTTGTATATTTAACATACTTTTCTATTTTTTATAGTCAATAAGAGATAGATTTTGAAAGATCAGGAAATGAAAAAAAAAAGGTTTTTATTTTTACAGAAAGCAAAGAAAGTATATTTAAGATTAATATTTTGCGTAAAATAGTGAAAAGCACTCCTAATATGGGAGTGTAACGTTAACCACTTTCTGCTTCACAGTTTAAATTCAGTATTTAAAGATTATTAGATATCAAAGTTCCAATCAGAATTATGGTTAAGTATTGTCACAAAATAATCTCGAGTAGAGCGTATTGGTCTTACATAGCTCTTGTAAGCACTTGGCGACATCTGTCAGTCATATGCTAATCCATTGTTCAGTTGAAACAAATTCACCATTCGCATGATATACTCTTGTATCTCGGAAAAGCGCGCAATATTATAGCGCCGCTAGAGGGAGTATGGCAGGGCCGTTCAATAAGTTTATGTGTGCGTTAATGCACGTAAAAGTATAGGTATTTTACAATCTATCTCTCTAAAGGACAAAATTGTGTAAGGGTCCTTTCCTGTAGAATTTTAATACTGGGCATTTAGCCACGTGCATTACGGAATGAACGTGGGAAACAATGTTTTGGGCGGAAAATATGGTTATAAAAAGCATTGTTCTTCAGTCATGGCCGGGATTGATTGAAAGTTGCTTTGTTTGGGCAGAAGCTGGAAGCAGCGAAATTCACAGGCAATATATGCCTAAACCTTCCGGAGTGGAGATAAGCCTGCCGGAGTGGAGCTAAGCCTTAGGTGATTCGACACATGAATCAATGCGAATCAATGCATACGGTAACAAGCAGTGGAGACGGTCCCCGTACCTGGACACGAGGTGGGCCCGTTATCAGTCCACATTGGAGGAATGTCCTTCACAACCTCGGTGGAGTTTATCATATCTATCATGTCATCAACCCTTATAGAAGGCATTTGATGACAATCACCCATTGGATTCGCGCATCATCATCTTCATGAGCTGTCACGCATCACATTCATTGTACTAGACCTAAATTCTTGTGCACATCAACATTGTTATAACTTTAACAACACTTTAGTGTCATATATAGTCAGTCGACACATTCAGTATTTGTCATCATACTAAGAACGTCTTAACGTTCATGAGAACATTCTTTTCATATTTCGTCTGTGTATTTGCTTTTATTTCTTGATAATCGTTAATATATTTAACATATTTTAAAAGTTGCATTAAACTTATGTAAATGCTTTCACCGTCATTGATTCTTTCCCGAGTTAGCCCCAACCACTAGGGTCAACTTGCGAAAAGTATGCACAAATGTTATTGGGATGTATTAAAAGAGAATAAATCCATAAGCATCGAATCCACTCCAGTCTTATTACTGACTGGTTGCAAGAGGAATATGACTGCAACTAATGACCATTTTCATATAGCAAATGATCAAAACCGGTAGCTCACCATTTTTGATGTCAAAGTTGTCTGGAATGGTCCCCTCTCCCTCGACTATTCTCAACTCCTCCGTGGACGACGCGGGCGTCTTCTTTATGGCCTGATGGCCCGTGCGCAACATTCTCTGTCAAACAAAATCAATATACTGACCATATGGACAACCTTCATGTGTAGCTAATTTTTTCACTTCCTTTTTTCATTAACTTTTGTCAGAAAATACTAAATAAATGAAAGAAGTTTTTTCAATTTAGGACATACAGTGCTTATAGAAATAAGAAAATTATTTTTATTTGGTATTATAAGCGCTTGATTTGTAATTCAAAATTTAAAAGCTAAGACACCGAGACTTGCCTACCTTTTGGAAGTACTCTTCATCATTGAAGGTAATTTTGGCATTACATGATTGTCTTATACCTGTCCCATACTCAGGGGTTTCTTCTCTGTCTGTGAATGTAAAACATATTGTCTGTCAAATTACCACTAAAACAACTTGTCTATCACATTACTGCTAAAATATTTTGCCTATCAAATTACTGCTAAAACATCTTGTCTATCAAATTACAATTAAAACATACTGTCTATCAAATTACTGCTAAAACATCTATCAAATTACCACTAAAACATCTTGTCTATCAAATTACTGCTAACATATTTTGCCTATGAAATTACTGCTAAAACATCTTGTCTATCAAAATATCATTAAAACATCTTGTCTATCAAACTACCACTACCAGGCAGCAGTACAGGTCTACATAGCTGCATAGTGAATGATAGATTTATCCCATTTACATAGTATTGACCAGCTTGTATTAGCTAAACGACAATTTCTGCAACTTGCTGCAAGCCAATTATGTAAATGCAATTCAAATTATTTGATCAAAGAACTCAAAAGCCTGAATGTTCCTTGCAACTGTATACAAAAGAGGTAATCAATTCTGCAAGAGACACTGATTTCAATTAACAGAAATGAGACACAGTCAAGGTCGAAATTTGTGTTCAGACTAGACAGTATTTTTCAGTACAAGATATACAGTCAACTCCAATAATATAGGAAACAAGCAAGAACTGGAAAGGAATCAAAATTAACATATTGAGTTTTACACTATTTGACTTCAGGACATTTCCTACACTTGTTTGCCCATGAATATATATATATATATTTTAATTTGGTACACGTTTCAAACTACCTCTTCTGAAAGTATATGAGCCGCAACACGCGAAAACGTCCCTTCGGACGTTTGGACGACAACGTCATAACGTAACAATTTATGACGTCGGCCGGTAATCAGTTAATTACTAATCCAATTTCTCGACATTTCTGTGTTTTACGTAATTATTATATCATAGGGAATATGTTTCTTAATATAAATAGTTGATGCTATAGAAAATGGTAATTGTTTATTTTTTTGTTGTTATTTAATGAACGACGTTGTCCAAGACGACGACGTCAGCGTCAAAATTAATGGTGAATACGATCTTTAATTTTCAAATTGAGATAAAATCATTTTTAATTAAGATATCAACATAAAATAAAGAGATTTTGAAAGAGAAAATCACCGTGTTTCATAAACATCAAAAAACATAAAGTGTGAATTTTTTGTCTGAAGGGTCGTTTTCGCGTGTTTCGGCTCATATATTTTAATTTGGTACCCGTTTCAAACTACCTCTCCTGAAAGTATTTCACGTTTAAAAAATGTAGGTTGAAGACTTGGTCAGGTATGACCAATTTCTATATTATTTTTTTTTTTGGCAAATTGCCTATAATTTCAGTTTATGTTTTAATTCGTGCAAAAGATATAAAAATGAATAACACAAATCAAATTACATCAATTGTATTCAAGTTCAATGTATATAAAGGATGTTTGTTGGTTTGGAGTAAATATATAATTTATTTTCTTCGAAAGCACGAGTGAAAATATTTGAGTTTTCTCACTTCGAAATAAAAATAAATCCTATATTCATGACAAACCAACAAATATTCTATTTATTATATACTCACAACCTTGAAACTTATGCAGAAAAACATAATGTGCCAAAACAATGACGTCAATCACGTCAACATCGGCATTATCGGTTATTTCACATGTGAAATATAAACAATGAAAATATAAGGTTTTATTTTAATCATAAAATCCACTATTTCACTGTAAAATATATAATAAATTATCATATTCTACTGTTTGTATATATATATATATATATATGAAGAAACATCCAAGATGTATGTGGAATAAAGTGGATTATTACCTTTACTGACTAGCAGTCTCAGGATAAAAAAGTCAGATTTTTTGAGAGAAAAAAAAGGAATGTAAAAAAAGTACTCTGTAATGTTAGACAATATTGTGTACTTCCAGATAATGAAAAAAAAACAATATGTCGCGGTACTTATTTTTGAGAAAAAAGCAATTATAACCCTGAAATTTCTGAAAATGTATGAGTTTTGGAGCAAAAAATGCACATATTTTATCTTTGTTAACATCTACATCCCCATTTTATTATTCAAATGGATGTGTAAAAACAGTACCCAATCAACAAGTCAGTAATATTTCATGTTTAAAGTTAATTCTTATGTTTTAGACAGACAGCAAAGCACTAAGTATGACAACTATAGTGGCTAAACACAATAAATCTTTTTATGGTCTTTAGCAAATAATGCTTGATTTCAGTATATCAACAAACGTCTTCACTATCTAAACAGTTAATTGAGTTCTATAATTTTATTAAAACTAGTAAAAAATACAAACATTGAATGTTGAACAAGTTTTTTTTAAGTCTATTGTTGCCCCTTAGACAGTCTAGCGTGAAAAAGATGTGCATAAACAACTGTAGGATAAATGTCCTTAAAATACCATATTGAGACTGAGTCAAGGGTTTTACACTATTTGCGTTTTAACTGAGGTTAAGACAAGAGTTGTTCATTCTTCAAAAATAATGTACTTACGACAAGAGTTGAACTATAATCAAATTGTCATGCAAATTCTTCTCGAACAAGGAAAGTTAATAACCAAAAGATTTCAGTTACTATACATATTACCCGGACGCCGCCAACGACAATCACAATGCTTTATTGCTTTTATTTCGGAACCGACAAGCTAAAAACTGAAGGAAAATTTGTACGCACAACATTTTTAAGCTCCAAACTTATGTTTAGTGCTGAGTATCGCATCCAAAAAACGTATCGCCATATATTGCGATACAAGAGACATATTGAGATACAAGAGATCATATCATAATATATTTTCTTGTACAATTGCGTTGATAATTTCAATAGACTTTTCCGATTTCCTGGTGTACTTCGATGCAGATGACATAACGTGATGCAATGTTGGTTGTGCTTTTGAATGAGAAACATTACGCATGGCAGTTCCGATGCTGACAATGTTTTCTGTTTTGAATTTTTATTCAACGTCGAGTAATGTCTTCGCAAGTGAGTTACCAAATGTGTTGTGCTGCCGGAGCACTTGACCTTACCTTGCATATTTTACAAAATGCAACACTGCCTAGATCTACTAGTGTAGCGCCCTTTTTAAACTTTTTAAGCCCAAAGTGATCCCAAACACTCGATTTTGCTCTTTTCTCAATCACTTAAAGCGGTCATGCTCATCTGAGTGCATGGCACCCAGCACTACATATGCGCACATTACGATAAACGAACAATTACGATTTTATTACAAACCATACGTTAAAAATATATCTTAGTCGTAGATTACGATTTACTCTCATAATCAAAACACGTCTAGAGAAAAACGGCATGAACTGGATTGCTAAAAAAATCATGGTACATGTTATTTTGTATCACAATACACCGATAAACCGTTAACACTGCACAGCACTACTAACGTTATAAGGAAAACCCATATAAAAGCTTACCTGACAGTATAGCCTGGACGGCTACCCTCAGGAACCCCTTCACCTCTCCCTTCTCACTGACTATGGCCACACGATGGGTAAGGGGTACAGGGTAGAACAGGTTACTCAGGTAAACAAATGATCTGAAATGGGATATTAATGGGAATTTAACACAATAAAAACTTTTTATGCTGTCCAAAATGTATGATTTGAGGAATTTTAACCTTAACCTGCTACAAATGTACAATGAACTGTTCTTTCTTTGAATTAAGACCAGACAATTTATTTGATAAATGACTGATTAGCAGCCGGACGTTATAAACCCTTATCGAGTTACTCGCAGGCTGATCTGGATTTACAATGGACGCAAAGGCTATTATAGTCGTGCTTAGCGGGTTAAGGGTTAAATGATTATTACTATTTGATATTAGATATCTAAGTTTAAGGAAACTTCAATGAAATATTGTATAGGTACTGATGTTAACCTACGAAAAGTCATTCTCTGAGGCTAGTGAAAATTACAGTATACTCAATTTTCTTTGAAGATATTTATTTTTCATCCATGCATTTGTAAACTGAACTCTTCTTTCAGCAGGGTGATATTAAAGTGGATAATTATCGGTGAGGGTATTAATAAATAACAGTAATTGGTAGTATCCTGTTCTTTTAAACATGGGAAACAGTCTTAAAAATTAAAACAATTTACATTTTTTCCTAGTACATCATTAAAGAGAAGGCAATCTTGTACTATTAGGTATTCTATTAGCATGTTGATAACCCAGTATCATTTTGACTTTAAACCTGCTTGCATATAATTAAATACAAGGAAATACCATTTGGACTTTTCAAATTTTCTTCATAGATTTAAATATATTATTGGTGAACCTAAATATGCTTTGGACTATATAATTATTAAAAAATTATTTTAAAATATAAATTCATAGCCTTTTGTTGTACAAACCTTCCCACTAATCTAAACCATGGAAATCTGTCGTAAAAAGGATCTGTTCCAGTCATTGTGTCCATGTTAGGGTGATCAGGAGAATTTGGTGACAACTCCGCCTCATTGTGGTACATCTCACGCATCAACTCCAGCCTTTGTCTGAAATGGACGTGGCAATGATTAGTTACAAATGGACGTGGCAATGATTAGTTACAAATGGACGTGGCAATGATTAGTTACAAATGGACGTGGCAATGATTAGTTACGTTACAAATGGACGTGGCAATGATTAGTTACAAATGGAAGTGGCAATGATTAGTTACAAATGGACGTGGCAATGATTAGTTACAAATGGACGTGGCAATGATTAGTTACAAATGAACGTGGCAATGATTAGTTACAACGTACTGGACTGTTGATGGCTGAAATATATGTGTAACCTGTTAGTAATACTTTACTATAGCTGAAACTTATATGATTATTACAAATTGTATCAGAAATGTGCAAGAATATTACTAATGGAAGCTGAAATGTACAGGATTTTTACTGGTATTGATTTGTTTGTTTATTTGAATGGTGTTGTATGTCATTTTTAGCACATATTAAGCCATATATGACGATATTTTTTTTTGTGGTAGAGGCAGACTACCCCATTTTTCCTGGTAGAACCACTACTGTATATCTCCCACCATCCGTAAGAATCGACACTTTCTCATTTACAAACTGTACACAATTGTTGTTTTGTTGTTTGATATGTATAATCAAGAAATAAGGCTCTACCCAAAACCTGTTCAGCTCTGGGTTATCTTTTAGAATATTTTTCTTTAAGTTTTTTACTGTCTCCACAAAAAAATACCTATCTATCCAATTATGAATCCTCTGTTGTGAAACAGCAAACAAATTATTTTATGGATGGCCTAATTCAACAACTATTTTAGTTTTGGATAAAAACAATAATGTCTATAAATTCTCCATCAAGGAATAAGAATACGACCACATAATAGTAATGTGAAGACTTATGTACCTATATAAACGAAGTATTATAAAATGTCATTTATGAAACATCACTGATATTAGTTCCATCTTCTGCTTTGATTAAAATAATTCTGTGCTTTTTTAGGTATTTAAGTTGTGTTGCTTGGCAACATGGACATAACAGCAAGTTAGTCTGCCTGTTTATGGATGCAATCTTGTTACTGAAACACCACAAAATGAGATGTTATCCGATCTCTTTCCAATATAAATGGATATATGTCAAGACCAGATGATTTAGATTGGATTAACAGAAGAAAATGAGATATTTTAGGTATAAAGCATTACAAAACCAGTGTAAATGTACTCATTGTTATTATTGGGTACTACAGGATTTTTCTAAAAGAATCCAAAATTTAAACAAGAGGCATCTCGCTCAGTGTAGATGCTCACCTGTTCCGAGCTACAAGCTTACAGCTCACCTGTTCCGAGCTACAAGCTTACAGCTCACCTGTTCCGAGCTACAAGCTTACATACAAAATTAAAACAAACTTTCTAAGTATAAAGGTGGCCATAATTTTGTTAAAATAAAAGCATGAGTTATACATGTGTGAAGTAGTCCAGAGAAAAAAAGTTTACATACAAAAATTTTAACCAGAGAATGCAGACTAGATCAAGTGTTGACAATAACTCATAAATCTTTTGTCAAAAACAGACAAGCTAAAAATGTTTCAATTCATGACAAAAACATCAAATAAAAAATGTCAGCTCAATCAAAATACCGTATAATCCCTAATAAACGCCCCCGGGGCGCGGGGCGTAACATTTTTGAAAATGGGGGCATTTCTTTGAGACCAAAAATACATAATTTAACTTTTAAATCAGACATTATTTAATGATTTTCTTTACCAAGTTAATCAATGTCCGCATGTCAATCAATCAATTAATGCATCGGATTTCAAGTTTTTGTGTGTTCCATTGTGAATGAAACACATTAACTTGCATCTTTTGGTAAGTTTTAGAAAATATGTATTTCTGAAAAAATGGTTGGGGGAGGGCGTTTATTAGGGATTATACGGTATGGTGTTGGCACATGCTGTTCAGGTCTGAATTGGGCACAAAATGCTTAAAGTAGCTATCCCGCCAACAACAGCCAAATTTTACAACAGATGTACACCGTTTCTAAACCTACTGACGACGAGGTATGTATATAACTTACATATTTTGAGAATCCAAACTCTATAGACACAATATAGACGGCTTTACTCAGCCAGGCGAAACCCTAAAACTTAACAGTTACCAACTCATAATTCATTTTACGCATATTCAATCACGGGTATGTTAAGAACCCGTGAAAATCCTGACAATACCGAGGAAGAGCAGGAGGAGCAGAAGAAAAAAAAGAAGAAGAAGAAGAAGAAGAAAGAAGAAGAAGAAGAAGAAGAAGAAGAAGAAGAAGAAGAAGAAGAAGAAGAAGAAAAGGAAGAAGAAGAAGAAGAAGAAGAAGAAGAAGAAATAATACTAAGACTAATAAGTAAGTAAGCTCTGCACAAACAAAATAAAAATAAAAACAGAACAAAAATATGATTTTGATGACAAGTGCAGACAATAAAATGTAATCAATATAAAATATAAATGCAGCACTCAAAACAGTATGAGGTATGATTTTGAACTGAAAAGCAGGACGTAAAGCTTTTCAAATATAAAAATGTATTAAAATGTGAAATATATATGTGCAAAATTTAACACCAAAAGTAAGATTTTCAAATCGAAAGCAGACAATATAACGAATCTAAACAACTCGAACAAATCCCGGGTCGGATTACGACGGAAGGTCAAAGGTTAACAAGTCCTTGTAATTTCACATGATTCAGGGTATGAGATTTTCATCCTTAGTTATCTTATTTTAATCGATAACTGTATTAAATCGGCTGAATACAGAAAATAGTACTGGTAACGCTTGCTCTTGCACATCTGACTCAAGAACCAGCTACTTTCAAACATCAAAACACTGTATTTCCATATTATCGGCACATGCAAAAAAATCGAACTATTCTGTTAATGCCTTTATAGTGATAATAACATTGTGATGTGAAAAAAGCAGACTCGTCTAAATGCATCTTTAAACTGTTATCTTGAAAATAACATTTTAACATTTTTTAGTGTAATTTAAGCAAATTAAGCAAACTAGCCTAATATTCAAATACAAATATCAAACTGATATGTTGGCCGATTTTAAAGAATGAAGAATTTCCCGAAAGCATAAAGTCAGCTCTTTGCAGATGATAAAGTGAAGTATTTCAAATCTGTGCATGCAGCATTTCATGCAAATGAACTACTTTTGTGATTTTGAAGTTAAAAAACTTATTGTTTTTGCAATATTCAGCAATATGCCGATACCAAAATATTTTTTCTAAATATCAAAACTCAAGACATTAAAATATGATAAGGGTGAACATCTCATATACACTAAGAACTGCTACCCTTCAACCCTCGAAAAAGAAGTAAAAAAAATAATTCCAGTTTATACGTGCTAAACACAACACCGAAAGCGACCAGATTTACTCGACAACATCTATCGTGGACAAACCTAGATGGGATAAGGTTGATAAAATTGAAATAGTTCTGGTTGCCACATCCAGACAAACAATGGAAGAAATCTTGTTTTGCTTCCGGTGTGTCCGGTGACAGATCGTCATTGTAGACCACGCGCATGAGTTCCAAACGATGTCTACAATGTATGTTGACGGTATAGCGTTAGTCGAGGCCAAGTGTTAGTCATGCATATTGTTAATTATTAAATGAGTAAGTTTATTCAAGCTAAGTGATTGTTTTTATTTCTTGCTATTTATATTTTTATGTAATTAGCTAAGACAATATAACGGTAAGACGTTAAGACGTAGCATTTAATTCAACAATTCTACAGCTTTCAAAGCAAAACATGATTTAAGTAAAGCATACACTTTACCAATACATGGTCTAATTGGTCTTTCAGTTAACAAGATTCAAGAATCATTTGAAGACAAAGTTGGAACTCATGCTGGCATCGACAAAGACTTCTGTATTAAAACCTACTACTATTACTTTATCACTCCAATTAAAATATTTATTTTTTTGAAATTTAAAAGTACTTTAAAATACTGGAAAAATAAGAGAATCCCAACTTTGCCAGTCAAATTAAGCCATTAAATATTACAAAGCAGTTAAATCTTAATTTCTAAATTTTTAAAGTAGTCTGTGACATTTTTTAATTTGCAGGGTAATAGGTCTCAGTCCAAAAGTATCGACCTAACCCTTTACCTCTACCCCAACCCATAGGGGTCTTTTTACTCTTAAGCAGTCATGTCTAACGATTGTTCCTCCTGATGGTAAATTTTATCTAAATAACTAAAACCATGACAAAGCTGTTAAACAGTTGACTCCCAACTCCCAACCAAAAAAGAAGTTTTCACAATTTTAATTTGTTGAGTTCACTTCAAAAAAAGCCAGAAACCCAAGACGACTGCCTATGGTCAGGCCTGTCTTGCAGATGAAACCAAAAAACAATCTACAATGATTTGCAACCTCCCGATTTAAACTCTTCATCGAAAGATTACAAAATGCTGTATTAGTAGCTACGACCTCAAGTAACTTTTCTTTCTCCAAATGTTTATTCTGTAGACGATAGTGAGAGTAGGACATGGGATCTTGGATCAATCTCTCTTTTTAATTTCATGAGTCCATTTACTGAGCGCCTGCCTGGTCATTTAGATTTGATCTTAAGCATATTATTCAAATCCGATGCCTAGCATTTGGAACATAAGACTGTATCTAGCCTTTGGGACATGGAAGTCGACCGCCAATTGACCAAACTTACTTTTGAGCATATTAAAAGAACCAGCAGATCTACTGGACAGAACGAGTAGGATAATAATAGATGCATACGTCACTATACACTCTACCTTAATCTTAAGTGATTTTCAATGATCTTATGTTGACAAGCCATAAAACTGATTTCAATACTATAATTCATTCCACAGTGTTGCTGTTATCATATTTGTTCAGTCTGGGATCTGTAACTCAATCGATATTTCATGCTGCAAAGTAACATTACAACTCTCCTAAAGAAATGGGATAGAAGATATATCTCTCTCTATCTCACCTGAGTTTCTCTAGACTCCAGTAATGGGTGGCCCCATTCTTGGTGTCCTGGACCTCCACGGCCACGACGGTTTTAGGGAATGGTCGGGTGACATCCCGCCCCTGGGCAGGCAGCAGATCCGGAGGCAGTGGAGAGTAGAGACTGTCCGTCAGCAAGATAAACTGGAACTGTACCTGTAACCATGGAAACATAGATTCTGAGGAGAACAACATTTCTCTTTTGAGTTCACCAGTTACCATTGACTAATTCCCTTAACCATAAAGAATGGTACAACTAAAAGAAGAAAGGTGTCCAGAGCCAGGAATGCCTTCAAAAATTGCATTGGATAGAAATGGGTGAAAGCCTCAGAACAACAGTAAGGCAACATGTCCCCATCTGAACATTACGTGGTCCCACCATATATCTATTAAGCAATGGGAAAGGTTATATTAGCAGGATTTTATAATGGATTTTCGACAATAAAACACGTTTAAAAACATGTTTTACTGAAAAAATGCGATAACCTGTTTAAAATTACCTATTAAATATTTAATTTTACAAAATATGCAAACTTTTTAAGCCGAAATTAAGGTTTTATTTCATACCCTAGCCAACCCTGTTTTTGCTTCTTATAGAAGGGGTTGGATGGGGTATGATGGGGTGGGACCACGTAATAACAACAGTAAGGCAACATGTCCCCACCACCTTTGAATCTGCTCAAGGATACACAATATGAGAGGTGAGTGCCACATACTGCTGTAACTATATCAAGAACATTGTAGTCATTACTTATCACACAAACATAAATCTTAATATTGAGTTGAACAAGAAAACAGCGGGTGAAAACATTTCATATTTCCAGCTTTTTAAGATTTGGCATACCTTTTTATTAAGTTCCACGCCTATAGCATTGGCCTCCTTCAGGAATATTGCATTGCCCCATAGGTCATCCTGCGGAAATAAAATGGGAATATATAACTTATTTTTTTGTGATTTTGACAATCACATACCTCGCAATAACTTACATAATTATCAAGGTATCAGGGCCCAGTTTTATGAAACAACTTACAACCATTTTGATCGTAAATCAATTTCTTAAATGCTTCACTATAAATTACACTTATCAAAATAAACGTGATTTTATTTCATTTTCTTATACAGGTGTTATTGCTACATTGAATGCTTTGGTGAACAAAGTGAACGATTTTAAAAGTTACAACTTATCGTAAGATGTTTAATAAAGCAGGGCCCTGGTCCATAATGTTTCTTTATTTCGATACAGTCAAGTACATCATTAAAGAAAAATAGTGTTCCTTACTCCAACCAGTCACATGACCTTTAACCCAATTTATCAAAATGAAACATGACAGAACACGGCTATTTGTACAAGTGTGTTCAATAATATTACCCTACTGCGCATACATCACTTCCGGTCTGGAAACATATTTTTCAGCGTAATATTATTGGACTTAAAAATATCAATTGATTTATCGGTTATCTCCCTTTCTAATCGGTGTCCTATAAACGTTTTCGTCAGTTATTCCAGTGAAATTAATTATTAACACTTACTCGCTAGCCTCGTTTGTCGCATTAGGACGTAAATTGGGATGTCCAGTGTATCGAAGTCTATTCTCTGAGCAGGATAGGAATCTACATGATAGTATGTAGGACACTGTTCTCCCGATTCTTATCCTCCCTATGGCATTGTTTAAATAACCTATGTGATGTCAATGATTTAAAAATACTATTTTTTTTATTTTTTTTCATTTTTATACGTACCCTCAGCGATGTAAACTGGTGGTACTTCCATTTTCTGAATGCCCAGGCTGCCAGCTGATAGTCCCGGTCTGTCCAGGAATATTCTATAAAGTAAATGACACATTAATGATAATGATGTTTTTCACCTTACTTATTTTATCACATAACATGGCTTCAGTAGGTTTTTATTGTAAGTTATATGGCATACTATTTCCTTTGATGGCAACTCCTTTTACAATTATTTCCGTAACAGTGCCATCTTCCTGAATATGTCACGAAGTGCATAACAGCAAAATTTCTGTTGTTTCAACCATGCATTACACCAGATAACATGAGTGGGTGAATGATGAAGAAATGTTCTTCTGATATTATCATGTTATAGCATAGTCTTGGTTATAAGACCTTATCTTCTTAAGTCATAATAAAAAACAAATCATTTGCCACTTGATATTGATATAAAATATATTGTTGCTTGTGAGGATATTTATTTTTGTACATTACTGAAAATATCTTCAAAAATCTCTGTTAGATGAAATATAAGAAATAACTATTTAAATCTGTCATTTTAATTTTTTTATGCAAAAAATTAACAAACCAAGAAAACATTGATAACATCTTTTTAAAATAAGTTTATGATTGCTTATCTATCATGTTCTTGAAATCACACAAACACCGAAAGTAGGTCAAACTTGACTTTACCACATAAACTTTGTTGCTGCATCATGGCCTCCTCCTCGGATATGAGATCTGACACGGTGATGATGCTGGACATCATGGAGTGACGCTCCACTTCTTCCTGAAGATTCTTGATACGAATCTCGTAATCCTGCCACATACAACACACATTGTTAGCAATGAAGAAAAAAATAAATGTAATTCTTTTTTTTTATGTTAACAGCTTGCTATCATTTCAGCTTAGAAGCATTATATTTCATCTCAATTTTTTTAAAGAAACTGAAGTTCTTTTCTCTCTTTTTTTTGGTATTTATAGTAACAATGACCTAGGCGCAATCCCAAGCTTCAAAACTTTAGATAAGAGGAATCTATCCATGAAATTTAATATTGAGCTGAAGTTAAATTCTATTTATAGTAACGGTGACCATGACGATCATTCATAAATAAAGTGTTTACTTACTACTATAGTCTAACTTCATTAGGTCAAGGTCAAATAGACTGACTTATGAGTCTTGGCCTCAGCATACAGAGATTATGTAACTGCTGTGATTGATTATAGGGAAATCCTTCACGAGATGGTGGACATGTGGTTATTTTCACGAACGAGCGTATGAGAGTGAGTGAAAAAAAAAACACATGCCTACCAGTGAGTGAAAGATTTCCCTGTAATCGAAACCAGAACCGAAATGATTAGCTTTATTGAAAGTTATCGGCAGATGACATCAACATCAGAAACACTTTACTGACGTCATGACTAGACGTCAGAGTTAGTTATTTTTGTGTTTGGAGTTAGTTATTGATATTTTGTGATTATAAATACCCTTTCACTGAGAAATCCCATTTTTTCACCTAAAGAAATGCAATTAAAAAAATATTAATAAAGCTTCCCCCAACAATTACAAACAGTCCAATTTAATTACATCAAGGTCAAACAGATGACTTATTAGTCAAAAGATATAAAACATCTTGGTCTCACCATTTTCTGTTGTTCAAACAATAAATCTGCCTCCACTTTCTCTTTGCGATACTGTTCCTCCAAGGCGACCAATTTTGACTCCATCTCCTTCCTCAGATCCACTCCTTGCTTCTCCAGCAACTCCAGCTGGGCGTACGTCCAGTCTACCGGTTCTGCAGCATATAGATTATACAATCATTGGAACACGCTTAGAGTTTAAAGTGTTTTTTTTTAGTGTTTTTGAAAGGACTGGGGTTTTGTGTAAATAAGTGTTTAATCCGGCTCACTATTAAGCTAGTTTTAATGGAATGTAATAGCATGGGTGCTTTGCATACGAGAAATCTCAAGATCAATCCCCACTACATAGTAACATGTTTTACAGTATATCCCAGTCACGTCACAATATGACAAATATTTTACAATATATCCTGAGTACATTATTCAGGCAAGGTACTCAGAAAGTATGCCATCATTGGGAAGGGATGTAAAGCTGTCAGTTCCATGTGCAGGGAGAACCTTACCCTTTGCACATTAAAGGTCTCTCTGAAATTCTGTGTTAATCAGTGATTCAAAAAGCTCGTAAAATACTTCATCTGAAACAGGGTTGCTACAATAATCAGAACTGACTGCAGTATCAAAAAAAGAAAGTATGATAAATGTTTTACGGTATACCCCAGTCGTAACAGTGCTTAAAAAAACACTTCAAGATTGCTGTGTGTGAGAGAGAGAGAGATACAGTACAATTTCCTTACCTGTTGGCATTTCTGTGTCGGTGGGGTCTATCAGAATAGCTCTGCTCTGGCGTGCTACAAATAAATGAACAATATGTACTATACACATAGTCTCCCTGGCAACTGTATACAGACTCCATGTCAGCCATAAAGTCTCCATGGGGTCTAACAGAATAGCTCTGCTCTGACGTGCTACAACATAAACAAACAATACATACTACAAACATAGTCTCCCTGGCAACTGTATACAGACTCCATGTCAACCATAAAGTCTCCATGGGGTCTAACAGAATAGCTCTGCTCTGACGTGCTACAACATAAACAAACAATACGTACTACAAATATAGTCTCCCTGGCAACTGTATACAGACTCCATGGCAACCATAAAGTCACCACGGGGTCTAACAGAATAGCTCTGCTCTGACGTGCTACAACATAAACAAACAATATGTACTACAATCATAATCCCCCTGGCAACTGTATACAGACTCAATGGCAACCATAAAGTCTCCTTGGGGTCTAACAAAATAACTCTGCTCTGACGTGCTACAACATAAACAAACAATATGTACTACAATCATAATCCCCCTGGCAACTGTATACAGACTCAATGGCAACCATAAAGTCTCCATGGGGTCTAACAAAATAACTCTGCTCTGACGTGCTACAACATAACCAAACAACATGTACTACAAACACAGTCTCCCTGGCAACTGTATACATACTCCATGACAACTACACACAGTCACCTTGACAACTTAACACATTTTCTAATGGCAACAACACACAGTTGTGTGGAGTATTACTCATTAAGCGAAATGATTTAGAGTCACTGAGGAAAAGTTGTTTGCAGAAATAATCATTGAGTGAAGAGATTTAGAGTCACTGAGGAAAAGTAGTTTGCAGTAATAATCATTGAGGGAACTGATTTAGAGTCACTGAGGAAAAGTTGTTTGCAGTAATTCTCTTTGAGCAAAATGATTTAGAGTCACTGAGGAAAAGTTGTTTGCAGTAATAATCATTGAGTGAAAAGATTTAGAGTCATTGAGGAAAAGTTGTTTGCAGTAATAATCTTTGAGTGAAGAAATTTAGGGTCATTGAGGAAAAGTTGTTTGCAGTAATTCTCTTTGAGCGAAATGATTTAGAGTCACTGAGGAAAAGTTGTTTGCAGTAATAATCATTGAGTGAAAAGATTTAGAGTCACTGAGGAAAAGTTGTTTGCAGTAATAATCTTTGAGTGAAATGATTTAGTCATTGAGGAAAAGTTGTTTGCAGAAATAATCATTGAGTGAAATGATTTAGAGTCACTGAGGAGAAGTTGTTTGCAGTAATAATCATTGAGCGAAATGATTTAGAGTCACTGAGGAAAACTTGTTTCCAGTAATAATCTTTGAGTAAAGAGATTTAGAGTCACTGAGGAAAACTTGTTTCCAGTAATTATCATTGAGCAAAATGATTTAGTCATTGAGGAAAAGTTATTTGCAGTAATAATCTTTGAGTGAAGAGATTTAGAGTCACTGAGGAAAACTTGTTTCCAGTAATTATCATTGAGTGAAATGATTTAGAGTCACTGAGGAAAAGTTGTTTGCAGTAATAATCATTGAGCGAAATGATTTAGAGTCACTGAGGAAAACTTGTTTGCAGTAATAATCATTGAGCGAAGAGATTTAGAGTCACTGAGGAAAACTAGTTTCCGGTAATTATCATTGAGCGAAATGATTTAGTCACTGAGGAAAAGTTGTTTGCAGTAATAATCATTGAGTGAAGAGATTTAGAGTCACTAAGGAAAACTTGTTTACAGTAATTATCATTGAGTGAAATGATTTAGAGTCACTGAGGAAAAGTTGTTTGCAGTAATAATCATTGAGTGAAAAGATTTAGAGTTATTGAGGAAAAGCTGTTTGCAGTAATAATCTTTGAGTGAAGAAATTTAGGGTCATTGAGGAAAAGTTGTTTGCAGTAATTCTCTTTGAGCGAAATGATTTAGAGTCACTGAGGAAAAGTTGTTTGCAGTAATAATCATTGAGTGAAAAGATTTAGAGTCACTGAGGAAAAGTTGTTTGCAGTAATAATCTTTGAGTGAAATGATTTAGTCATTGAGGAAAAGTTGTTTGCAGAAATAATCATTGAGTGAAATGATTTAGAGTCACTGAGGAGAAGTTGTTTGCAGTAATAATCATTGAGCAAAGAGATTTAGAGTCACTGAGGAAAACTTGTTTCCAGTAATTATCATTGAGCGAAATGATTTAGAGTCACTGAGGAAAAGTTGTTTGCAGTAATAATCTTTGAGTGAAGAGATTTAGAGTCACTGAGGAAAACTTGTTTCCAGTAATTATCATTGAGCAAAATGATTTAGAGTCATTGAGGAAAAGTTGTTTACAGTAATAATCTTTGAGTGAAGAGATTTAGAGTCACTGAGGAAAACTTGTTTCCAGTAATTATCATTGAGTGAAATGATTTAGAGTCACTGAGGAAAAGTTGTTTGCAGTAATAATCATTGAGCGAAATGATTTAGAGTCACTGAGGAAAACTAGTTTGCAGTAATAATCATTGAGTGAAGAGATTTAGAGTCACTGAGGAAAACTAGTTTGCAGTAATAATCATTGAGTGAAGAGATTTAGAGTCACTGAGGAAAACTTGTTTCCAGTAATTATCATTGAGTGAAATGATTTAGAGTCACTGAAGAAAAGTTGTTTGCAGTAATAATCATTGAGCAAAATGATTTAGAGTCACTGAGGAAAACTTGTTTGCAGTAATAATCATTGAGCGAAGAGATTTAGAGTCACTGAGGAAAACTAGTTTCCAGTAATTATCATTGAGCGAAATGATTTAGAGTCACTGAGGAAAAGTTGTTTGCAGTAATAATCATTGAGTGAAGAGATTTAGAGTCACTAAGGAAAACTTGTTTCCAGTAATTATCATTGAGTGAAATGATTTAGAGTCACTGAGGAAAAGTTGTTTGCAGTAATATCATTGAGCGAAATGATTTAGAGTCACTGAGGAAACGTTGTTTGCAGTAATAATCATTGAGTGAAATGATTTAGAGTCACTAAGGAAAAGTTGTTTGCAGTAATATCATTGAGCAAAATGATTTAGAGTCACTGAGGAAAAGTTGTTTGCAGTAATAATCATTGAGTGAAATGATTTAGATTCACTGAGGAAAAGTTGTTTGCAGTAATATCATTGAGTGAAATGATTTAGAGTCACTCAGGAAAAGTTGTTTGCAGTAATATCATTCAGTGAAAGGATTTAGAGTCACTGAGGAAAAGTTGTTTGCAGTAATATCATTGAGCGAAATGATTTAGAGTCACTGAGGAAAAGTTGTTTGCAGTAATATCATTGAGCAAAATGATTTAGAGTCATTGAGGAAAAGTTGTTTGCAGAAATAATCACTGAGTGAAATGATTTAGAGTCACTGAGGAAAAGTTGTTAGCAGTAATAATCATTGAGCGAAATGATTTAGAGTCACTGAGGAAAAGTTGTTTGCAGTAATTCTCTTTGAGCGAAATGATATAGAGTCACTGAGAAAAAGTTGTTTGCAGTAATAATCACTGAGCAACAGTTGTGTCTTTATATAAGACAAGCTTACAAAACACACTATTTTTATATTAGCAATCCATGAAATTAACTTCCCACCATATTGTCCTTTATGCTTAAAAAAATAATGGATTTTACAGTCAACATTATTTGTTTTAAGAAATGTTTACATAAATGATGTATTGATAAAAACTGGTATATTAATACAAGATAGACAAAAGTTAAAGGCGAGCGAGTATTTAAATGAACAAAAATGTCTTAAATGGAGGAAAAAGAAATGTTAATCATGACAATGAAGTTTTTTTAATTTTTTTTTTTATTTCTATCTGATATTTTTACAACGCAGAGTCTAGCAGCATCTTTATATGGTTATCTTGTATCGAGTATAGAATAACCATCTCGCATTTCAAAATGTCAATCTCTTTTATATTGTTTCCGCATTTCTTTATCCTTTATACTGAAATCTGTCAACAGCAAAAAAATGTTTATACATGTTTTTCAAATCTTTCTGAAATGTTTGCAATACAATTCAATACGATTTAAGAAAACTGATATTTCCATGAGAAGTGGAGATTGTCCAAGAGAAGTAAAGAAGCACTGCCTCCATCCTTTGCACCTGCTCCAGCGTTATTTAGCCTAAGATGTCTATTTAAATGGACATAAACTGTAACAAAAATCCGAAATAAAGCAAAAACTTTGACCTCAACAGCTTCCAAAACTGTAAAACGTAACACTATGGATTTTAAGAACAGCTGCGTACCTTGTATAGGATGGTTGAACCTAAACACGTGATTCTTGCCGAGGATAACTCTGGCCCCAATCTTCAATTCCATCGACTCCTTCACTTGTGTTCCGTTCACATACACGATAGCATCCGCACACGGTATAATGGTAACTTTACCTGCAAGGTGTATTAATATATTTGTATATAATTCCCATGGAGATGATTATGAAACAAGTTTATCAGTAATGTTGACTTTACCTGCAAAATATATCCATATATTTATATATAATTTATTGTATAAGCACTATAATTTATTGTATAAGCACATTTATCAGTATTAAAGGTAATTTTTGATGATGATAACAGTGAACATCATCTTACAGTGATAATTATGATGGTGGTGGCCACAATTGTGGGAGTAGTGATGCTGTTGACAATTATTATGTCAATAACAATGATGATAATGGGCAACATCATCATACAGTGGTAATTATGATGGTGGTGGCCACAATGGTGGGAGTAGTGTAGCTTTTGACAATTATTATGTCAATAACATTGATGATAATGGGCAACATCATCATACAGTGGTAATTATGATGGTGGTGGCCACAATGGTGGGAGTAGTGTAGCTTTTGACAATTATTATGTCAATAACAATGATGATAATGGGCAACATCATCATACAGTGGTAATTATGATGGTGGTGGCCACAATGGTGGGAGTAGTGTAGCTTTTGACAATTATTATGTCAATAACAATGATGATAATGGGCAACATCATCATACAGTGGTAATTATGATGGTGGTGGCCACAATGGTGGGAGTAGTGTAGCTTTTGACAATTATTATGTCAATAACAATGATGATATAACATTTTACTTCACATTAATGTTGTCTTCATAACAGTCGAGTCAAATACCAAAAGCTAATAAAAAATACTCCTTTTTTTTCTTCTCATTTCCCTTGATTTTTTAAGATTAAGCAGTTAAAAGCTAGTGTATTATTTCTATATACAATATATTGACCAATAAAAGGACATATTATTTCTATTAAGTCCCACGTATAGAATATTGACCAATAAAATTGGGCATACTATTTCCATTATTTTCAAAGTACAGATTATTGACCAATAAATTTGAATGTATTATTTCTATGAATACGGTACATGATTCGATAATACACCAAGGCTCAGACATGTTTAAAATGCCAACAGGTCCTAGAGCCCCGGGTCGAGTTAAGTGCTTCATTTTATGAATATATTTTTCACGTTCTTGGAAATGTGAATCAGCCGAGCTTCCAACATTTCTCTCCAGAAACAATAAAACCGGTATTTCCCCGAGCTCCGTATATAAAAAACAATAACATTGTTCTGCTACATACTCACCATCATCATTCTCAAAAAAGCAATGTTCCTCCTTAATATACGTCCCAAAAAGGTGTATGTCCTGTTGTATTTGGGCATCCATTCTTCCGACCCTAATGAGATATAAATAAAGAGTTATATATGACATGACATGTCTTATATTTGTACATGCGCATTTATATGTACTCAAAGGGGTTGATGCACTATTTTCAAACAAGATTTATTTGAAAGGGCTCTGAAAAACTTGAAAGAATTATCGAAATACCATGAAAAATAAAGGAGGTATGACTTACTGAAAATTTGCAAAGAAACTAAATGGAGGCGGCCATCTTGGAATGATGATGTCATCGCGCCTTTTTACCATATATGGCATATAAAGAAATAAAATCAGACTGGGCAAATGGGGATTTTGTGTAATATATTAATTGATAATAATTTGAAACACCATTTGGTTATAGTGGTTGCATACTAATTTACATGAATTCGTTTTTATACATTCAGCCTGTGTTTAAATACTCCCTTTCTTCCATTTCACACCCCCCACCCTACAACCCCCACCCCCACCCCCTCCCTATATTCACAGGGAATACAATTAGAAATGTAGCTATTCTGTTTATTAAAATGTCTGCTGAGAAGCAAACAAAACATAAAAAAAACGTCTTTATTTATGGAAGCACTTTATTTATGGAAGCAGTCGGACAAGCCCAATCTTCATCGTGGGCATCTCAATATATACAGCATGTCAAAGTGTTATCAAATATTGAAAATATTCAATAACTGACCCCCCCCCCCCCCCCCCCCCCCCCCCCCCCCCCCCACTACCCCAACAAGAAATGTTCCTACACCACTGTTCTACACAGCTACAATGCAGAGTAAATGAGAATGCAATGCAGACTTTATTACGTATGAAAAGGTATACATTTCTACAAAAATTATATTTATTCTGATTAATATAATTACGTTATTCCCCCAACCCCGTTATAAGGTTTCAGAACACGTAGTCATACACTGTATTCGGCATTTTCATTTCCATACTCAGACATTTCCAAACTATTTTTAATGTTCAGTGTGTCAAGGACTGTTTCCACAGAGATTTGTTGTCATAGAAAGATTTACTTGAATTACAAATTACAAATATTAAAGCCAGACTAGGCTTGTTCTAATCTGTTACAGAGATGCTCCATACTTCAAGTCTCGTGTAAGTGTACAATATTACTGTATCATTTCACCCGATTTCCCAAGACGTTAATTGAAGCAACTGATTTTGAAATAGTTTTTCCTTATGTTGGCATGATGACTTTTTAAAGGTTTTGTTATCTAACAAATTCATGTACTATTAAATGGTCCATTGACCCTGCTACCTATCGCTGTTATGCATAAGCACAGCATTTGTGAACAAGGTGTGTAGATTTTTCGTTAAACACTTCCCATCAAAACACTGATGTTTCATTTCACGCTTAATAAGCATATTCTGCCTTTATGAAATTCATTTCCCCCTTACCTAGTTGTGCCTTCCTTGATGTAGTATATGAGACACTCGGACATGAGGGGGTCCTCGTTCAGGTTCACCAAATGTGGCGTCTTTTTGGGTGAAAACACTCCTATAGTGCCTCCATCTTGCTTCAGGGCCACACCCATCTCTGCCAGGACAGCCTCTCTGACGGGATAAAGGTAGGGTTAGTATGAATTAAAACCAAAAACTGTAAATGCTAACTGAATGGTTGGGCTTAATTTTGTCTGAGAATACCCCTATAGTTTCTACAGTTAGCTTTAAAGGGACACATGGCAATCTTGATTTTTTAAAACATGCAGTGTATACTTAGTTTTTTCTATATGACTGCGTATTTTCATATCATTATTTATAATTATTCCAATAGTTCAAAAGAAATCGTTTTTGCACAATTTTGACGTTTTATTAATTGCTGACAATATTGCACCAGTACTTTATATTTAAACCCATGGTAGAGTAACGAATGAAAATTCAAAACTCCATTTGCTTTATTTATATAACCCTATAAGCAGATTTAAAGTCAAAAGGATACTGGATTTATAAATCAAGATGTTAGTTTTAATGTTTGATAACTAAGTCCACACTTAAAGTCGAGTCAACGAGGGATTCTTCTCAGCGCTCAAATGGTAGAGGGACTATACTTCTTAGACCTACACACACAATGTTTGATAACAACTACGTGTTCATTTTAATATTTGATAACTACTACCAGATTGCCGTTCGTCCCTTTAAGGCCTCACTTTGAAGATAAGAGGAATATTAGACACTTATAACGTTAAATTATTCCCATAATAATGAAGATTTTTTTGGTTAAACAGTGCCTGTAAGACAATTCAGCAAGGTACCACACTACCACACACTAACCCTTAGGCACATTTTAACAAATTCACTGCTGCAAAACGTGTGCTGCTTTGGTGTTTAATGTCATTTTGCAGCACATTTTAGGCGATGTATGATGGTCAATTTTTTTGTGGTGGAGGCAGACCACCCAATTTGTCCTGGGTAGAACCAGTACTGTATACCTCCCGCCATCCGTAAGAATCGTTGACAGAAGGAACCGATAATAGCAACTCAATGATGTTTTAATGAAATACATGTAGTATTCGTTAATAAATTTTTGTTTTTGTTGTCGTTGTCATCCCAACTTTTGTTTGGATGAAATCATACTCTAACCTTTCTATACGGATCAACTCTGTTTTCTTCAATTTTTCCTCCCACGACTGATTCAGCTCTAGGATCAGTTTCTCGGACATTTCCAGCCTTTCTACGGCATCTCCCCCGTCCTCCAGGTTCACGGACGATTTTCTGGATCGCTGCACATTCTTCGGTATACCCTTTAAGCCTGCAAGTAAGGTATCAACTCCACTGAATATTGTTTAGTGGCCCATCAACACATTATAGGCTATTTAGAACCTCCCCAGAGAGAGGAGAGAGGAAGTATACATAGGTGTGTATCAAATCAAGGTCATTCTATATTTATCAACAATTCAAACATTGCATAATTACACATCAAAGCACATCTGTAATCTTAACTACAGATTCTTTGTAGGGGTGGGTTCTTAAACATGCAGTTATCAATTTGATGTGTCTACAGGTGAAAGATAAGTAAAACCAAATGCATCTATTTTAACTTTACTGGAAAACAAACCCCACTTTAGGCATTTTTTATTTGAGTGTTCATTTTACGAACCTTCCTACAATAAAACGAAATTCCATTTTTTTCCAAAATTTTACCATTTTTTTTATTTATTTGCTTATTTTACCTCCTCCAAGATTTTCATCAAACATTACATTCTCTTTTCCTTTCAAACGAAAAATAAAAAATAGCTTTTTACCATTTTTTTCTCCTCCTCCTACGATTCTTCTCTGCTTCAATGGTTCGTAAAACGAATAATAAAAAATAAAGGCCTTATTTATTTCTTGAAAACAAACCCAAATACACATATTTTAATTACACTAGATATGAAACCCACCTGCACCTATTTCAATACCCTCCTGAGTTAGAATCTCGCGTAATTTCACCACTTCCTCCTTGAGTTCTCGTATAAGTCGGGCGTTGGGATCTTCATTGACCACAGCCTTACACATAATCTGCTTCGCTCTGTCCGCGTATCTGAAAACAACAACAATAAACTAGAAATGTGTCTGTGAACACAAATGCCCCGCCCCGCTGTATGCTGAAATATGAAATCATTAAAGGGTTGCAACTCTGTCAAAAATCAATGAACATCACGAGGAAATGTGCAATTACACTTCATTTTGATACTTCCTGGCAAGTATCGCAAAAATCTGTGGAAAAGTTTAGGAGTATTCTGAACTAGAAAGGTGTTCCATAGAACACTTCTGCCATTTGCTTATTCCAGCCAGTTGTCAGCTTGGTTTGGTTGCAGGTTAAAGTTTTATGAAAAGGAGAATAACTTTGCCAAAATGAAAGTTTTTGTGCTATTAATTACAATTCAAAAACAGTGTACCATAATGCACCAGAACGCTTATCAGACAAGTTTACATAATTTATCTTCAGAATTCATTCGTTCGTACTTTTACAATTTTGTTTTAGACTGCAAACAAGATGCTCCACTAATAAAGGTACACATGTGAAATACAATCAGATGAAAAACGTAGGAGGAGTTGAGCGGACAAGCTTTAGATTTGAAAAACTTCAAAGTCCCATAACTCTGCCAAAAATCAATCAATCAGAACGTCCTGACAACATGCACTACTAGAGTTCAGACTGATACTTCCTACAAAGTTTCATGAAAATCGGATGAAAAACGTTGGAGAAGTTGAGCGGACAATATTAAGATTCAAAAAACGCCGCAAATCAGCCAAAAATCATTTACCCAGAAAATAAAGTCCTGATAATATGCGCTACTAGACATCACACTGATACTTCGTATGAAGTGTCATGCAATCAGATAAAAAACATGGAAGTAGTTTGAGCAGACAAGCTTCATATCCAAAAAAAATTAAAGTCACATAACTATGCCAAAAATCATTCAACTGGAACAGACTGTCAATATGCATTACTAGAAATCATAGTGATACTTCCTATGAAGTTTCATGAAAATCGGATGAAAAACACAGTTGAGTGGACAAGCTTTAAATTTAAAAAACTTTAAGTCCCGTAACTGCGCCAAAAATCATTCTACCGGAACGTCCTGACAATATGATGAAAAAAGTCGGAGTTGAGCGGACAAGAAAGCGGGACAGACAGATGAAGGGACGGACGGACGGACATGATAGCAACTACATGCTCCCCTGAAAATTTCAGGGAACATAAAAAGGCATTACAGTTCTGCTGACTTCATCAGTTTCAACAATAAACTTGTCTAACCAATCCCAATCTTGTCTCATGAAATAAGTAAACTGACACAGTTTACTGATATCAAATAAATCAACGGCATTTTTGTACAGATGTCATCATGACTTTAGTAATATGAGATTTTAGAATTATTCAAAAAATGTTCATTTCGAGGCACAATTATTATCCAACCATGTGAAAACATTCAAAGAAGATCATATTCAGATCTAGAATTTATTTGTTATATCGACTTGCTATTTTGTGCAAATTAGTATAACCTTGACACTTTGAGTTTTACAATGGTACATCAGTGGTTTAATGATCGCAAGATTGGCGACGTGTTAGCTTAGCATTTAACACAAACTGTGACCTGATACTGGTTAACCAGTTTCTAACACGTTTCGCTGAAATGCTTATCACTTTGAACAATATGAAAGATCCTGAAAAGGCAACTTGTATTTAGAATATATATATATATATGCAAATGCCTGAAAAAGCAGTTGCATTCTGGGATATGAACTTGCAGAAAAGCTAAATATGAGCCCTGAATTAGCTTACCTTAATGTACTCAGTGTCTCATCATAGTTTATATCTGCAGGACTAAGAGCTGCTATCATGGCTGTCTTGGAATTGCCACCTGTAACAAAGCAGTAATTTGTTATTTAAAATGTTGCTGCAGTAATTTTTCATTTAAAATATAAATCTATCTGAATTGGTCACCATAGACCATATCCTTGACTGGGAGCTGCTTTGGAATTGCCACCTGTAACAAAGCAGTAATTTGTCATTTAAAATGTTGCTGCAGTAATTTTTCATTTAAAATATAAATCTATCTGAATTGGTCACCATAGACCATATCCTTGACTGGGAGCTGCTTTGGAATTGCCACCTGTAACAAAGCAGTAATTTGTCATTTAAAATGTTGCTGCAGTAATTTTTCATTTAAAATATAAATCTATCTGAATTGGTCACCATAGACCATATCCTTGACTGGGAGCTGCTTTGGAATTGCCACCTGTAACAAAGCAGTAATTTGTCATTTAAAATGTTGCTGCAGTAATTTTTCATTTAAAATATAAATCTATCTGAATTGGTCACCATAGACCATATCCTTGACTGGGAGCTGCTTTGGAATTGCCACCTGTAAACCAAAGCAGTAATTTGTCATAAATATACAAGTGACTCATAAATCTATACTCGTTAGAGGCCAGTTTCCGTCCAAGCCCAGTTTCAGTCATTCTCATTTAAAAAACGTTTTTACACTGCAAATTACTTTCGCGATGTCACTTATTGTCAGACGTTTATAACTGAAGATTGGAAACAGGAAAAACAACCAAAAAGTAAATAAGCGGTAAAAAACGAAAAGGATTTCTCCGAAAAATATGTTTACTTCCTTATATGGCGCTGGGGATGCGCGTGCATACTGCCGCATAATAAACTATTAAAAGAATAACACTGAAATGACGTCATATTTTTATCACTCTTCAGTGGACGCAGTTAAAATATACCGTGATTATATATTTAACCAAAAAGAAGCAACTCGAACAACCTGTATCTGTTTTATTTACACAGAGTTACTGTAAATTGTCGTCGTTGAACGTTTTACATTGACGTGACCAGGCGCATTGTTATAACGATCGATGTGACTGATGGAACAAGGTAAACATACCATATTTACAATGAAATTGTTGAATAGACTTGCAAACAAGTTTCTAATTCATAAAAGTTTACTGTATCTTGACCTAGTTGAATCTATCACTTGATAAAATACATGACGGAAACTGGGCTTGTAAACAAAATTATTTCTCAGTTTTAGTCTATTTATAAAAAGGTTACATGCCACTTCGATAATTTATATAAAACAAAATGTTTTGGTATCAAATTTCCAGGAAGAGGTAACCTAATAGAAACTAGAGTAAAAATTGTCAGGATACATAGATTTGTCTGAAAAATTAGTTTATGTTTACATAAGTGACGGAAAGTGGCCCCCGACGAGTATAGGTCACTATAGACCATGGCATTGACTGACAGCTGCTAACATGGTTGTCTTGGAATTGCCACCGGAAATAAAGCAGTAATTCATCATGCAAATATATGAGAAACTGATATTAGTATCTATGTTGTCACTATAGACCATGCATGTCATAGCGTCTTGAAATTGTCGTCTGCAGGTAAAAAAATGGTTTAAACTTCCTTTATTTTACATCAATTACGAAACAAGCTACACAGCTTTTAACAAACCATGCTAGATGGCAGGGATTACAGTCACCTGCATATTAAAATTGTACACAGTAGGACTACAAAGCAGTGATAATTGAAATGGTGCTTTACATCATTTTCAGCACATGTTAGGCCATATATATAGAAGCAGTATTGAATACCTCCCGTAAGAATCCCTAAGAATCGACAATTTCTCGCTTGACAAGTCAAGCCCTCAGTGGGATTCAAACCGGCAGCGGTGAGAGGAGACATTTTTAAACGCAGCGTCTTTACAATCCGGCCATGGAAGCGCTTGCAGTGATAAAAATATATACCAGTAGAAACTGTTTCCTATAACAAGCAGATACAGAATAACAGACAAACTTGCCTAATTTATTAGTCCCTATGCACAACTATAATAGCCTTCGCATCCATTGTAAACCCAGATCAGCGTGCAAGTAACTCCCAGGCTGTTCTGGTTTTACAATGTCTGGTTTACAGTGGCTGCTAATCAGTAATTTTTCCCAAAACACCCCTTTGTCACATAAATGGAATGGTCTTAATTCAAAGAAAGAACAGTTCATTATGTATATGTAGCGGGTTAACAGTCATTCTAATACACTCGCACTATATAGCCTAGTTTAAAATATCTCGCTATATTGAACGATATATCACTGTAATTTTTGCAACGTTAGGAGAATGAATAAGCATTGCGCATTGTAACGTATGCAACGTTAGGAGAGCAGGCAAAGCAATGCGAAAGATTTCAGATGTTTGGGTTATTTTCACGATTTAGGGGTATTACAATAGAAATAGAACATCGTTTACGTCGAATTATCTTTAATATATCACGTTTGTCGTTCATTTGTAAACAATAATTTCACTCGCTCTTCGGGCTCGTGAAATTATTGTTTACAATTGAACTCCAAACCGTGATATATTAAACGATAATTCACAGTAAACAATGTTCTATTTCTTAAATATAACTAGAAATTGTTATTGTCCATGGGACAAAAACGTATGGCTCCCCCACTAGCCCGAACAGGCATAATTGACGACTCTAGGTCCAACCGTCCTCTATTGATCTGAGGTCGTTTTGATATTCAATATCCCTGTGACTGTATCTACTATCTGTATCAGTAAGGCCACATAAAAAAATATGTGTGGTTCAGGTAACCCGACTGACCCTATTTGTTTAAGGGGCCGACCCTAAAACTTTTTATGCAAAAATATTAAACAAAAAAAAAAAAATATATATATATATTAAAAAAAAAAAAATTAAATATTTTTTAAAAAATATTAAACAAAAATAAAATCAATAGGGGTCATCTACTGGTCATGACCAACCATCCTTCCAAGTTTGAGGACCCTAGGTCCAACCATTCTCTAGTTATTGATCGGACATCGTTTTGATAGTCAATGTCACCGCAACCTTGACCTTTGACCTAGTGACCCCAAAATCAATAGGGGTCATCTACTTGTCATGACCAACCATCCTTCCAAGTTTAAGGACCCTAGGTCCAACCATTCTCTAGTTATTGATCGGACATTGTTTTGATAGTCAATGTCATCGCAGCCTTGACCTTTGACCTAGTGACCCCAAAATCAATAGGGGTCATCTACTTGTCATGACCAACCATCCTTCCAAGTTTGAGGACCCTAGGTCCAACCATTCTCTAGTTATTGATCGGACATCGTTTTGATAGTCAATGTCACCGCAACCTAGACCTTTGACCTAGTGACCCCAAAATCAATAGGGGTCATCTACTTGTCATGACCAACCATCCTTCCAAGTTTGAGGACCCTAGGTCCAACCATTCTCTAGTTATTGATCGGACATCGTTTTGATAGTCAATGTCACCGCAACCTTGACCTTTGACCTAGTGACCCCAAAATCAATAGGGGTCATCTACTTGTCATGACCAACCATCCTTTCAAGTTTGAGGACCCTAGGTCCAACCATTCTCTAGTTATTGATCGGACATCGTTTTGATAGTCAATGTCACCGCAACCTTGACCTTTGACCTAGTGACCCCAAAATCAATAGGGGTCATCTACTTGTCATGACCAACCATCCTTCCAAGTTCGAGGACCCTAGGTCCAACCATTCTCTAGTTATTGATCGGACATCGTTTGTGACACAGACAGAGAAACAGACAGAGAAACAGACAGAAAGCACAAAATCAATATGGCTCCCCTACCACACTTTGTGTGGGGGAGCCATAATGAAGACAAACTAGTCACTTTATTGTGTGAAGCGGGCATTACGCATTCTTACAATGTACTTATATAGAATACATAATAGCGGATCAATACTGATCAATTTAATAGATCACGGCTTGAATACTTAGCTCAAAAACAACAAATCCCTAACCTTCCCATCGACCAATTTATCTAAATTCAGTCAATCCCTTAAGGAAATGAACGAATTGTTACTAACGTGACTGGTGGTGCAATCAAAATGTTAATCGAGTAATCAACAGGAAGACGTGGTAAGAATAACTCGGAGCAAATATAGGAGAATTAGTGACCTTTCATTTATTGTAAGCCAGAGTTACCGGTACTATATAAAGACAATCTCTCACATTACAAGCCGACACAAATCTCCTGGGATAAAATTTCTCATTTATTATCATGATTCAGCTATTTTTTTCAACCTTTAGAAAATGTTTCTCTATCAAACAAAAGCAATATACATTGCAAACACATTACCATGCATACATTCTCTTGTAGTATTATATTACCCTCACTTAAAAGACTACAGTTCCCCACTTCTTCTCTTTAAAAAAAGTTTCACTCAAATATTAAAAAAAAAAAAATTGGGATTTTTTCCATTCAAATTTGGAAAAAAAGCACATACTTTTTGCCATTGGGAATGGTACTACAGTTTTGCGGTACCATTTATATAAGGAAAAAAACACTGCGATTTCTTGGTCATGGATTTACAGAAAGCTTGACCAATCTGTACTTAATAATGATAAATCTTTTGTTATTGAGAACCAAATATTAGTTACAGAAGGGGAGATTAGTGGCGATACTTTGAAAGAAAATATTTCTTTTTGCACTGTAGGATTTTTAATCTTTTTGAAAAAAATAAAAATAAAAATAAATTGCTATGAAACTTAAAAATGATCTGAAACAAATGTCATAAATTTTTTTAATCTGATTTAATTTACTGTGTTTTTCTTTTATTAAATTTTAATGTCATTAATTCTGTTTGTTAAATGTTATTCTGCCATGCCCTTTATGAGAATATAGGCAGTTTTTGACCTTTGAACTTGATATATGATCTTTATTGTACAATACATTTTTCTAAAATATCGTATTTTAAAACAGTTGCAAGAAACAGATTGTAAAATGATTCTAAATAGCATTTAGCATGCGACCTTTAACCTTGCCCTTTGACCTCTAGATGTCCTTGAACAAATGACAACAATGGTTTTTGAAATCATCATGGAAATATCTAAAATACGTATACAGTTTTTGCTTTCTGCTGAAAAATCACTTGGGAGTTATATATAGGTTAACTGCAAGTGGACTACCCAGACCAACTTGGAGTGGTCAAAGTTGATTTGCAGTGGATGAAGAAGTTGATATGCAGTGGACCACAGTTGGAGTCCACTCCATCCGAGTCCACTCCAAATGACTCCAATGAGATTTGTAAATTTTAACTGTCCACCACAAATGACTCCACAGAGATATATTATTGTATCTACCCACTCCAAACCACTACCAAGAGATGTATTAATTTAGCTATCCACTCCAAATAACTGCAAAGAGATGATCTGATTTTTGTCCACTCCAGGTGACTGCACACTGATGTTTTTTTTTCAAAGTATTTCTGCTTGTTCATTACAGCATGTAATTTGTCATGGTGTGTTTTTTTTTAAGTAATTGTCTCTAGCATATTTGTTTACTGTTTGCTGTTTGCTTCAATTAGGATTTTGTTTCTATCTTAAAGTTTTCAAAATACTGATATAAAAAGATATAATATAAAACGCAAAACATATTGTGTTTATAGTGCTTATTCACTGAACAAAACAAAATGTTTCAACAGTTATTCATTTTGATGATAAATAAACACAAAATATCTGAGAACTTATACATCTTGCAAATTAAAATTTGGCCCCGTGAAACTACAAGTGCCAGAGGTTTAATATTTTGCATTTACTATAAGCTTATGGTCCTTTCCCAAATGTGTTTAAATGGTGACCCTGGGTCACATGTAACCCTGCCCCTGGGGTCACATGTTTTACATAGACTTGTAGTTGGAAACACTTTTAAAAAATCTTTAAGAATCTTCTTCTCTGAAACTACAAGAGCTAGAAGTTTAATATTTTGCATTTACTATGAGCTTATGGTCCTTTACCAAGTTTATTCAAATGGTGACCCTGGGGTTACATTTGTCCCTGCCCCAGGGGTCACATGTTTTACATAGATTTGTATATGGAAAAACTTAAAAATCTACTTCTCTGAAACCAAAAGGCACACAGCTCTCATATATTTATGTAGCCCTGGAGTCACATCTGACCCTTCCCAGGGGTTACACTCTTAACCCGGCTGTACATTTTCCCTGCTCTAGGCCGGAAAAACAGGGGAAATGGGCAGAAACTCTGGAGTTGCGCACTGCAAGTCTTCTCACTATGGTGAACATTTGTGCCAAGTAATTTCAAAATCCCTCAAGCGCTTCAAGAGGTATGGAGCGAACACGAAATATAGTGCATATGACCTTCGACCTCTAAGTGTGACCTAAACCTTGAACGGAAGTGGCTGGAAGTTGCGCTCTGCACGTCGTCTCAATATGGTGAACATTTGTGCCAGTTATTTCAAAATCCCTCAAGTGGTTCAAGAGGTAAGGAGCGGACACGAAATATAGTGCATATGACCTTCGACCTCTAAGTGTGACCTAGACCTTGAACGGAAGTGGCTGGAAGTTGCACTCTGCACGTCGTCTCAATATGGTGAACATTTGTGCCAAGTCATTTCAAAATCCCTCAAGTGGTTCAAGAGATATGGAGAGGACATGAAATATATTGCATATGACCTTCGACCTCTAAGTGTGACCTTGACCTTGAACGGACGTGGCTGGAAGTTGCGCTATGCAAGTTGTCTCGATATGGTGAACATATGTGCCAAGTAATTTCGAAATCCCTCAAGCGCTTCAAGAGGTATGGAGCGGACACGAAATATAGTGCATATGACCTTCGACCTCTAAGTGTGACCTTGACCTCGAACGGAAGTTTCTGGAAGTTGCGCTCTGCACGTCATCTCGATATTATGAACATTTGTGCCAGGTTATTTTAAAATCCCTCAAGTGGTTCAAGAGATATGGAGAGGACAAGAAATATAGTGCATATGACCTTCGACCTCTAAGTGTGACCTTGACCTTGAACGGACGTGGCTGGAAGTTGAATTCTCACTATGGTGAATATGTGTGCCAAGTTATTTCAAAATCCCTCAAGTGGTTCAAGAGATATGGAGAGGACACGAAATATAATGCATATGATCTTCGACCTCTAAATGTGACCTTGACCTTGAACGAACGTGGCGCTCTGCACGTCGTCTCACTATGGTGAACATGTGTGCCAAGTTATTTCAAAATCGCTCAAGTGGTTCAAGAGACATGGAGAGGACACGAAATATAGTGCATTTGACCTTCGACCTCTAAGTTTGACCTTGACCTTGAACGCACGTGACTGGAAGTTGCGCTCTGCAAGTCGTCTCGATATAGTGAACATGTGTGCCAAGTTATTTCAAAATCCCTCAAGCGCTTCAAGAGGTATGGAGCGGACACGAAATATAGTGCATATGACCTTCGACCTCTAAGTGTGACCTTGACCTCGAACGGAAGTTTCTGGAAGTTGCGCTCTGCACGTCATCTCGATATGGTGAACATTTGTGCCAGGTTATTTCAAAATCCCTCAAGTGGTTCAAGAGATATGGAGAGGACAAGAAATATAGTGCATATGACCTTCGACCTCTAAGTGTGACCTTGACCTTGAACGGACGTGGCTGGAAGTTGAATTCTCACTATGGTGAATAGGTGTGCCAAGTTATTTCAAAATCCCTCAAGTGGTTCAAGAGATATGGAGAGGACACGAAATATAATGCATATGATCTTCGACCTCTAAATGTGACCTTGACCTTGAACGAACGTGGCGCTCTGCACGTCGTCTCACTATGGTGAACATGTGTGCCAAGTTATTTCAAAATCGCTCAAGTGGTTCAAGAGACATGGAGAGGACACGAAATATAGTGCATTTGACCTTCGACCTCTAAGTTTGACCTTGACCTTGAACGGACGTGGCTGGAAGTTGCGCTCTGCAAGTCGTCTCGATATAGTGAACATGTGTGCCAAGTTATTTCAAAATCCCTCAAGCGCTTCAAGAGGTATGGAGAGGACACGACTTTTGACGGACAAACAGACAGACAGACAGACGACAGACAGACAGACATACATCCAAACTAAAAACAATATGTGGGGAAGATATAATAAGGCATATAGATCATTAAAACATCAGAAGCATCAACACACATATCTCTTTTCAACCGGGTTTTAACCGGGAAGTAACCGGGAAGTCGACCTCGGAATAGTTATCACCCAAATTACGTGACGTCACAGTTTAGAAAACGCGGCTACAACGAGCGCGCCTGTCAACAGCAGAACTTCTATTAACAACATCGTAAGTATTTTCGAATGTACACGTAACATATGTCATGCGTATAAACAATGTAATAAGTATATATATATTCTATCACGAAACAGGAACTGATTAGTTTCTTTTTAGATGGAAGAAGTCGTGTGCTGCAAATTCTGTCATCAGTTTTCGCGATTTTACGGCGATCATATATGCAGACATTTAAGCCTTAGAAAAAGCTCATTACAATTAATTACATGCATACTCATTACTGTTATGATTTAAACAATTTGATTTAACTGTTTCGTTTATAAACATAACATCTAGAGGTTTAAGAACGGAGTTGCTTTGGAAAGCAGACGGCGTTTCCGGTCAAAAGTGAAAAAACAAAAGATTCTGAACGACATATTTTGAAAGTATTCTGAATGAGATACTAGTTTCTGAAACAAAGAAATATATCCATATAGTCTTGTTTTAATCAGGATTTTGAAGAAAATGATTTGTTCCCTTTTTAATTCTCCCCCACATAGGAAATGTATCCATATATTCATGTTTTAATCAGGATTTTCAAGAAAATGATTTGTACACTTTTGGTTTATCAATTCTCCCCCCAACCCCACAACACACGCCCCATCCACCTACCCCTACACAGTCAAGTATGTATATATGCCATTTTGCTGACGACGTTAAACCCGGTCTCCACTGCCCCATCCCACACATTTTGCTGCTGACAATCAACCTGGTCTTTCTAAAAGTTAAGAGGGCTGGCGTGGCGCAGTTGGATTTCTTACCGGAGGCCCCGGGTTCAATCTTCCATGGTGCCACTGAGTTTCGTCGGAGTGTTCATGGGCAAGACACTTTCCCTTAGCCTCGGCCATTGGATGGGGACGTAAACCAGGCTGTCCCGTGTATCGGTCTATCCTCCGAGCATGTTAAAGAACCATAGGAATCTATTCAAAAATAAGAGGAGGGCAGGTTCCCGGATTCCTATGTATCCTACCCCTCTCTCTGGGGCGGTTCTAAATAACCTGTACTGTGTTGATGAGCCGTTAAACAACATTCAATTCAATTCAATTCAAAGTCTAAATTCTTCTATTCTACTGCATTGAACAACATTCAGTTCTAAAAGTTCATGACTACATTTCTTATTTTGGTTGCATTTATATTTCTATAGGCTGGAAAAGCTGAACAAGAATGAAGAGGCAGAAAGATAAAGCCATGGACGAGAATACTCCACGGGTCTTTGTACGTTCTACCTGATCAAAGTATGAAGGTACATGTATAATAAGTGTTTTGTAAAAAATTGGTATTGGTTAACAAAAAAAATGTTTGCTGTTAAAAATCAATGTGCTGAAGCTTGTACTAATTAACCCAAGATTATTTATATATAGTTCAAACAAAAACTGTATTTGTTGTTGTTAACTGTTGAAAGCACATAAAACATGATGGCTAAATGGCCCTGAACACTCACCTTATGGTATCATTTCATTGTAGACACTTGCAGCAGTCACACATAATAGGGTGTGATAAAAGCGCTTTCTCTAGCTTTCTCTAGATTTAATTAAAAACAACTAACTATTTAAAGGCAGCAGATCGTACTTAAAAAAACAACATGTATTTTAATGTTTTAGGAAAAACTATTTTCAGATTTCGGTTTCTTGGAGAGGCCAGAATTGATGTAAGTTCAGATGAGGAGGGATGAGCTTTTGCGGTGCATATATCAAAGTACCTCGGATGGAGAGAAAAAACCATCCCTACCTAATTGGTCACGAAGGAAGATTGTTTGAAGCACCTTTATAAAAAAGAAAAGACATTTGACAGACTACATGAACAATGCCTCAAGAATCACAATGAATGATCTTGGGTGAAATGATAATCAAAAAAGCAGTCTGGACTGGTAAATGGATCGTGGAAGCAGCTAATGCCTGAAATTTACTACTATATTTATATATGCCTTCTTCGGATGCTTAAGAATGCAAATTATTTTTCTTAAAATTTATAAGATATATGTACATACATTATGAAATATATTTTTTTTGTTTTACGTTTAAACTACAGTTACTATCTTGTCTTTTCAGTAGTTCCAAGTACATGTACCCGTATAAGAATTAGTTTTTTATAGTCGCAGTGTAAACGTCCAGTAATTCATTGCTTACATAAGGCCATATAAACAATATGTGTGGTTCCGGTTACATAGGGGAAAGAAAACCTTTTTATTTTGGTGACAGATTTTTGAACCAGTTAAAAAAAACCTAGACTGGAAGTTGGTCTTGCTTCTTCGTGTTATCTTGTAACTTCCTCCATCATGTTAGCTAGTGTTCATAAATAAACCTCATTTCCTAATGTCGTAACATTTTTCGATTCAGATTCCTTTCTAAGATTAAAATCGAGGAGGCCGCCATCTTGCTTACCGGAAGCACAACTTTCTGAGTTACAAAGATTCGCCGCATGTACTTTCAGGGTTTGAAATTAACTTTTTTCAGAAACTTGTCCATAGTAACTTACACAATTTACTTGTCCCCAGTCAAATTTACTTGTCCCCCCACTTCATGTAAAAGTGATACAAAAAACAAGATCAATCATGAAAGTGACATTACATTCCCTCAGTTGCATTCCAGCAATGAAAACAAGATGGATTTTATTTGTCATTTACAATGTGCTCACCACAAGTTCTAAAGATGTAAAATTCATTTCTTGTTATAAAATTTAGTTGTCCGTAACTTGTTCCCAGTAGAATCTACATGGCACAGGACAAGGGGACAACTGTTAATGTCAAACCCTGACTACCGTACTTTTTCTCGGAAAAATAAGGAAACATTTTTAGCGTAAGTAAAAATTGTCCAAAAATCTAGGGTCGGTCAGGTAAATGGAACCACACATAATTTTATATGGTCCGACATATAGGAAACGAGTAAGTGACCTTGTTCAGTGTAGATTTGTTGGTTTGAAACTGTGTCAGTTTTAATGGTGGTGCCAAAGACCTCAGAAATCTTTAATGTACAGTCTAGATGATAATCCATTTGCTAGGAACCATGCATGTGCCCCAGCTGGGATTTGAACCCAAGATGTTGGTGATCTTGAATTAAATATTTTTTACCTCATTTATAAAGAATAATTCAGTTATATAATTATATTGCGCCTATGCGATACTGCGTTGTCTGTCGTCTATTTGCGGTCCTCTTGTTATTACTGTATCTGTAGGCCATGTATGTGTATAAAAGGGGCGTTTGTGTCTTAATGTAAAACTCTCCAGCCATTTTGCATGCTTTTCAGAGAGTAGGACCCGGTTAGATATTGTCTGAGTAGCTCATGTGCAACATGTTAGCAAGTTTTTGTATGGGAGTCTCCTATAATTTTTCTTCGCTTTTGATCTATTCCAGGGTTTACAGGTTTTCCTAGTGAACACTTCCATATTTTCCACACTTACACCAATATGGCACCATTGTTCCTACCCAAATCAGGTCCATACAACTTGCCTTTTAACATTTTGTTGCTCCATTTTGTAAGCAACCGATAACACTTTAGCGGGGCATTCGTGTCCCGTGGACACATTTTCTAATTACTATCTAGGCCAAGGAGGCGCAAGAATAACCAGCCATATATGCTAATGATACCCTCCAATAGACTCTAAAACCACTCCATTTAACTGCTATGCAAATTATCTCCACTATAAACCCACTAGATTGTCCACTCCATTTAACTGCTATGCAAATTAGCTCCACCACAAACCCACCACTTTTTCCACTCCATTCCACTGCATGCAAATGAAGTGCACTCCAAGTAACTCCAGGCTCCACTGTAATTCCACTCCTTTTCAACTCCAAATAACTGTGTCTATGAATATTGATTAGGTGCAGTGGAGTTACAGTCATATGGAGAGGAAAGTGATGTTTCAAATATTTAAATTAGGTGCTTGGGCAAAGAAGGTTCCACTACAATGGAGTGGACCAGGATTAACTCTCATTCAACTGCATTGACCCACTCTATTTCCACTCTAAATGCCACTGCAAATCCACTCATATTTCGCCTGGGTATCTCCATTTTTATCAAATATGTTTCAGCGTTTGATTTGTGCTAAGAATCAGCCCTGTATCCTATTGTTCCAATATATCCTATACAACGTTCAATTTGCACAAAATGATACGATAAAAAGATCAAAGCTTTCTGAAATGACTTCAGCCTCGAGGAAGGAATGCACAGAGGCGTTACTAAGCATACTAATGAAGCAAATAAGCCACCACATAACGGGAACATTGAGAAAAGAGAAAAACAACGATGTTGAACATCAGCAAAACAGCGATAAGCAGACAAGCTGGATAACCAATCAATATCCATTCGTCAATGTAGCCGTTCACTGAAGTGCATGCAATCTCAAGGTTAAACGCCCCCCTGCCAGTAAAGGCAGACACATTACGTGGTCCAGTCCTAATTCCATTAAGCGATGGAAAAGATTATATAAGCAGGAATTTATTATGGATAGTTTGACAATTAAACATGTTTACAAACATTTTGTACTGAAAAAATGTGACAACCTGTTTAAAATTGCCTATTAAATGTTTTAATTTTACAATATGCAAACTTCTTAAGCCGACATTAAGATTTTATTTCATACCCCAGCCAACTCCGTTTTCGCTTCTTGGAGAAGGGGTTGGATGGGGTCTGTAAGTTAATACTTGGACCACGTAATAGTTCATTGGGAACTATCCAATTTATTGAATGACAAACAGTTACAAGAGATACTTTTGACATATTTAAGACTTACAATACAATTCAATGACGGTGGCCAGACTTAAGAAATCAAAAACCTTATCTTACTGTATAACTGTAAATGAGAAAGCATCGATTCTTACGGATGGTGGGAGGTATACAGTACTGGTTCTACCCAGGAATAAGTGGGTGATCTGCCTCCACCACAAAAGATCATACGAAGCTTAAAATGTGCCGAAAAATTGTGTTACACAGCAAACAAACAAACAATAATATCTTACTGTATATGATTTGTGTTTTTATACATGATGAAAAAACACAATTTATGTGGAAATAAAGGTGAATATGAATTTCACCGCCTTATAAGAGAGCCTCAGACAAAAAAAGATAAAAAAATAGTAATTCCTATTAAAAAGTTTTTGTCAATACCTGTTTATTGTTAGCAAGTATCGTGTGATTCAAGATAGTAAACAAAATAAACAAAAATGTCTCAGTACTTGTTTTTAAGACAACTTACCGAGGTTTTCTCTGAGCAGCCAAGTCAGAACTGAATCTCTGTATGGTATAAAATCTGTCTTCTTCTTCTTTTTGTTGGCCTGAAATGGTGCAAAAAAGAGGGAGATGAAATTCAGATAATTAGGCAGTATGCTCATGTTATTAATCAAATAACATACACATGTGTATTAAATAAATTGAAATGTAATGCATTAAAGGGACAAACAGCAATCCTGTATTGTTATTTTTTTAACTCTTAGCCTGCTAAGGGCAACTACAATAGCCTTTGCAGTCATTTAACCATTAAACACCCTTTGTAACATAAATTGAATGGTCTAGATTTAAAGAAAGGACAGTCTATTATACATTCATAGCGGGCCAATAATGTTTGCATAATAATAATTACGGGCGGTAATTATATTGCACCAATAATATATCTTGAAGCTGAAGCCGAATAACGAAGGAAAATGGAAAACTGCAAATTTGATTGCTCTTTGTTTAAATATGTATATGCAAGCAGATGATACTGGATTAATAAATCAAGGGAACATTTTGAACATTTTTAAAATGTACTAAATGAATGAAAAATTGCCCAAGATAACATATTCTACTTCAGAAAACTTAGTGAGTCTTCTGTTTCCCATACGTACATATTATATATTGTTTTATATATTTTTCATTTTAATTTGGTACATATTTATAATATATATAAAAAACATACCAAAACTCATTCTATAAATTGTTAACCTTGACAATTATTAATGTGCATGTTCTGTTTTTTTGTCTCAGATAATATGTATTAAGATATCTGAATAAATGGGTTATCAAAAGATAACTGGAAAAAAAAAATTAAATAAAAAATATAATAAAAATATTACATTAAGTTACCTGACCTAAACATGCCACCTGCAACTTTTGTTATATTACAATAAAAAATAAATAAAAAAATTAAGGGACTAAATTTAAATGCTTGATAAATACTTTAAGATTTCCGCATGACCCTGTAGTCTTAATAGACGACTCAGATTTTGAATCATTCAGTGCATTGTTATTTTTCTAACAAAACGCAAAATGTTCTGTAGACATTCTCTCTCAGACCTTGGCACCTATCAGTTATTTAGTATAGTCTCCTTGCGTATTCACCAGACAGTGCAAGTATTGATGCATCAATAACAACAGTACTCAGGGGACATAACTAACTTCCGATTTAATCCCGATCTCAGTGTACTCATGGTGACAACATATAACAACATTGTATAACTCTGTGACAATCGGAATATCATCCCATTAGTGGACTTACCGTATAATCCCTAATAAACGACCCCAGGGGCGTAACATTTTTGAAATGGGGGTGTTTGTCAGATACCAAAAATACATAATTTAACTTTTATATCACGACATTATTTAATGATTTTCTTTATCAAGAAAACCTAAGTCCACATGGAATCAATCAATTAATGCATCGGATTTTAAGTTTTCTAGAGCTTTTGTGTTCCATTGTGGATGAAACAGAATGTGCATCTTTTGGTAAGTTTTAAAAACATTATTTCTGGGTGGAGTGGGTGGGGGGTGAGGTTATTAGGGGGAGGAGCGTTTATTAAGGATTATACAGTAGGAAACATCTTGCTTTGTATTATACATGCACTTGGTACCATTCTCTACTTATAGGATGATAATAAAGAAAGATGACTCGTAAGATTCTGTGTTATTTCGCTAACCAGACCTATCAAAATTGTTAATATAAATATTGCACACAAACTAGATTATAATTTACATTGAATCTGGAATTAAACGGGATGCTACATGTTAATTATTTATGTCCAAAGTTTCAAAAGAAGGTAGTAAGCCATATTGCGGCATTTCTATCAACAGTTTCAGTATGCAGAATCCATTGTACACTTTCATTTTGCCAACTGCCAAACATAAAGTTGCTGTGTCCCGGAAATATCATGCTCCACTTTGGTTCAAAAGTATTAAATAACGTTTTAAATCTTCCAGACAATGGACATGATGTACGAGCCCGTTTTGCGATCATTGCAAAATATTAAAAGGTTTCATAAATTATATACAATGACGACAAGAAGACTACAACATAAAGCTATCAAAGACGTTAACAATAGATTACAAAATTTCTATAATTGTTTTACAGCGAAACATCTTTAATGGGTTAATGTCTAGACATAGGGAAAAAAAAAAATTACCCTGAAGATGAAGACTGTAGCTTTACAATTAATTTACAGGTATGAGAATATAAACACGAATAATTATGTGGACATTCAGATGGTGCCATAGTGTAGTGGTAAGAACATTGGCTTAGTAATCTAAGGATCATGCATTCTACCCTAGCCACACCCAATTTGGATTAAACAACAAACACTCAAAATAGAATTACTTAAAACTGATGTCTGCTCGCTATAACAGACAATTTCACTGGTACTTCGAAAGTCTCCGTACAATGTTCTGAATTTCAGTCGCATGGTGCAAAGTCAATTAACTTCAATCAGATGCTGGTAGTCACAGAAGTATCAACAATCGCAAATTAACCAGTTTCAATGTTAATATATTGAGTAAAGTATGAGTATTCAATCGCTAAAACACCACAATCATTAGTGATATTCTATACAGAAACAATCTTTACTCATTCGTTGGAAACTAATCTGATTTCAAGGCTACAGGAACACGTGTTGAACTGTTCACATTGGAGCATGTGCGTGCAAATTGGAACCGGTGTTACAATAGAAATATTCATGTTTTCTGACATTCCGGTTTTTGAATTGTATCAACAAACACGCTTTAATTTATGTTTTTCTACAGTATCAAACACATTAATAACATATCTGCCATGCGTTCAAGTTATAGGTCAACAGTTGCTGACATTTAATAACATATGAGATAAGGGAGGTAACTTGGCCACTGAGTTTCAAATACACAAGGGAAGTAACTTGGCCACGGAGTTTCAAATATACAAAGGAGTTAACTTGGCCACGGTTTCAAATATACAAGGGAGGTAACTCGGCCCACTGAGTTTCAAATATACAAGGGAGGTAACTTGGCCACACAAGGAGCTTGGCCACACAAGGGAGGTAACTTGGCCACTGAGTTTCAAATATACAAGGGAAGTAACTTGGCCCCTGAGTTTCAAATATACAAGGGACATAACTTGACCACTGAGTTTCAAATATACAAAGGAAGTAGCTTGACCACTGAGTGTCAAATATACAAGGGAAGTAACCTGGCCACCGAGTTTCAAATATACAAGGCCACTGAGTTTCAAATATACAAGGGACGTAACTTGACCACTGAGTTTCAAATATACAAGGGAGGTAACTTGGCCACTGAGTTTCAAATATACAAGGGAGGTAACTTGGCCACTGAGTTTCAAATATACAAGGGATGTAACTTGACCACTGAGTTTCAAATATACAAGGGAAGTAACTTGACCATGAAAGTGTCAAATATACAAGGGAGATAACTTGGTGACTTACTGTAAAATATACAAGGGAGGTAACTTGGCCATGGAAGTGTCAAATATACAAGGGAGGTACATTGGCCATGGAAGTGTCAGATATACAAGGGAGGCAACTTGGCCACTGAGTGTCAATATACAAGTGGGGTAATTCTATTCCACCATTCTAGCATTCAATATTTTGGTTGAATGCAAAAATGGTACAGCTATGTACAGAGAACACTTTTACAAAGCATGCCTTTTATCTATTTGAGTGCTCTTTTTTTCAAGCCATTTGAAGACACAAGAAAATAACTTTTCCACAATAAATGCGACAATTTTTATACACTTCTGTATATTTTTATTTGGGTACCATTTTTATTCTGGTACAATATTATTCCGGCACCATTTTTCATTTAAGTACCATTTTTATTCTGGAACAAATGAAAATAACTCAATTGGATTTTACGTGCCCTTCCGGGCGGGCATCTGAGTAGAACCACCGACGTTCTGAAGCCAGCTGGATAGCTTCCTCACACGAAGATTTCTAGTCCCATGAGGGCTTGAACCCACAGCAGTGAGGGGGCAAGAGATTTGAAGTCAGGGACTCTAACCACTCAGCCACGGACACCTATTTTGGAACAACTTATATATTTTGGAATATTTTTTACATTTTGAAACAATTTTTATTGTAAAAGTGTGTCTTCAAATGCCTTGATAAAGGTCTCAGACTGAAAAAAAAAAGACTCCACGAACGACAGGTAAAACAACAACAAGGGTACACATCAAATTGGTAAGATAACTTACTACTGATTTCATTTCTGCAACACTCTGATAGTAAGCAAATGATAAACATGGGAACACGTTAGTTTGTTCTGTTAGATAATAAGTCATGATTTACAAAACACACAAGAAATTAGTTTAAAATATTGAATAATATAATCTTGAACAGAGACATGATAACGTGTTAGAAATGAGTAGTACAACATTTAAAAGGTTATCGTTTGGAACATCATCTGAACAAATGGGAACACATTAGTTTGTTCTTTTAGATAATAAGTCATGATTTACAAAACACACAAGAAATTAGTTTTAATACTGAATAATATGATCTTAAACAGAGACATTATATGTGTTAGAAACAAGTAGTTCAACACTGATAAGGTCATCACTGGGTGCATCAATTAAACAGAATGTGGTATGTTGTAAGTTAAACATAAACACAAGACCTCACAAGATGTTGTGGATCTAGTTTTAGTACGATAGTGGTACGGAATTCGAAAATGCAAGTACCGATACAGATTTCTGTTTTCCAAAATAAGAAAATGAAGGTACTATTGATATACTGAACAAAAAATGTTTGGCACCACTTCTTAGGAACATAGATTAAACATATGAACATCGATATAACTGTTTGAAGATATTAGAAATGCTAGGTTAGGATGTGATGTGATTTTTCACAAAAAAATTGGGTTATTGTATTATTTTCTAAGCTAAGTATCAGAATTACTTGCCATATATTAAAAACAACTTATATCATTATACAAACGTATTGCTTTGAATAAATAAATAGTTGTCATTGACAAGAATTGGCCATTCTTTTATTCTTTAAAAACTGCTGAAATATGTTCCCATCCTATTTGCATTATTTTTATCACTGACTTTGTTTACAAATGACTTTATAGCATTATTATTGGTCATATCTATGTCACTTTATCATTGACCCCGAACATACAAGGCTTTGTATCTCGTCTATGGAAATGACGTGCATTGTATGTGCTAAATTTATTTTGCTCAGTATATATAGGGGATAGGTATATAATAAATGACGACAAAGGTCGAGGGTTCAACGCATATGTTGTATCTTGTTCTTCATTTATACACAATTACAACAGTTCCGTTTTCACCCAAAAAATTCTATGCAACAATATCATGCTGTAATACAGAACAAAGATGGTTTTGATTCAGATAACACCGACATGGAAAACGAGGGACAAAACAATGAGTCTGATCGATAAATGATAAACGCGTAATAGTCCTATGGGTAATAGAAGTTCTGGTTTAACATCAACACCGGAGAGATTTGGTCCATATATTTCCGTTGCATAACCTTAGTACTATCATGCAACTGAGTGTAATTGTGTTTTACGACTTATTAACAAACAGGATGTTATTAAGAGCCCCTCCCCAGGGTGAGGAAACTGGGATACTCTTTTTATTGTTCTTTAACGTGTCTCGCTCAGAAATATTAATACATACAACCCCTACTTTAAGTTATTAACCGATGGATTGTTTAGGAATGGGTATCAATGCCTTGAAAATGTCCGGTGACACTTGAATATCACAACATATTTAAAGGTTTAAACCGAGTCTCTACTTCTCTCTCTTGTTTGTATTTTTTGCTTCCAAGGGATCCCCTTTTCAGTATTTGTGTACGTAAAATGATGAAGCGAAATTGATAATAAATGTGACATTGTGTGTACCACATGTACATGGCCATAAACCAAGTCCAAGTAAATCTGTTCAATATTAGATGACCGCCACTGCACGTCGAGCTGTCGGGGGCATGCGCCATCGAATATATATATTTGTATATAATTTATATATTTTGAAGACCATTTGGCAAATAGTACTTAAGAAAATAAGCTAAGTGCAAAAAAAATTTTTTTTGGATGTACAGGCAGACGTCAGATACAAAGGCAGATGCTTAATTGCTATTGTGATGCATGTTGAGATTTTCGTTAAAGCTTCTCGACAAAAAGAGTAGATCTCTATTATAAAAGAGACCACCTGCCAAGAGATATGTTGACATCAGATGCCATTAAACTTTAACATTTTCAAATGTCATCATTTGATTCATGGCAGGCTTTGTCTTGATAAAATTATCAATAGGCAATTGTTTTCCTTTTCAACTTAAAGCTACACAGTCTCTATATCAATCGATTTCTTCTTTGTAGTGTGTCCTTATTTGTAACTTCATGTTCACCAGCTCATGTCGAAATCAGGTATTTAAGCGAGCAAATATAGTGCAGGAAATCATTTACTGTATATACATGGACCAGTGCACATCGAAACCTATTCTCAGGTAGCAGAATTTTTTACAGTTTTTTTTTTTTAGCCTCTTTCAGGGGTCAAACACACGACGTTTTGATTTCAAGTCCAGTGCTCTATCCACTGAACTATAACTCTACTTGAGAAAATAGTATACAAACTACCATTTATTATGAGGCAAAATAACTTAACATATTTGAACGCAACTCAAGATGTCATCATTTGATTCATGGCAGGCTTTGTCTCGATAAAAATTATCAATAGGCAATTATTTTCCCTTTTAAATCAACTTAAAGCTGCACAGTCTCTTTATCAAGCGATTTTTTCTTTGTAGGCGTGTCTTTATTTGTAACTTCATGTTCACCAACTCACGTCGAAATCCTGTATTTAAGCGATCAAATATAGCGCAGGAAATCATTTACTGTATATACACTGACCAGTGCACATCGTACATAATACACAGGTAGCAGAATTTTTTACAGAAAGCTATTTTTTTTAACACATATATTCTGGAGCCGTATATTTATCGATGTTACCTGTAGGAGGCGAAATAAAAATGTGAAATTTTACGCATCGATTTCTGCTTATATACCGACTTTTGGGGGTGTTCGTCGATTTGAAACTACTTCACACGTGACTCATTCATATTCACGAGTTATTACCAGTTAAAATAGAGACTGTACAGCTTTAAGTATCAAAATCTTGCAGCTATTTTTTCCTTTTCCTGCAACAAATGCCAACATTACTGAGCTAATCACAAATTACTTTTGCAATCTGAGCCAAATAAAACTTAACCATTTTCTTTGAATTGTTAAGCTTTGTTTGTGTCTTAAATCTCATCTTTGCTCTTAAGCCTTCTTGAAAAAATGCTCCAGCTAATTTTCTTTTCCTGCGATAAATGTCAGCTAGGCAGGGACAGCTAATCACCGAATGATCAGCACTAACATGTCCAAGGATAAATAAACATGACTCCGTCGTCCTATAAACATGTCTCTGTCGTGCTTGTCTTCTGTCTTAGCCTAACAGACGAATCAATATGTAATCGCTACCATGGTCCTGTTGCTATGGAAACATGACAAAAGACAGTCTCCGGGGTAAAAACGAAGTAAAAGCTCCAATAAATCATTTGTTTTTGTATTCTTTTATAAATATAATGCTAAATGAAAATAGTTGAATCTGGAGAAAGAAAAACAATGTCAATCCTTCTTAGTACAGAATGGCATCATTAAAAGAAATATATTATCATAGAATACTTTAGTTCAAGGATTAATTATTCAGACAAAGTAGGCCAATCATTTTTGTCTTTTTTTTTAATTTTGACTTCTTTTTAAAAATCATTGTTTGTTTGTATGGTGTTTTACGTCATTTTCAACACATGTAAGGTTATGTATGACGGTCGATTTTTTTTGTGGTGGAGGCAGACCACCCACTTTTCCTGGGTATAACCAGTACTGTACACCTCCCGCCATCTGTTTAAAACTCATACTGAGTTAAGAAAATATAATTGTTTAAAATGTACGTTATTTAAGAAATTAAAGAAACTAATAGGGGATGAGTTGGTAACTCTTAATTCGATGCTCAAGTTTTGGGGTCGGACCTGGCTGGTTAAAGCTGTTTATATTGTGTCTATAGAATTTGGATCTCAATCTACGTAAGTTATATATACACCTCGTCATCAGAAGATTTAGACACGGTGTACATATGTTGTATACATACTCAATATCAGCAACAAACTAAACGAAAAGAGGCTTTTCTTGGATTACAACTTTACAAAATTGATAAATACAATGTCTCCATGAATCCCTGGGACTGAATGTCTAGGGTCACTGCCTACTTTGGTAGAGAGACAGAATTCCCACACACCAAGTTTATTTTGTCATGCTCATTTAAGGTCTTCATCATGATCCCTGTAATGTTTTAGGTGCCACTCGAGTGATGGAAGAAAACAATGATCGTGGCTCCAGCGTAAATGGAGTGTCTACAACAGAACTTCCCATTGACTTCTGAATTTACTCCATACACAAGGTTAATTTTTCCCATTAGTTGGTCCCGCCTTAATTCCATTAAGCGATGGGAAAGCTTATATAAGCAGGATTTATAAAGGATATTTCAACAATAAAACACGTTTAGAAACATGTTTTTTAATGAAAAATGTGATAACCTGTTTAAAATTACTATGTTTTAATTTTACAATATGCAAATTTTTAAAGCCGAAATTAGATTTTGTTTCATACCCCCAGCCAACCCGGTTTTCGCTTCTTGGAAAAGGGGTTGGATGGGGTATGAAAGTTAATACTCGGACCACGTAATGATTGATTCCAGACTGTATTCCATATACAGAACTGAGGGTTCAATATTAATTTGAAGTTCTGCAGGTATAGAAGGTTCTAAGCCTATTCTGCATTATGTTTTTCTATGTATACTGAGGGAAAAAAGTTTAGCACGTTTTTGCTGCACCCTGGAAATAATACATTTTTGGATGTAAAATCGAAAAACTACTGCCATAGACACAATATTTTATTAAACACACATCAATAACAGTCGAACATCTTAATGACGTAACGAATAAATGAACGTAGGGGTCAAGCCCGTAAAGTCCCAAATGTCAGTATATCTTGTATACAGCATTATTTCATCTAAAACACTTGCTAAACATTTTTCCCTCATTATATATGGAGGGAGGACTTGGAACGTCATTCCTATTGCTGCAATATGACATTTTTATGTTAGTGCGCCCTAAGACCCAGTTCAACTAAATCCCGTTGTCAGGTTAATAGAACAGTTCATTCCAATACAAGACAACTTCCATGTATCACATTAAGCTATTATATTAGATGAACATGAAATCTTAAAATCAATGGCAGCGTCTGCAGAAGTATGTAATCTGTGACAGGGTGGCCACAAGAATCTCAAAATAACATTCCCTGATATTTCCCTGCTTTTCCATGACACAGCATTGGGGTTTCCCTGATTAACAGAGGAAAATATATGGCCTACATCCTCCCCTAATAGCCATATCCTCACCACCAAACACCACATATATGAGCATATATTATAGGGGTTTTTCGCATTGTCGTATGCTTCTTTATTTCATATTAACCATTCAAGGAAATGAATACCATCTAAATTGTTTACAACTGATGTATTAATATGGAAATCATTTTCAGAGAAAAAATAATAATATCATTACACATTTTTATCTGCATAAAGAGTGTCAATTACATATTATTCAATAATATTTTTTTGTCTTCAGTATTGTAGTGCCGGAATTTTTGCATGCTTTTCAAATTTCCTGATTTTTCCCTGCAGGGAATTTGTTTTTGCAATTTCCCGTTTTTCCTGTTTTCCAGAGTCCATGTGTGTGCATAAATTTTAAAACTATGGTACAGAGAGTGATCATCCCATGAAACACACACTGTCCTAAGACAATGAAATTTCGTTATTGCTTCAAGGGACTACTTTTTGTTAGATTCTATTGTCGTCTGCTTTCACCATAACTTTGTGTGTGTGCTGTGATCGGCTATACTAGGTCAATGGCAGAGTTGAAACATGTATTTTACATAGATTACGCACAGTACAGAGGATGACCAAGAAATCGGTCACACAATTTTTCTCCATCGCCCAACCAGATCGTTATTTATTACTAATACAGGGAACAAGGGACAATTAATCAAACTATATGCGTAACCACATGAAAGAATGCAGAAATAGTTTCAGATCGAATCAATGGCCGAGTTTTGAAAAAAATTATGAATAGACAGTAATGAGGGTGACCGACAATTTAAACACAAAGAATAGACAGTAACGAGGATGACCGACATTATTAACGCACATAGCCCTAAGACAATACAATTTCATCATTGCCTCAACCATCTCAAGGGACTACTTTTAGTGAGAAGTAAAAGAATATGCTACTATCAGAACTACTTTTTTCTGTGTTTTGATTCTTCATCCTAGAATACGTACAAGAGTTCTACGTCATTTATGTATATTTTTGAGAGCAAACAGAGGTAGATTAACAGATTAATTGCACAATTCCCCCATGAATGTGCTATATAAAGAAATCAATTTCATTATTGCTTCAAATATGTCAAGGGACTACTTTTTGTGAGATGTGAGTTCATCTGCCTTTATAACAGCTTTGACATGTGTGCTGTGATTGGCTATATTCCAATGTAAACTTGTTACTTGACCAATTTGTAACCGTATATTGATGGCAATTTCATCAGTGCCAGAGTTTTCTCCGGGGACTTCTTTTTTGCCAGATTTAACAACTCTCTGCTTTTGTAAGGTCTACTACCCAATCTGTGTAGGTGTATTTTCATCGTAAATGCATTAATGTTTTACAAGAATACAGTTCAATAAAATTAAACATTTATCCGCGCTCACAAAAGTAAGGTAGGATTGACAAATTCTTACTCCCAAAACAATATGTTTAGTTGTACTACAAGATCAACATAATCACAACTCTGACATCTTGAAGGGACACTGTCTGTAAATAAATAGATATTGAGCATAGCCAAATAACTGTCTGATTTTTATTCAGTGAAATGTCTACATGAAAACATTAGCATAGACCCAGATAAGCCTGTAGTAATACATTCGTGAGTTTAAAAAAAAAAAAAGTTTTATTATTTGTAAATAATGTGGGACCCACTTTATTTACATTTTCTGCTGATCACATGACATCCATTAGCGCATTAGCTTTTATATATTTTAACTCTTACGTAACACATCTGGCCCGGTTAGCTCAGTTGGTAGAGACGCTCGACTATTACTACCTGCGAGTGTAATTTTAGTGTGGGTTACGAGTTCAATCCCACAAAACAGTTATTCCTTTTTTGTACCGCTATTGAATTCCGTCAAACAATCTTGGTTTTATTTAGTAAATATTCAATAGTGGTTGGTGTGTTATATTTGTCACGTAATTATTTTGTGTTTTATAGGCTAAAAGTTATGGACATTGTCCTTTTTATTTTCCAACAGTTTTTAATTTCTCTAGTTAGGGACTACCTTTTTTTATAAGAAATGACCCACCCCAGCTGCGTTTTTACTCCTCAAGTTTTAATCAAGTGATTATTTCAAAGGCGTCTATTTCACTTCAAATCTCGCTATTTTGGAGACCAATCTAACAACGTGACATGTCAGACGTCGGCAGGAATGAGCTCCTCCACTGACATATCTTTAACGATAACGAACATTAACCATTGTAAGGAGAATCCTGAATGTTAGAGTTTCTCAGTCCAAAAAGGTATTTAACCTTTTTTCTCTCTTTTTTTTTTATTCGAAGTATCTGACCTCTCCTTTTATAATTACAGAGCTACTTCTCATTTTTCATGTTTTTATGGTCATTTTTAGTACCTGACGGATTCACTTCTGGATCACTTTACTAGTAATTACTGCGTCATACGACAGATGAAACTACCGTAATTAAACCTTTCCTAGTAAACAAACCCAGTTATTTTCTTCTATTCTGTAGTAAGTGTAATTACCACTTTTACTTAATTAAGGCTTGACCTTTTATCGCCCGATATTCTACGACGGTACAGGTTATATGATATATTAAAACAAAGCAATATTATCTTGACTGCTGTGTCCATAAAAACAAGTCTGTTATTGATTGAGAGCTATAATTGCAGATCTTTGTTAATATTTAGTATTCGCAGAGAAATTTGTTTAATCATATGATATACTGTCATTATTATGATGTATGATGTTCTTCTATAATTATCATTCATGTCATTACATTTCATAATCTCTTGCATGGAGGAAATAAAGACATTGAATTGAATCATAAAGTGCACTAAAAACATTAAGAATATTTAATTTATTCAGATAACACATTAAGGATATTCAAATTCATCAAGATGAACACATCAAGGATATTTAATTGATTCAGATGAACACATTAAGGATATTCAATTAAGACGAAAACATTAAGGATTTTAATTGATTAAGATGAAAATATACAGGATATTAATTAATTAAGTTAAAAACATTAACGATATTTGATTAAGTTAAAAATATTAAGCACATTTAATTAAGAACATAAAGGATATTTAATTCATTACGTTAAATATTTAGGATTTTAAATTAAATTAAAAACATAAAGAATATTTAATTGATCAAGTTAAAAACATAAATGAATTCTAGTTGATTACATTAAAAACATTAACGATATTTAATACATTAAGGATATGTAATTGATTACATTAAAATCATTAAATATATTGAATTGATTAAGAACATTTTTGAAAGAGCGAAAAACCAGTTGTAACAATATCATGCAGTATAATTTAAACTCAGAAAAGTTCCATTACAACTTACCACTTCTGCCAGAGCTGATATGACCTTGCCGAGGGTTGTGAGGGACTTGTTAATGTTGGCGCCTTCCTTCAGCCTTGCCCCCGTGGCCCCGGTGGCATCAGCTCTTTCTGACCCAGCCAAGTCGACAAGGCTGATCTTGCTCACCTACAAATGGTGATTAATATCATAAATGCTAGGCAGAATAACAATTCAATTTTCAATTCTTTTATTCAGCATAAACATCATACAATGTTCATCGCCTATTACAATGAGGCGGTTACATATCATTGAGAAGAGCATGTATAATACTATCATGGAGTAAAGCTACAAAAGAGCACTTACAACTACTATTTTAAACAAACAAATTCGAATAGTTTATAGCATAACTAATACAGAGGGAAAAAATCATCACAAAAAGAAAGAGAGAAAGAAAACAAACTCTATACATATAATTTGTTTGTACAGTGGATGTATACATTTCGGTCAAGCTTATTATGTTTACAACTCATGCTATCAGTCCTCGCACTGGCGGTTTCACACAATAGCAATTCTTCAGGAAATAAGTCTAAGGCCAGTAGGCAAAAACTATGTGTTTCAGACACTTGAGTAATGGTTTACATAGAGGATCTTACATGAGTACTCATTCATTATTGAATTTATTAAATGAGTTGGCAAAATGATATAATGCGAGGCTCTTGCCGAGCATTATATCATATTTGCTAACGAGTTTAATAATTTCAATAATGAATGAGAGCGAATGTTAGATTCTATTTATCACATAACTCACATATCGACTTTTAATGCATTTTATTTGTCGCTTTAACACGTCAGAACACGTACATTAACGTGACTTCCATGACGTTATGTTATACCACTAGTGGAATATCGAAAATATTGAATGGTGTTATTACACTCCCACACCGCATGTTATGTGATAAAATCATAATAAATATTACGTTAATAACAAAGATGTTTTATTGTAATCATATTACACCGGTGTAATATCAGGGATCACTCTGGCACAAAACCATCTAAACAGGAATATCTCACTGCACTTTTCGGACAAAGTTTTTATCAGTAATATGTGGCCAGATGTGGCATCTAAAACTGTCAGGTCATTCATGACAACCTTCTTCTGACAGGATGTATCAGTGCTTCAGATAAGCAAATTTCATCATTAAAACTTTGTAAATCAGCATTGAAAAAATAAATTAGGTGTGAAATAAGCATTGAAAATTTACCATTTCAGTATAAAAAGGGCTTGTTTTTAAGTATAAAGCAACAAACCATCATAATTACTCTTCAAACTTTTAAAATCGTTATTGCTGATTTATTTAGCGAGTGAAATTACCCTTTGACAAGAAAACTCATCCGGAGCACTGATAGTAGTCGTCAATATATACATTTATCAGTGTCTGACAAATCAAATGCCCGGAGCCTGCGGGCTACCAAAAGTTGATGTCTGGGCTACCAGAAATTTCTATCGAGAGTCAGTTTGCAAATTTGCATGCGTAGTATCCCGTAAAAACCAGATTTTACTCTCACATGTCCACAATGGAAGAATGGTTTCGTTCCCCAGATAACGCAAATAATTATTTAAAAACTCAAAATACCCCCACCTACCACCCACCCACCCACCCTTAAAACACAATGAAGGTAAGACCGCCTCATGCATTTCGGCCTATCAAGTTCAATTTCTGATAGCCCTGAGGGCTACCACGAAAATTCAAGATTTGTCAGACTCTGATTTATGCATACAGTTTGAAAACTGTATGGTTAAAAGCGTCTGAGAAACTGATCTCAATTCAAATGTTAACATTTTTGAACACAACAAGACACATGTGTCTGTAATTGTAGCACATTTGTAAAGCTTCTCAACAAGCTAACCACAAACGAAATTGAAATTTACAACTGTGGCTTACTTTTTCTCCAGTCATTTTGGTTGCTTCATCATATCTTCGCTGAGTTAATACTATGTTAAACACTGCGTGTGATCTGGAACTTGTCTCGTTCATGTTGGTGGCGGCCACAGTTCTATAAATAGACATGGCAATTTCAAACACTGTTCTATAATTATAAAGGGCAATCTAAAACAAAGTTCTATAAATAGACATGGCAATTACTAGAATAAATGCATACTATTAGTTATTGGGTTTGTTACTGACCCCCTACAGAAGTATGTGGGGTCAGTAAGATTTATAGGGGGCGAGACAATAGCCAAGACCCCCTATATATCTGACTGACCCCACATATTGTAGGGGGTGAGTAACAAACCCAATAACTGATTTATTGCATTGAGCACTTTGTTTAAGGCGAACACCGATATTTAAACCATTTTAATGGAGTGTCAATGTTGACGTCACGACCAGTACAGTTTAAAAACATTATTAATTTACTTAAATTATGTTTGTTACCGACGCCTTAAAGATTTAAACTTTGAATCGGGACTGCAGTCCATACCGTTTTAGTGACCCTCTGTGAATTCTATTGACCCACTACAGAAAAATAGGTCACCACGTGACCGCAATCAACGAAAGAGATGCCTAGAATTTTGTGCGAGGTGCAATAAAATTTGTAATGTGACCTTAAAATATACATAATGACAGAAATTAATAAAATGTAGGTTAAAATGACATCTCATTGTTGTTTTTCTCACATTTTTTATCTGGGATGAGATAAATCTACAACTGGGACAAGCTACACTACACTGCCATCCTTATAAACCTAAGACAGAAACATTTAACCATTTTGGTGCCACAGAGAACCCAGTCGTCATGCAGGCTGAGCGCCACAGGTAACTCCAGATGACAGATGCATGCATATCTGCCATGGTTTCCACTGCTTTTTTTCCTATTTTTTTTTTGGTCAATGGATAAAATCACGCATAAACGATTTAATACAATGCAAAACTCTTACACCCTAAATGAGAATTTCAAAGGTAAAATAACACTTAAACAACAAAACCTGCCTGTTAAGCCCAATCTTCCTATCTCTGAGACTAACTGGAAGTTGTCAGGGCTGCAACTTACCTCGCTTTGTTTCCTTCATCAATAAGGTTGTTGATATCATCAAATGACATAACGGCAAGTTTTGACAGGTCCTCAACATAAGGGCCCAGTAGGGGATGTTCTCGTACTCGTAGACTGGTCTTATGACCGGGGTTGAGGAGATCGCGTACTCGCTCACAGTAAATCTCAAAGTAACTAACCTGGAATGATAAAAGTGAAACATTTCAACCTAATAATTTATAATCCTTGTGAGGATATACTGAAATGTCAGGGGAGCTGCTGTTTTGTATCGATCTTAGAAAACCTCAAGGCATATTATACTATTTAAATGCAAAGGAAAAAACAAACATGTACAGTCGGCGCCCAAAACAGGATTGGTTGGGCCAGTGAAAACTCACCTATATTTTTTGTTTGGCCTAATTAATCAATTAAGAGTTTTTAGTCTATAATCATTCCATTTGGTGAGGTGCACGTACGGAACGTAGACCCACAAATAGTGTGGATGGCGATCAAACTTTTGGTTCTGTTTTAAACGACAGCTGTGATAGTCAACAATTATTCTGTTTTGTTTGTAAATTTATTACTTTGACATTTTTCCCTCTGGCTTCAGTATTTAATATAAAAAAATCTACAATTATGACGACTAAATTGCAGCCTTCTAATTCACAGTCTCACACAAATATATCGGACAACAAAAATAGATTTCAATGAAATCAATACATCATTAGAGCCAGAGCTGATATAAAGATAAGCAATAATTACTGAGTGATGGAATCACTAACGAGTAGGAAGGTTTTGATTGCAAAACAAATTAATTAATCTTTGACGTCAGGAAGCACAAATTGATCTTTGACGTCATGAAGCACAGCTTAAATTTTGTTTGTTTAATGATGTTATGTTCCTTTTTGTGCAATTAATTCCCTATATGAACCGAATACGCATGATATATCTTTTATCAGAGGTATGTTAATATTTTATATAATTATAAGGGTGAAATTACACCACAGGAAATTAATGGGTTTTCTTAACAATGAAGTAAACAATGCTGAAACTGGTTTGTCATGCTTCTTTAGTCAATGAAGCGTAATTTGTTTATACTACACTGCATTGGTCAAATATACTTCGGGCGCAGTTAAGTCATTGATCCGGTCAGTTATGTCATTGATCCGGTCAGTTAAGTCATTGATCCGGTCTATCAAAATAATGCTGTGGGTGGAGTTTTCTTTAAAGGTTGCCTGTCGTTGTGGCGACACATGGGGTGGAGTAGTCAAAATGCATAAAACAGGTTGATACATTCCTGGAAATTCGACCGGCAATGATAAACAAAACCTCGGTCTAAGGCTGTCTCGCCCACCTCGGCGAACGGCATATGAAATATTTTATTAAATTTGTGCTTAAATGATGTCCACCAAAGATAACACTCCATATGACCAAGTATCAAACAAATAAAAGTGAGGTAATCATAAGAAGTTAAGTTACTGAGGTTAAGTGGCTTAACCAGGGTGAAGTTTTTGGAAAACAAAGCAAGACATGACTTTGACCTTGGTATTTTTTGTCGTTCAGCGATGTCCACCAATGCCAACAATACATCTGACCAAGTATCAAAGACATAAAGTGAGGCAATCACATAAAGTTGACTGAGGTTAAGTTACCTAACCAAGGTTAAGTTACCTAACTAAGGTTAAGTTTGGGGAAAATAATGCAAAGTATGACCTTGACCTCGGTATTTTTTGTCGTCTAGCTATGTCCACCGATGCCAACAATACATATGACCAAGTTTGATAAAGTGAGACAATCAGATAAAGTTAACTGAGGTTAAGTTACCTAACCAAACTGAAGTTTAGGGTAAATAACGCAAAACATGACCTTGACCTTGGATTTTTCGTTCAGCGATGTCCACCAATGTCAATAATACATATGACCAAGTATCAAAGACATACAGTGAGGCAATCACATAAAGTTAACTGAGATTAAGTTACCTAACCAAGGTTAAGTTTGTAGTATTGGAGAAAATAAGCAAAATATGACTTTGACCTTGGTAATTTTTGTCATTCAGAGATGTCCACCAATGCCAACAATACATATGACCAAGTATCAAATAAAGAAAATGAGGCAATCACATACAGTCAGCTGAGGTTAACTTACCTAACCAAGGTTGTTTTGGTAAAATAACATTGGTTAAGTTTTGGGAAAATAATGCAAAATATGACCTTGACCTTGGTAATTTTGGCATTATGTGATGTCCCTTGACCTAACAAAGCATCTGGCAAAGTTTCAGAAAAACTGTTGAGATACAGTTGATTTAAAATGTGGCTGCTGCCACCGCCAGAAAAGGGACTGCTACGTCTCGCTACCCACTATTGTGGGCAAGACAAGAAAGACCTTTGAACTGAAACGCATGTCAAATATGAAATGATTGGCTAAGACAATGAACAGTTTCTAAAGAAGGATATATATAAAAAAAGATAAAAAATACATTTGAACTGAAATTCCCAGCGAATATATAATGTTTGGCAAAGATATTGAAACACTTATTAGGAATTTTTGAGACATTGTTTACACACATAGATTGTAGTAGGAAACAAGCGTTGCAAAGAATCCAGATGAAACTTATACAGCCACTAAATAAAAATGATCCTCAACTGAACTGTACTTGGCAACTGTGGCTGGAATGACATTTGATTTCTTTTAAAGCCTGTAACATAGTTACTAAGTGCCTAACATCACCAAATACACCAATTTGAAACCTGATAGTGTGTAGTGAAGAAATATAACTGAATTTAAAAGAGTGACTTCAAAAGCAGGAAGGAAAATTTTCACACATCAGAACCTAGGATAAATGACATCCAACTCTTGAGGTTATTACAGTGGCTCACATGTATTGGAGGATAGACTCCAATACAGGGGACAACACGGCTTAAATCAGTGAGTCCCGCAAGCAAGACCTTTCCCATAGCCTTGGCTGTCCCATATATTAGAGGCTGGTATGTTAACCCTTAACCCACTAAGCACAACTATAATCAGGGCTTTTTTTTTCTGAAAAAAGGGGAAGAGGGCCAGGCCCTTCAATAGGGGGAAAAAAAGCGTGATTTTCGAGTTAAAGGGGGAAAAAAAGGCGATTTCGAGATATATGAAGAACAGTGTATTAGGTAGAAATTGAAGATTTGGGGCATCCAAATATGCAAAAGGGGTATGTTTTAAATAAAGTGTCTTCTATAAAAGTATTCCAAACATAATAATATTGATAAAGTTGAAGAGGGAAAGAATGTTAAACAAAAGGGGTATTTTCTCAGCCAAAGAGGGGAAGAAAGTAGTCTGTTTTGGTAGGGGAAAGGCTTGGTAGGGGAAGGGGCTGCTGATCAGTAATCACAAAACACCCCTTTGTCACATAAATGGAATGGTCTTAATTCAAAGAAAGAACAGTCCATTATATATATGTAGCAGGTCAAGGGTTTAAAATTGATAGGAATCCATTTGACAGTAAGAGTAAGGCACCTTCCACATTCCAATGTATCCTTTCCAATATATCCTTCATCAGCGATTTTTTTTCACCCTTTAGTACCCTTTCAATTGAGAAAATTTGTGTCGTCTTGCCTTAAATTGGGAGTTTTTCACTATCAAACAAAAGCATTAATGTAGACATGCGCAATGCAGCAGTCCAATGACAATCAATGAGCCTTTAAGAGAAGCTTTTGTTGGCAACACATAAATTTAAATTGCTTGCAATTGGGAATTTTTTATACCAAATATAAAAAAAAAAAATGTTTGCAATTTTATCGGTACCACTTATATAAGGGAAAAAATCGCTTTTTCTCTTTTCTCGCCCTGTTGGGCAGCGCGAAATAACCAGTGTGTTGATGCACATTTAAACACTATTTCAATTCAATTAGTCATACACACATGTTCCATCCAACAGACCTAGAAATGGTTAAGTGACTCCACAAATGGGGATATAGAAATAATTATTGATCACTCGTTGAAATGTACCAGAACGTACACAAAAAAAAATTAAATTAAACCTAAGCAAGATATGGCAATAGTCCTAATAGGATAACACATGTCAGCCAGTGCTTTAGGGCAGAGATAAGTACAACATTTATTAAACTACTGCTGGGAAGATGAGAAATTGACAACTAGTTTCTTTTTGTGGTAAACTTCTTTCATTTTGAGATAATCTCATTGCCTTCAAAGTTTGTATTTTTTAATTTACCTCAAGGGACTTAAATATATATACATAACAAGAAATGTCACCATAAGTGGCGAATGCCTGGAAAATGTTCTTATACCTAGTTATTCCTACATTGCTGAAATGCTAAGGGTTACAGTTAACCACACTGGTAAATAGGTAGAGTGAATTATGAGCACAACACACCTTCTATTACTGCTGAACATTTTGTTGTGGTTTGATGAAATTCCCTGATGTAATTTTTGAGTTACGACAAAGACACACTTTTGATGCATTTGACCTAAGTGTGACCTTAATGTTTGAGGTAATGACCCGAGTATTGTGTAGGACACACCTTCTCATTGTACTTAACGTTTGTATCAAATTCCCACTCGGTATTTTCAAAGTTATGACTGAGACAAAAAATTGACTCATTTGACCTTTGAAGTGTGACCTGACCTTTAAGGTAAAGAACTGATTCTTTAGCACACTTTCTCACTGTGATTAACACTTGCTTGAAGTTTCATGAAATTTCCTTCAAAACTTTAGATGTAATGGCTGAGACACAATTTTTACCTTTTTGCCCTTTGACCTCCAATTGTGGCCTTGACTTTTGAGGTATAGACCTGACACTGCGCGGGATACACCTACTCATTATGATTAACGTTTGTGTAAAGTTTAATGAAATTCTTTTCTGTGTTTTCAAAGTTATGGCTGAGACATTATTTTTGTGACCTTGACCTTTGAGGTACGGGCCTGATTCCTGTGCATGACAAACCTTCTCATTGTCCTTAACATTTCTATAAAGTCTGATAAAATTAGAATTAGTGGTTTTGAAGTGGTTTTGAAGTCATGACTGAGACACGGAACGTGAAGAACAAACTGACGGTCATCAATCACTATAGGTCTTCGGGTCTTCCAACGCTGGGGGGAAAAAAATCACATTTTGAGCCCTTGTTTTCTTCTAAGTTTGTGTTCTTTTTTAATCATTTGGAAAGTTAAACAATAACAATATTGATCATATGTAGGAGTTACATAAAAGTATAATTTAATACTCAATTTCAACAAATGCAATTATATTGTCTCCATAATTATATTGTCTCCACAATTATATTGTCTCCAATAATTGTCTCCATAATTACATTGTCTCTGCTCAAATGGTATGTTTAAGAACAATAAGGCTTGTTATGGTAACTGCTCGAGATTAAATCCTTTTTTTCTGTTATTTTATAACATTCAAAGTCATGGTGACGGTATGTTTTCAAGCAGTTTTAATTACTGCCAAGCTAGAAAACATGGTTCTGAAAGCTAGATCAGCTTTCCTATGAAGTTTCATGAAAATCTGTCAAGTAGTTTCAAAGTAGTCGTTACAAGATTTATAAATAACTCTATGGCGGCCATCCTGAATTTCCAGCCGACCTGAAAATTTGCTAGGACCAACTAGACATCAAGAGCAACATTCCTGTGAAGTTTCATGAAAATCCGTCAAGTAGTTTCAGAGGAGTAGTCGCTACAAGTACTTACTATATAACTCTAAGTAAACAAAGATGGCCGCTGGCAGCCATGTTTAATGTCGAATCAAAATGATTTTCGACAAGGACCAACATCATGCCATGCTGATCATTTTAGAAAAAGTCCCATATCAATATCACTTATAGTTTTCAAGAAGTATTCGCTTCAAACTTGTTTTTTAAAAATCTATTTTTAGCTTTGGTGGCCATCTTGGATTTTGCATTGACATGAATTTTTGCTAGGATCAACTAGACTTCATGGGCAACATTTCTGTAAAGTTTTCATGAAAATCCATTCAGTAGTTTCCAGACAGACGGACGGACGACGGACGCCGCAGCAGAGCTAAAAACAAATGCAGGAAACTGCATTTTTTTTGTATTTGGTTTTGTCCCGGAAAGAATGCTATGAAATGAGTTTTGTCCCGCTAAATTCCAACGCTAGCTATGTGTCTGTTATGCATTTATAATTAAATAAAACTTATGTAGAAAATAATGAAGAATTATATAAACTTCAATTATTTTTTATTTCTGCTAGAAGCTTCATAAATCAAGGTACCAACTGTGTCCACTGTGAATCGCTTCTGTTACTTGGAGTGAATTTCAATGCAACAAAAAACTCCAGCTTGATCGATAAACATGACAGAAGAAAAGCAAATAAACTGTAACAATCTAAGCTTTATAAACTGATTACAATCGATTGATTCATTTTAAACAATAATCCCTCCAAACATATCAAAGTCATGGTGACGGTATGTTTTCAAGCAGTTTTAATTACTGCCAAGCTAGAAAACATGGTTCTGAAAGCTAGATCAGCTTTCCTATGAAGTTTCATGAAAATCTGTCAAGTAGTTTCAAAGTAGTCGTTACAAGATTTATAAATAACTCTATGGCGGCCATCCTGAATTTCCAGCCGACCTGAAAATTTGCTAGGACCAACTAGACATCAAGAGCAACATTCCTGTGAAGTTTCATGAAAATCCGTCAAGTAGTTTCAGAGGAGTAGTCGCTACAAGTACTTACTATATAACTCTAAGTAAACAAAGATGGCCGCTGGCAGCCATGTTTAATGTCGAATCAAAATGATTTTCGACAAGGACCAACATCATGTCATGCTGATCATTTTAGAAAAAGTCCCATATCAATATCACTTATAGTTTTCAAGAAGTATTCGCTTCAAACTTGTTTTTTTAAAATCTATTTTTAGCTTTGGTGGCCATCTTGGATTTTGCATTGACTTGAATTTTTGCTAGGATCAACTAGACTTCATGGGCAACATTTCTGTAAAGTTTTCATGAAAATCCATTCAGTAGTTTCCAGACAGACGGACGGACGACGGACGCCGCAGCAGAGCTAAAAACAAATGCAGGAAACTGCATTTTTTTTGTATTTGGTTTTGTCCCGGAAAGAATGCTATGAAATGAGTTTTGTCCCGCTAAATTCCAACGCTAGCTATGTGTCTGTTAAGCATTTATAATTAAATAAAACTTATGTAGAAAATAATGAAGAATTATATAAACTTCAATTATTTTTTATTTCTGCTAGAAGCTTCATAAATCAAGGTACCAACTGTGTCCACTGCGAATCGCTTCTGTTACTTGGAGTGAATTTCAATGCAACAAAAAACTCCAGCTTGATCGATAAACATGACAGAAGAAAAGCAAATAAACTGTAACAATCTAAGCTTTATAAACTGATTACAATCGATTGATTCATTTTAAACAATAATCCCTCCAAACATATACGGTCTGTTACGCCCACATATTGATTTCACAGAGAATGAAGAAAAGTGATTCAATATTCCAGATTTTAATATTGGAGTTTCTCTGGGACAAATAGCGGGACTGTTCCATACCGGCTGAAAATGTATGGTACAAGTAAATAAAGTAAGCAATAGCAATTGTAAAGGTTGAATAAATATTGAAAAAGGAAACTTTTCAAGCAAAGAAAATAAGGCAATATAGATTGATGAAAACTAGAAAAAACTTCCATTTATATTAATCACAATAAGGTGTTAGAACCATGTCGTTCTAGGGGCGTCCGTGGCCGAGTGGTTAACGTCTCCGGACTTGAAATCACTTGCCCCTCACCGTTGTAAGTTCGATCCCTCAGGGGCCTAGGAATCTTTATGTGAGGAAGCTATCCAGCTGGCTTGCGGAACGTCGGTGGTTCTACCCAGGTGCCCGCCCGTGCACGAAAATTGTCCGGAGGGGCACCTGGGGTCTTCCTCCACCAATGGAAGCTGGAAAGTCGCCATATGACCTTAGCTGTTGGTGCGACTACAAAATCCAATTCAATCAATCTAGTTTAAAATTTTAATTCACCATAAAATTATATATTGAACGAAATCAAGCGTTAAATGCTTTAATTGACCTTGGTGCTCAACAAAGGATAGAACATATCACTGCGCAGAATGAATTTCGTTCAGAAATAAAAAATATCACTATTTCTCAATTTAAGGTCCGACCCCTAAGACCCAAATGTAAACTCTTATCTACCAGCTTTAAGCTGATGATTCTCACCTATAAAATGATTTGTGGTTAAAAGGCTAATAATCAGTACATACTTTTGGATATAAATAGCAGCTCCCTCTCTGGAGCAGATAATCAGGAATCAGTCTTCCCTTTACCACCAAATAACTTCCTCAGGGTTTTCTAACATGCCCAGATGATGGATTATAAGATTCCATCACCCATGTAAAACACGGATATGCAAGAAACAGTTCACACAGACTGGTCAATGTCCCATTTGACATACACAGAAGTGTAAGTTTAAGGACTTTATGGATTTAATTAAATTGAATGTTTAACGGCTCATCAACACATTATATGTTATTTAGAGCCTCCCCAGAAAGAGGGAAATGATACATAAGAATCTAGAAATCAGTCCTACTCTTAACCCTTAACCCGCTAAGCATGACTATATTAGCCTTTGCGTCCATTGTAAACCCAGATCAGCCTGCGAGTAACCTTTGTCACATAAATTGAATGATCTTAATTCAAAGAAAGAACAGTCCGTTATATATATACTGAAAGGAAAAAGAAACGCAGGCTGCGTATTTCCGCTAAATATTGCATATACTGCGCACTTAATTCCATATATATTCCAAGGAAATCCCAAGATATTTTGTAAAAAAAAAAGTGCAGTTAGTTAGAGAAAGGACACAACTGTGATGTTGTAGGCGTTTTAATCACAGTACACGTTGTAACAAATAATTCATAAATGCTGAAGTTCCTCTTTGAAAAATTGAGCCAGTTCAGTACTGTATTTAATGTTAAGTGATTGCAACATTTAAAGCCTAAGTTTGCTCACCTGCTTGAGCCAAATGCGCATTCTAACGATAATGAAACTTTAAAGGGGTAACCATTGGTGTGTTCAGTGCTGTTTAAACCTTCTTTCTAAAAGGACAGGCCTAATGTCGCCCTGTACCATTCGATTAGCAGTAGCATATTAAACATACAATATATAGCGGAAATACGCACCCTGCATTTCTTTTTCCTTTCAGTATATGTAGCAGGTAATGGGTTAATAACGAACAGATTCATATGGTTCTTTAACGTAATCAGAGGTTAGACTCCGACACCTGGGACCGCCCTGATTACATCTTCTTACGACAAACTAAATTTAACATTCCAATATCTGTTTAGAAACCTTAAATTTACATATAATGTGATGATTATAAAGGTAAATAATTCCAAATTAGCCCGAATAAAATAAAATCTTCCTATTTCAATCCCAAATCTCCCTATTTTAAGACCAAATCTCCCTATTTCAATCCCATATCTCCCTATTTCAAGAAAAAATGTTGCTATTTCTGAGACCAATCTCTCTACTTGGTCTGTCAGAAGTTAGAAGGTATTAATAAGGTTAAACTAAACCTTTCATCAGAACCTTTACAGTGCTTTAAGGTATACCACCACTAATTACCTGTAAACCTCCGAGGTGTAGTCGAATGTAGTTCCTATAATAAAAAGTAATCCCTCCTTTTTTGTTGGAAATGGGCATAATAAGTAGGTGAAAACTGCCCATTTCTATTCGATTCTTTGTGGTTGTATATGTACAAGAAGCTTATTAATAGGTTTTACTGGATCACTGATGAACATTTTCGAAATTTCGACTCTATGCTTACACTTTGTGAGCAATGAAAATAGTCAATCAATGAAAACAGCTGTACCGTTGACCTGTTTAGTAAACAAACAAGAACTTTCTTAAAGATCTTGTGAGCCCACCTTTTCTGGTGATTTTTCAAGTGGAAAATTAGTTTTTTATATGAACATTACACTGCTGCATTATCCCTACTTGAGTTGAATTTGCAGCAAATCATTAATATGTGACACTTTAACATTAGTGTCTATGCGGAAAATAATTAGTGGGTTCATACCTTAATCAAAATGACATTTAGAGGATTTGTCCATAATAAAATGTCCCTGAAGGATGGACCCTGTCCTAGGTAATATTCACAGAAACTTTTCAGGATCCGAATTTAGTCTACGGACACTTAATTATTGACAACTCCTTTACCCACCCCCATCCCCCTGAGAATCTTGATGTATATAAGATCGGACTGGATATGTCTGGTATTAACTATTTTTAGTCTCATGGTACAAGTTTTAAATCAATATTCTTATACAAATGCATGGAGCTAGAATCAATCTGAGCACAAAATGCATCCCAATCCATACAGAGTCCGTTTGGTATACAACTTTTTCTGTGTTTTTGTTTTTGTTTTAAAAACTTTACGGGATTGATTTGACTTCACCAAGATTGCCAATAATTATCATATACGGTGCATACACTCACCTATATTTTGCTTAAAGTTAATTTACCCAATCTAGACAAGGCTTTCACTATATCTCACCAGTGGTCTAATTGCATTCAAAAAATTTACTGTAATGTACACAATTACCAGTGTCTGAATTGTGTCAGAGATAATCTGGTATCGTATGCAAATTGTCCATGTGTCTGTCTGAGATAATTCTGGTACCATGTGCAAATTGTTCCTGTGTCTATTAAAGATAATTTTGATACTGTGTCCAAATTGTCAGTGTGTGTGTGTGTTTGAGTTAATGTGCGTACCGTGTGGAAATTGTGCACCTTGTGTGGAAATTGTGCACCTGTGTCTATTATAATAAATACTTCTGGTACTGTGTGCAAATTGTCCCTTTGTCTGTTAAAAATAATGTTGGTACCATGTGCAAATTGTCCCTTTGTCTGTTAAAAATAATGTTGGTACCATGTGCAAATTATCCCTTTGTCTGTTAATGATACTGTTGGTACTGTGTGCAAATAGTTCATGTGTCTGTAAAGTTGATGTTGGTACTGTGTGCAAATTGTCCTTAAGACTGTCAGATATAATTTTAGTAGCTAATTGGTACCATGTGCAAATTGTCACTATGTATGTCAAAGATGATTTTGGTACGGTGTGCAAAGTTTCACTATGTCTGTCCAAGATAATTTTGGTATCATTTGCAAATTGTCAGTGTCTGTAATAAATAATGTTGGTACCATGTGCAAATTGTCAATATGTATGTCAAAGATGTTTAGTACCATGTGCCACCGTGTCTCAGTTTGCAGCAGATGATTATATAATAAACGAAGGATCAAAGTCACTTGGTATCATGGTTCCCGGTTTAGGCAGACGATTACCTTTTGCAGATTTAATAGAAAACGTTCGACATACTGTCTGAGGTGGTGTTGTCTCTTGGATAAACATAATAGAGACAAGCTTATTGCAAATTCTATAGAAAATACATTTTAGACAATTGAATTAACACCTACATGTACTTTGAAAAGGGTTCGTTCAAAGACATTCATCAGAAAATAATAAATGGTGTAATTTCTAAATGACTTTTGCTTTCTGAAAGCGGAAAACTACTGAGCGAATTCTGGCCAATTTGCCAAAAATTGATTGCTGCCTCCTCCGAGACTTTATCCCGCCTTTCCTATTGATGAAAAAAGCTGGGGAAAAGAACTATGACAACCCTGTTAGTCAGCTCTGTGAAAATACTCCCGTTCTATGAAAATAACATAAGCCAAAGAAAATAACATTACCCACAGAAAATGTTTTTTTTAAAAATATCAACAGACCTGCCAGAATTAAAGGGAACCACGACAATCTTGAAGATTTTATCATGTGTTAATGGGACACTCCATAAGTAAAGCAACTATTAAGTAGGTCTGATTTTTATTCAGTGAAATTAATTCATGATAACATGAGCACACAAAAATTATGATCCGTAGTAATAAAGTCATGAATTTGAAAAAAAAAAAAGGTTTTAGTTATAGCAAAATTGTTTCTTTTAGGCAAAACCTCAACAAATATATCAAGTAAAAGAAATGATATTTTGATTTTAGAATTTTTTCTGTCAAGCATGTGAGTTAAAGGATTTTAAAATGCATTTTCCTATATTTTTCTTCACATATGTCACACAATACTTTTTCAAAGGAATTCAACATTCAAGGAGACAAGCAGAAAAAGTCACAGCCCAAAATCGTTGGAGTATAAACATACACAGTCCGGGAAGGTCTTATTTATTTTGAAACTTCATTACTATTGGCACAATGGCATACAGGAGTTGGAAACATGTTTATTATCAGAGACTTTTTTCTCTACCCGAGACACATAAGAGCCTATCAGGTTGGATACTATATTCATTCTCTATTACAGACCTGACTAGACTATATTCATTATACATGTATGGGACAAAAATGGTTTGAGATTATTTTCATTTTCTCCAACAAATTAGAAATCTTTCTACTTTACATGACGTACTAAGTTAGATATTATTTTCATTATCTATGACAAATAAGATCAGAAACTACTTTAATTTTCTGAGACATATTGGGTTTGAGATTATTTTTCATCATCTATTGACTAATATATAGATACAAAAAATACAACATTTCCTTACGAACAGATTCCCATCAATCCCGTCTTGCTCTCAAATATAAACAGATTTACTGTCATCAACATGGTATAAATCAAACTAACTCGCCCACAGTCCGACAAAAGTCTGAAACTCTCCTACAAATGAACAGGTCTGTGGGCGACATGTCTAATTTCGTTGCTACATTCAGCGTCACAGTTTAGCAGATATCGTGTCGGGGAATTCGGCAGAAAATGGTTGCTCTGATGTCACTATAAAATATGATTATGGTGTGGTACGTCTTGAAAGCAAAATAATCCACTAAGCATTCTTCCTTCGTTCAAATGTCGCACATATTGATTTGTCTGAAAGACGTAGAGCCTGTTAGGGCCATAAATAGACTTCTACGTAGCTGATAAAGCATCAGGAATATTGCCAAACAAATTTGCCATTTCCAGCTTTTTTCAATAATATGAGATGGAACAATTTAATAACATGGAAAACATTAATGTACCGTTTAAACAGTTGTTACATAAACAATATATTTTAGATTATAAGAATCTTTCATGGGTATCCGGTGAAGACAGGGAATTTCAAGGTATACGTGTTTTTATGGGAACCGAGGCTGTGCCGAGGTTCCGATGAAAACACTTATACCGAGGGTTGGAAGTCCCTATCTGAACCGAATACCCATGATAGATTCTTTTTCTTGCATATCAGAGACATGTTGTGCATTGACGCTGCCAGCTACTAACGTTTTGCATGTTTTCCGGCATACTGGATGTTGGCGAGCGTGAATTTTATCTCGACCCTAGGGTGAGATGGAACTATCTAGCCCTGGTAAAATGACGGATATCCTTGTCCGGTATGCAAGAAATATAAATGTTAGCGCATGAGAATGGGTAATGGAGCAAATTTCAGTTGGAGTCCCTGGAGAATTTGAGGCATTTAAATGTTTCAACAGTATGCCCACCTAGATAAATTCATTGGATCAAATTTAAAAAATACATATCTAAAATATTTCCCACAATATCAGGCATTGGTTAGATCAAAATGAAGTGGAATGGGTTTAATGTCCCATTAGTCAGAATATGCTTATTGTTAACCTTAACGGAGATGATAGAGATTTTGTGTCAAGTATTTGTGTATAATTATACCATCAAATTTGCATTAAATCCCCCGATGTTTACATAACCATTACTTGTGCTATAAATAAACCCTTTGGACATGCACACTTCCTGTGTTGCGCTTAGTGTGATTAATTTAATTAGTACACAAATATTGATTCGGCATAGTGTGTACAGTTTAATTTTATTCAGTTTATTTGTAAGCGTAATTCCCTAAGTTGTAACGCTTCCGAGTGCTTCTTCAACTGTTTCAGTTGATGTATTAATAAGCATATTCTGCCTTTAACACATATTATTAGGTTTCGTTTGTTTGTTTGTATGGTGTTTTACGTCACTTTTAACTCCAGCCTCCACCAGCTCCAATGCGCAATGCCTTATCCACTGGGCTACAAAGGTCAGATCAAGGTCAGATCAAAGGTCAGATCAATGTCAGATCAAGGTCAGAGCAAGATCCCAAAATACAACCATATGCAAAAACAAAGCCTCTGTCACCCGGCCTGCTTCTGATTTCTTCCCTACGCTATGATCTTAGAACCAAGGCCTGGGGGAAAACAGAAGTGTGAAATCGCCTCTCGCATTACAGATTATTTTGGTGAGACTTTGTTTTCAAGTTAACTAAATGTTAATTTCTTACTTTTAACTTGTGAGAAGCAGCAAGTGAGGCCAAAAGTGCAAACGGTGCATCAAAAAGTGATGGTGTCACGTTTATTTACAACATGACATCACGCATAAACGTCGACTTTACGTGCGTGACAAAATGGCTGTAAGAAAATCAATAAAATTGGCTAATCACTAGTGGGTGCTTTACTTGGCCTTATCTGCCCAGACCGATATCTGCAAGTAAGACAAGCATGATACAGTCTTTGCAAGGCCGAGACTAACACAAAAATAATACTGACTATGACTCTGACACTTCTGGCAGAAGGAGTAGAAACCTCAGGAATACTCACACAATATACTATATTTACAGTAAGTCGACAGTATAACAGACTCAAAGTTATATAATTTCCAGGAGAAGGAAGCAGACAAATATTTTCAAACGATTCAGTAGCAGACGTTTTATTACTGGAATTTTATTATTTGTGATATTTTAGGCGATATATATTTTACATCTCCATTGCAATTCGCATTGATCTGGCCATGCTCAAACTAACAGTTAGCAGTGACGAGGAATCAGTCGAAAACCGCAATCAATGTTCTGCAATCTTATGGAGAGGATCTCTATAGCATGTTGCTTTCGTTCCAATCCATTTACCTATTGTATGTAACAATTGTATAATGCGTTATCTTTGAAATAAAATATGTTTAAACCAATCAATGTTCAGTTTCAACTGCTAAGTTATTATCCCGAAACGACGATCTAACATAAATAAGGCAGATAATATTTAGGGCTGTCTAAATATAAAAATGCACTCCGATCAGTAAGAAGACAAGCAAGGTTTTACGCAAGTGTTAAATAGCTGCAGAAAGAAAATAGCATTATATTTGGGTAGGAACTGGGAACACAGTTTAACATAACAGATCAAGTCACGTGTGTTAAAACAATATTGATTTTTTTTTTTTTTAAAAATGGTGTCACGAATACGTTAACAAGCCACGACCGTTTTTTCTTACCAGACACTTTCATCCCAATTTTTACCATCAGTTTTTCCTACCAAACATTTTAAATCAAGGTGGACGACCTCGCTTTATTCTGGTCAAATCCTTGACATGAGTCACATATTTATTTCATATTCACCTTTGTAGCATGACATTCTAGAAATACACATCAGCACAGAAACACAATTGTTCACATGTAAGGAATGCGTTAGCGCACATTACAATACAGATAAACTGTTCACTGCTTCCATGTGTAATTATGAGATTGCGTTATCAAACTGAAAAACTCAAAGAAACTATTCATTGCTACCTTACCATGTGCAATTATGAAAACCATGTAAGAGTCGCTATAATAATAACAAATAACGTTATATATTATACCGAATAACTAACTTTCTCCTTTATTTTAAATTGAATTGGTGTTGATTGGCTCATCAAAATGTTTTCTTGGTTAATTAAGGCTGACCTGGAGAATGGGGACCAATACACAGGTATACGGGTCCTGAGCCCTACTCTCACTAATGAATAGATCACTGTGGTTTTTTAACATGCTCAGGGGACTGCCCGGTTTGCAACCCCATCCTACAGATGAAGCTAAAACCAAAAGAGCCAGTAAGATTCAAACCCGTGACCTACAGATTCAAAGTCCACCATGCCATCTATTGAGCCAGGCAGGTTTTTATTTTAAAGAGGCTAGTTCAGTGAGTTATAACAACTAATCTTCCCTGAGGCTCTGTGTAAATTTAACTACAAATCAGAAAGCAATATACAGTATCAACGAATGCATATTTCATAACACAGCTTATACTCAAGTTTTTTTTCCGGGTATAACCTTATTTTAAAATGTGTAATGGTAAGTACTTAATTTTACAATCATTAAAGTAACTAGTAAAATAAATGTGTTCACAATTTTGCTCAAATTTACCACCATATTTTACTTTCAGAAAAAATAATGTGTAACTGATGGTCTATTCTAATCGAAGGCTGTGAATTAGGTAAATTATTAAAAATATACATATATATATCAAATTCAATGATCAGTTGGGGAAACAAATGTTTTGTTTGTTTGTATGGTGTTTTACGTCATTTTCAACACATGTAAGGTTATATATGACGGTCGATTTTTTTGTAGTGGAGGCAGACCACCCACTTTTCCAGGGTAGAACCAGTACTGTACACCTCCCGCCATCCACAAGAATCAACACTTCCTCACTTACAAGTCAAGCTCCCAGTGGGATTCGAACCCGCAGCGGTGAGAGAAACAAATGTAATTGCTTTTGAAAAATGAAATATGGGGGTAAATTTGAGCAATATAATTCTAAACAAATTTGCTTACAAGTTACTAATCATCTAAATGTAATACAATGATAAACACAAAGGAGATCAAGTAACAGGACCAAGACGCAGTAATGAAAGGGATGGAATGGAGGACACTTACAGGTCACTGAAGTCTCCCATAATGACAATGTTAACTTAAAGCCCCAAATACTTCTCCCATGGAGAAAATGTGAGTAATGTGTTTCCAGCTGGTCCTAGCAGCATGCTGACCTGAATTTACAGGTCAAAGCCTTCTAAAACATGTGACTGTATTGTATCACTGTATAAGACAGATGGATAATTTATACCAGCATAGTATAGATATTAAATGGTATTGAACTGAACAAAATAATTTATTATAATGAAGGAATTAAAAGAAAACTTTATCTAAATAATTAACAAGAGGTCAATAACCTTAAAGCTCTAATGATAGGTTTTTCATAGCTAGATCAGCATTCCTGTGAAGTTTCATGAAAATCCGTCAAGTAGTTTCAGAGGAGTAGTCACTACAAGTGTTCATTATATAACTCTATGTAAACAAAGATGGCCGCTGGTGGCCATGTTTAACGTCGCATCAAAATAATTTTCGACAAGGATCAACATCATTCCATACTGATCATTTTAGAAAAGTCCCATACCAATATCACTTATAGTTTTTAAAAAGTACTTGCTACAAACTTGTTTTTTGAAAATCTATTTTTAGCTGTGGCGGCCATCTTGAATTTCCCACCAACCTGAAATGTTGCTAGGATCATTTAGACATCAACAGCAACATTCCTGTGAAGTTTCATGGAAATCCGTCGAGTAGTTTCAGAGGAGTAGTCGCTACAAGTTTTTACTAAATAACTCTATGTAAACAAAGATGGCTGCTGCAGCCATGTTTAACGTCGAATCAAAATGATTTTCGACAAGGACCAACATCATGTCATGCTGATCATTTTAGAAAAAGTCCCATATCAATATCACTTAGAGTTTTCAAGAAGTAGTCGCTACAAACTTGTTTTTTAAAAATCTATTTTTAGATTTAATGGCCATCTTGGATTTCACATCAACATGAATTTTTGCTAGGATCAACTAGACTTCATGGGCAACATTTCTCTAAAGTTTCATGAAAATCCATTCAGTAGTTTCTGAGGAGTAGTCGCTACAAAAAAAAGGATGGACGGACGGACGACGTACACCGCACCACGGCATAAGCTCTGCTGATCTCTGATCAGTAAAGCTAAAAACATACTACAGTTTATGTACGGTCAACTACTGATTTTTGTTAATAAAAAAAAAAGAAAAAAGAACAACAACACTGAAACTTCATTCTCCATAATGACTTCAGCACAACCCACAGAAAGATAATATGGAGATATTCATTACTAGATCATAGTTACTATATATTACCATGAATCTCAAAACTCGTTTTGTCTGAATGTGAATATAATGATTTCAAAAATCTTCCTTTTTTAAACTAACAGGCTATCTTTTATCAGGGAAAATCTTGATTTTGTTACATTTATTTGCTGCATAAACTAGCATCATAGGCTTTATAGGTATATGCTAACCTATAGTTTTATGTTGATTTTAAATATATAACCATTAGTTAATTCATTGTGTCTTGTACAGGTTTTATGCAGATAAATACAGTACTTCTTGGATGTATCAACACTGCCCACAAGTGCTGGTCAATAATGATCACATACTGTGATAATTGCCCATTAATCTGCAACACAGCATGCTTCCCTGTCACTTGTATTTGGGGGTTTAAAGAGTCTGCTCAAATGGAACAGTAGGGCAGAAATATTGTTTTGTAAGAGGATCAGGCAAACTTCATGTAATACATGCAAACAAGCTTGAAAAAGGGGTCTTTGGCTGCCCCTGTTTGCTTTTTTGAGACTGGGAAACTTGTTCTAAAAAGGGAACTAAAACATTTTTTATTATAGGCGACTTTTCCATGTTAAAGAATAATGCAGGTAAGACAAGACTATGGTTACGACATTGTATTCATGGCATTTATATCCACTTACCTCAACTGAATATTGCACTTCTTTACTATTGGCCACATGAATTCTTTCAAACAAATCTTCGCACAACTGTAACAAAGAAAACAAAATATTGCCATGTTAACATGAATAACAATGAGAGCTTTCGAACATTTGTGACAAGACATGAGAAGCGGAAACCATTTTGAATTGTTCAAGTTTGAAGCTAACTGAAGCTAACTGAAGCTAACGATTTACTTCACGGCCAACATAATCATGGAAGGTCATTATTGAGACAATAACATCACAGAGATATAAGAATAAATTTCGAATACCTCAAAGAGAGATAAGAATAAATTTCCATCGGATATGTCACCGCTAGTGCTCAAACCCATGCTGGGCAGACGTCTATACAGACACTGTGCAGAGCTATTGATGCCGCGACAACAATTGGCAGATACATTTATATTTTACTAAAATATCTGCTCCACTCCCATACATCAAAATCTTCTGACTGCCCCATGAACTATTCTCTTTCAATACTTCAGTAGATATTTCAGACATTTGCATCAAGAACAACAAATTAGTGGAATTTTCATGAATTTTAGTCAACATTTCTGCTAATGAAGGAAACAGATTTTGGACCTTTGCAATACTATATAGGAACTAATTTTAAAAACCCACAATACTGACCAGCGGTATGATACCCTGCTGTCCCGGCTCATTCCTGCCCATCATAGTGTAACTTTTACCCGAGCCCGTCTGTCCGTACGCAAATATACACACATTGTAGCCTTCGAATGCATGTATTAACATCTCCAGGCCTATATCGTTGTATACAGACTTCTGTGTAGCGAAGTCTGGGTCCTCGGCCTGAAATAAGGTATATATGTTCTACATGATTTCTGAGTGCCCTCTCCATGACATGCACAGACTGGTGGTTCCAAGAAGATTGGGTCTCATGTTCCATGTTTCCAGTTCATTGTTTATGAAATAGTTTGGTCTGGAAAAACTTAACGACTCAAGATTTATAGAAAAATCATAAATAGTAATACATTCAGAATTTATGGCTATGAAAACACTTGTCTTGTGACCAATGATATCTACAACTGATAGGGTCAAGTCTATGTTTAGTGTGACCTTGACCTCACTGACCCTAAACTCAAAAGGATATGCCCATTCCCAATACAAATTGCACGAAAATTGGTTCAATAGAAAATACAACAAGAGGGCCAGGACAGCCCTATATCGCTCAACTGAATACTGGCCCATTATCGAACTTCTTCGAAATCTTATGGTCATATACAATCTGTGCAAGTTTGGTTAAGATTTCTCAAGAAATGTAGCCTCTGTCGTGTTAACATGATGAAACAAGAGGCCCATGAGAGCCTGTATTGCTCTACTTGATAAAGAGGCCATGACAGACTGAGCCTCCTGGCTCTTGTAGTTTTAGAAAAGAAGATTTTTAATGTTTTCCCTATATATATAGCCTATGTAAAACATGTGAACCCTGGGGCGGGGCAAAATTTGACAACAGGGTCAACATTTGAACAAACTTGGTAGAGGATCATAAGCTAATGGTAAATACAAAATATTAAACCTTCAACTCTTGTAGTTTTAGAGAAGATTATTGAAGTCTTTCCCTATATAAGTCTATGTAAAGCTGTGATCCCTGGGGCGTGGTCAAATTTGCCCTGATGGTCACCATTTGAACAAACTTGGTAGAGGACCATAAGCTGATGGTAAATACAAAATATTAAACCTTTAACTCTTGTAGTTTTAGAGAAGATTTTTGAAGTCTTTCCCTATATAAGTCTATGTAAAGCTGTGACCCCTGGGGCGTTTTCAAATTTGACCCGAGAGTCACCATTTGAACAAACTTGACCCGAGAGTCACCATTTGAACAAACTTGGTAGAGGACCATAAGCTGAAGGTAAATGCAAAATATTAAATCCTAGCTCTAGTACTTTCAGAGAAGATTTTTTTTTAGGCTTTTCCTTATAATGCAAAATCTCTATATATGCAAACTTCGGAACCCCGGGCCGCAGTCATTTTTAACCCTGGGGACATGATTTGAACAAACTTGATAGTACAATGGTTGGTGACCATTTCTAAACAAGAAGATTTGTAAAGTTTTCTGATATAGTTATATAGGGAAACGGCCCCACCCCCTGGTGGTCATGTTTTTGAACATATCAACCCGGTCTGAACAATCTTAATTTATTACTACTAATTTATTACTGCTAATAATTAATTCATTACTTTGAAATCCATCAAGCAGTTTCAGACGAGAAGGTTTTTAAAATTTTCCAGAAATGTTGCAAAAATAAACCCCATCCCCTGGCAGCCATGTTGTTTTACGAATCAACCCAGCTTGAACAATCTTGATAGAGGCCCACCCAAACATCATTTCTGTGAAATTAATTTGAAATCCATCAAGCGGTTTTAGACGAGAAGATTTTTTAAGATTTCCATATAGAAATATAGCAAAAATAAGCCCCGCCCTCTGGCAGCCATGTTTTTTGACAAATCAACCTGGCTTGAATAATCTTGATTGAGGCCCACCCAAACATCATTTCTGTGGAATTAATTTGAAATCCATCAAAAGGTTTCAGACGAGAAGATTTTTTAAGATTTCCATATAGAAACATATCAAAAATAAGCCCGCCCAGGTCTGGCGGTCATGTCTTTTGACGAATCAACCCGGCTTGAACAATCTTAGTAGATGTCCACCCAAACATCATTTCTGTGAAATTATTTTGAAATCCATCAAAAGGAATCAGACCAGTGCTCAAAGAAAATTATTTTAAGAGACAGGCCCAGGGCTTGTTGCTTCTGAAAATGGACAGGCCCCGATTTGAAATGGACAGGCCCTGATTTAAAATGGAAAGGTCCAATATTTTTTCTTATTGGAAATGTGTCTTTATTCACTTTTATAGCACACATTTGTTACGTATGTATTAATCAAGCTCAGAACCTCCTCTGACTATATTTTTCTTTTTGCTACCACTTTATGCTCCCTGGTCAGCGGACTTATTTACCATTTCGTTTAAAATATGTTAGAATAGAATATTACATAGTAATTTATAACCAATGCAAAGGAGAGTACTAGCACTTTTGCCAAACGATAATAATCAGAGCCGACTTGGTGAAACTGGAGCTAAACTTGGAGCCAAATTTTTAATCAGGTTTTATGAGACTATCAGAGCCTCCTCTGGCTATATTTTTTCTTTTTGTCACCACTTTCTCCAAGTAAAGAATTAGGAGCCTAGACTAGAATTCATTTAAAAGTAGGATTCCAGGAACTCCTTACACCTTAAATAATGAATAGAAATATACTTTATATCTGTATTTATACATATACAGTATATATATTTTTCTATTTGTAAAGGACGGTTTTTTCTTATTTGATTATGTAAAAAAAAAAAAAAAAAAAAAAAAATATCCGAAATTATGTACCATCCGAACTACTATGAACCCGCTCTTTTACGGCCCGAACATTTCACAAACATTCAATCGAAATACCATCAATAACGATTTTTTTTCATGCATTAGTGTGTTTTTAATGACAAAAACGGTATTTCTTATCACAAAGGAAAGAAAACACAACCCTAATAGCAGAATAATGAGTTTTATGTCAACAATTGTCGACCTCAAAGTTGTAACAAACTGCCGACACGAAGCCAGGCAAAATATTCGAACTTCTTATTGTTTCAATGTGTGTATAACACATTTTAATCACTTTATTGCAAGTGTTTTCACAGTTCACAATACACATGGGAGTATTTTGTCTTGAGGAACTTGAGCTTGACATCCAGTAAAACTGATTTTTTGGGGGATTTTTTTTTTTTTTTTTTTAAGACAGGCCCGACGGGCTCCTCGTCTGCAAAATGAGACAGGCCCGGAATGGATTTCGAGGAGCCCCGGGCGTCGGGCTATCCTATTTTTTGAGCACTGCAGACAAGAAGATTTTTAAAAGTTTTTCCATATAGTTACATAGGAAAACTGCCCCGTCCCTGGCGGCCATGTTTTTTAACGAATTAATGCTGCTTGAACAATCTTAGCAGAGGGTTACCCAAACATCATTTCTGTAGAATTATTCTGAAATCGAGGCAGTAGTTTTAGAGAAGATTTTAAAGTTTTCCAGCTTTTTTTCATGGCAACCAGAGTTCTGCATGGATTCAATCTTGAGAGAAGATCACCCAAGGATCATTCCTGTGAAGTTCCGTCAAAATTGGCCAAGCAGTTTCAAAGGAGAAGTCGTTTGAAGCAATTGTGGATGGACATACGGACGCACGCACGGACAGACAACGGACGAAGGTCGATCACAATAGCTCACCCTTGAGCACTTTCTCAGACTGGTTCATGCTTTGTAGTTTATCATGAGTATGAGATATTTCTCAGACTGGTTCAGGCTTTGTAGTTTATCATGAGTATGAGATATTTCTCAGACTGGTTCAGGCTTTGTAGTTTATCATGAGCACGAGATATTTCTCAGACTTGTTCAAGCTTTGTTGTATATCAGAGTACGGTACGAGATATTTCTCAGACTTGTTCAAGCTTTGTTGTATATCTGAGTACGGTACAAGATATTTCTCAGACTTGTTCAAGCTTTGTTGTATATCAGAGTACGGTACGAGATATTTCTCAGACTTGTTCAAGCTTTGTTGTATATCAGAGTACGGTACGAGATATTTCTCAGACTTGTTCAAGCTTTGTTGTATATCAGAGTACGGTACGAGATATTTCTCAGACCGTTTCAAGCTTTGTTGTATATCAGAGTACGGTACGAGATATTTCTCAGACTTGTTCAAGCTTTGTTGTATATCAGAGTACGGTACGAGATATTTCTCAGACTTGTTCAAGTTTTGTTGTATATCAGAGTACGGTACGAGATATTTCTCAGACTTGTTCAAGCTTTGTTGTATATCAGAGTACGGTACAAGATATTTCTCAGACTTGTTCAAGCTTTGTTGTATATCAGAGTACGGTACGAGATATTTCTCAGACTTGTTCAAGCTTTGTTGTATATCAGAGTACGGTACGAGATATTTCTCAGACCGTTTCAAGCTTTGTAGTATATCATAGTGCTGCTCAGTATTATGATTGTATTATTATTGAGATACGGACCTCAAAATATTACATACCGTGATATATTTTTAGCATACTGGTTCATACCGGTTTTCTCTACACATGCGTTTGATTATGATTTTGATTTGGAAAGTAAATCGTAATCTGCGACTAAGATCTATGATTCCCATGTTTGTAATACAATCGTAAATACACATATTGGGAAGTGGGCACCATCATAGTTAAAAATAGATGCACTTCCAATAATATCTGGTATTCGATTGTCGTAATGTGCGCATATGTAGTGCTTGGTACCATGCACTCAGACGAGCAAGGCCAATTCAAGTGATTGACAAATGTTAAAAACAAGAGCAAAATCGTGTGTTTGGGATCACTTTGGGACTAAAAAGGGCGCTTCAATAGTAGATCTAGTCAATGTTGCATTTTGTAATTGCTCCGTCAGCACAACACATTGGGTAACTCACTTGTGAAGACATTACTCGATGTTGAATACAAATTCAAAACAGAAACTAGACATTGTCAACATCGGAACTGCCATGCGTAATGTTTCTCATTCACAAGCACAACCAACATTGCATCATGTTATGTCATCTACATCGAAGTACACCAGGAAATACCCTGTCATGGTAATGCGATACCTATAGCATTAGTATAATTACCATGAGTATGAGATATTTCTCAGACTGGTTCATGCTTTGTAGTATATCATGAGTACGAGATATTTCTCAGACTGGTTCACGCTTTGTAGTATATCATGAGTACGAGATATTTCTCAGACTGGTTTATGCTTTGTAATATACACATTAGTCTGAGATATTTCTCAGACTCGTTGCTTTGTAGTACACGTATACTCATGAGGGTTTGGAGGTTGGGGATAGAATCGGTTGGGAAACAGGAACCTGATACCGCTATTTTAACTTGTCCTTATTCCTTGTTGTTCCACCGTGTAAAAGTTTGATCATATTTCTTCTGTTTAATCACCCGTTTGAGAAACAAACTCAAAACCATTTTCCTGTTAGACCCTAACATATAATGCCCACAAATCATTGCTTGCACCAGGTTTAATCAATTCCTATAACTCGATTATTCTCACGATATTCCTTGGATATTATTGATCTGTTTTGCATGTTTGAATAAATCCAATGAAGTGAGTAATACATGCATAATACCATTGCTGAGTCATCTCATGGAATGATCAACAACAAATCCCAGAATGGAATGTCCGAGAATGTGTCTGATGGAATGTCCTGGAATGTGTTTGATGGAATGTCCTGGAATGTGTTTGATGGAATGTCCAAGAATGTGTTTGATGGAATGTCCTGGAATGTGTTTGATGGAATGTCTGAGAATGTGTTTGATGGAATGTCCAAGAATGTGTTTGATGGAATGTCCTGGAATGTGTTTGATGGAATGTCCTGGAATGTGTTTGATGGAATGTCCGGGAATGTATTTGATGGAATGTCCAAGAATGTGTTTGATGGAATGTCCTGGAATGTGTTTGATGGAATGTCCGAGAATGTGTTTGATGGAATGTCGGAGAATGTGTTTGATGGAATGTCGTAGAATGTGTTTGATGGAATGTTGGAGAATGTGTTTGATGGAATGTCCGAGAATGTGTTTGATGGAATGTCCGAGAATGTGTTTGATGGAATGTCAGAGAATGTGTTTGATGGAATGTCCGAGAAAGTGTTTGCCTGGAATGTCAGAGAATGTGTTTGATGGAATGTCCGAGAATGTGTTTGATGGAATCAGAGAATGTGTTTGATGGAATGTCCGAGAATGTGTTTGATGGAATGTCCGAGAATGTGTCTGATGGAATGTCAGAGAATGTGTTTGATGGAATGTCCGAGAATGTGTTTGATGGAATGTCAGAGAATGTGTTTGATGGAATGTCCGAGAATGTGTTTGATGGAATGTCAGAGAATGTGTTTGAAAAATTCAGGAATTGTTAAATCAGGGACTGCCAATCTCTATGTAATTACACAAGGTTTTACTTGAAATATGTTTCAAAATCACGGAAAGATCAACGGGAAAGTTGAGGTTGCAATCTTGGGAAAATGATTTTGAAATTTCAGGTGCTAATTTATAATCAGAGACTCTCATCCCAGACCCCAGTTAATTACAATCTATCTCCTAAGTCCTTCTGCATTCTATTTTTTTTCTTACATTGAGACATTTGAGGTCTGTTATATGTAAAAAAAATAATGGTACTAGTACAATAGGGAATGGGATCTCTTCCTATAAAATAATTGTTATCTGGTAAATGCTAATCTTTGCATAATGCTGGGTAGTGTGAATAAATGACATTTCTACTTAAAGTAGCTAATCCATCAAATAACAGCAAAATTACACAACAAAACTGTTTATCAAAAACTATCCAGGTGTTCAGGTCATATATAATGATGTATATTTGCCAATTAAAAGTATAGGATTTGTCACGGGTTCTTCGAATACCCCTGATTGAATATGCGTAAAATGAATAATGAGTTGGTAACTCTTAATCGGACACTCCAGTTTTGGGGTTTGGCCCGGCTGGTTAAAGCCGTTTATATTGTGTCTAAAGAGTTTGGATTCTCAAAATATGTAAGTTATATATATACCTCATCATCAGTAGGTTTAGAAACGGTGTACATAATGTAGTAAAATTTGGCTGTTGTTGGCGGGATAGCTACTTTAATAACAAAATATACCAAATACATGTACAATGTAATCTTCAAAAATCTTGATTTAGCTTGTCGTGCATCTACCTTTAGGGTTCAAGTCCGCGCCTTTTTATTATTAGAATATTCCTGGATACAGTTAGGGTCAGGATAAGGGTTAGGGACACATGCGATATTGAGTATACCGTATATTAATTGTAGTTCAGACAGACAAAGGTTCAGTAAAAAAAATATAGGGGAGATTACACAATTCGAAAGTGAATATTTTTTTAATTTCAGTTCAGACAGACAAAGGTGTAGTTAAAACAGGTGAGTATATGACCGTGTTTGGCCAGTATAGGGGAGATTACACAATGTGAAATTCTGTGTTTTTTAATTGTATTTCAGACAGACAAAGATACAGCAAAACAGTGAGTGTACAACAGTGGTTGTATAATGCTGTGGAGATTGCTCACAAACGGCTATATAACAATTATATTGATCTTGCTCATCTATTATTTGCCAGCGACAGCCTCACACAATCCGAGAGATGAGTCATCCTAAACGTAAGTGTCTGCAAGTATTGGAAATCTCTACTCTGTCACTCGTGCCATTACGTTTTGAGGCATTCTGTTTTTAATTTTACATTCAGTATTTACGGCTGTGATATTTGCCATATTCTTCCGACATGATACTTAAACAAATCATGTACATGTGAACTTTCCTTCAATAAAATTGTGACTCGCTGTTTATTTTTATATGAAAAATGCTGTTTTTATGTAAAATCTCACTTCTTTAACAATTAGTAAAGGACGTCTTTGCCTAAAAAATCTCAATCTCAATCTCTTGGACAGTCTATTGATAACAAGTATACTGAATAAAATTCCTAATTACTCACTTCTGTGTCTTAACTTATTTTCTCATTTTAAATATATTTTAGAATAGTTGTGTGATAAGTGTTTTGATTTCACACATACCACCGGTAGTTTGCAAAACATTTATTTTTGGTTTAAATAGTTACATATTTTGAGAGTTAAACTCCCTTTATATGAAAACATGAAATGTGCTGATAAAACATAAATAGCAATCTGCTTAAAGATATAAACTTCTTAAAACTGGTATGAAATAATGTAAAAAAAACCACAAGAATTTGACCCATTTATTGCAGATTCGCCGTCTATAAGAAAATAAAACATGAATAATCCTAAATTACCTCCCTTTTATTTAAATATTGCTTAAAAATTCAAGTATCATACTGTAATTCAGCATTAACATTAAATATTTCGAAAATTTATTTTGCAAACACATTTGTAGTGGTAATGCTAGTAAAGCATGATGTCAAAATAATTTTAGCTGGCATATTTTAGAATTAGAAACATTGAAAGGTGAACTAATTCGAAGTACTTAACAGTTGTATAAGTGTTATAACTTATTTCTAAGAAAACACATCGACTTGAAAGCTTTAAAATATGTTCAGTTTAACAGATTAGATAATTAAAATAATTATTTTGAATTTGTATGTTGAAGAATTGAGAGAAATGAAGTGATTATAATTAAGTGGATGTGTTATCTAAGGCAGAAAAAAAACAACCTGTGTTTCTGGTTACTCTGCTGAAAAAATTAGGGTAGGTAGGTCGGTAAATTTTTTCTTTTTTTTTTTTGCCCATGTGTTTTGGACGATGTTAAAGGTATCTTTAACTTTGTCAAGTAGTTAATTTATAGTGATTTTGCAAGGAGAGAAGGAAAATAACCTCATGATATCTTCTTAACTTGTTTGTTTTGAATAAAATAAATTGAAAACACATATGTTTTGCCATTACGAGTTTACATACGATTGAATTTTATAATTTTCCAGAGGCTGAGTGGTCATGGAAGAACACATCTGCTGGCAGCATGTCATGATTAATGTTTTTCATAACTTCTACTCTGTCCCATGGCTGCATTTTCCAATACGAATAGCCAAAACGGGTTTTAGCGCATGTTCCGTACTCAATCTTTTCGTACATTACATTTTTTTTTTGATAAAAAACTGTAGGGTCGGCGCCAAAAAATAGGGACGGTCGGGTAATCAGAAACACAGGTATTTTTTTTTCTGGCCTAAGTCATTAATCAGTATTGCTTGAATAATATGAACTGAATTGGGTTTTATGGCGCACCAACACATGAAAGGTTGTATGGTGCCTAATAGGAATGAACATCCAAGGCTCATTCACCTTTTACATCAAGATAAAACAAGAAGAGTGGACCTAGAACCTTCTAACCTTTAGAACTGCAGAGTTGCTGAAAATTCTATAGTAGACATTCCATTTATAATGGTAGAGTAACGTGAACATATTTGGAGCATTGAAACAACCTCACCAACAAGAAATCTATATTCTGTATTTCACGGGTATCTTTAATTTTTTCGGAAGTGAAGTAGCATTAGAGCAAAATAGATATGTATTTTTTGTATAGGATATTATATATAAACTAAGAGAAACTCAATTTAAAGTAGCTTGGGGAAACCAGCCAAAGCAACCTGGGAAAAACAGCCAAAATAGCCTGGGAAAAACAGCCAAAGTAACCTGGGAAAAACAGCCAAAATAGCCTGGGAAAAACAGCCAAATCAGGAAAACCAGTCAAAGAAGCTGAGAAATATCCCTGCCGTAACTACATCTTAATCAACCACTGTCAGGGTTTTCTCTTATGCAAAGATTCTAGACTTTTTAACACACATTAACTTCAAGCGACAATCTCTTTTTCGCATGGCTTTCCCAGTGTGATGAAATTTTGTAATTTCAGCAATATGTCCTGTGTTTCACATATATATATATATAATAATGGACTGTTCCTTCTTTGAATTAAGATCATTCCATTTATGTGATAAAGAGTGTTTGGGGGGGAAAAGACTGATCAGCAGCCAGACATTGTAAACCTGAGCTGATCTGGGTTTACAATGAACGCACAGGCTATTATAGTCATGCTTAGCGGGTTGCGGGTTAATGGTTAATACCATTATAGTTCATGCCATTCGTCACTTGAACTCGTCTACATTGCATGATTGAGAACACAATTATCAAGCCGATAAAAGTAGATATAAAAGTCGAGCAGGAAATGAAGCCTTCAAGAATAATGAATGAAGAGTGGGCGGGACTGCAAATTTAAAAGCTTTAGATTATTCATGACAAACTTACACCACCACCCACTATCTCTGTAATGGCGTATTGCATTGCACACAATACCGCTTGTGAATATTATTTATCTATCTTGCATCAAGGTGCAGCTTCAGGAGGGTGGTTGTTTGTTGTTTTTTGGGAAAGTGAACACTCGGCAAAAAATGTATGTTAAAGGCGTATAAAAAATAACAATGAAATAACGGTTAGCTGAAATAAGTAAAGTGTTGATGAGCCGTTTAAGAAATTTAAACATAACACAAGCAATTTGACCGATCTTCATTTTAAGAACCATTCATCTCATCTTAGTACTGGCTTTAAAAAAAAACGGATTATGTTATGCTATTTTATATCTTAACAGAGAAATCGATAAAAGCAACACAAGAGTTGTTTATCTGCAGCAGCATCAGAAACTGTTATTGATTCACTGTTCAGGACGTCTCGGAAGACGCTGTATGTGGTACCAGAGTCCTGATTAAGTAGTGCGCTTTCAAGTGTAATCCAATAATTGATTCGTTGTTTGTTGTTTAAAAAACAAAACATTTATTTTGGTTGTTAAGAGTCGCTCCAATTGGAGAAAGGAAGACGTTGAAGAGAAAGATGCTATCACCCTACTCTATGGAATTGATTTCGGTGGTCTTTGTATATGCTTGCAGGATAATAATAATAATAATAATGATAATAGTCTTTATTTACAGAGGGTAACACATTTAGTTATAAACTAATCTTCCATGAGTCCCTCTATTATATACAAATTTACAAAATGTTTGCATTCAAACTAAACGTTGCATACACTTTAACACACATATTCTCGTTTACCCTAAATTTGTGCAAAAGAAACAAGCTCTAAGATGAATAAATTCAATGAAGCTATGGAAAAAAAAAAAGAAAAAAAAAGAAGCAAGCATAATTAATAACAGCAAAAAAGAAAATGGAATTTGATTAACACATAAATACATATGAACAAATGGTGAAAATTACTATTTAAATATATACAACAAAATTATTTCACAAGCCCTGTCCGCTATACTTAAAAATGGTGTATTAAAATGTATAAGTATTTGATTCGAACATTAGGTTCCTTTCATCCATTTTATGAAATTCAAATGAAATGCATCAATAGTATTCAGAGTTTTTAACTTATCTGGTAAGCTGTTCCATATAATAGGTCCTGAATATGCGACACTTTGTTTGTAAATTTCTTTGTTTGGCCTAGGTGGAATAAAAGTATATGTTGATGTTGATCTTAGCACTGGCACATTATCATTTGCCATTCTATGTTTAAACATTTCATTAACATATTGAGGTGTTTCTGATTTGGTGACTTTATACATAAACTTTGCTTTTCTTAAAAATAATCTTTCAAAGACTGTTAATATTTTCATGCATGGTTTCTAATACATCCACCACATTATAGTCCATTATTATTTTACATGCGCGTTTTTGAAGACGAAAAATTCTATTAAGATTCATTTGAGATGTGCCTCCCCAAATTGTATTACAATAGTCTATGTGGGGTTGAATGTATGTTTTGTAAAACTGAGTTCTGTGCTCGGTAGATAAATATTCTTTGATTCTAGATAGAAGCCATATATTTGATGTAATTTTTTTGCATATTTTATCTATGTGGATTGACCATGTCAAGTTATTGTCTACAAAAACTCGAAGAATTCTGTCATTTGCAATTGTATTTAATTTATCACAGTTTAAATTTAAAGGATAGGTTCCGGTATGTGGGACAGCCTTGTTGCCATGTCCTGTTCTGATGAATGTTCAAGAGGGAGTTCATGGACATGCTCAAGGTAACACCTCATAACCCATACACTGAAACTGTTACAAAATTGAGTTGTCATGGCATGTAACTTGCAACTCTGTGTCTGAAAGTCGATTATGCGTCAAAAAATGACATGTTTCTCAAATATATTTGGTTATATAAATACATCAAGTTGTTTGTTCTTCTTCTTCAACACAAAAAATATTTACCAGAACTTACTGTGGATGTCAATAATGTCTGAGACAATAATGACATCAATTTTCATGGCAAAATAAAACGCGCATTCACTTACCGTGGTATGTGACCAGTAGGAGTAGTCAAATTTGTATGTTTTGTACTGGTCTTTGGACTCCTTCGAGCTTTGCTGCTTTGTGTGCTCAATGGCTGAAAAATAACAGCAGTAATAAAATGATCATTGCCTCGCAGCTTTTGTACGTATGCGTATAAGCGTTTATATATCCTCGCAGTATTGCACTAAGTATTGTAGCGAGCAGATCTTGGTTTAAATTCTCATCAAAAGGACTGGTAAGGTAGGAAATGCTTTTTAAATATTGAGATAAATAACCCAAACCGCATCCTGGCTGGGATTGAATACACGATCCCTGGGTTATTAAACCGCGATGCTAACAAGTACACCACAGAAGTTTTACTTAATTATTTCCGTAGAAATTCAAAAAAAATATTAATATTAAACATTAGAGGGCCATGATGGCCCTAAATCACTCACCTGAGGGGAGTCATGTTTTGAGCAATCTTTGTTGAGTGTCACTCAAACATCAAATCAACATGACTGTAGCTTTTTTCAGTAAAGATGTATGACTATGAAAAGATCCCCTCCGACTGGCAGCCATGTTTTTTTTTATCGACATGATGTACGCTATTTCTAAACATAGAAATTCTCCCTATATACTATATGCTCAGATGAGCTAGAACACAACAGGGTGTCAGTTTCAGCTCAGTTTTATGCACTGTGTGCAAAAGATTTTATATTATTAAATCTGTTATGATGGCAAGGGTGGATGTCCTATAGCTGATAGCATTAACAAAACTATGGTAAAAGTTTCCATATAGTCATATAGGGAAACTGCATTGCTGCCCGCCCACTGGCGGTTATATGTTTTGATGAATCAACCCAGTTTGAACAAACTTGGTAGAAGGTCACCCAAACATCATTTCTGTGAAATTATTTTGAAATCTAAAAAGCAGTTTCAGACCAGAAGATTTCTTAAGTTTTCCATATAGAAATATAGCAAAAATTGGCCTCGCCTCCTGGCGGCCATGTTTTTTGACGAATTAACCTGGCTTGAACAGTCTTGGTAGAGTGTCACCAAAACATTATTTCTGTGAAATTATTTTAAAATCCACTAAGCTGTTTCAGATGAGATGACTTTTTAACTTTTCCATATAGAAATATAGCAAAAGAAAGCTCCGCCCCGTAGTGTTGGTCGGATTAATCGATTTGATCGATCATCAATCAGTTATGCCTTTGATCTGATTAATCGATTACAATTTTTCATGATCGACTTTACTCGGTTGTTGAAAATTATGGCTTATTTCATTCTCTTGTACTAAAATATTCAAGAAATAGAACTTTTTTTTTTAAATATATGTTGGTCGGTTTCATTCAGTTCCTTTATTATCAGATAATACTTGAAATGTGATTCTTTTCTTCATTATAGTCTTAAAACGACTTACACTTGTCTTTTATAGCAGTCATGTTTAATCGATTATTGATCGATCATCAGTCGGTTAAATATTCTGATGATCGATCATGAATTTTCAGCCGATTCCCAACCCTTACGCTCCGTGGCGATCATGTTTTTTATTGAATCAACCCTGCTTGGACAATCTTGAAAGAGGCCAACCTAAACATCATTTCTGTGAAATTATTTTGTATTGGTTGCAGACAAAAAGATTTTTAAACGTTTTCTGATATAGTTATATAGGGAAACTGCCCCGCCCCCTGGCGGCCATGATTTTTGACGAATCAACCCGGCTTGAACAATCTTGGTAATGTATCACCCAACCATCATTTCTGTGAATTTATTTTGAAATCCATCAAGCTGTTTCAGAGAAGAAGAAATCCATCAAGCTGTTTCAGAGAAGAAGATTTTTAAGTTTTTCATATAGAAATATAGCAAAAATAAGCCCCTCACTCTGGCAGCCATGTTTTTTGACGAATCAATCCGGCTTGAACAATCTTGGTAAAGTATCACCCAAACATCATTTCTGTAAAATTATTTTGAAATCTATCAAACGGTTTCAGACAGCATTGAAACCAGGCCATTTATTTTGAGTTGTGACGCCACAAAAAACAGAACGATTACTGTGTCATCCATTTTTTCCATCATGGGTAAGGCTAAAAAACGTTTACTAAAATCAGTAAACGTGTGCACGAGGCATTGTACAAGAACCGTTACCGTGTACACGGACGTGGGGTCCTTGGGTCCGAGACCATGATTCTGAGACGCAATTTCCTGCATTCTGGGGTCCAAAATGACATAAAACTTACTCAAACACTTACAGTAAATCAAGTTGTTTTCAGAATTCAAAATTGGGACAGTCTCGCCGGAATCGGGACGGTTGGCAAGTATGGACTATCATAATGTGTCAATTATGTTGACACCAACGTAAGTACTTGAAATTTCAACATAACTGAAAGCTGGCGACAATCCTAGAATCTCGTGACTCTCGTTTTGTACTACGTTTTCCAAATAAGAGCATATTTCTATATTTGGAAACATGTTTACATTTCACGGGAAAGACCAGTGTTTTTTAAAACTTTTATTGGGATTATTGGGAATAAAACACAAACAACAAACTGATTTATAAACAGTATGTGAGGTTCACAGCTTGTTTTTTTCTTGAAAAGATCAACAGTTTTAAAACACAAACAACAAACTGGTAAACATTTTGTGAGATTAACGGCAGTTAATCACAACTCAAAAAGCCGACAGTTCAACTAGCGATACAGTATCATTCATAAAATGTGTACGCAATACAACTGTGATAAACAAACCATGACGATTAATACTCGTGTAAACGTTTACAGATTTTGTAAATGTTTAGGACCAGAATTGTACACATACGTGCAAACGTTTCAGCCTTAATTATGGGTAAATTTACATGCTTGCTTGCTCGATTGATTGAATGAAGGGTTTCACAACCCACTGACCTCAAAATCAATAGGGGTCATCCTCTCACCACATGCAATTCACCTATGAAGTTTCATGAGATTTGCTTCATGGAGAGAGGAGTTATGGTGCAGAAAAGGTTTTTCATTATCTTTATGGGGAGAGCAGTTATAATGCGCCTACAGACAGACGGATGGACGGAAGGACGGACGGACGAACAGGGTGAAACCAGTATACCCCACTAAACTTCGTTTTGCGAGGTATAAATAACATCACATGTGAGGTTTATCCAATGAAATAAATACTGATATACATTATTTTGTTTGTGTAAAAACCCAGTATTGTTTCAATCAGGAGAACCTAACTGCACTATATAAAAGCTTACTTGTGGAATTTCCTTCCATACTGATAATGCATGTTGAGTCTCGCAGAATTTCACGGTTGTTGAAGGGCCGCACCCTCACAGCTACTTTAACCGACCCCGACATTTTGGTTTCTGAAAATAGAACAAACTGATTTGTAATTGTTAGAATAATTATAAGCAAAAGCATTTTCACTGATGTTTTCCCTTCGATGTCGTTTAAACTTGGTGCCAGATACGTTGAAAATTTGCTTTCTTCCGAGCACGCTAAAGAACCATAGGAATCTATTTGATAATAAGAGTAGGGCAGGGTTCCCTCTCTCTGGGGCGGCTCTAAATAACCTATACTGTGTTGATGATTCAATTCAATTCAATTCTGTTGAAAACAAAATATCATCTAAATTCGAATAAACTTCATATTTTAAGCATGCATACAACGTCTCTTAATAGAAAATGGTTATTCCACTGTCTGAAAATACGCTGATGGTAGTTGTCTCTCTTGCACATTTTATCACTGTTATTATCACTACCATTCTGCCAAGGCACTTTATTGTTGGTACTACAGCGACAGGAAAATAATTTAATTATAATTATAAGAACTGATTCGCATCTTTCCGACGTTTATGCGGTTTTAAACGCAAGTAGTGAAGGCCAATTCACCATTAAGCTCTAACGAGCTTCATGGTTTTTACCATTTACTGCAGGCTTAAATCTAAACAAGAGGCCCAAGAGGGCCTATGGACGCTCTACTGGCTCAAGATAAAGTTTATGTATAAGGGGCCATAAGAACATGACAATGACAGGTGCAACTGGGCTTAGTACTGATCATTCTCGCTAAGATTCGCTGAAATCCGGCAAAGAATCCAGAAGAGACTCATCTGGACAAAGCTTGTGTATTAAAACATTTAAAGGGTCACAACTCTGCCAAAAATCATTCATCCGAAATACGGCAATGATCTGCACAACTAGGTTTAATACTGATCATCCTTGTCAAGTTTCGTCTATATCCAGCCAGGGGTTCAGGAGTAATAGCCCGGAAAAAAATTGTGGTATCAAAATCCTTTAAAGGGCTATAACTTTGCCAAATATCTGTAAACCGGAATGTGACGATGATATGCACACTAGGCTTGGTGCTGATCATCCCTGCAAAGTTTCATTGAAATCTGGCGAGGGGTTCAGGAAAAGTAGATCAGACAAAGTTTGTGTATTAAAACCTTTAAAGGGTCATAACTCTGCAAAAAATTCATTTAGCCGGAATACGGCAATGATTTGCACAACTAGCATGGAATTGATCATCCCTAAAAAGCTTCGTTTAAATCCGGCCAGGGGTTCAGGAGAACTAGTCAGAAGTTTGTTTATTAAAACCTTTAAAGGGCCATAACTCAGCCAAAAATCATTCAACCGGAACACGGCGATGATTTGCACATCTAGACATAGAATCGATCATCTCTAAAAAGTTTCGTTTAATCCGGCCAGGGGTTCAGGAGAACTAGTCAGAACAAAGTTTGTGTATTAAAACCTTTAAAGGGCTATAACTCTGCCCAAATCATTCAACTGGAACACAGTGACTATGTACAACTAGGCTTGGTACTGATCATCCCTGCATAGTTTCAATGAAATCCGGCCAAATGAAGGCCCTTTCGTCTTAATGAGGCCAAGATATAGCACATTTCAGAAAATCAAGGGCCATGACTCCGATGTAAATGGTCCAATCTGGATGATTTTCGAACTTGTCCAAGCTTTCATTGATATTAACAATCTGGTAAAGTTTCTTAAAGATCGGATGAAAGATGAAGGCCCTATCGTCTTAACGAGGCAAAATATAGGATTTTTAACTAAATCAAGGGCCATAACTCCACTGTTACTAGTCCGATCTGGCTGGTTTTCGAACTTGACCAAGCTTTCATTGCTATTAACAATCTAGTAAAGTTTCATAAAGATCACATGAAAGATGAAGGCCCTATCATCTTGAGGCAAAATATAGCATTTTTAACTAAATCAAGGGCATTAACTCATCTGTTACTGGTCCGATCTGGCTGGTTTTCGAAACTTTCTGAGCTGTCATTGATATAAACAATCAGGTAAAGTTTTGTAAAGATCAGATGAAAGATGAAGGCTCTATCAAATTAACGAGGCAAAATATAGCATTTTTAACTAAATCAAGGGCCATAACTCCGCTGTTACTGGTCCGATCTGGCTGGTCTTCAAAATTATCCGAGCTTTTATTTATATAAACAATCTGGTAAAGTTTGGTAAAGATCGAAGGAAAGATAAAGGCCCTGCCGTCTTAACAAGTCAAAATATATCATTTTAACTAAATCAAGGGCAATAACTCCGCTGTTAATGGTCCTATCTAGCTGGTTTTCGATCTTGCCCGAGCTTTCATTGATATTAACAATCTGTGCAAGTTTAGTAAAGATCAAATAATAAATGAAGGTGCTAGAGTGTTCACAAGGCTTAATATGGCATTTTTCAGCAAAACAAGGGCCATAACTCCGGTGAAATTATTTTGATCTTACTGGTTTTCAAACTTGTCCGAGCTTTCATTCATATAAAAACACTGGCAAAGTTAAGTAAAGGTCCAATTAATATTGAAGGCCCTAGAGTGTTCACAAGGCAGAAAATAGCATTTTTCAGAAAAAACAAGGGCCACAACTCCGGTGTAACTGACCCTATTTCGCTGGTTTTCGAACTTGTTTGAGCTTTCATTGATACTAACAATTTGTGCAAGTTTGGTAAAGATTAAATAATAAATGAATGTGCTAAAGTGTTCACAAGGCAGAAAATGGCATTTTCCAGAAAAAAACAAGGGCCATAACTCTGGTGTTACTAACACAATTGAGCTGATTTTCAAACTTGTCCGAGCTATCATTGGTATTAGCAATCTGTGCAAGTTTAGTAACGATCAAATAATAAATGAAGGTGTTCACAAGGCAGAAAATAGCAATTTTTGGGAAAAAACAAGGGCCATAACTCCGGTGTTACTGATCAGATTTGGCTGGTTTTCAAACTTGTCCGAGCTTAATTGATATTAACAATCTGTGCAAGTTTGGTAAAGATCAAATAATAAATGAAGGTGCTAGAGTGTTCACAAGGCTTAATATGGCATTTTTGAGCAAAACAAGGGCCATAACTCCGGTGAAATTTATCCGATCTGGCTGGTTTTCGAACTTGTCCGAGCTTTCATTCATATAAAGACACTGACAAAGTTTCGTAAAGATTCGATTAATAATGAAGGCCCTAGAGTGTTCACAAGGCAAAAGTTAACAGACGGACGGACGACGGACGGACGACGGACGACGGACAACTTGCCATCCCATAAGCTCTGCTGGCCTTCGGACATTAGACATTAGACATTACCTGGAGCGAGCGAGCGAATGAACGAACGAACGAACGAACGAACGAAAATGAATGAATGAATGAGTTGTGGCTTAACGGCTCATGGACACATTGAGATACAGGAAGAATACATACATGTAGGAACAGTACCCTACTTTTACTTTTTAAATTTGAACAATTTCAGATGATATTCTCTTATCCTTTTTTGTTCTGTCGTCTGCGCAGTTTCTTTGAAAACCCTAAAGGATCACAAGTCATGATAATGTTAAAGTATTTATCGATTCTTTGTCGAAGTGATTACCTTGAAAATATATAATGGTGTTTTTACGGCAAACAAATCAATATAAGTTTATGTATTTTTCTTTGTTTTTACAAAATTAATGAATAATGACAATTAAAATGCCAAAATAATTTGTAATGAAGTATTTGAAAATTCGATCTGATCGCTAATTTTTAACTGGCTGTGAGTTTCTTTAATGTTCCTGACTATATTCGCCAATAAAATGTCAAATGACCAACAATACGTGGGGAGTAAAGCACTTTAACCAATCAATAATACCAGAATACCGTGCAACTTCATCAAAAATTTCTACTATCAAGTTGCCATTGAGGCGAGTATAAAAAAAAGTTACATCAGTCCAACCAACCCTTAGTATTTATTAGACATTACCTGGTTGGTAGATGCGAATCAAGACTGACAACAAAAACATTGTATTCCCTCGAATAGTAGCGCCTGGGTGCTATGCAAAATGCTAAGTGGGCAGGGAGGGGTAGAGGGCCTCTAATACAATTTAATTTATTTTTATAGAGTGTCAAAAGATCGAAAATGTATTGATTTTTTTTTTATTGTTTTGTGGATTTCTGGATATAAAGGATTTTTTGTTTTGTTTTTAAATGTGAGAGACGCTTCTACTTGGGGAGGCGCTTCTGTTAGGGAAAATACGGTACATGGATTGTGCTTTAGACCCTTTATACCTCTCAAAGATGCAAGTGGAATCAAAACAGTAAATGTTGTGTTTTAATTCCCCCTTCGCATAAGCTGACAATAATTGGTTATTGATGACAAATTGTGTGCGTTAAGTGTTTATTCGCTCTAGCTGTACTGGGCATTTTAGCAAGCTAAAAGATGAAGTTTATGTATAAGAGGCCATAACTCTTTCAAAAAGCATTCAACCGAAACATGGCGAAGATATACACAACTAGGCTTGGTACTGATCATCCCTGCCAAGTTTTGTTGTAATCCAGCCATAGGTTCAGGAGAACTAGTCTGTACAAAGTTAGTGTATTAAAACCTTTAATGGGTCACAACTCTGCCAAAATTCATTCAACTGGAACACGGCAATGAAATGCACACCTAGACTTGGTACTAATCATCCCTGCCATTTCGTTGAAATCTGGCCAGGGGATCAGGAGAATTAGCTGGGACAAAGTTTGTGCATTAAAACCTTCAAAAGGCCAAAAATCATTCAACCAGAACACTGGGCTTGGTACTCAGATCATCCGCGCCATGATTCGTTGAAATCTGGCAAGGAGTTAAGAAGAGATTAATCTGGACAAAGTTTGTGTATTAAAACCTTTAAAGGGCCATAACTCTGCCAAAAATCATTTAACCAGAATATGGCGATGATATGAACAACTAGGCTTGGTGCTGATCATCCCTGCAAAGTTCAGCTGAAATCCGGTGAGGGGTTCAGGAGAACTACTCGAGACAAAGTTTGTGTAATAAAACCTTGAAGGGGCCATAACTCTGCGAAAAGTCAAAAATCATTCAACCGGAACTCTGCGATGATATGCACAACTAGACCTGGAACTGATCATCCTTAAAAAGTTTCATTTAAATCCGGCCAGTGGTTCACTAGGAGAACTAGTCAGGACAAAGTTTGTGTATTAAAATCTTTAATGGGCCATAACTCCACCAAAATCATTCAACCTGAACACGGTGACGATATGTACATGTACAACTAGGCTTGGTACTGATCATCCCTGCAAAGTTTCACTGAAATCCGGCCAAATGAAGGCCCTTTCGTCTTAATGAGGCCAAAATATAGCATATTTCAGAAAATCAAAGGCCATAACTCTGGTGTAAATAGTCCAATCTGGATGTTTTTCGATCCTGTCTCAGCTTTTATTGATATTAACAATCTAGTAAAGTTTGATAAAGATCGAGATCGTCTTAACGAGACAAAATATAGCATTTTTAACTAAATCAAGGGCAATAACTCCACTGTTACTGGTCCGATCTGGCTGGTTTTCGATCTAGTCTGAGCTTTCATTGATATTAACAATCTGGTAAAGTTTGGTAAAGATCGGATGAAAAATAAATGCTCTATCCTAGTCTTAACGAGGCAAAATATAGCATTTTTAACGAAATCAAGGACCATAACTCCGCTGTTACTGGTCCGATCTGGCTGATTTACGAACTTGTCTCAGCTTTCATTGATATTAACAATCTGGTAAAGTTTGGTAAAGATCGCATGAAAAATGAAGGCCCTATTGTCTTAAGGCAAAATATTTCTGCCATCCAACCAGAGCGAGTGTTTTATCTGAACTTTGTCAAATTCGTAGCTACGTATTTATAAGTCACACATTTTATTACCGAAGAACAATTTTTAAAACGCCAAACTGTATCACCTTTTATTTAATTATACATGTATGCTAGCAGCTTTAAAGTTAAAATTAAAATGGATAAATAAATCGAAGTGAGAATTTTAATGCTCGATAACTATTTCGAGATTGCCGTATGTACCTTTAATATATTTTTATTTTTATTTTATCATTCAGCTTGTTTAAAGAAGCGACCACAAACCTGTTCTTGATTTACATTTAATATAAAACTTACTGATATTAGGGAAAACATTTTTAAATGAATACTAAAATATTACCATCCCTTTACAAAAGAACAAAACATGTTAACATTATTATGTAAGATTAGAAGTTTTTCAGGAATAAACACCTTGCACATTTCTGCAGCGTTAACCTTAACCCGTAACCTGCTATATACTTATATATATATATATAATGGACTGTTCTTTCTTTGAATTAAGGCCATTCCATTTATGTGACAAAGGGGTGTATTGGGGGAAATGACTGATCAGCAGCCAGACATTGTAAACCCTGATCAGCCTGCAAGTTACTCACAGGCTGATCTGGGTTTACAATGGAAGCAAAGACTATTATAGTCGTGCTTAGCGGGTTAAAGGCTAAAGGTCATTGATTAAAAGGAATATGTGCTAGTTAACGGGGCTCTGCCATGGTTCAATGTTGTTAAACAAATCATACTTAGGACAACATAAAATTAATTGTGTGGTTCACGTACCAGACCGTCTTTGCGACCCCATATATAATTATGTGTTGGTCTAAAAAAAGTATAATCCAGTCATGTACTCAGGTTTTATCATAAATTATTACTAATTCAAAGACAAAGTTTTGATGTGAGGAAATAGAGAAATATAAAATGAAATCTTTTTTAAAAACAAAATAATGTTCCCTGTTTTGTTTTATTTAAGAGAAACCACATAATTATTTTATCCTGATTGTTGTTGATAAACAATTGAAATGTGACAAATGTACTATCATATTGTATTATCAATCAAATATGTGTGTTATATCACCAGACATAATTTATAAATGTGAACTTCATTTGAATGAAGGCCATCCTTAATAGTATGTTTGCTGTTTCCATACTGGATTGCAAATGTGGGTAGGTGGGTAGGTCCGGGTAGTGTGTTTTTTTACAGAAAAAGAAATATTATGAAATTATAGAACCATAGGAGTGTTCTTTGGAACGCTTGTGTCACCTGCTTTGTGGTTATCAGTGACCTTTGGCCTTAAAGCACCCAAAAAAAATGTTGCAATTAGAAAATCTACTGCCAATCCACAATTTCAAGTAAAAGGTCACAGTGACCTTCACCTTTGACATTTTGAGTGGACAGGTAGGGAAACAGCAAACCAACAATTGTTTATGGTCAGCCTAATCACATAACTTTGCATGCCCGATACAGACAATGACCATGATAAAATGCCCTTAAATATCAAATATTTAAAGGTTAATGACATGTAGATAGGTCGGTAACACCTAAAGTTTACTCATTTAGGAACAAGCTTCATATTTTTAACTTTGAAGACTTTGAACAATAATTTAATATAAGTATTTCAACAGCAAATGCATTAAAGGTTAATGACATGTAGATAGGTCGGTAACACCTAAACTTTACTCATTTAGGAACAAGCTTCACATTTTTAACTTTGAAGACTTTGAACAATAATTTAATATAAGTATTTCAACAGCAAATGCAACCGGAATCCTTAATACATCCTTCACATTACAGTATCCAGTACAGCATTCTAATTAATAATAAGAATAAATCAAAACAAACAAAAATGCAGCGAAGTTTTCAAATAAAACAGCCACAGCTCCGATGAGAGTTTGTTTTGTTTAGTGTTTAACTTCATTTTTCAGTATGTTTTAGGCTATGTATGACGTTCGATTTGTTGTGCTGGAAGCAGACCATCCACTTATTCCTGGGTGGAACCAGTATTGTATACCTCCTGCCATCCGTAAGAATCGACACTTTCTCACATACAAGTTTAGCTCCCAGTGGGATTCGAACCCGCAGCGGTGAGAGACGAGAAGGTTTACAAAGCAACGTCATTAACCCCTTGACCACGGAGGATGAGAGATACCAGTACATGGAACCATCCAGCTCTTTGTGAACCCATCTGATGGAGGAGCCAGGGGAAGGCAATCCACTTGCTCCAGGTTACAAGTGTGCACCTTGAACCATCAAGTCACTCTCACCTTTGGTTAACAAGCCAAACGTGCCAAACCCTCCCCACCCCCACGCCCTCCAAAACAAAAAGAAATGTATCAGTCATAGAAAGCTCAATGGAATTTTACTGAGGAGCTCACTGAAGATTAGCCCTACCAGTTATACACTAGAACCATCACTGAAGGTGATGAATACCCTCGCTTAAATTTTAAGTCAAACAAAGGGCAATAATTCTGTAATAAATTTGGCAATCAACAATGGGTTATGTAAAGGGACATACCATCAACAGCTGTTATGTGTATATGAAGTTTGGAACAACTCATTCAAACTTGTTTGAGGAATGTAAGTAATGAAAATGTGTTACGGGATGGGACCCTACGCTACGGGATGGGAAAAAATGTTTTTCCTACATAGTGCTACCCTCCTGTATATAATGCTGTATAAGTCTGCCTGTTTATTGATCCAGCTGTCAGATTGTTTCTATTAACCATGTCTATAAAATTCTTTATCACGCCATAACTACAAGCTTCAGAAATTTTAATGTAAACTTCCTGAATAAAAACTATAACCTTCAATCTATTATCTAACTTGGTATATACCTTACCAAGTCTGAGAATGTTATATAATTCATAGCTAGGTTACATGGGACAAAAAAATCTGTCATCAATTTTTATTACTTTTGTTTTTAATTTACATCAGCAAATTTCATTAAATTAGCAACTAAATTGTGTTATAAGGTACAATTGTCTTGAGAAACAAAAATCAAATTCTTGCAAGTTTTATCCCAGATAAATACTCCATAAACTGTCCTCCAATCCAATAAAAAATGTTAACATAAAATATATGAGATGAAAAAAATAATCTAATATATATACTCACAATGTCACTAGGTATATGAATAAGATAGTTTTCACTAACCTTTTTTGTTAATGTATATCCTCTTATGTTATTTATGACAGGACGGTATGAGTCCCTTTCTTTAAATTCCTACTACAGTAATTCCTTTTTCAGTGTCTCACTAGAAAAGTCTTTTGATTAATGTCAAATCCAGATATGTCGTGGTCCTTCATTTTTGCCTCATTTTCAGTTTTCTGAAAATAAAACAACTTCTGGTTTAAAATAAATCCTGTATTTGAGTGTTATTTCCTGTAAATTTGGTACAAAATACTAATTTCTAAAAAGAAAATGGTCTCCCAACAACACTTTCCGTGAAATCAACATATGAATAACCAATGAATTATGAATTCTTATGTTAAGCAGTGTTACGTCATTGCCCAGAGTGAGAAGAATTTTTAAAAAGACAGCAGACGAAACATACAGAAAAACAAAATAACGATTACATAGAAACTCAAACAATATAAAAGACAGGAAATGGTCCATTCTGAAAAGAAGAAAATAAATTAAACCATAACACAGTCAAAACTAAAGCCATTTAACAAGTTCATTATTTCAGCAGGTTAAGAATCTGAACATCCCAAAGGTCACTTGAAGAAATTGTATCCATAATCCTAAAACCAATCACAGATTACTTAATGTGTACCTCATGAAAGGAAAAGCCACCAATATTTAAAAAAACACAAAATTTCAAGCTTAATCCTGTCTTCAATTTCAAATCGGAACCAGAAATCTTACATTACATTTAAAATCCAACTTCAGCCCAGTGTTTTTCTGTATAATGAGTCAATGACAATGTATCGAAATTAGCAGCATAGCCAATGGATATTGGAGTTTTGCAGATCAATACATCTCCAATACTCAGCATAATTCTTGCAGAATATATTACCCTGTGACGGAACCAGTCTACGCAAGCAAAGGGAGGTAATCAATTATCCAAGGAAGGTAATGTTAACGCAAATCAATTATCCCCGTAGAACATTACATTCAGACAGATATCTGGTAAAATTCTATACGGAATCCATAAAGCACCTGGTTAGTCCAAGGGACATAACTCACACAAGTCACATTTATTGAACATTGATTATCCAAACCAAAGCCTTAAAAGCCAAGCACACGGAAAAGGAAAAATCAATCCTTGTTTATGGTTATCGGTAATTATGGTCAGAAATTGAAAGTTGATACCTGTCATCTTGTTATTAATCTACAACAGAAGAGCGTGGGTGGTTTATTAAACTGAAAAATCCATACAATTAGCTGCAATTAGCTCCCAATATTCACGATGGATTGTTTAGTTTATTGATTGCAAGACTGATATCAAAGAAAGGATAATAAACAAAGAAGAGAAATTTGATAATAATTCAATTGCTGTTAAGCATGGTTAATCAATATATGGTTTAACAGCATAGAAGGAGATGAACGCCAATTGCATAACCATGGAGAGTTACAGACCATAACAATGGAGACACTGTTTATATGAAAAATATGACCTACTGGATATCTGTACGGGGCCCAGAAGATAGCACGGTGGGCTTGGGTGGCTCTAAATATCTTATAATGTGTTGATGGATCATTAAAGAAAATCCAATTCCGCTGTGATTAAAGTTTTACGAGTCTACAGATATTATGCAGATGTAAACATATGCAATTTGAAAGCTCTTGTATTGTCTGAGTAATTGACTTCAGAATAAAAAACTTGATTTATGTAAATTTGATGTAAATTTACTGAGTGCAAGCAGTGGATCAAGGTCACTGACCTTCCTTTGATAGGAATTGAATTGAATGTTGTTCAACGGCTCATCAACACAGTATAGGTTATTTAGAGCCGCCACAGAGAGAGGGGGAGGATGCATAGGAATCCGGGAACTGTGCCCTACTCTTATTATCGAATAGATTCCTATGGTTATTTAACGTGCTCGGAGGATAGACCGATACACGGGACCCCCCGGTTTACGTCCTCATCCGACGGACGAGGCTAAGGGAAAGTGTCTTGCCCAAAAACACATCGACGAAACTCAGTGGCACCACGGAGGATTGAACCCGGGGCCTCCGGTTACAAATCGGCTGCGTTACCGACTGCGTCACGCCAGCCCTATCCCTTTGATAGGAACATACCGTTGTAACGTAGATATCAACATGTATGAATTTGAAAGCTCTATGACTTATTGTCTGAGAAACGGACTTGATCAACAACTCAAAACTTACATTTCAAAATCATCAAAAAAGTGCACCTCAAGACCCTTGCACCACCCCACAAACCTCCAACCCTACCACCATACACAACATGTATGTGCCTGAAGTCTTAGACAGAACAACAATAGCTCTATGCAACCCAAGTGGACAGATATTGTGACATCATTAATTATGCGTATTTACATGTATGTCTCTGTAATTAGGACAATTAACATGTATGGCAAGGACAGATTGCCAATTATGGATGTTGAATTATTGATGCTATTACATTTGTCAATCGTTGTACATCGAATTATATTCTACAATTAACGGAATGTTGTATAAGGAAAATTACATTTGTGGGATCTGCAACCCAGATTCCCAGAATACAAACCTGCACTATTGTTCAAATTACAGGATGACATTCAATCAACAACTGATTATACCCACATTTTTGAAAACAAACAGGGTATATTAAAATCGCAAATGTTCGTCCGTCTGTCCGTTACCGCATCTCCTCCTTAACTGCTGAACAGAATTCAGCCAAACTTAGGGGATGACTTCACCATATGATGACGGCATGCAAGAGTAACATTGTTTTTGACTCCGAGCCCAGTGGGGTTAAAAGATCAAATACACTAAAAATTCAATTACATTATTTTTCCATATTTTTGCACATAACTTGGTATATGTAATTGTCTATGAAAGATAAACAAACTATCAAACGATTTTATTATTTCGCAAACTCAGACGTCCGCCTGGGTCCCAGGGTAGGGCAGGCGAGCGTGGGGTGGGTGTTTTTTTTGGTAATTATGTCTCAAATGAAACATTATGATGATGCCTTCGCACTCAGGAGGGGTTAAAAGGTCAAACGCACTCATTTTTCTATATTCTTGCACATAACTTGGTGTATTTAATCGTCTATGAAAGATAAACAACATATGAAACAATTTTATTATTTCAAACTCGGACGTCTGCCTGGGGGCCCAGGGTGTTTTTTTTCACTGTCACCTAGGGTAAGTACCTATGAAGTTTTATAAGTGTAGGTGTTACAGTTTGGAAGTTATTGTGCAGAATGCATATTCCATAGAAGTCCACTGTGACCTTGACCTAATAATGACCTACTGGCCCCAAAAACAATAGGGTTCTTCCTCTTGGCTAGGGCAATGAACTATGAAGTTTTATGAGTATAGGTGTTACTGTTTTGAAGCTAGCTTATTGTGCGGAATGCATATTTCCAAATAAGGACACTGTGACCTTGACCTTTGACCTACTGGCCCCAAAATCAATAGAGTTTCTCTTCTCAACTAGGGCAATGTACCTATGGCATTTTATGAATGTAGGTGGTATGGTTTTGAAGTTATTGTGCGAAATTTGTATTTCCATATTATTATAAGGTCAATGTGACCTTGATCTTTGATCTACTGGTCCCAAAAACAATAGGTTTTCTCCTCTCACCTAAGGTAATCAATGAACCTATGAAGTTTCATGATGGTAGGTGTTATGATTTTAAAATTATTGTGCGGAATGCATTTTTATATAAGGTCACTGTGACCTTCTCCTCTTACCTAGGACAATGTACCTACATGTATGAAGTTTTATGAGTGTAGGTGTTACAGTTTAGAAGTTATTGTACAGAATGCACATTTCCATATAAGGTCAATGTGACCTTGACCTTTGACCTACTGGCCCCAAAATCATTAGGGTTTCGCCTCTCACCTAGGGCAATGTACTTTTGAAGTTTTATGAGTGTAGATGTTATGATTGTGAAGTTATTGTGCGGAATGAATATTTCCATATAAGGTCAATGTGACTGTGACCTTTGACCCCAAAATCAATAGAGTTCCTCCTCTCACCTAGTACAATGTACCGATGAAGTTTAATGAGTGTAGTTGTTACGGTTTTGAAGTTATTGTGAGGAATGCATATGTCCATCACTGTGACCTTGACCTTTGACCTACTGACCCCATAATCAATAGGGTTTCTCTTCTCACCTAGGGCAATGTACTTACAATGTTTCATGAGGGTGGGTCTCCTACTTTTTGAGTTATCGTTCGGAATGCGATTATTTACGGACAGACGGACGCACGTATGGACAATCCCATATCATAATACGTCCTATTTTTTAAATGGGCGTATACAAATTGATGCTGATGGAAATTAAATTCTATTTTGTTTCCATTCTATCACTAAAGAAAGTACACATAACAATCGGATATATGTAACATGCTTCGTTATTCTACAGACAGTTTATTGTTGTGGAAAAAAAATAGTTTGGCGTCATTATAGTTCTAGATAAGTTTGATCAATTTATTCTGAAGATTCCTTGACTAAAGAGTATTTAGAGCTTTAATTTATACCATTGATTTTTTTCTTCTGCTGAACACTGTATTTTAACATTTCTCATTTGACAATCTGCCTAAATGTAAGGCTAGATCTTGTGCGCAATGCTGGATGCCCTTGTGCGCAATGCTGGATGCCTCTATACGTATGTAAATTTAACTTTGCCGACCACATATGGCTGCTTGCTATGATGCAATAACGTGCACAAATCACAACAGTATCTTATTCTTGGCGGTCAACAAATGTACAAATAACATATATATATACCAGAGGACTTTAAAATGCATCATGTATATAGTTTTAATAGTTCTTACATGCAACTATTAAAACAATGTAGTGATGGCCCTCGTATATCGCCTATTCAAAACCAGTTTTCCACAATTTGATGAAGTGAAAATGAGAAGATTTGTTCTCACAACTATGACACTTACTTCCACATGGCCTTGTTTCAACCTCATCGGAAATGATACAGACTTTGTGTTGAGTATTAGCGTATACTATTACAGTCAAATGTGCATTAAATCACCCTATGTTCCCAGAAAATATTGTTAGGCATGGCTGGACATGATGGAGATAATAAGATAAGGAAGTACATAGTCTATAGTTTTGACCAAGGAACATAAATCACTGAGCCTGTGGATGGACATTCAATTGTTATGGGTGGGATGGTAATGTTTCTGATTCTGGTGTTCAATGTCAAAATGGTAGATACTATTTGTTATCAGGAACACATGAATTGATACAAATGTCCCATCTCAGAGTACTTCTAAGGAGGTTCACACAAAATACAAGAAAATTTTGGTGCAAAACATCAATGCGTCAGTAGTATTTATAACTACAACTATCAGAAATACAGGTGCTCGGGTTCGGAGATTATCGAAGCTTGTAGTATACCAACGTTCCATCATAAATATAGGCTCTGTTCTAAAAATAGCTCTCTATATTAAGATGCCAATCGGCTGGTTCTTAGGCATCAATGTGTTCTTATAATAGAAGTTATCGCTGTAAGCTGGTTCCCGAGTAATCAATTACCAATAGATGAATAAAGCGCCACGTTTTAGACATGTATTAGGGAGAATCGAAGTTTTGGTTAACAATCGATACAAACAAAGCTGTTTTCACGAAAGCGTACATAATTTACTCGGTTTATAGTGTTAAATCAGCATTTATATTCCAATGCAATGTTATTATCATTTGCTCAATTAAGTAAAGAAGGAAAATAACAATTGTTCTTCATTAATTACTTCTCCTTCCAGTGGCACTTATCAAAATAAGCACAAATATATTTGGCTGAGTGTCGTCTGCTGTAAACACTATCACGTGTAGGTGTGAAAACTTCTCAGTTCATGACCCCACAGGCTCCTCCCCTATATTTTCAAATTTTTGTCAGCTGGGTTTAAAAAATATTTGAAACTAAGAATAAGAAATACTTTTACAAAAATATTTGTTTAGCAATACAACTGTTTAATAAAAGTTTACTTCTGTGCCAAATATTAAAACAATTTATGAGGTGGAATTTTCAATATTTTGAAAAAGGACCCGATTTAACCCGTGTATACGTTTATATGAAAAACCTACCCAAGCTCCATCTGGTGACTTTTATACGGCAGTTGGGCCTTTATTGGAACAACTCACTCGATACAGTATCTGTATCATAAACTATTTGGTACTATAATATGTATGCATAATGGCTTGACCTTGGCAGTTCCTGGGAGTTTGACACAACATGTTAATGTTTTAATATGATTTTAAGTATTTATCTAGAGGGAAATCCAAATCTGTCTTCTGGTTTTGGAGAAAAGACAAGAAGATACTCATCTTTGACCTTTGAACTCTAAGTGTGACCTTGACCTTGGTAACAGGAACCTGGGCGCTGGATGTATCAAAGAAGGATAAAAATATCGGACAGGGAAAGCAGCATTCAAGGACGACAGTCAACCACAAAACACAAAAACAAACACGCAAACAGACAAACGAAAAGGCAAAAGTAATAAAAAATGCAAACGACATCACAAACACAAAAGGGTTGACAATAGGGCTACCGCCATGGAACGGTCAGTGGCAAAGTAGGCCACTGGGGGTTTAAACCGGTTCTAGGGTGCACCAAACCTCACACTTACCTTGATGTGATAAGCATGTGTTAAAATAAATCCAAATCTGCCTACTGGTTCATGTGAGCACCAAGTAATCATAGAGAAAAGCGAAATATATGAAATGTACACGTTTCTATACATCCACTTTATTTGCAGTCCATCTGAGATTAGCAGCAATAACACTAAACAATAAGGCTAAAAGGGACACACGGCAATCTTGATTTTTTTTAAAAATCTTGTGGCATCCCGGTTCTTTTTCACATAACTTAGATTTGCTCAATGAATAATATAATTAGAAGAATCAGGGTTCAAATTTAACACTTATTTACTTGCTAAATGCAGGTAGATTTTTGCAGATTGCAAGTTAAAAATATTAGCACTTGTTCAAGTAATAAAAGAAACCCACTAGGTCTCAGTATACATTTATTCACTGAATATATTTATCAAACTAATAGTTCAATAGGTGGATCACCGTGATACATCGTACACCGGATATAGCTGCTAAAGTGATCAGAAATTTGACATGTTTTGCTGATCGAAGTATGTTTATTTCTATATTTCTACATGTTATTGTTTAGTACTCGTACAAGCCAACGGTGGGAACAAAAAGCTGGATGTTGCTGAAGTAAGCCGTAATATATGAAAAGTGCCATATTTTTTGTAATTGTTTTAAATAATCAAAACAAAGTGTCCTGATCATGAACGAACGATGCATGTTTGTGCCGATACTTTGTTATTGTTCCGCTTTAATGTATTTTATCGAAATTTTGAATCGACAAATTTGTTCATTATCATATCAACTTTATCTGTGTGGAAAATGGGCATGTGTAGTTTTAAACTCTTTGATAATTGACGTTATGTTATGATGCACTGTACGGGGGGGATAGCTTTTCATCGTAAATCAGTGAACAGATTTATCCGGCAATATTGTCTGCATATGAAGCAATACTAATTGTATAATCGTACTATAACAGTACTAAATGATTCCATGATTCTAAGATGTAACCATCGTAAAATTATATATGTTTGCAAGTTGTACATGTAACACAAATTTGATATTTTAAACCCAAATACAACCTATACCGATGTTCGTATAGTACCTGTATAGAAGGAATAGCCGTCACCAGCTGGTGAGAGGCATCAAAGAGACAAGCTGGATTTCCAAACGACGTGTATAAAACCAGTTGTGAACATTCCACATCACTTCTTAAGCAGGGGTCATTTTAAAATTTCTGAGGCGTCGTTTTAAACCAGTCGGCCAATTTATAATTATTCATAATACAACATCAGTCAGCAAGGAATAATGCGAAGTGTAACAAATCTTAGCGATTCCCTGCTGAAATTACAAGGTAACAGGGTGTCAGTCTTTGTAAATAAAATGTTTTGCACACAAATGTGGCCATTTTATGGTGCTATTAGCTGAGGAACTACAAGATTTTTTGCTGCATTGTGTATGTTAAAAATTTAAATATTACTACAGTATAGGGATAACAACGGAAAATAGCCGGAAAACCTTATTGGTCCATTCGAAAGGAGTTTGTATAATCAGTTCCATTTTTTCTCTTCTTTTAAACCAAGTGGTTAACGTCTCTTGACTTGAAATCACTTGCCCCTCACCGCTGTAGGTTCAATCCCTCAGGGGCCTAGGAATCTTTATGTGAGGAAGCTATCCAGCTGGCTTACGGAACGTCGGTGGTTCTACACAGGTGCCCGTCCGTGCACGAAAATTGCCCGGAGGGGCACCTGGGGTCTTCCTCCACCAATGGAAGCTGGCCTTATGACCTTAGCTGTTGGTGCGACTATAAAATCCAAATCAATTCTTTTAAAACACTATGTAAGTGTGAGACTGTAGCAGATGATATAACAAAACATCATAAATCAATTCTGGGCCCCAGATTTGTTTATAAAGTGTAACTTGCAATGTTCATTATTTTTACAGTGAAAGTAGGGTGTGGTGGATAGTTTTTTGGAAGGCGACATTGTTTTCATAGTCATGTCATTCTAAAGTTGCCATTTCTCTTACAACCTATTCGACCACCTACCCCACAGTTGTTTTCTGTTTTTTCATTGGCCTCGCATAGATCATTCAAAATTTAAACAAAAAACAGCATACTTTTTGAAATTTGACAGTGAACGGCACACCTTTAAATCATATATTTTCACATGTTTGCATAGTACTAGCTGAATCTACACCTTTCGAGGCTCAATTAAACATTCAAATGAAAAGTGATACTGTGTTCATTTGGTTTGATAAATATAAGTCAATTAGATGTGAACTTACCTTGGGTAGAAAAACAAGAGGTCAATGACCTTGAAGCTCTACTGATAGGTTTTTGATAGCTAGATCAGCATTCCTGTGAAGTTTCACGAAAATCCGTCAAGTAGTTTCGGAGGAGTAGTCGCTACAAGTTTTCATTATATAACTCTATGTAAACAAAGATGGCCACTGGCGGCCATGTTTAACGTCAAATCAAAATAATTTTTGACAAGTATCAACATCATATCATACTGATCATTTTAGAAAAAGTCCCATATCAATATCACTTATAGTTTTCAACAAGTAGTCGCTATAAACTTGTATTTTGAAAATCTATTTTTAGACATGGTGGCCATCTTGAATTTCCGGCCAACCTGAAATTTTGCTAGGATCAATTAGTCATCAAGAGCAACATTCCTGTGAAGTTTCATGAAAATCCGTCGAGTAGTTGCTGCAAGTTTTTACTTGATAACTCTTTGTAAACAAACATGGCCGCCAACAGCCATGTTTAACATCAAATCAAAACGATTTTCGACAAGGACCAACATCATGTCATGCTGGTTATTTTAGAAAATGTCCCATATCAATATCACTTAGAGTTTTCAAGAAGTAGTCGCTACAAGCTTGTTTTTTTTTTTAATCTATTTTTAGATTTGGCAGCCATCTTGGATTTCACATCAACATGAATTTTTGCTAGGATCAACTAGACTTCATGGGCAACATTTCTGTAAAGTTTAATGAAAATCCATCCAGTAGTTTCAGAGGAGTAGTTGCTACAAAAAAAAGTTTACAGACGGAAGGACTGACGGACGGACGACGGACACCGCACCACGGCATAAGATCTGCTGATCTTTGAGCTAATAACTACATGTGGATCTACTGCCTATCACTAAGCCATAAGGCTGAGTGTCGTCTGCTGTAAACGCTACCATGTGTACACTTTTCAGTTCATGACCCCACAGGTTCCTCCCCTATATTTTCAAATTTTTGCTAGGATCAACTAGACTTCATCGGCAACATTTCTGTAAAGTTTCATGAAAATCCATTTAGTAGTTTCAGAGGAGTAGTCGCTACAAAAAAAAAGTTTACGGACGGACGACGGACAGTCCGCACCATGGCATAAGCTCTGCTGATCTCTGATCAGAGGAGCTAAAAATCACCATTTTCTGTATTTTTCTGATCACTCGAGCAGCTATATCTGGTGTATGATGTATCACCATGTGAATATAAGTAATTATACATTATTACATTCCTGTATCCAGCCGAGTGTGAAAATGTCATTATTTACATGTATATAGCAATCCTTCTAAAATGAATTGAGGTTTTAAATTATTAATGCAAGTACCTTGATTAAAATAGCAAGTAGAAAACCTTCGCACTTTTTCAGCAAGTGGCTAAAAGTATTAAATTTGATCCCTGAGAAGAGTATAAAACAACTGTTTTTGCATTATACTAACTGGTAATTATATCTGCACCAATAATATATTTAAACCTTAACATTTTATTCAATTATATGCAAGCAGGTTTAAACTAAACTGATGCTGAATTAATAAATCGAGACACTAATTTTAATGCATGATAAAACCTTCAAGATTGCCGTGTGTCCCTTTAACTACTGCAGAGCGCTTCCGAGGTTGAGGGGTTAACAACGCTGCCTTCTCACCTATCACCACTGCGGCTTTGAATCCCACTGGGAGCTCAACTTGTAATTGAGTAAGTGTCGATTCTTACGGATGGCAGAAGGTATGCTACAGTACTGGTTCTACCCAGGTAAAATGGGGTCAGGGTTCTGGAAATATTTTGATGGATTTTCAAAAGTCACTTGCCCTGCCCATAATGTCACTTGCCCCACATTTAAGAACACTTAATTGCCCTAAAAATTGGCGCTTTACGATTATTCGTGTTAAACGGGATGGACCGCCCCATAATTTTGACCATTGATTATACTTAGTTGAAAAAGAAAGGGAGAATGTACCGGTATTTAATTGTATTTATTCATATAAAAAAAAAAAAGTTTTTCTTTGTGTCTATTACATATTTGTGTTACTTCAATCATAAAATGATGAATGTTACAGTATACAAACAAATTTTATTCCCCACTCCCACCCCACCAAGCACCACACACACACACACACCACCCCATTATTTTTGATGACCATCCAAAAAAATTGCTTGTTAGCTAGTGTATGGAACTTTTAATGTCACAGTGTGTACAATTAACCAGTTGACAGAAAAAAAAGAAGCTATTGTGTTCATTTAAATGTGTGACAAGCAAAGAAACAAGACAAAAACGTTATTAAAAATATTCACTTGGCCTCCAATATCTGTAGCCGTGGTAACGTTCCTACGCCTTTGTCTTTGAACTAAAGGGAATTAGATGAAAGCAAGAGGCATGAATAGGGTTTTCCCTAGGAATTGTTTAAGAAGTAGTAGCAGTAACCTTATTTATCAAAAGCGAAAGTTCAGAATTTGAGAAAAAGGTTCCGGGATTGTTTTAAAATCGCGAAAACCCATGACATGCGCATATCGCTTAGTTATGCAACTTATTTGTGTAGTATGCACTTCCATATACGTTTTAACTTACTTTAATTACAGAGTATATCAATGAAATACACCAAATACCTCATAAAATCGCATTGATAAACGATTGCTTCGAGTTTCGAGTAAAAGAAAATGTATTTTGGTTACGAAAAAATCTTCGGCTAGATTATCTAAACAAAAACATCAAGTCACGTGGGTCTGTCAATCATTATTTTGACACATTAAATCTGCAAATTAAGGAATTTCTGTATTTGATTGATGGAAGGTCCAAATGACTTTCAGTGATTATTTGGAAATGATTTCTGCTAGTAGCTATGTTTATGGTTGGGAGGTCACGGACATGATTGCCGCGATTTCATTGGACGATGGACACACGTCTGACGGTCGTGTCAGGATAAATTGTGAAACGATGTGAAATGCGCGTGTGGGTTAATTAGTTGTTTATTGAAATAATGCCACAAATTAAGCTGCCTGGGGCGAGAATGTTGATTGTACCCGAAGTTGTTTGATATTATTAACAGTCGCTAGCGGCGAAAAACAGCGGCCAGTTTTATTCAGTTATCAAATTCTGATATGGCTATTTGGTCTGGAATGGAAACGTCCAGTCGGGCAAGTGGCGGGCAACCAGATTTGCAAAGGTCACTTGCCTGCACCCAAAATCCACTTGCGTCGGGCAACTGTATTTCCGGAACTCTGGGGGTGGTCTGCCTCTACCACAAAAAAACAAACTCTCATATATGACCTAAAATGAGCCAAAAATGACATAAAACACCATTCAAAAAGTAAAAAAAATAACTACTGCAGCTATGACAATAGACAAATGTAAGTTGGAGGATTGATTTGACTGGTAATTTGTCTGGCATCTTTGATAAAATAACTACCAGTTTTGGAAGTAAAATACAGCGCTAAAAATCTCCAAGTTGTGTAGCTAACTAGGATAACTAATCAACTTTAAATTTGATTGATTACATTTTGAATTGAATGTTGTTTAACGGCTCATCAACACAGTATAGGTTATTTAGAGCCGCCCCAGAGAGAGGGGAAGGATACATAGGAATCCGGGAACCTGCCCTATTCTTATTATCGAATAGATTCCTATGGTTCTTTAACATGCTCAGAGGATAGACCGATACACGGGACTGCCCGGTTTACGTCCCCATCCGACGGACGGGGCTAAGGGGAAGTGTCTTGCCCAAGAACACACCGACGGAACTCAGTGGCACCACGGAGGATGAAACCCGAGGCCTCCGGTTACAAATCCGCCGCGCTACCGACTGCGCTACCGACGCCTGCCCTCCATTACATTTTGAAACAATTATGATAAAAAAGTATTGAACTATCATATTATGCACGCTTAATTTATACCCACTTAAATAAGGAAATGTCTCCATAAGCTGTGTAGACCAGTGAAGTAATAAGAGGTGAATGGTGACCACTTATGGAGATTTAGCGCAGCTGACTGAAATCTCGTATGGCTTCGAGAAGAGGAAGGAATCTCGATTTAGCGGTAAAATTTTCTGAACATCCGCCATTTTGTTTCTATCGGTGAAGTGCTCCGCTCCGTGAAATTGTAAAATATTCGACTGTTTTGGATTAACAAGTCATCATACTTCGCAGAAAATGTTTGTTGTTATATTACTTATTGTTGATATTGACATGTTGGGTATTTTACAGTGAATTGATCGATATAAAATGAATTTCACATACTGTTGGTCGGCCGTGTTCGTTGAAGTTTTGTTAGAGATGTTGAGATGGCGCAAATCCGCTATACATTTTTTCGTTTAAGTTAATTACTCAAAAATAAACAGCTCGCTGTCGAGAACTATGATTGAAGAATGTAGTGGTATACTTTTTATTATACAAAACCCTTAATTTTATCTAATAATTTGTCTTGAAGACTGCATAGATCTCGACCAACATGGCCGAGTCTAGCAAACGTCGATGAAATGCCATCCTGTTGGACTTCGCTATAAAAAAATTTATTTTGGTTAATTCTTCGAAAATAAACAGCTCGCTATCTAGAAATATGATTGAAGAATGTAGTGGTGCACTTTTTATTATGCAACAACCTTAATTTTGTCTAATAATGTGTCTTAAAGACTGTATAGATATCGCCCAAAATGGCCGTACATCCCGATTCTAGCCAACGCCGATGAAATGCCATCTTGTTGGACTTCGCAATACATTTTTTAATTTTAGTTAATTCCTTGAATAAAAACAACTCGCTGTCGAGAAATATGATTGAAGGATGTAGTAGTACACTTTTTGTTTATGTAAACGCTTTAATTATGTTTTAAAGACTTTTAGTCAACCGATCATTGTTGGTGCTCTTTTGCGTAATTAAATATCCTTTCCAACGAAAGTTTAATAGTTTATTTGTGTCTCATTGTTTACAATCAAACATGCATACATATATACATTATTTCATACATAAAACATGAACTGTAAATATCGTTTTAAAAGAATTATAGTAGACGAATGTTAATGTTTAATGGCTGTATCAATTAAGCGCTTTCGAATGCATTTCACCATAAGCGTTCTGGAGATGGTAATTTTTACTATAAGGTTTCATAGCTCATAATTATGACCTACATAGATATATAACCATGCAAAAAAAAACACAATTAACCGAAGAGTCGCTAATGGATTCATGGCAGGTTGTTTATTGCGATCAAGATACAAAGGTTTCCCCAATCATAACAGCTAATTAGCCACGGGGCACATACCAACAGCCAATTAGCAACGGGGCACCGTATGTACCCCATGGCTAATTGGCTGTCTTAAGCAGGATATTTGGTTAGATCAAAGAGGCCATAAATCACAAACACCGGCCACCCGTGGTGTGTTGACATCAGATATATACACAATAATTGTGTAATATTCATAATTTTGATACAGCATCATCAAAAAAACTGACCAATCAGTGACCAGATATAAGACATTACCAATACATTCTGGTAGGTGATAAACTCAGTCTTTATCCTTGATGTTCAACCAAGTTTACTGTTAAAATTAAGGTATCTACAGTGTGATTCTTTTAAAACCCTGCATATTTCATGCACATTCATGCAAATTGATTCAATATATGTATCTTTTCAAATCAAAATCTTGACAATTATCGTCTTTTTACTCTGCCAAAGATTTTTATTTTACTATAGAACCTAAGGATAAAAACTAAGTAACACAAATGTTATCACCTATTGAAAATAAAATAAAATCTCAACATCTCTGTAATAGAAAATTATGAATTTTTAATTTTATTTATAATGTGCATTTATCAGTGAAACTAAATGCATTCGAAAGTTGATTATGTTCCTTCGGATTTGTCAAAAAAAAATTTTAAAAAAACCCCGCATATGTCTGTTAAATGTTTCATTTTTATTTAAAAATTATTTTAGTTAAACAATTATATTACGCCGTTTTAATACGACAATATTAGGAAAGTATAACCAATGCTAAACTGATGTATCTACACTGCTAAAACTCAACTCAACTTACATTTCTCATGTGACTTTTTTTTTATACAACATTATCTTATTCGGACTTGAGAGTTACTTTGTCATATGTTACAAGGTATTTAAAAGTTCCACCTACACGGATGTTAGTATTTTATAAAAATAAAAAATAAACAAGAGGTCAATGACCTTGAAGCTCTACTGATTGATTTTGATTTCAGGAAGTAGACGCTACAAACTTGTTTTTTGAAAATTTATTTTTAGCCGTGGCGGCCATCTTGAATTTCCGGGCGACCTGAAATTTTGCTAGGATCAATAAGACATCAAGAGCAACATTTCTGTAAAGTTTCATGAAAATCCGCCAAGTAGTTTCAAAGGAGTAGTCGCTACAAGTTTTTACTATATAACTCTATGTAAACAAAGATGGCCGCTGGCAGCCATGTTTAACGTCGAATCAAAACGATTTTTCACAAGGACCAACATCATGTCATGCTGATCGTTTTAGAAAAAGTCCCATACCAATATCACTTACAGTTTTCATGAAGTAGTCGCTACAAACTTGTATTTTGAAAATCTATTTTTAGACGTGGCGGCCATCTTGAATTTCTGGCCGACCTGAAATTTTGCTAGGATCAATTAGACATCGAGAGCAACATTCCTGTGAAGTTTCATGAAAATCAGTCCAGTAGTTTCATAGGAGTAGTCGCTACAAGTTTTCATTATATAACTCTATGTAAACAAAGATGCAGCCATGTTTAACGTTGAATCAAAACGATTTTCGACAAGGACCAACATCATGTCATGCTGATCATTTTAGAAAAAGTCCCATATCAATATCTCTTATAGTTTTCAAGAAGTAGTCGCTACAAACTTATTTATTTTAAATCTATTTTTAGCTGTGGTGGCCATCTTGAATTTCCGGCGAGCCTGAAATGTTTCTAGGATCAACTAGACATCAAGAGCAACATTCCTGCGAAGTTTCATGAACATCCGTCAAGTAGTTTCAGAGGAGTAGTCGCTACAAGTTTTTACTATATAACTCTTTGTAACCAAAGATGGCCACTGGCAGCCATGTTTAACGTCGAATCAAAATAATGTTCGACTCGGATCAACATCATGTCATGCTGATCATTTTAGAAAAAGTCCCATATCAATATCACTTATAGTTTTCAAGCAGTAGTCGCTACAAACTTATTTTTTAAAAATCTATTTTTAGCTGTGGCGGCCATCTTGAATTTCTGGCCGATCTGATATTTTGCTAGGATCAATAAGACATCAAGAGCAACGTTCCTGTGAAGTTTCATGAAAATCCGCTAAGTAGTTTCAGAGAAGTAGTCGCTACAAGTTTTTACTATATAACTCTATGTAAACAAAGATGGCCGCTGGCAGCCATGTTTAACGTCGAATCAAAACGATTTTTGAGAAGGACCAACAACATGTCATACTGATCATTTTAGAAAAAGTCCCATATCAATATCACTTATAGTTTTCAAGAAGTAGTCGCTACAAACTTGTATTTTAAAAATCTATTTTTAGCTTTGGCGGCCATCTTGGATTTCACATCAACATGAATTTTTGCTAGGATCAACTAGACTTCATGGACAACATTTCTGTAAAGTTTCATGAATATCCAGCCAGTAGTTCAGAGGAGTAGTCGCTACAAATAAAAGTTTACGTACGGACGGACAGACAGACGGACAGACGGACGCCGCACCACGGCATAAGCTCTGCTGATCTCTGATCAGAAGAGCTAAAAATCAATAATTAGCCTTAAAAATAATTTCTTCCTTCCAGTAAATGATAATCTTCACCTGGAAATGGCTTACTTTCTGCCATATGTGAACGCAAACATATCCAGACCTCCAAATCATCATCAACCGCTAACCAACGTTTGATAATAATAAACCCTGATTTTAATAACCTTGAAAGATTATGTGTATGTATAGATGGTATAGAAGTTAAACGCCAAAATAGCAACAAAAGTGTAACAATTTCATCTTTATTACAATCAGATTAACGCTAATCTAATTACCTGAACAATAAACCCATTCCGCTATATCCAAAACATTGGATTCATAGCGTTAACCGCGCACCTGTCACAGTTCTTAGCGAATTTAAAGAGCGTCAGGGCCGTCAATCTGTTTTGTGGGACTGCGACCCATACCCTTGGGTGGGGGAATTTTAGCGTGCTTTTACAGGAAAGGGGGAATTATTTTGTGGTCATAATTTTGATTAAAATCATTGTTTTAAATAGTCTACAAGTTTTATGTTTTATTTTTTGTTTTGTTTTTTCAGGGGTGAACTTTGAGTCTGAAATGGTTACCGGACGCAAAATCGGCAGATTGACGGCCCTGAGCGTCCAGCGATCACGATGACATTTCTGATCAGGTACGGAGACGCTTATCTTTCTTGTTTTAGCCATACGAGATTATGCGAGATTCGAGTATGTACATGTACCCATTCACTCTCTTATTACTTCACTGTGTAGACGTAGCGGTAATTCATTTAATTGATTGAAATATTAGTGAGTGTACTGATTATAAAAAAATTGCATAAATCACACCATGCAGGGGGGTGGGTGGGGTGGGGGTGGGTGAAATATCTGCACACTGTTTTAGCAAAAGCAATTGATCTGTTATCATCTCAGAACTAGTGAAATGTTACTTACTTTAGGAAAGCTAGTAAATATTCAACCAAAAAAACTTTTTCAGCTTTTCCAGTGTTTTTTGAAGGGATTAAAAGAATAAATAGAGAATATTATGTCAGTGCCTTGTACTTTCAAGTTTATTAGGCGAGGCTTAGAAAACGAAGAATGGCGAGGCTCTGCCGAGCCATTCATTTTACTATTCATAATTTTCCATTGCAGAGATGTTGAGATTTTTTTATTATTTTCAGTAGGTGATAAAATCTGTGTTACTTGGTTTTTATCCTTATGTTCTATAGTAAAATAAAAACCTTTGGCAGAGTAAAAAGACGATAATTTTCAAGATTTTGATTTTGAAATATACATATATACTGAATCAATTTGCATAAATGTGCATGAAATATGCAGGGTTTTAAAAGAATCCAGTGCCCCAGATAACTTTTGGACCTATTGGGTATTTCACTCATGAAATTAAAATTAATTGAGTGAATTTCAGATTTTCAAAAATAATAGGGTAAAACAAGCAAGGTAACTTACCTGTCTGTATGTGAGCTTTATTGACTTGTTATTCATGGCAGTGGTTTGTCAATGATTAATCATTATTAATGATTAATTTCCATAGAAACACTAATCATATGTGTTAATTTCAGAAGTGTTTCTTAACTGTAACTCATTTGTCGGTTTACATCCTCGTTTCGACATTTTAATCGTAAAAGTAAACAAGAAACTACACAATAGTATTGACTGGTATAGCATACATATTCAACTATATATAGCATTCTCTTTTACTGCTCCACTTTATCGATAATAATGTAACGTCCCAGTCAAGCTAAACACTGGAAGTAAAATCTGCATTTTGTAAATAATGGAATACGCACGAAAACACCAATCCATCAATCATTTGAACACTTTGACTGTCGATACGCTCGAAAATTAAAATGTTTCAGTGAAAAGGAAATTGCTTGCGTATCTGGTACATATGTCAGGGAAATTAATTGGGTATTTGGCAATTTTAATTGAGTGAAATACGCAGATACGCTGCTTATCTGGGGCACTGAGAATCACTGTAGATACCTTAATTTTAACAGTGAACTTGGTTGAGCATCAAGGATAAAGACCAAGTTTATCACCTACCAGCATATATTGGTATGTCTTTTCTCTGGTCACTGACTGGTCAGTTTTTTTTATGATGCTCTATCAAAATTATGAATAGAACATAAGTATAAAAAACGAGTAACACAAATTGTATCACCTTCTGAAAATAAGATAAGAAATCTCAACATCTCTGCAAAGAAAAAATATGAACATTCTCTGAAACAATATTTCCTTGGCCACCAATAGGGATTTGAACGACAGATAATGATCCTGAAAAACAACTGAGTCACTATCAACACAACACTCAACAGACTTGTTTTTATCTTCCAAGTTTCAGTAAACACCTGCAGGACTCGAAGCTGGAAATGCCATTTTCAGCGATATAATTTCTTGGAAAAGTAAATTTAAACAGACCTATCATTCAAATAAAATGAACATGTACTTACAAATTAGTCTGTACTGACTTTGTCTTCATAATTTTTCATAATTAACGACAAATGTCAAATTTGCAGACTGCTCACAGATTCATTGATCTATTTTCCTTCCATCTTGGGTTAAAGGTCAGAATATGAACATTTGATTGGATGGAACTTGTTGCGATTGGTTTCCCATTGGTCTCCTCTTTCTAAGAGTCATGTGACGGTGGCTGGGAGCCAAGGAAAGCACGGTAAAGGTATGAAACCACCAATTATTTTCCCGTTAAAATGTCATATATTAATGATTTGCTGCAATTTTAGTTCAAGTATGGATAATGATGCAGTGTAATTTTCATATAGAAGACTAATTTTCCACTTGAAAAATCACCAGAAAGATGGAGTCACAAAACATGTAAGAAAGGTCGTGTTTTTTACTAAACAGGTCAAGGGTACAGCTGCTTCCATTGATAGTTGTTCACAATCTACAATCATAAAATCTTGTCAAAATGGCCGAAGGATTTACATCCAACTTTTAAAAATCTCTTAATTTTACAGATCCAACCAGCACCCCTCTGTCAAGACCACAAATAGAGAATAATCAAAAAAGAAAAGAAAAGGCAACGGTCTGATAGTGAAGTATGTCCACAGTGTGAAAATAAAATAAATCAAAATACACCATGCCTTACATGTATACACTGTGGCCTGACTTTTTGTATCTCTTGTACACATATAAACATAGAACAGTACATATGATAAGTGACCCCAGTCACAACTTGGCATGGACGTGTCCAACGTGTAGATATACACTACCAACCCTTCTGCGATTAGATGGCTCTATAAATGAATTAAATCAACAAACGAACGAAGACTTTCCAAAATTGAAGGTGACCTGTCAAACATAGATACAAAAATAGATAACAAAGTACAAGAGGAAACACAAAACATTAAAGAATCAATATTAAAAGAAATACAAGAAAACGTAACGCAACAGATTGATTCTAGAATAAAAGAACACGAAGATAGAAAAAATAGGGGTCCAAATATTATGATTTACAATCTCCCTGAAAGTAAACAAGACAATTCGGATCGAAGGAAACTGGATGACCAAAATAATATTGAACAGATTATTCAAGCACTAGGTGTCGAAATTAATATAAAAGTAGGGTTTAGAATTGGTAACAAAGCTCTAACCAAAACTAGGCCATTTAAACTAGTGCTAGAATCCAAAAAACAAAAAAGAGATATCTTAACTGAAGCTAAGCATATAAAAAATAAAGCTCAAAGCCTTCTAACAAGAGTAATAATGGCAGCCGACTATACCCCAAAACAAAGGGAAGAAAGAAAAGAATTACTACAGGAATTGGCAACAGCCAGGCATACAAATAATAAAGCAGTAATAAGAGACGGCAAAGTAATCATTCCCCCAAATTATCACACTTTAGGCCAAGAAAACCAAACAACAAATAGCCAAAATACTACAAAAGTAGAAACAATAAACCAAACAACTAATATTAGATCAGCATCAAATAGAGATACAATAAACCAACCAATAAATATCAGTTTGGCCTCTAATAGAGAAAATTTACAGGAAACAAGACTACATTTAAGTCCGATCACTAAATCTCAAACACCAAACATGATGGACGAGACCATGTCAATGTATTTGGATTCAACAATTGTTAGCCCGGAAAGGACAATAATTGGAGGAGTATCTAGTACCGAACCAAGTTCTCCAGAGGTCAACCGTGAATAGGGAGACAGTTTTATTTTTAACCATGTAAATACAGAAACGGAAAGTGTAAATAATACATCATGTGATCGCGGCCCACAAGATGTGCTTCAAATTCTATATACAAATGCTGATCGCCTTAACAATAAATTGTCCGAACTTAGCCTACAAGTACAGGCATTAGATCCTGACTTAATCGCAGTTACAGAAACGTTATCTAAAACATCATTTTTTGAACAAACATACACAACCCTACAAATTGAGGGATACCAAATGTTTCACAATGACACAAAATCTGGTAGGGGAATTATAATATATACTAAAAATAACATTATAACATCAACTATCAACATAGAAAGGGACACAATCGAATCAGTTTGGATTAAAATCAAATTAGAAAATAACGACACTTTGTTAGTAGGCTGAATATATAGAAGCCCAAACTCAACGTTCCAATCTATCTTTGACCTTGGGCACTTGTTACAGGAAGCATGCTCGGTGGGTTGCTCTCATTTGTGCATTGTAGGTGATTTTAATTTTAAGGAAATAGACTGGGAAAAAAATGACACTAGTGTAAGTAAAAATCATCCAGCAAGTATTTTCCTTGAAATGGTCAGAGACAATTTTTTAACACAACATGTGACACAAGCGACAAGATATAGGGAAAATAATACGCCCTCTACCTTAGACCTAGTTTTTACAAACGAGGAGAATATGATAGACAAAATAGATTATCTCCCTGGACTAGGGAAGAGTGATCATATTCTGCTACAGATCTTTTATCGTTGCTATTCAAGTAGGATAGAATGCAAGACAACCAAAAAATATTTTTGTTAAAGGCAACTATTTTCAAATGAGGGAAAGCTGTAACTCTATTAATTGGGAGAATACATTTAATGACAAAAATGTAAATGATGCGTGGGACTCCTTTGCCGATAACTTCAATAACATTTTCGATAAAAATATACCAATGTGCACTGGAGCCCCCAGGCAGAATAATAATCTCCCATACATAGATAATAACACAAAAAAAGCATAGTTAGAGACAAAAGAAAACATTGGAAAAAATACCTCTATTGCAAAACCCACTTAAATTTTGAAAAATATAAAACTGCTAGGAACAAAGCTACATATGCATTAAAACTAGCGAAGTATAATTATGAAAAAGACCTTGCAACTCTGATAAATAGTGACAATAAATTATTTTGGAAATATGTAAGGTCAAAGAACAAAACAAAAACTACAATAGGACAACTAATTGACCAAAATGGAAACATAGTCATAGATGACCAAGAGAGAGCAAATATTTTTAATCAATATTTTGCCAGTTTTTTCAAACATAATGAACTAAATGACAACCCAGCTTTCCCTCAAAGAAGTGTTAACTCCATGCTTGACAACATTATCATAACCGAGAACGATGTTCTGCTAGCAATAAAGGAATTAAAACCAAATAAATCAGCTGGCCCAGATGGAAAACACCCCAAAGTGATAGTCGAATGTAAAAATGAATTAACAAAGCCATTAACAAAAAATTTCAACAAATCATTAGATGAATCAATAGTTCCTGGAAAATAGCAAATATAACACCAATTTTTAAATCAGGAAATAAACAATCTCCAGAAAACTATAGACCAATAAGCTTATGCCCTATTGTTTCAAATATAATGCAAACAATTATCAAAAAGAATATTATAGATCATATGCAAAGTAACAATTTATTTTCAATACACCAGTTTGGATTTATGAAGGGCAAATCCTGTCCTCTTCAATTATTAGAAGTACTGGAAGATTGGTCTGATGCACTTGATCGTGGCCAAGAGCTTGATGTAATATTCTATGACTTCAGGAGAGCATTTGATACACTACTACATAACAAGCTGCTAACTAAATTAGAAGGTTATGGCATTGTGGGAAAGGTTTTGGAATGGGTGAAAGACTTCCTAAGGGACAGATCTCAAACGGTGGTTATAAATGGAAAACACTCAACATCTGAACAAGTATACAGCGGGGTACCTCAGGATAGTGTCTTTTCTTGTCTTCATAAATGATCTACCCGAGGTAGCGGAAACAGTAGTCAAGCTATTTGCAGATGATACCAAAACATATTCAGTTATAAATTCCCAAGAAGACGTAGATAAATTACAGAGAACTACTGACAATTTTTGCGATTGGTCCAAAACTTGGGATTTAGAATTTAATTCAAAAAAATGTAAAAGAATGCATATTGGCAAATCAATGGCTACTGATAACTAGTTTATGAAGGACAGGGAGAATCGTAGGGACCTAATTATAAATGTTTCAGAGGAGAAGGATCTTGGGGTGATAATTGACAGTAGTCTTACCTTCAACACTCATATAACCTCCAAAATAGCCTTAGCGAATAGAAATCTAGGAATGATTATGAGAACTTTTACGTATTTAGACAAAAATATATTTTTAACACTATTCAAAGCTTTAGTAAGACCGCATTTAGAATATGCCAGTACAGTTTGGTCCCCATACTTAAAAAAGCACCGCATCGCTATAGAAAATGTTCAGCGTAGGGCAACAAAAATGTTATCGTCTTTAAGCAACCTAGAATATAATGAACCGCTAAGATCCTTAGGTATTCCTACACTCTAACACCGGAGGTTACGTACAGACATGCTGCAGGTCTTTAAGATCCTTAGAGGATTCGATATATCATCAATCCAACACTTTCTTCCTTTAGCAACATATACCAGAACGAGAGGGAATACCCTAAAACTTTTCAAAAAACAAGCCAAAACAGAACGCAGAAAAAATTCCTTTAGCATTAGGGTAGTGGAAGACTGGAATTCCTTACCAGATTGTGTTGTCCAAGCACCGAGTGTAAATGCCTTTAAGAGCAGACTAAACAAACATTGGCATAATAATCAAATAAAATGTGATGCTAGTTGTTTCCCAAGCCTGCGCAGTAGACACCCTCGACCGATAAACAATCAAAGAGACGGGCCTCCAGAAGCCACAGGCTTACCATTGGCCTCGGAACAGTAAGTTACAGTAAGTAAGTTACAAAGTGGATGCATCTATCCAGGGAGTAAGTATACTTTACTTCCTGATATATCCGAAATTTCGAAAATGTTTATCAAACCTATTATTACGTTTCTTATACAAACAGCAAAATCGAATAGAAATGGGAAGTGTTCCTCTACTTATAAATATATTTATTATTGTTTATGGTTATAATGTTTTTGTACGTGATTTTAGATCACGTTTGTAAAGATAATATAGCTTTAAGTATATTATCTGGTTCCGACTAGTTTTACCTGTTTTACCTGGTAAAAATAGTCGTGTATCTCACTTATGTACGTGCAAAGTGAGTACACAGTGTACATATACTGAAACTGAACTGCGTTCAATCATTCGAGATATGACAGGCAAAGTAGCGTGTTGCAGTTTAAAACGTTTTGCATAACGTGCATTCTTGGGCGTTTCCTATGGAGTCGGAACAGGGACAATCAACTCGGGACCACGAGGAAGCTTCTGGGACTTCAGTGCATAACAGAGGTAAGTCCCCGGGGGACGCGACCAATTACGAAGCATTTCAGGCTTTCGGTTTATTCCGATAATATCTTGATGTACAATTAAAGATCTAAGAAATGACATAAACGTAAAAACGAAAAGATTGACGGAGTCTCTATACAAATTTAGCTCTAATTCACATCGCATACAATTTGAATTCAACCTTGAAATACAGGAAGGCTTGGAAGGCTTAGTGAATAAACTGCCAGATGGCTTTGCTGATAATAGTGCTTTAGAATTGGTAGGGAAGTTGAAAAAGAGAAATAAACTGATTAAGGTCGCAGATAGTTCTCCCGTGGGCTGGAACACTGTTAAAGAATACGAGCAACCCAGTATGTGCAGTAGTGATAGCGAAAATGAAAAGAAGCTCAAACAGGCTGAATTTAGAGCAGTCAAAACAGATAACTAGCAGTTCCAAGCCTTATTCCACAGTATTGTCATCTAAACAAGTTGCTTACAACAATTATTCTTATTTCATACCTCCTGCTACAAACCCACAAACAATGACGGCGTACACACAGTTCAGAGGCCTTACAACACAGGGAGACAAGGGAGGGAACTTTGCTTTTCGTGGACCACGTTCAACACGTTACCAAGAAATCTGTAATGCGTGTGGCCTCAGGGAACATTATCGACACGAGTGTCCTAAATACTACCCCAACACAAACTAACAGCGCCAGCAGTTCAAGAGAGAACATCCCAGCTCGGGACCAGGATTCAGCAGAACAGATACATGATAAGTATTTTATTAATACGTTTTCACATTCATGTGAATTTCCGCCCGAGACATATTCGTGGCATAAAGAGTTTTCTGAAATTCAAGAAAAATAATTTGGCATTAATAAAAATATGAACGATTTAAATGTTAAAGGAAGGTTAAAAGAAAACATAAAATTTTGGTCTGATATTGGGACAAATGGTACAATTTTGAACATTTTAAGAGAAGGATATAAAATTCCGTTCTTGGAAATGCCACCGGAATCAATTTCCAAAAATAACAAATCAGCAATGAAAAATTTAGAATTTGTAAAATAATCTGTATATGAATTGTTAAGCACGCAAAGAGTTATAGAAACCAATTTTAGACGCTATATTGTTAAGCCATTGAGCGTTTCAATCAATAAAGAAGTGAAAAAAAGGTTAATTTTAGATCTTAGAAAGCCAAATAAATATGTTTGGAAGGAAAAAATATCATTTGAAGACTGGAAAATTGCACTAGAATAGAATACTTCGAAAAAGATTCATTCAGTTTTAAATGGGACTTGTCTAAAGGGTACCATCACACATAAGTAAATACCGAAAAAACAAAGGTTATGGTGTTTAGGAAAGGGGGTATATTGCCAAGAAATATTTCGTTTACTTTGAATAATAATAGAATAGATATTGTTAATAAATTTTCGTATTTAGGAATAGTATTTACTACAGGTGGCTCATTTTGTGAAGCACAGAAAACCCTTTCTGGACAGGCTCAAAAGGCTATTTTTAAACTAAACAGATACCTTTATAAATGTGTTAATATTACACCAAGGCATACTTTAGAATTATTTGATAAATTGGTATCACCTATTCTAAATTAAGGTAGCGAAGTATGGGGATTTAGACAGGCAGATCAAATCGAACGAGTTCATTTACAATTTTGCAAATCATTATTACGAGTGAAAACGTCTACACAGAATGATTTTATATATGGTGAATTAGGACGTATAAATTACCATACTCAGCGATTATATATAATAATCAAATATTGGTTAAAAATAGTAAACAGCAATGCACGAAAATACATTGTAAATGCATACTCTATGATGCTTAATGATATTGAAACACTGCCAAATAAAACAAACTGGGCATCTCTGGTTAAAAATATATTAGGAAATTTAGGTTTTTATAATGTATGGGTATTACAAGGGGTAGAAGATATAAAATCGTTTTTGTTAATAGTAAAACAACGTCTGTGGGATACGCTAATACAAAACTTGGATAGCCGCTTAAATCACTCAACTAGAGCGACATTTTACAACGTGATTTCAATTTTTAAGTTTCAGCCATATTTGGATATAGTCAATATTAAAAAATTACGAACTGCATTAACCCAATTAAGAGTCTCATCTCATAGGCTAGAGATTGAAACGGGTCGTTGGAAAAAAACAATAAAAATACCAAGAGAAAACAGAAAATACCAATTCTGTAATTCTCTTGGAGATAAATTTCATATTTTATTTGAATGCACATTATACAACGATCTGTGATCTACATTGTTTAAAAAGTACGCTTCGAAAAACAGCAACATGTTCAAAATTATAGAATTATTTCAGTCAGAAAATAAGCAACAATTACGAAACTTAGCCACATATGTATTTAAAGGATTTGAAAAAAAAAAAAGTATTATCTGTGAAAACTCCCAATAACAATTATGTTGGTGTTTTTATTTAACACGCTCCGTGCAACTTAGAGTTATAATATATCATGTATGTCAAAATTCAGAGAGAAGCTGTTAAACAACAGTATTGTTATACTTATAATTTTCATAACTTAACATTTTCATATCTTAAAAACACTTGTTACTAAAGAATAGCGCATTTTATGTGTGACATTGTTAGATTAATATAACATTGTATTTTGATAAACATGATTCTAAGTAATGTTTATATTAACACTGTCATAACGCCATTGATATATTAGAAATGTTTGTTATAAAATTGTTTAAAATTGTGCTCAAGGGTCATATATGACTTATTGCATAATATGTATGTACTTTGTAAGGTTTATTTGGGATGGCCTCGACCCAAATAGACCTATGACGAGGCTAATAAAAGTTCTTCTTCTTCTTCTATAGATGTACTTCCTGCACATCAAAAGTTTCTAGGATTTTCTGTTGAGGGAAGATTTTCCTGTTTCACCATCCTACCTTTTGAGTTAGGTTCAAGTCCGTTTATCTTCACGAAGGTTATGAGGGAAATGGTTAAGTACTGGAGAAGCAATTCAGTTAAAGTGGTGATGTTCTTAGATGAATTGAATTGAATTGAATGTTGTTTAACGGCTCATCAACACAGTACAGGTTATTTAGAGCCGCCCCAGAGAGAGGGGAAGGATACATAGGAATCCGGGAACCTGCCCTACTCTTATTATCGAATAGATTCCTATGGTTCTTTAACGTGCTCGGAGGATAGACCGATACACGGGACCGCCCGGTTTACGTCCCCATCCGACGGACGAGGCTAAGGAAAAGTGTCTTGCCCAAGAACACACCGACGGAACTCAGTGGCACCACGGAGGATTGAACCCGGGGCCTCCGGTTACAAATCCGCCGCGCTACCGCAGACTAGTGCAAGAAGTTTAGCCAAATGTGCAGGAAAAATGTTTATCTATGATGCCAGTTATAGGGAATATTGCACGTCTTATGACCCGATATCTTTATGTCACAATCGAAAGTAGACAGAATTGGGATAACCGATTTTTTATCCGAAGTGACGACCCTTGTATTACAGAATTAAACTTCTGGAAGAGTAATGTTAATATGGTAAATTGCAGATATCTTACTGTTGCCCACAAATATTGATCTATTCAGATGCCAGTCAGTTCGGGTGTGGGGCATTTATAGTAGAAATTGAAAATATGATTTTTCATAAAGAATGGTCAATTACAGAGATTTAAAAAAGCTCCACTTTTAGAGAAATAAGGGCAATACATTTAGCTTTATATGGGTACGGGGCTATCCTGGAAAACAAATTTGTGAAATGGTTTTCTGACTCACAAAACTGTGTCAGGGCTGTAACAGCGGGAAGCACTAAAGCTGAATTACAGATTGAATCGTTAGATATTTTCAAATTATGTCTGAAATGGAATATCAGTCTTGATATTCAGTGGGTTCCTAGGGAACAAAATACAATAGCGGACAAAATTAGCAAATATGTTGATACTGACGACTGGGAAGTTACATGTGAGTTTTTTGAATTCATGAATTGTTTATGGGGGCCATATGATGTAGATAGGTTCGCTAATTCAGAAAACAAGAAAACGACTCGATTTAATTCAAAATTTTATGATTTTGGCTGCGAAGCTGTAGATGCTTTCACACAGAATTGGGGGGAAAGTAAATAACTGGTTAGTACCACCAATTTGTCTAGTAAATAGAACAATCTCGCATCTGTTGGCATGTAACGGTCACGGGACATTAATAGTTCCAAAATGACCGAGCGCCGCTTTCTGGCCTATTATATTCGATAAAGATTATATCAAAAGACCATTCGTAATAGATGTGCTAGAATTTAAAAGAGGGCAAACTTTTTTTTTTGTACAGTGTAAATGCAAAACATGTATTTTCGGCACAGAGAAATTCAATAGTAAAGTGCTAGCAATTCGCCTATAAAATCCCATAAAGTAACGGAGGCTACTTATTGCGGCATGTACAGAAAACTGCAGGTGTGATCGATGAAATAAAATCGACCAGTGGGAGAGGCAGATCCTTATATGAGAAGGTGCTATATGAAGAGTTGTAGCAGTATGCTCCTTTCGAAGATATACATATAATGTATATATGTTTTAACCGGTTGCATGCT